>OV815996.1:23710665-24912909 GCA_929113495.1 Andrena minutula
AGATAGAAACCCACGATTTAATAATGATACAACCACGATTTAAGAACACTTGGATTCAACGGTTAAACGCGGTAAATGACAAAATATTTATATGTACATACCTCCGGGTCGCACTCCGGGGCGATGCGTTTTAATCCCATTATTACACCAAAATTGTTGTACAAAAAAGATTCAGACTGTTGGCTGCCACGCTTTGAAGACGACTGATCTCGCTGCATCTCCTGGTTCATGCATGTTAAAACCCCTCCTATCATGAAATCGAGAAGTGCGTAGCTTTGCAAAAGTAAGATGTTGTTGTTCTCCACCTTTATTTTCGCTGACCATCCTCCTCCCCCGTGTCCTTATCTTCTTCTTCATTGACGATCCTCACCTTTTTCACACGCATCTTCTTCGTCGCTGACCATCCTCTCCTTATTCACACGCATCTTCTTTCACTTCTTCTTTGACACATCATTCGACTAGATTACACCACTTTAATCGCATATCCATCAGTTATTGAACGGGTGTTGGACGGGAATCGAACGGCTTGAAACGTACATCGAACGTGAATCGAACGGCTTGAAACGTACATCGAACGTAATTCGAACGGCTTGGAACGTACATCGTACGTGAATCGATCGGTTTGAAACGTACATCGAACATGAATCGAACGGCTTGATACGTACATCAAACGTGAATCGAACGTCTTGGACCGTGCATCGAACCATTTCTCAATAATTGCAACCATCGTCTTAATCTAGCATACATCATATTTAGGAAGTTGGTTTAGGGAGGGTGAAGAAAATTATACGCATTAAAAAAATGATTATATTTATTTATGAATTTCTCTGTGGCGTTTAGTCCACCAGTTGAATATTTTAAATACATTTTGCAAGGCACAGTGCTTTGCGTGTCTGCCACATCGCAGAGTATCAACTACATTTAGCTTATTTAGAGATTGTATATCCTCGTAGTCTATGTCCAGCGTCTCGATTATCACATCCGCTCTCGTACTTTCATTGAGGAAATCCGCAAACCATTCGCGTTTCTGCAGCCCTTTAACGTACACGACATGGCACGTGTCATCTTCTTCATCGATCGCATCAGCTACAGCTTTCGTAATTAGCTGTTTAGCCATACTGTATGGAACTTCTCCATCGTCCCAGCGTAGCCCATGATGTTTCGCCGTCAACCACCGGATGCTTGATTTGTCAGATTTCGTAAGAAGATATTGCGGCATCGAACTCCGAAAAATATAATGCGAGAGAATTGTTCCCTTTCGCAGGACAGCCACTTCCTTGACGACAAATCTTCCATCGACGATGAACCCTTGCATGTCAACAAATGTTGGCGTAGACATTATCGATACAATTTAGAGACCCGCTCGCTTCCAAGACAGATGGGGGAATGCATTCTTTCTCGTAAAGCATTCTCTTTCATTTCTTTTGGTACGAATTTGACACAGGAGAGGGCAGGCACTTTAATTCATTTTGCGCACCACGTTTGTCAGCGGATTGTATTCAACCACCCGATCGTGCAGAATCAGACAATAGGCCGTAGTATTTGCCGGTACGTTCTCTTTACACTCGAATTCTATGCGCACATCCACGGTGCCGCTTTTAACCGACTCATTTTGTCGCGAGCAATCAATCACCACGAAGGGACCAAATTCTAAAAATTCGGCCACGGTGAATAATCCATCGCTACAGTTGTAATATGATTTACGGAATTGTGTATACATGTGAAACAAGATGGCATGCTTATCCATGTCAAAGTCCACCTGCATGTCATCATATGGGTGAAAATCCGAGTTGACAAAAGCTTTTACATTGGTTAATTTGCATTTGTCGAACATAGTAGCATCTTTGGACATATCATTCTTTCGATCAGTCTGTAGAGCAAGGATAATGACACGCGACTTCTCCAATTGCGCAGATGCCTTCACGGCCCATGAGTGCTTGGTCGTGCTCTGTAAGAGAGGATACTCGTACATATCCCACGATTGAAAACAAATGCTCAGGTTTCGTCCACTGTCCAAAGTATGTAGCAGTGATAGCTTATTAACGTCGTTCAGCGTCACATGAGGCATCCGCCATTGTACTTTAACTAATTGAATTTCTGGTTCCAACATCGGCGATCCAATTAGAACATTGTTATCGTTGCGCGATCGTATTAAAATCAATTCGTGACGCACATTAATAATAATGTGTTTGTAGTCCTCGCAAAATCCCAGCCAATATTTCAGTGGGATACAAAAATTGAAATGATTTTTCACTTTTAGCCCATCGCGTTGTTTCAAGCCCCATCCGGCATTCTCCATATTTTTGTCTTCGCCAGATGTCAGCGATACATAGTTTTTCAACGTGCTAGTTATTCCAACGTTTCTGTTGCGACCAATTTCCACACCATTCAGCTCGTATCGAATCTCATCGAATAAGAACGCCATGCAATTATTTCCCAATGTCACCGTTAATTTATCGTTTGGCTTATTTATCTTCAATTTTCCCTCCACGTAGCGGAAACTTTCGCACGGTAATGTGTATAAATCCTGCTGTTGTATGGGTATTCTTATCTCATCGCTGTAACCAAACGTTGTGTTGACATATGGGTTGTATGTGTGAGTCTCGAGCTTGACGATGCGATCATCAAACGTCGGCTTCCCTCCAATGCTTAGAATGTCAGCCATTTTTCAACTTAATTGCACACGGTGAATCCCAAGGATTTCAAAAATGCAATGTTTGCAGCAGTGAGTCTCTTCTTTTTAGCGTGATCAGAGCTGTTGTTGTTGTTGCTGTTGTTGTTGTTGTTGTAAACAATTTGGTTTGGAAGAAACGAGTTTCTGGAGTCGTTCAACACAAGCATCTCTTTCGTTCACACCACACGTATTATCGTTGTCGCCGTCGTACGTGCAATCTGATGGTAATCTCTTCACCTCGAAAATCGAGCAGCCGTCCGTCTTGATCCACAACCCGTATCGTTAGATCCGTAACGACCCGTGCGGTGATTGGAAGGTAAATGATCTGCGCGGGCGTTTCCGATATCTTATATCCTGGTGGGACTCTCGGAGAAAATTCATGTATCGTATGTACGCGCTTTCCATTGTTGTACGCACCAGCGGTAGCGCTACATTCAACGCGAATAATGTTCACGTTCATGATATTAATCGGATCGTCTGATTCGTGCCACCGCCCTGGTTCCAACACCCGATTCGTCGAGAATCCTAGTAGCGATCCAATGTTATTGCGCTTCGTAAAGTCTACGGTGAACGAGCAGTACAGCTCGCTTTTCATGGTATTGTTGTTGGGACGCAACACTATAGGATACACATCACCATCGTTAGCATCGGTGCCGCCGACATTTTTAGGATACCGATCAAGTAATCGCTGCCTCAAATACTTGGCAATGGCGTCTAGTTCGTAGGAGCCGTGAGGAATCGTAATGTATTCAGGAGTGGTGTGGATGCTGTTGCTGATGTCATAATTTGCGGTGAAGTAGAATTTATCGTTGCTCGAGTCGATGTTTGGTATTGTATGATAAGTTTCAAAGGTTGTTAGACCAAGCTCGTAATTATCGTCGCTCAAATCTATGGATGGAAAGTAGCTCACCGCGAGGGTGCTACTCTTGCCGGTTAGAGTGAACGTTAGCGACATATTCCAAGCTGTACGACTCGATTAGTACTGAATCAGAGTGGTGGGAAGTCAATCCTTAAATTTGGTGCCGATCGTTTGTAGAAAGCGTAGACATAGTTGCCCGCAATTGCTTTGATCGTACTTCTGATAAGCCGTTCGATTGTATTCGATTTTCACAGCATCTTTGTTCAGATATTGTATCAATTCCTTAGGCGGCCGAAGATTCCCGAAGCTGTCGAAATATATAGCTCGACATCCTCTCTTCGCATACGCTACCCAATGAGTTCCCGACCCCTCGACATTGTCCAAATTTATGATACCGCTCTCGTTTCGACGTACTCCTCCAGCTGGTAGCGCGTTGCGCATAAAAACACCTCTAAAGAATGGAATATGCATACGTTTTGCCAACTCAGCCAATTGCACATCGGTAGTTATGCCCACAGGCATTTTTATTTTCTTTTCGACGTTTTTTTTTTCGTTTCGATATTCCCTGTCCGCGCTTGTACGGTGTGAGATAAAGTCCGTGACCTTCCATGGAGCGATTATGATGCTGCATTTCCTGCAGCTGATATTGCGCCGCCTTATTATCGTTTACCACCTTGGCTATCCCCGTCGCTCCACCAGCTAATGATCCGAGAACACCTAGCAGCGGGAGAAGTGGTAATATGCCACCCCGTTTTGCCACCGGAAGAATCCGCTTTTTCGATGCTCTCTTCGTAGTAGTAGTTTTGCAGGATTTTGTTTTAACCCCCATTCCGATTTTCGTCTTGGCCTTCATAGCTGCCCAAACAGCTGTAGCAGCACCTCTTTCACCCAGAGTCGAGTCTCGCGCAACGATGCGTTTTCGCGCTTTGTCAGCGAGTACGTTATCTGCCGCGTGCCTTTCGTCGAGGTCGTTGCTACACGAATATGCAATACCGTGTTCGCGACACGCGGTGTCCAACGGATTGATACCTTGATCCCCTCTAGCCAAGCGTTTTGCCAGATGAGTTCCTGGACCACAAAACTGATATCCCGGAATATGTCATTCGAAAGGTAGCGCGTTTATCGCCCGATTTAACAAACCACGACCTTTCTTCACTCTCGTTGGCGACATTCACCACAGTTTTTAATCAATGGCGCTGGACCGTCGATATGCGTTCGCTGCCAGGGGCGATTATAATGTTCCAAGCACCGACGACACTGCTGCACCTCAGAATCGGCTTTTATATGCTCGGGGAGCCTGTCCCACAACTGATCAATGTGTCTTTCAAACTCTCGGAGTAGAATAATCTTTGGTATATATTTCAACTGTTCAGAGGTTAGGTCTCGAATATCGCAATTATCCGACAGGATCAGAAGCATTTTGAATACTGAGGTGTTTTCGCTTCGGTGCGGACTTATAAATAGGACGTGTCATCGCTCCGAAAATCAGTTTTCACAGTTCACATCGAGGACGCGATTCGTGCGACAACCTGTAAGGATACGCGTTACAAATTTTGACGATAAATCGGAAATGATGTCACCGAATTCGAAGCGTAGACACGGTAGCATGCTACCAAACACTATCCGCTGCCTCATTTGCGGTCCATCGAATTGTGGAAAAACCAACGTGCTAGTGAGCTTGTTGGAAAGCCCACACGGCGTCCGCTTCGAGAACGTGTACGTGTATTCCAAGTCGCTGCAACAGCCGAAATATCAATATTTGGGGAATTTATTGACTCCGATAGATGAAATTGGCTACTTTACGTTTTCGAATAACAGTGACGTCATCCCACCGAGCGAATCGCTTCCGAATTCTATTTTTATCTTTGATGACGTGGCATGTGACAAGCAAAATACGATACGAGAGTACTTTGCAATGGGGCGTCACTCGAACGTTGACTGCTTCTATCTCTGTCAGACGTATGCAAAGATTCCCAAACATCTTATACGCGACAATGCGAATCTGTTGATTCTGTTTAAGCAGGATGGTACCAACTTGAAACATGTGTACAACGATCACGTAAACACCGATATGTCATACGAGGATTTCTGCGCGTTGTGTCGTAATTGTTGGCAACGAGAGTATGGTTTCGTGGTAATAGACAAGGATAGCGCGATGTCCAATGGACGTTATAGAAAGGGATTTAACGAGTTTGCCATACCGTGAGATGGTCAATCGCTGTCAACACTTCGATGAGAAAGCAACGTCTGCGGTACAACGATGATGATTGATATTGATAGTCTGGAGGTTAAGGATCGCGAGAGGATAGCGAAGGAAATTGCAAAAACTAGTGCAGCCATTCGCAAGAAACACTTGGCTTTGAAGACTGGCAAGATGGAGGAAGATATCGCGTTGGAGAGATACTTTAAACCTATCGTCGAACCCTTGAAACATATAGTGGAAAATACCACAGAGGCAGACACATTATCACCAGTGAGCATTGACGGTGAAGAGAATGAAACATTAACGCCTAAAACAAAAATCCGTCCGAAATGGAACACATCGGCGTTGAAGAGAAAGAGGAAATCGCGTGCGTCATCGGATTATTCACTCGTAACCTCCACACCAGTTCAATCGAAGCGGAAACGACAGAATACTACGTTAAACGAGCCTCCGGTCCCTATCACACCAATAAATACAATTCCTCCGGTACAATTGCTCTCAGCCATTGATGATGATGATTATGATGATGACGTTTTCGAAACTTCTCCCAATGAGTCATTTGTAACATCTATTAGACAACAACTTCGAACATCCGAGGGACAAGAAGCGCTTCGCAGTTATTTCGGTCCGCTGGGGCAAAAATACATAGATGTAATCCTAAGTGAGGATAAAGATAAGATCATAGACTATGTATACGGTGTATACTTTACCGATGATAATAAGATGATGCTTGGGAATAAGGTTTCCGATATCGACAAGCATGATGATATACTCATCGATGGTGTAAGATACAAGGGAACGCCCGGCCTTTACGAACTGATTTTCAAGAAAATTCCAAATGATGCTGTATACACCGAGGCCGATAAACAAAAATATAAAAGTATACTGCTTGCGACGAACGCACACAAACAAAAACATGGTGATCGCAATCGCATATTGAGCAACAAGGGATACAAGTACAAATATGTAATTGCGCCGCTAGTCCCCAGTTCTTCGGCTAAAAGGGCAGGGAAAGGTCTCAGGACACCACGACTCATGACGGTAAACGATAACAAGATCGATTACGTGCACTGGGACGATCCCAACGAGCTGGTCGATAGACTTAGATTGCTCATTGCATCGCGCGCGGCAGGTCACACGGGTCTTGATAACGAAATCACATCCATCGAGGAAGAACTTCGCGAGGCGGGTCATATTGTATAAATTAAACCGCACGCCGATGACGCGCACTGTATGCATCGAGATGCCGATCAACAAATTTGGGGTGTCGCTCGAGAAGAGTGGAACAGCTGGAATGGACTACTACAAATGGAACGGTTTGCTTCGAAATTACATGCGAGATAACGCTCTTTGCATGACTGGTGTCGAC
This sequence comes from Andrena minutula, assembly GCA_929113495.1. Lineage (NCBI taxonomy): Eukaryota > Metazoa > Arthropoda > Insecta > Hymenoptera > Andrenidae > Andrena > Andrena minutula. The sequence goes on from OV815996.1 coordinate 23,717,771, forward strand.
TTTGATGCAAAATCATGCAAGATACGACGGGTAGCGCAACCCACGGCTGACACCGATGCAGTCAATAAATTGTATATGGAAAAGAACATTAAACTTTTGAGAGAGCAACAGGAAGAATTAGAGAGGAAGCTGGTCGTGTTTCAGAGAGATATGCTGACGTTGCAAAACAGCGTTCAAAAGATATCGCAGGCGTCGAATTCTATCCCGCAGCAGCGCTGCGAAGGAGAATCGTGCGAGACGGTTGATCTTGCTCCCGCACCGATGAGGAGCACATAATGCGCGTACACGATAATTATCGCATCATTCGTGTCGAAGACACCTCTGTGATCAAACATGCCACCATTATCAACATCCAAGAGTAAAGAAAACCATGGTCGCAAGAAGCGACAACTCGTTGAGGAATTGCACGCTCCAGCTCGAAGACATTTCCCGCGGAGGCGTGTCATAGTGCACGGATACAACGATCTGTGGCAAGCTGACGATGTAGAAATGCGTCCTTACTCGCGATTCAACCAAGGTCACCACTACATACTCACCGTCATCGATGTGCTGAGCAAGTATGCCTGGGCGATGCCGTTGAAGACTAAAAGTGGTGCTGAGGTGACTAAAGCGTTTGCAAAGATATTTAGAGATCGATATCCGAAAAATTTGCAAACCGATCAAGGAAAAGAATTTTACAACGCTGATGTGCAGAAACTATTGGCAAAGCATGACATTAATCATTATTCGACGTATTCGGTGATGAAGGCCTCCGTCGTGGAACGTTTCAATCGAACTTTGAAGAACAATATGTGGAAAATGTTTACGCTCAATGGAACCTACAGATGGATCGATGCGCTACCAAGTCTTCTCGCAGAGTATAACGCGCGAAAACATAGAACCATCAAGATGCGTCCTTGCGATGTTACCCCTGCGATCGCCGACAAGCTGCTAACCACCGTGTACAACAACGTAAAGATCGCCGCTCCAGCGAGGTTCAAGTTGGGCGAGTTTGTGCATGTGAGCAAATTCAAAACCATATTCGATAAAGGCTATACGCCGAATTGGACAACGGAGGTGTTTAAGATAGCCAAAGTACAAGCAACTGATCCCGCGACGTATCTGCTCGTCGATTCCTGTGGAAATCCTGTTGCCGGAGGATTCTACGAACATGAGCTGCAACGCGTCACCGATCCTGATGTGTATCTAGTGGAAAAAGTCTTACGTAGGAAGGGGGATAAGGTGTACGTCAAGTGGTTGGGTTTTGATAAATCGCACAATTCTTGGATAAATAAAAATAATGTATTGTAAAAAATAATAATACATGATTTAATAAATACAATGATACATATACATGTGTGAACAATTTTTTTATACAATAATTCCACCATTTATATATATTAGACAATAAATACAATAGTTTCTATTTCACAAGGGTATATTATAATGTCCCCAGGGCAGAGTGTCGGTCGAATCGGGTACGATATATCGCTTGTCATCGTGCGGACTTAGAGCGATTTGGGATTCCGAAATGGTGTACACTTTGTGCAATTTAGACCGTATGCACGATTGTCTGCGAACCATTTCGATCTCCGTTTCCAAGCACTGCGCGTAGTCGTCGAAAGTTATCGTTCTGGCTATGACGTTGGTCTTGACGCCTTTCGCTTTCTTCGTATCTTTTTTACCATCTACGCGAAGTGCATACATTTTCGCTCTAAGACCTACGAATTCGGTCATTATCGCACCGTTATTTTCGTCCTTCATCAGCCCTGGAACCTTCTTATTTAAGCGCGGCATATTATATACATTGTCGATGGGATAATCGCTGGTGTCGAATCTGTCGATATTGCGCTTCATAGATTCGTAGATATCGTCGCATCGAATGTGATAAATGAGGCTGTCTGTGTCTGTGTATAGAATTTTACAATTTGTTCCATGCTTGGGCGACATGTACTCGTGATGAAATTCGTACAAACAAATTTGTGATATGTCCAGAATGCACATACCCACGTATATCGGTTTGTTGAATTTCACCTCGAGCTTTCGCAATTCAACAGCTATTAAATTTTTCGAAAAAACACTTCGGCTATGGAAATTCGGTTTCGCGATCATTGCCTCCGCGCCATATCGCCCATCCCAATGCGTTAAGAGTTTTACATCCACATGATTTCGCACATTTTCCATTGTTTTACCGAATACCGCGTTGTTCATCAATTTGTACAAATTTTTTTCAAAGTCGTTTGTCGCGCTTGTTCTAAACCGTGTGTTGAGTTCGATGTAATCGCGGAGCCAGGGTGATTGAACGAATTGAAGCACGCGGTGTATCTTTGTAATACGAAGACCGTGACGCATGCACTGCTGCAGGTTGCGATAATGAATAACGTAACGCTGCTTATCGTATACTGTCGCGAGTAACTTGTCCTGTCTGCTGCCGGGTGGTTTGGCACGCGTCGGACAGAACGGTAGATCGGCATGAATGTTGTGCAGACGTTGCGGATATTCCAGATCTACCTCGAGAATGTATGCCGTGGGCGAATCGACTGGGACTGAAGACACGTTAAGATTTGCGACATCTTCGACCCATTGAAATTTACCATATGGCAGAGGCTGACACATTGCCCATCCATACAAATTGTTCACGTCAAAGTACATCAAGTACGATGACTCTTTCGATGCGTCGTAAGATGACATGTACTTGTTATTGGCATGTGCGTACCTTCCGGAACATTGACTTAAACCCCCGCGTATACCGCGTTCGACAAACATGACCATATCGACGTCTGTGAGCAATTCGAACGTAATTTTGGTATGTTTTAGCATAGCATCCCATGTGAAACCAGGTAAAGTGTAATAATGCGCTGAATCTAGTCCGTAGCTCTTGATACAACTTTCGCGAAAATTTTCAAAAATATCTGCCAATAACAAGACATCTGTCTTCAAATACAAATCGCTGTATTCGCCCAAGGTTCTAATCTCAAAACGCTGCCAGACAGTCTCGGCGTGCGCGTAATCGCTCTCGGATACAGTCACATCCGTTAACGAACTGTAGAATGATTCGCGCGGTGGCAAGCATGGGTCCTGCAGCTTGTTCGCGCAATCAAGGTATTCGTACGGAAAGACACCCTTTCGCCTCAATAAATTAAAATCCTCGGTGGATAATGTTTCAAATTGGGATCGTAAAATTTTTAATTGATCTGTGCTAAGAAAAGATGCTAATTTGTCGAGACTGGTGTTGAGAAATTTGTACGAATCGATGAATCGCAATTTAATACAATTTCGCGAGTCTGAATCAGCCGTATCTTGAACATTTTTTGTGAAAGAAATATACTTTTCTTTAGTTATGGGCAACACGTCAACGTGACCTTCGAAAGCGGTTGCTATTTCCTCGATAATGAAATGCGAATCGTAGCCTGATAAATTATGGAATACTATGGGGATGTAAAACGCATTTTTATAATTTAAATTGCACTCCGAATGTGCTGGACCTCTAAACCGTCCGGAGAGATGACAGTGATCGCGAACTCGTACATCGCTAGCCTCGAATGGTTCTTCACAAATATGACAATGTGAAGCATCGCGAAATGTGGTCCACTGTTCGGTGGTTAAATCCAGCATGGGAACATTACTAGTCAAGATGGGTTTAGCGAAGTTTGCAAAATTGCTAAGTTCGTTAACAAACCATGAAACACAATCCGCGTCGCGGCGACATCGATACGTCGATAGCGATGTATCGTACGAGCAATGCATATAATATGCTATGCTGTGCACTTTATGGTGCTGGTACTTGTGTAATTTATTATCACCCATTCGATTGTCCTCCGTTTTCTCAATGATACACTCTAAATCTGCATACACCACGAAGGGGAGCCGCTCCTTCATGCAGTGGTTGTTGAAGCTGAGGAGATTTTCGCCTTCGCTGGGCAGCAGGATGGCGCAGTCGTTCATCTTGCCACAGTCCACTGTATGGACCTCCAACTTCGCGGTGGATCCAAAGTAATGCATGCAGCTGTAAAAACAAATTTTTTTTATTTTTCACGACGCATTTCATAAGTTTCTATACGTACCGGTCGCAGATGAATTTCTTTGCCTTATTCTTGCTCAGCTGTGCGCTCACCAGCCGGGACAAGTTCTTAATTAGAACAAAGTGCCCTACATCGCCGTGCTCTTGATTTGGTGTGTAGAGCAAGTTTACGTGCCGATCCCTCTTTTGGCTGGTGAGACGCAGTGGAAAGACCGTTGGCCCCTTCTTCTTCTCCATCTCAAAGCTGTACACGTTGATGGAGATTTCATTCTGTCGCTCAAACTTTGCAATCTGTGCTAGAGACATTGGGAACTCAATGCCCTGGAGATTTAGCATGGAAGCATAGTGTGGGTATGAACTTGGGCGATGATGGTTTCTTTCCGCAGGATGTAGCCCGGCGATCACTGCCCACGCGAAACACGCATTATCCTCGGACTGCACACTGATCGTTGCCTTCTTCGACAACAATTCCCGCGGCAACTTGTGGTGGCACCCGGCGCGCAACGGATTATATTTGTTGACATTGACGGTCAGGTTGAAAATTCTCGTCAATGCCCATCCGCTGTCACGTTCCTGGAACTCTTCCAGCGATGCCAGGGTGGGTTCGACGACGCATCGCTGATACCACTCCTGCAGATCGGATGTGCGGAAGAGTTCACAGTTCCGGGTGTTGATGCTCTTGCAAGTACGTTTATCGCCCGCCACAAATTCACCGTTGAACACCGTGTTCACTTTGAGGTTTTGATGTTTCCGCAAAACGCTCCGCACATGCTCCAACACAATGGTTCCCGCATCTTGGAGGAAGTTGCGCGGCTCGATGTAATTCGAATTTAGCACGGCACCAGTTAATACGCAGCTATCGAACGCGGTGTCTATTTCGCGCCACAAAAGTCCTGTGCTAGAATGTCCGGCACCTTCGCGCACGAAACGTCCGCGCAACGAATACTTCAATCCTTCGAGTCGCGCGATTCGAGCAACCAACGATTGTCGAACGCCGATCGATAACCGAGGACGTTTCACTCGACTGTGTTCTTCCAACGATTCTATGCACTCGTTGCACCGTTCTTCCCACGCGAGGTACTCTTCCCGCGAAATCAATCGTGCAGATTGATCCAACAATTGGCGTTCTAGTTGCGCGAATTCTCCCATGATCGTAAATGAAATGTAGATGTAACCGCGGTCTTCAACACGTTGCAACGATTTGAGGCTTTGTGCAGTTTAGAGCACGCTTTTATGACTGATACCATGATTTGGTATCTCTATCTAACTCTTTTGGCGTACCTCCCCCCCCCCCCCAAAAAAAAGATTGCATGCAAAAAGCCGATTCGTCCCAACATGGTTCTATGCAGTTTCTACTGATACAGCATAATTCTTTCTATGATTCACGCGTATGACGAATTAGCGCGCGACATCATCCGATGCAGTTTCTGCTGACACCGCATAATTCTAAGAATCGACGCTTCCACAGGTATTATATTACATTCGGCGCGTGTGGAGTCTTTTATCCTTGAGGGTGGGTTCAAGTTACATGCTACGTTAAGATTCAAAAACATTATGGAAGAATTGGTAGCTTTAGAATAAAATGCTGTGGTGGGGGAAGCAATTTCACATCTATTTAAGACGGCTCCCGAACGCTGTTCGATCAATCGCTCAGTAGTCTCAGTGACTTTCGACGGAACAAATAGTGCTTTGAAAACAAAAATGTGCAGTACCAGTGTCGAAGAAAACGCTAAACGCATGAATTATTACGTTCCGACTGTGCAAGATGATGGCGTAGCTCAATGTGGGGATTTTACAGTTGTTTGGTAAGGCTTAATTTTTACATCTCAAAATTTGTATTCCTAATACAAGTTAGCAATTTCATAGCTTTGATTGTTCTCATAGCTCGCGACGAACATCGCGTATCATGGTCAGAAGATACGCATTAACATCCATGGGTAGTAAATACCTAGAAATTGGAATCCGCGTACGACCTAAGATCGATGTGGAATTTGTTCTCGGCGACAATCGTGGGATGTATCTCACGTTATCATGGGATACATGGTATGCGCTATGCGGCAATCGTACAACCATCGAAGAACGTGCACGATTACCTGAATCACCTTCGATGCAGATTGGTCAATTAACGGTGGATTTTTATGAGATCTATAATTCTCCGATTGTAAAGATGACACTACATGATAAGCCGCTGTATTTCAAACCGGAGACTGTAACATTTTTATTAAATCTTGAGCCATGTATAGACTATGTATATACGCGGCTTTATCAAATTGTAGGAGATGTGCAGACGAAATTTAAAACATTTGTTAACGTGCTACAGCAGAGCGATGTTGCCTGTGAAAAATTAGATACGCGTCATGCTGCTAAAATCATACGTGAAAGCGAACATTACTGTGAGGATTATTATATAGATTGCGAACTGTTAGCATGTGCAATCAATGATATTCTAGCTGATGCTTGTAGGAAAACATGTTAAATTATATTCTTTTAATTTTTAAATAAATTTTCGAAACATATTATTTCTCCATTTCATTTACCCATCTTCTTTCCTCGCCACATAATTTTAAGATTCAGCGTTTCAGAAATGATATCATCCTACACGGCTGCTCCAGGGGAGTCAAGTTACACACGCTCGCGCGATACGCTGCGACGTTAAGATTGAAAATCATCTTTTGAAAAACAATTTTTAGCTTTAAAATAAAATATGGTGGGGGAAGCGATTACACCCCTATTTAAGCCGTCACCCCGACATTATTCGATCAATCGCTCAGTAGCTTCAGTTTTCGATGGAACAAATAGTGCTGTGAAAACAAAAATGTATACCATTGATGAAATACTCGCTAACTGTGAGCATTTTTTCGTTCCGATCGTGCGAGATGATGGCGTAGCTCCATGCGGTGAGAATATATATTATGACTGGTAAGGCGTAATTTTTACATCTCAAAATTTGTATTCCTAATACGAGCGAGCAATTTCATAGCTTTGATTGTTCTCTTAGTCCGCGCCGAGGATCGCGTATCATGGTTAGAAGATATGCATTAACATCAATGGGTAGTAAATACCTAGAAATTGGAATCGATGTAGGACCTATGGCCGATGTAGAAGTTCTTCTCGGTGACAATCATGGAAATCATCTCATATTACCATGGCATACATGGACTGTGCTATTCGCTATGCGTACAACCATCGAAGAACGTGCACAATTACCAGAATCAGAATCGATGCGGATTAGTGAATTAACGGTGGATTTTTATCAGATCCTCGATTCACCGGTTGTAAAGATGTGCCAATGTGATACTACGCTGTATTTCACACCGGATACAGTAACATTTTTATTAAATCTTGAGCACTGTATAGACTATATGTATCCGCGGCTGTATCAAACTGCGGAAGATGCGAGGATAAAATTTAAAACTTTTGTCAACGTGCTACAGCAGAGCGATGTTGCCTGTGAAAAATTAGATACGCTTCATGCTGCTAAAATCATATGTGATAGTGAATATTACAATGAGGATTATCTTGTAGATTGCGAACTGGTAGCATGTGCTATCAATGATATTCTAGCTGATGCTCGTAGGAAAAACAAATGTTAAATTGTATTTTTTTAATTTTATACTCTTTTAATTTTAAATACATTTCCGAAACATATTATTCCTCCATTTTATTCACCCTGACATCCTCCTCACCTTATAATTTTAAGATTTTCTGATAAATTATTGGTTTGGAAAAAATTTTTGTTGGTGGGTCCGATCTAAAAAGTTCTCGAAGGGGTGTGGGTGGGGTTCGAAAAAGTTTTCGGGGGTCAATGCCTCCCTATGAAAAATTTCCGACGGTGGGCCAGGTCTGGAGAGGCCTCAGCGGCGGCTCGGCCCGGACTGATCCCCCCTCTATCGTCGCGGCTTCCCCCACTCCGCGGCTCGTGCGCGCGCAACCGGTCTTCCTCCCCCGCAGGCCCCGCGCCTAGGTTTCCCTCCGCCCCGCTCCCCCGCGCGCCCTCACTTTCCCCACCGCCCCGCGCCGGTTGGGAGTCGGGGAGGGGGAAATGGCCTTGAAAGTGAATTAGAACCCGCTTAGTATTACTACTGATATCGTTTACAAAAAGAAGGAACAGGAGGGGTCCAAGGTGCGAACCCTGGGGAACCCCCGATAACACATTAATAGGTTCGGATAGATGACCCTGAACCCTTACAACCTGTACACGGCCTTCAAGATAGCTGACGATCCAGGCAAGGAGCGGACCGCTTATACCGATTGATAATAACTTTCTGTATAGGATAACATGATCAACCGAATCGAATGCCTTACGGAAATCGGTGTAAACAGAATCGACCTGCAGGCCGGCGTCCAATGCAGAAGAAACAAAACTGTGATAAATCGCTAAGTTGCTTACCGTTGACCTATTAGGAACAAATCCATGTTGTTCTTCAGAGATAACATTAGTAAGACTAGGCGTAATATGTTCATATTGTTACGCCGCTTTATAAACAGTTTTGTTGCCACGCTACAGATCCTTCTGGTGCGTTGAAATATTGGCGAAATTTGGTCCGTACGTCGAAGCCTTCTATATTCCCAAAACCTCCTGCTCTACATAACGGCAACATATTACCCGTTGGTAATTCTGCTTCAGAATTTTGGTGATTCGCACTATTATTTTGCATATACTCGTCACGCAACATATTGTGCAGGCAGCACGTTACTGTGACGATGGAATCCGTCGTGTCCGACAATACCGCGATGGGAGAATAGAATATCCGGAAGCACTGCGATGGCAGTCCGAACGCATTCACCGAGACCCTTCGTGCTCTGCACAAACGATAATTGAAGATTTTCTTGGTCTCATCTTTCGCAGCTTGATTCTTCGGATACGGCTTCATCATGTGCTTCGTGAGTCTGAAGGCTTCGTCACCCACGATGACGTGCGGCAACACTATACCAGATCCTGGCAGTGCCTTCTCCGTGGGAAAGTTGAATATTCCCGTCCGAATCTGTCGACCCATCACCAACTTTTCGAATATCCCACTGTCCCATTCTTTTCCAAAGGACCCGACGTCAATTACAATAAATTTGTAGTCGGCATCGACTAATGCTAATAGCACGATCGAGAAATAATTCTTGTAATTGAAATACAACGATCCGCTATTTGGGGGACACATTACCCTAACGTGCTTCCCATCGATTGCTCCGATGCAATTTGGAAAATTCCATTTGGCAGAGAATTGCTGAGCAATTTTTTTTAAATTCGAACCACTGGGCTGCGGCAGAAATGTTGGTACTAATCTGCGGCACAGATGTTTAAGAGCATCTTTAACAATTCTGCCGATATACCCCGGCGAAATTAGGAATGCAAATTACAGGGATTGGAATGATTCCCCAGTACCAAGAAACCTGCAGGAAATATATAAAAATGAAGTGGAGCAACAAATACGAGGCAGGATCGGCACCAATAACGGAAACATGATGCCCGTTATTGGAGCTACTAATTTTTTGGAGAATGCCTCTCGTTTGCGAGAAGGCAAGTTTGTTTTGAACGCACTATGAGTTATAAAGTATAATAAATTTAAAAAATTTAATTTATATATTTTATCATGGTACCCGCCGTAATATAGAAGAAAGCGAAGAGGTTCAACATATTAGAAGCAGTACGGATAGCGACATTCCACAAACATTAATGGATATTCTAAAAACTCCTGCAAGGTATGAAAGTGTTATAAAAACACAGTCAGAGATGAATATTCCTGTTTCAAGGGGAAGAAGATCAAGCAATACCTCCAGTTCAGTGTCAAAAACGCACACATATGATCCCAGCACTGGACTAGATATTTTGGAAACAAGAGCTATCGGAAGAGAAAAACTAATGGGCAATATCAATCAGCAAATCAATGGATTGCGACTCTACTTCGATCTTTTTTAAAAGTATGGCGATGACGGTTAAAAAATTTCCGCCGTAATTAATTTTGAAAGCAAACGCTTCTTTGCTTCAATTGATTAATGATCTATGACTGTGATGTCCCCGGGGATCCACCAAATATGGAGTATGCAGATAGCTAAGCGAGAGCGTACAATATATGGACGTAAAAATTAAGAGATCAAACGAACTCACCTGTGAGTGATGTTCGATCCTAATTATGTTGGTCGTCCTGTCCGAATAGATCAATTGTAGTAGCGCCTAAGCTGCTCGATCCGTCACAGTTTTCAAAGCTCCCGCGCTCGAGTTTCCAACAACTTCCGCCCAACCCTAGATGGCAGGTCCGTTTCCTCCTTGTGTCATTACATTTTAAAGCGTATACGAATTGCATACAAATAGATCAAGGGTGGGCAATGATAATAATGGGCGGGTTTGATCTATTCGGACAGGACGACCAACATAATTAGGATCGAACATCACTCACAGGTGAGTTCGTTAGATCCCTTAATTATACTGCGTCGTCCTGTCCTCTAGATCAATTGTAGTTGTTTAAAGTTAATGCAATTTGTAATATATATTTTGAACCAACATACCCATTTTCATTAAGTTGAAACAAGGCAATTACATTAATAAAAACTAAGGTGTAATAATAGCTTGTGCTAAACTTCTATTTGCCATCAACGGTTGATTGTAAAAACGAGCAAACACGCTTGATTTTGGCGTCCAACCTGCAGCTCTTCGAATCGTTTCTATGTCTACCTTCTTTCGAAGGGCTGCCGAGGTAGAAGCGTGTCTCGTGCTGTGTGACCCAAAGGTACTTATGTCAATTCCACTTTCCTTCATTATATCTTTTAACCACCTACTAATTGTCTGCGATGTCGCCGGTCTATATGGTTTTTTAACCGTTAATAACAAGGAGTTCGCCTTGTGGTCTCTTTTGGGCTGATTCCTGCATATATCGACACAAAACTGTCGCCACACATAATCGTGTTTGATCTTTAAAAAACGGCAACAATAACAACGGCTGAAATTTCCCTGGGCCTGAGGTTTTAATCCTGTCCACTATTTTTATTCTTATTTCGGAATCTGATACGCAAATATTGTCGATTTTTATTTTCGAAAGTGTCTGTACTCTCTGAGCTGTTGTTAAAGCCAATAGCATTACTAGTTTTTTCGTAAAATCTTGAAACGATAAAGATTCATGAGGCCAAAATTTTCGCAAGTAATTCAACACTACTTCGGGGTCCCAAATTTCCTCGTATTTTGGGGTCTGAGGTTTTAAGACTCCTACGCCGCGAAAGAACCTTGTAACAGCTGGATTTTGCCCTATTTCGTTTCCCATTACCAGTGATACTGCGGATCTATATGAATTTAATGTACCAACTGTTTTAATCTTGTTCAACTCCCTTGTTAAGAATTTAACCTTTAGAGGGCCGGGCTGGCCACTATAGTGGCCACCTAAGAATTTGGATACTTTGCTGGCCATTTTGGTGGTATATATGCATAAATTTTAAATAAATAAAATTTACAATTTGAATGAAAAAATCCCGGTCCTCTAAAGGTTAAGCAGGTTTGTCACGGAGGTTTTAAAAGGAGACATATTATTCTCCTGACAAAATTGCCACCATAATTTTAATGGCTTTTGGTACTGCTTGATTGTTCCTTCTGACAAGGATGCCAACATAACCGGGATTGAGTCTCGTGGAACATTCCTTAACTCAAACGCCTGTCTGATAACCTCCCGGCAACCAGGGAAAGGGATGTTCGCAACGGGTGTTGTTCTCTACAATTATTAAACAACAAATCATTGTTAGGGTTGAAATGAATCGGTTCTGTTATTAATAATTTCATGAACAGTGGATACCACGATTGAGTAGGCCAGAAGGGTACGACCAGAACTCCTTCTGCCTTATCAATAATTATTTTCCGAATTGTTCATAAAATAATCGCGAAAGAGGGAAATGCGTAAAAATACAATTCTCCCCACTGTACTGTAAACGCGTCCACTGCCCACGCTTCTGGATCTCTATGCCAAGATATAAATTTGTCACATTTAGCATTTACATTTGAGGCAAACAAATCTATATCGAATTTTCCAAATGACGATTCTACTTGATTAAAAGCCCAACCAGCTAGTTCCCATTCTGTTTCTTTTTGTGCAACCCTTGATTCTTCGTCTGCATATTTATTATCACCAGACTTAATATAAGAAGCAAATATCCACAATTCTCGGGCCTCGCACCACTGCCAAATTTTTCTAGCGAGCCTCGACAATCTTGGAAACTGAATACTGCCCATCCTATTTACGTAAGATAACGCCGTTGTATTATCAACACGTAACAGTATTTCACACGATCGTTTATCTTTAGCAAAACATTTCAACCCATAAAATACTGCCATTAGTTCTAAGAAATTAATATGTTCTTTCTTCTCTTCATGGCTCCAAAAACCATGAGATCGCTCCTCGTTACAAACGACTCCCCAACCCGTCAAGGAAGCGTCCGTAAAGATTTCCATACAATACTTCTCGGTTCTTATAGGATTACTACAGCTCATAATTGTCTTTTTCCACCATTCTAAATCCGGAAATATTTCTTTTGAAATTAACATTTCTTTGTCGTAATCATTATTTCCCTTTCTTAATGCTATAAATTTTTTCCTTTCTAAATTTTTAATATACAGGGGTCCGTACCTCACAGCTGGGCACGCTGCAACTAAGACCCCGATGAATTCTGCAAATTTTTTAATTGTACACTTTTGCAACTTTAAATATTTTCCCGTTAAATTATATATTTGAATTCTTTTTTCCTGCGACAATTTTAAACAGAATTTTTCAGAATCGAATAAAAACCCAAGGAATTTTATTTCTTTTGAAGGTTGAAGTTTGCCTTTGTCTAAATTTAGAACCATGCCCAATTTTTCTAACAAGTTTCTTGTTTCCTCAATATTCCTACGACAGTCTTTAACCGATTGCCCAAATAGAAGAACGATTCCGCAATCGGTTTCATAACCTTTGTGAACATATGAGGTGCTGTACATAATCCAAAAGGAATACAATTGAATTCATACACATTCCCTTTAAAACTGAATCTAAGGTATTTTCTGTTTGATTTTTTCACAGGAATTAAAAAATATGAACCTTTGAGATCAATTGCTGCCATAAAATTGTCTCTGCTCATTAACCTTAACGCGGTCTTTCTATCGTCCATCTTAAAATGAGGTGGCTTAATAAAATTATTCAACTTTTTTAAGTTTAAAATAAACCGTCTTTCACCGTTAGGTTTATCTATTAAAAAATATGTTGAAAGAAATTGATCTTCGCAAGGATTACACGGTGAAATTGCACCCTTAATAACTAATTTCGTAATTTCCATTTCACATGCGTCTGATTCTACCTTGGACAATCGGGGCTCAATATTTTTTAAAATTGAATATGGTCTTTCCTCAAAAGGAATAACATAACCTTGTATACATCCTAATATGAATGGGTCACTAGTAAGCTTTTTCCATTCTGACAAATATTCACGGACTCTTCCTGCGACTATTACCTCTTCTAATTCTTTCGCAGATCCTTGGTTCGAGAGTTCCTTGGTAATTGTCCCTTCCGCTGAGTGTCCCGATGACTCGCTCCGGAGTGATGGCGCCAGTTTAACTTCACGCCTGTTTTGTATCCACTCTGTTTCGCACTTGTAGCTGCATAATTTCGATTTTTACCATGCCATTCCGTACCAAAATTCTTCTTTCTAGTTAGATCCTGGGAAGATTTCTCCATCGCCTTTGCTGCTTTCAGTTTTTCTGCCAATTGTTCCCCAAATAACGATGAATCAACTTCGCTTTCGTCTACAATATGCTTTATTATGGGGTTCAGTCCGGGTATGATAAATGATCGTCTTGTCTTGGACATGCCGTGGTGTAGATCTGAAAGAATTCTACCAGCATCGCCTAACTTTTCTATAAATTTATATGTATCTATTGTCAAGTCCTTGCTTTTTTCTGCAACCAGGACCTCTGTTAGCGCCGCACCTATTGCGTTAATGCCCGTCCCCAAATGGTCTTGAGCATTAAGCTGATAACTGTCCTTCTTTATCGCCAACGACGACAAGACGGATTTTATTTCCGGGTTTAACTTGGGTGCTTTCGTTAAACGACAGTTCCCAATCGTTAGGTATTTCTCCTGTAACTCTTTCTTCTGCTCTTTTGACAGACCACCTTGTAAGATTTTCTTCCACCGATCTGCCACTGCCACGTGTATATCGGGGCCTATCTTGTTGTCTTTATTTGGGTCGTCGCCCAACAATTCCAGTGTCGCTTCATCTAACCCGGTCGGTAATTCCTTACCGACAATGTCTGAATTTTCTGTATTTTCTATATTAAACGGATTTACCGACATATCCGACGATGGCGACAATGGTGGCATACCTGTTACGTAGCAACCTTTATCACCTTCAGAATCCACATCATCGTCCCTCGACTGAACCTTTTCTTTATCTGAATATAATTCTCTTCGAGAAAACCGACCAAGACGTGACGTGTCTCGCGGACGACGCTCGCCGTCCTCCTTGTCGTGTCCCTCCTTCACGTTGTCGAATGGCCTTTTCTGATCAGAATGTGACGCTCGTCTCGATCTGGCTCGATCAGCGACACGCACGCCATTCTGTTTATCAGAAGAACTCCTTGTATCTGACTCCTGTACGGGCCGTTGCCGATATCTCCCGCATCGACGCTCGGAAGGCCCATTCTTCTTCCTGGATTTATATTCTTTTTCCAGGATGTGCAATTTCTTTAAGAAGGAATCCGTTGATGAACTTCTTCTCCTTTTCCTCTGACCATGTCTATAATCACTCGATGATGAACTCATTCTCACTTACTAAATAAAACTTTCTGAATACTGGTCCACAGACCAACCGTAACGGATCGCACAGAAAAGCGTAATGTCACAAGGGGCGGTATTCACAGTCGCGTCTTGAGCAAATGCCTGAGATCATCTTCTAGACGACGATCTTGTTTGCCTGAAGATATCAGGTATTCATAGTCGTTGCTCAAGATGATCTTAAGCATTTGCTTGGAATAAGCTATTGCTTATATGACGTATCCATTTACTTTATAAAGCATTTACTCAAGCATTTGCTCAATCACGTACGGAAACTTTCGGAATAATTCTGTTAGAACAACCAATGATGAAGGATATTCCGTTCGTTCCTTGGTGGACGGCGGAGTAGGATACTCGAACGTGAGTGACTGATGCGTGTGAGCGTCGAGGTTATATTATAGCGATGCCGGGGGACAGTTTATCGGAGAGTATCCGGAATGGCGAGGATAACCCCTCGCGGTGCTTTATAATGATTTCAGGAATAACGTAATTCGGAGCATAATCAAGGAAATTAGATGTAAAATTGATTTATATTGATTTATGTAATGAACTAATATATAAATAAAGAATTATAATTTCGACCGTAAGATTTTTAAAAGTATTAAAATATGTTTTCGGCGCACAGTTTCGGTCAGTGAAAAGAATGAAAGCTAATTTGCAATTACGAAAGTAACATCTTCCAACGTTTCGGTCAATGTTTAGACCATTATCAAGGAAATTAGAAACTATGTACTGCTTTTGCTATTATGCGGCATGCTATAACAAAGCGTGCGGCAAACGTGTCGGTTGAACGGTGACTGAGAAAAACACGCGATACATTAGGCAAGATCATCTCGAGGGCGAAGCCCATCGACAGTTATAACACAAGTAGCGGTTGAAAGTTGAAACCGTTAATATCACAAAGCAAAACAATCGCGGGGAATACGAAACTCATAACCAAACGCCTGCATAACCAAAAGATAAATTGTTGTTGAATTAAATAATCAATCACTCAAAAGAAATTACATAATGAATAATTATATGTATAATTGTTTGAAAACATAGAGACTGTGGAAACTAAAGTTCTAATAGAAAATTGCTTCATTACCTTATTCCTTCAATAAGGTTGCGTAATATTCTTGTACTTTAGGTGTTTCATACCTAAGATTTACGCTAGGTTTTTTTAATCATGTGCAATGTTTCTAATAAAATTCTTTGGTTTAAATTAGTTTCCCTATCAATTACTTTTATGTTGTCATAATCAAATCTATGATCAAACTCCATTGAGTGTTTGGTTAATGCAGTGTGCTGGATAGGAGATGAAAGAATATTCCTTCTGTGTTCAGAAATTCGTTTTCCTAATGGTCTGGATGTCTGCCCAATGTACACTTGATTACATCCTATGCACGGAATTAAGTAAACTATGTTTGAATTTTTAAGCAATGATATTTTATCTTTAATTGGGGGAAAAAAACTTTTTGCATATAAAGGTATTTTAAAAATGGTGTGAATTCACACTTTCCTAAAAATTCTTTTGATGTCGTTTGAGATATTATTGACAAAAGGTAAAACCACCGTGTTTCTCCAACTAATGGGTCCAGTTATTTTTTCTTTTTCTTCTTTACGCTTTTTAACCGTTAACGGGTGATAGATTTCAAAAATACGTTCCCTGATAATAGCGGAAATCATCTCTCCAGGGTAACCGTTACGTTTCAAAGTGTCCTTAACAAGAAGTAAATTAGCTGGGCGAAATTCGGGGTCAGCGAGTAAAACAGCGCGATCTATTAAACCCTTTATCAAACCAACCTTATGCTGCATAGGATGAGCCGAAAAGAAATTTATGTATCTACCGGACCAACTTGGTTTGTGATACCAGTTGGTATATAATTTATTGTTAGATCTAATAACAGTAGTGTCAAGAAAACTTAGACAACAATCTTTCTCAACTTCATAAGTAAATTGTAATCTATTATGGAAATTATTAAATATGTCAAGCAATGCTGGTAAATTTTCTAAATTGATACACGTAATAATGTCATCCACATATCTTTTATAGAAAATAGGTTGAAATGGTACCTTTGAGAGGGACACTTCCTCTAACCTTTCCATCACTAAGTTGGCAATAACCGGAGAAATTGGAGAACCCATTGCGGTTCCGAAAACTTGCTTGTAGAGAACATCGTTAAACAAAAAGATGTTAGATTCCAAAACAAATTTGACCGCTTGGAGGAATCCATCACGATCAATTTTTGTGTGTTGTTCGATTTCTGTCCAACGATGATCTAGAACCTGTAGAGCCAACTCAATGGGAACATTAGTGAACAACGAAACAACATCAAGAGATACCAAACGCAGAGACTCGTCAGGCAGTTGGATGTTCTTAATCTCCTTACAAAATTGCCAAGTATCCACAGTGTGATACGGAGAATTTCCTACTATTTTTGAGAGTATGTTGGCAAGGAACCTCGATAATTTATATGTAGGACCACCAATGGAGGAGACAATAATTCGCCATGACAGAGTTTCTTTGTGCGTTTTTGGAAGGGCATATGCTCGCGGAACAATAGCGTTGTTAGTTTTTAAAATTTTTCCAAGATTATCTCCAATTTGCTGTTTTTTAACAAAGTTAGAAATAAAAGAATTAGCCCTCCTCTCAAAGGTACAAGTGTATTCAAACCTACTAATCTTATAAGTGGTTTCATCATTCAACATCTTTAATACCTCCGCGATATAAAAATCTTTGTTAACAATCACTGTCGTGTTTCCCTTATCAGACTTTAAAACAAGAAGGTTATTATTTTGTTGAAAAAATCTTTTGGTTTCAAAAATATCAGATCTAGAAAGCAATGGATTGTCAATTTTTGACTGATTAGTAGTAAAATTCAAAATCTTATTAACTATTCTGATCCTAGTTGTGGTTTGTGTGTTTTCATCATTAATTTTCATTAAACCGGATTCAACAGAAGCAATAAATCTGGGAGAGGTGATAAAATTCCTCGGAACACACACAGCATGTTTTGGTCCTAAGGTCAATATTTTCTTAACGTTAACTGGGATTTCTACATCTGATAGATTTTTCAACCATTTGTTATTATCTGAATTCGAGGCTAAATTGTCAAATGAGATAAAATCACTGATATCATTATTAAATCTGTTATTTTTGGTCATTAGCAATTTGTTAAATTTTTTTATGCATTTACTTTTCTGAATTTTAAAGATTTTGGTATATTTCCTATTTTCAAAGGTATTGAACTTGTCAAAAACATGCGAAGGCAAGGTGAATAAAATTTCATCATTTAGTTGTGATATTCTGTTTGAAATAGAATTTTGAACGTTATGTGTGTCCTTGATAGCAATATTTAACAGTTTTTTCGAATATCTATTTTGTAGATTTAACAATTTGCATGAAGCCGGAATGGAAGACGTGAAAAAGTTTGAATTGTTCATCAAAGGTACCATTTCAACCTATTTTCTATAAAAGATATGTGGATGACATTATTACGTGTATCAATTTAGAAAATTTACCAGCATTGCTTGACATATTTAATAATTTCCATAATAGATTACAATTTACTTATGAAGTTGAGAAAGATTGTTGTCTAAGTTTTCTTGACACTACTGTTATTAGATCTAACAATAAATTATATACCAACTGGTATCACAAACCAAGTTGGTCCGGTAGATACATAAATTTCTTTTCGGCTCATCCTATGCAGCATAAGGTTGGTTTGATAAAGGGTTTAATAGATCGCGCTGTTTTACTCGCTGACCCCGAATTTCGCCCAGCTAATTTACTTCTTGTTAAGGACACTTTGAAACGTAACGGTTACCCTGGAGAGATGATTTCCGCTATTATCAGGGAACGTATTTTTGAAATCTATCACCCGTTAACGGTTAAAAAGCGTAAAGAAGAAAAAGAAAAAATAACTGGACCCATTAGTTGGAGAAACACGGTGGTTTTACCTTTTGTCAATAATATCTCAAACGACATCAAAAGAATTTTTAGGAAAGTGTGAATTCACACCATTTTTAAAATACCTTTATATGCAAAAAGTTTTTTTCCCCCAATTAAAGATAAAATATCATTGCTTAAAAATTCAAACATAGTTTACTTAATTCCGTGCATAGGATGTAATCAAGTGTACATTGGGCAGACATCCAGACCATTAGGAAAACGAATTTCTGAACACAGAAGGAATATTTTTTCATCTCCTATCCAGCACACTGCATTAACCAAACACTCAATGGAGTTTGATCATAGATTTGATTATGACAACATAAAAGTAATTGATAGGGAAACTAATTTAAACCAAAGAATTTTATTAGAAACATTGCACATGATTAAAAAAACCTAGCGTAAATCTTAGGTATGAAACACCTAAAGTACAAGAATATTACGCAACCTTATTGAAGGAATAAGGTAATGAAGCAATTTTCTATTAGAACTTTAGTTTCCACAGTCTCTATGTTTTCAAACAATTATACATATAATTATTCATTATGTAATTTCTTTTGAGTGATTGATTATTTAATTCAACAACAATTTATCTTTTGGTTATGCAGGCGTTTGGTTATGAGTTTCGTATTCCCCGCGATTGTTTTGCTTTGTAATATTAACGGTTTCAACTTTCAACCGCTACTTGTGTTATAACTGTCGATGGGCTTCGCCCTCGAGATGATCTTGCCTAATGTATCGCGTGTTTTTCTCAGTCACCGTTCAACCGACACGTTTGCCGCACGCTTTGTTATAGCATGCCGCATAATAGCAAAAGCAGTACATAGTTTCTAATTTCCTTGATAATGGTCTAAACATTGACCGAAACGTTGGAAGATGTTACTTTCGTAATTGCAAATTAGCTTTCATTCTTTTCACTGACCGAAACTGTGCGCCGAAAACATATTTTAATACTTTTACTAATATATAAACCCAACCACTAAACTGTAATGCGTGTGAGCGTCGAGGTTATATATATTATAGCGATGCCGGGGGAACAGTTTATCGGAGAGTCTCCGGAATGGCGAGTATACCCCCCGTGGTGCCTCACGATGACTTCCAGGACTTCGATACGATAGAATAAAGAATGTTGTTTTTATGAAACAGGTATCAGGGGGGGGGGGGGGCCAATTTTGGGATGGTGGTAAAGAAAAATATATACCCTTCTCGCTTTTTAACGTTTTGTAGTACCAATTTAATTAAAAATTTAAAACCGAAATTGAAAAATATTCCCATTTTTAGTATAAACTTAACAAAGATCAATTTTGAAATATCGCAATTTTTTCTCAAAAATCCAGTTGCTCCAGGATCACCCTGTTACATGCGTGATGGCCACTACACTAAACTATTTCCCCGGCAACGCTTTGTTTATTATTTTTTTCCAGTATTCTAGTTTCAGTCCAATTATACATGATGGCAGAGGACAAAATTCGTTGTAGGCACTACACACCAGTAGAAAAACGTTGTTTTCTACATATAATCGACAATTACAAGCATGTGATTGAATGTAAAAGGAGTAACGTGAACACATTACGTGATAAAGAGTTAGCATGGACAAAAATATGTGATGAATTTAATAACTCGTCATTGACGGTGCAAGAGGTAAGAAGCACAGAGATGAAACAAAATAATTTTCTCTTATTTTGAAGAGAACCGTGCAACAATTAAAAAAGCTGTGGACAAATATGAATCATGCCCACCGCGATCAATTAACTAACGAAAAACAGAGAAGACTTGCTACAGGTGGAGGGCCAGAAGCACCCTCGATAGAAGTCGACCCGGAAATTGCGGCAATAGTGCCATCTTTGATGGCCACTACGCCAAACTTATTTTCATCTAACATGAATGCTGCAGAAATAGAACGTAAATTCATTTATCAATAGTAGTTAAATCTTATTGAACACAGAATAGTAACTTTAACTGAATTTTAGATGGAACACAGATGCTGTATGAAAGTATTGAAGGAAATGACGACGCTAATGACAATGAAGGTGTGATTGACCTGGAAGTTAATACATCAACGTCAGAAACAGGATCCGAAATAAAAAAAAGTAAAAAAAACACGAAGAAATGTATAGAATCCGAAGAGGAGTTGAAAGCGTTAAGAGTTAAAAGTATTATGCAACACGAGGAGAGAATGGCTGCAATGAAAGAAGAGCATTTTAAAAATATACAGGCATTAGAAATTAGAGCTGCTTCAGCAAAAGCCGAATTAGCTGAACTGCTACTAAAAAAGGAAAAAGCTCGAACGTCAAATTCTATATAGGTTTCCAGGGTCTACTTCTGTGGAGGGCATTTCAGGTCCTCCACCTGTAGCGAATTTGCTCTGTTTTTCGTTAGTTATTTGCTTCTTACCTCTTGCACCGTCAATGACGAGTTAAATTCATCACATATTTTTGTTCATGTTACTCCTTTTACATTTTATCACATGTTTGTAATTGTCAATTATATGTAGAAAACAACTTTATTCTACTGGCGTGTAGTGCTTGCTTTTATCAAAATAAAAATATAATAAGTATATAAAAATGAAACACGTTTGTTCCTCAATCATAACTAGGGAATTCAATCCCGGGATCCCGGCTGTTTTTTGGATTCCATTTTTATATTTTTCAGTTGTTCATAAAGTAACTTACGTTTTTAAACAGCCGGGATCCCGGGATTGAATTCCCTAATCATAACCCAACCACTAAAGTGATGTAATGTAAAAATAAAAACACCTGAGATAGTTGTGACTCCATTTAATTTTATTTAGTACATACATAATATATATCGACATTAATATTGATATTAGCGATATTGACGAAGATGAATATATAGCGGACAATAGAGTCGTTAGAAGGTATATTCGGGACGTGCAAAATCCATTTGAATATTACGATGAAGATGAATTTAAAAGGCGATTTCGATTTAATAAGGACTCTGTAATGGTATTTTACCGAGAATTATTGAAGAACTGGCGAATATAAATAATCGTATGCCAACAGTGTCTAGAGGTGTTTTCCGTATGACAGCTTTCGAAGCACGCATGGAGAATCGACGATTATTCGTTGACTTTGGGAAAGGAAATAGAGCAATCCGTCTCTTAGTTGAACAGCCGAGCAATTAGCGCCTCACGAACAGCGAATCCATTTAAATTTCGTTGATTGTGAGGTGCAGGTATAGGTACTTCTTCGTCGTCGTCGACGAATAAGTCCTCACAATCCGGCAATACGTCCTTGAAGATCAAAGACATGTTGTGGAGCACGGCACATGCTACAACAATTGCGGTGGAGCAAATGAGCTTTGTCGACAGACCTCGCGATAAACATGGAAATCTACGTTTCCAAATGCCGAAGGTCCGTTCGACAATGAGCCTCGTTCGAATTTGGATGTCGTTATACCTGCAATGATACATTATTCAATTAATATAAATTTTTGTTTCGTACAGTAAAACTTGATAATTCTAAAGAATTAAGAGGATATTTACGTTAACTCTTCGTCCGTTTCAGGATTTGCAAGTGGGGTCATTAAAAAGGGTAGGCAAGCATACCCTTTATCACCCACAAGCATTCCATCCAAACGTTGCTCCACGTATCGCATGCGTATTGCCGAATTTTGAAAGATTCGGCTGTCGTGGGCGCTACCCGGCCACTCCGGTACGATGTCCAAGAATTCCATTCTTGGACCAACAACAGCCTGCAACAAAGATGATATTTAAAAAAAAAATAGAAAGAACTACGTGAAGACTGAAAATATGAAATAAAAACATGAATGAAAACCTACTTGCACGTTAAGTGAGAAATATCCTTTGCGATTCCGAAATATTTCAGCGATATTTTGGAATCGCATGTGCACTAATCTCACGTGTGTGCAGTCGATGGCCCCATCGATACCAGGTAGACCGATTTCTCCATTTCCTTTCCCAAGATCGGCGAATAATCGTCGATTTTCAATACGTGCTTCGAATTCTCTTGGCATTTTGATAAATTGGGAAATTAAACTCGCAAGTAAAGAACTCACGCGGAAAACAATTCTGGACACTGTGGGTTGAGAGATCTGCATCGAGTCCCCAAGCAGTTGCTATAAATATATTTTAAACAATTTACCTCATGCCCACTCTTTAATTATCAATATTTTAGACGTTAAAAATAAAATATTAGATTTCTAAATTACCTGAAAACTTGCAGTTGCATAATAGCGTAAGCATGCAAGTAGTTGCAATTGCGGGGCAATCGGCAGGCCACGATTATTTATTTTCGCCAGTCCTTTAATAATTCTCGGTAAAATACCATGTAATACCGAGTCCTTATTAAATCGAAATCGCATTTTAAATTCATCTTCATCGTAATATTCAAATGGATTTTGCACGTCCCGAATATACCTTCTAACGACTCTATTGTCCGCTATATAATCATCTTCGTCAATTTCGCTAATATCAATATTAATGTCGATATCGTCTTCAAAATCCATTTTTGGCGTCCTTTATGCAGGTAATGGCGGAAGTATTTGATAGTTTAAACTTTCAACGCGTTGCCGAGGAATAGAATCTCTGGAGTAGAGGGGGACTATCACGTGACGGTACATGCGTGATGGAATCATTCCGCACACTGCCGTAGATGTTCCCCCTCTACTCCGGACATTCTTCTGGTGGAATCTCAAGACGGTCTCTCAAGACATGTAAAACGTCGTCTTGAAAATATAACCTCGCTTTACCGTCTATTTTGACACATGTGACGTCATACAAGGATTTGCTTATTTGAAAAAGATTTTCCTCAAGAAAATGCTCAAGACACGACCTCAAGACGCCACTATGAATCTAGGCGGCATCTTGAGCAAATGCTTGAGATGGTCTTGATCTCAAGACGCGACTGTGAATACCGCCCAAGGAGGAAACGGACCTGCCATCTAGGGCTGGGCGGAAGTTGTTGGAAACTCGAGCGCGGGAGCTTTGAAAACTGTGATGGATCGAGCAGCTTAGGCGCTACTACAATTGATCTAGAGGACAGGACGACGCAGCATAATCACTCTACGGAGCGTAATTATTATGAGATCTTAACTACTACCCTAACCCAGAACTTAGATACTTTGTATTAACTACAGTCAAAATATACAACAGGTACCTAGTATAATAAAATTACGTTACGAAAAAATTAAATACGTCTTGGAAAAATTAACTTGCCTTAATGTGAGGAGCAACGTTTCCTGGGGGGAAATTGGAGATGTCACTCTCCTACACGGTTGTTTCGTTAAGTTATGAAGAACCTTTATTCTGAATAACCGTTATAAAGAACCTAAATATCAGACTATATAAGTTTAAGTTAAGGTTCCAATATACCTCTATAACTTTTATTTGTAGGTTCTATATAAGTTCGAAAACGGTTATAGAACCGATTTAATAACTTTTTTTTTAGGTTCTATATAAGTTCCAAAGCGGTTATAGAACCCATTCTTGTAACGATTGTACAGAATTTTATAGAAAATGAAATTACAACATATTACAATTATAGACTACTGTGTATTACGAACTTGTTTAAAAATTATTATAAATAAGTATGAAAATATATATTATGCACACATTCGTGCATACATATTCAATTATTTTGTAATATGAAGTGTTTGTTAATATAAATGTTTGGTTGTTATACCGATGGGAGTCTAGCTCCCCGATTTGAATGATTTTTTAATATGTTGTCAGAGTTCGATGTTCTGCATTCGACGATATGCATGCCACAATTGTTGTATTACCAACTGTGTATTACAACTGTGTATTACCAACTTGTTTAAAAATTATTATAAATAAGTATGAAAATATATATTATGCACACATTCGTGCATACATATTCAATTATTTTGTAATATGAAGTGTTTGTTAATATAAATGTTTGGTTGTTATACCGATGGGAGTCTAGCTCCCCGATTTGAATGATTTTTTAATATGTTGTCAAAGTTCGATGTTCTGCATTCGACGATATGTATGGCACAATTGTTTATACTAGTATTGCGGGAGTGCGAAGACTGTCCGATTGACAAAGTATGTTTCGAACAGAGCGATTGGGATCGAAAGCGGATGTTTATGGTAGAATATCGAATATGTCGGGGGGGGGGGGGGGGGTGAGGTTTGAATGGTTTCTTCTATTTATACATGGCCGACCACTTTCGTTATCTGAAGACGAAGCCTTCTGTAGTATCATAGTTATGATACCGCAGACAGAAATAATTATTGCCGAAACTGTTTGAACTGTCCGAAATAATTTTAGCAATTCCGCAAGTACAAGTAAGTGTGGAACGCTTATTTTCGGCGTTAAAGTTTATCTCGCCCCTCCACCGTTCGTCAATGAAGCCAGACATTATACAAGACATTTTATTAATCCGTCTAAATATGCCAAAGCTACCACAAGCAAGCACTTGACAAATTATAATTAATAATATCCATTCTGTTTATTATTATTGCAAAAAGTATAATAAATATTTAATACCATAGATTGAAACTTTTATTTGGCAAGTTCATTTTTTCATTTAGAGGCCACCTCAGCATCAGGATCATAATTCTGACAACATATTAAAAAATCATTCAAATCGGGGAGCTAGACCCTCATCGGTATAACAACCAAACATTTATATTAACGAACACTTCATATTACAAAATAAGTGTATATGTATGTACAAATATGTACATAATATATGTTTACTTACATATTTATAATAATTTTTAAACAATTTGGTTATAACCAGGAGTCTGTAGTTGTAATATGTTGTAATTTCATTTTGTATAAAATTCTATATAATCGTTACAAGAATCAGTTCTATAACCGCTTTGGAACTTATATAGAACCTTAAAAATAAAAGTTATTAAATCGGTTCTATAACCGCTTTGAAACTTATATAGAACCTAAAAAATAAAAGTTATAGAGCTATATAGGAACCGTAACTTAAACTTATATAGTCTGATATTTAGGTTCTTTATAACGGTTATTCAGAATAAAGGTTCTTCATAACTTAACGAAACAACCGTGTAGGAGAGTGACATCTCCAATTTCCCACCAGGAAACGTTGCTCCTCACACTAAGGCAAGTTAATTTTTCCAAGACGTATTTAATCTTTTCGTAACGTAATTTTATTATACTAGGTACCTGTTGTATATTTTGACTGTAGTTAATACAAAGTATCTAAGTTCTGGGTTAGGGTAGTAGCTAAGATCTCATAATAATCACGCTCCGTAGAGTGATTTTCACGTCCATATATTGTACGCTCTCGCTTCGCTATCTGCATACTCCATATTTGGTGGATCCCCGGGGACATCACAGTCATAGATCATTAATCAATTGAAGCAAAGAAGCGTTTGCTTCTCAAAGGACTTTTGTTTCCGGTCGCGAGTGTGTGAGTGGCGTGAGAGTGAGCGGTGTTGGAAAGTGAAGGAAAGTCTGGTTAGGAGGAAGAGGAGTGGGTGAAGTGGGTGTGGGGAAGGTGAGAGTGAAGTGAGGAAGGTTTAGGGATAAACGGAATAGGGCTGGGATAGAGAGTGACAGGAGAATAGAAGGTATAAGGTTTGGAGGTTAAGTGGAAGAAGTAGGCGAAACTTGGCGGGAAAGAGGCACCAGAAAGGCAAGGGGACATCTGTGGGTGAGGAGAAGAGGTAGAAGATTTGGAGAAAAGGCGGGAGAATTGAACGGGTCAAAAGGAGATAAGAAATGGATGAAGGGAAGGATGGTACGGCAAGGGGGGGAGTGGGACGGTGAGGAAAATGGTTGGAGAGGGGGGGGGGAAGAGGCGAGAGTTGGTGGGAAAGGGGGAGAAAAAGGAAGAGGAAAGCAGAGGAGTGAAGAATGGTATAGAAAGGACAGTGGCGGTAGTGTAGGGAGTAGCGCAGGGAGTTTGGATAGCTTGTGGAGGAAAAAGAGGGAGAGAGGAGGAGATAGAGTACGAAGAGGGAAGGGGGGGTTTCAAGGAAAAAGGACTGGGAACAAGGAGATCGAAGGATTAGGAGGTGAACAAATTGTGCAAATATTTAGAAGAGAGGAGATGGGGAATACTAAATGGAAGCATGGAGGGTGATGAGGAGAGGAAGTGGACTGTTGTGCCCGGACCAACACCTAAGCGTGTCGACACCGCACACATTCCGATTGATGCAATCGAGCGGCCGAAATCCGGCGTAGCCATGTAAGGGATTTCGGAAATACACCAAGACCGTCAACACAAGGTGAAAGACCTGAAAAACGGGCCAAAGGCGGAGACCCCGATGGTCCCCGCTTCGTCCCGAGATTAGTATAAGAACAATGTACGAGCAATGCGAGCTCAGAATTGATAAAGCTCTGTAACGGGAACACCACCCGACTTTTCAAACTCATACACAGTATCATTGTCACCCAGATCGGGATCAAATATACTTGTCAACCCTTGCGGTGAGTTCTAACTCTTCGACCTGCGACGATCTCCTACCTCCGGGATCTAACCCGAATCCTCCCGTCCCGGCACAATCACCCGACCTCTCGGAGCCCGTGGACGGCGAACGCGAAGGACGCCCAGGAGCACCCCGAGATTCGTACCAGAATCTCGACCCCCAGGCGCCGCGGCACAACAGGACGTATACAGGAGGGAGAGGGAACTCAGTCATTGACTATGTCATAGGGAACAAGGACACGAGGGAAGGAATGGAGAGGCTTGAGGTGGGGGAGCGGGTGGATTCAGACCATCACCAGGGGCTGGTGTGGCTGAAAAGGGAAAAGGAGGGGGAGAAAGGGTACGGGAAAGTGGGTAGGAAGGGGGAATTGGACAGCAGAGGGGAGGGAGGAGTTTGTACGAAGGTTTGGGAAGAGAGGGGGGGGGGAAGAGATATAAAGGAGGAATGGAAAGAACTGAAGGAAAGGGTAAAAGGGGCGATTGGGATGGTGAGGGAGGGGGGAAAAAAGGTTGGAAAAGGGGGATGGTGGGACAAAGAATGTAGGGAGGAAAAAAGTAAGGTTAGGAAGGAGCTGAGAAGATGGAGAAGAGAGGGAGGAGAGGGGAAAGAGTATAGGGAGAGCAAGAAGGAGTATAAGATACTGTGTGAGGGGAAGAAGAGGAAGGAGGTGGAAAAGTGGGAGAAGGAGGTTGAGGGGGTTAAGACGGAAGGACAAGTATGGAAAGTGGTGAATAGAGAGAGAAAAAGGAGGGGGAGAGTGGAGGAGAGGATAAAAATGGAAGAGTGGGAAGACTACTTTAGGGAAGTGTTGGGAGGAGTGGAGTGGAGGGTGAGAAAAGGGGGGAAAGAAAGAGGGGTGATGATGGGGGGGGGAGGGGTTAAGTAAGGAGGAGTTAAGAAGGGTGGTTAGGGGGCTGAAGGAGGGAAAGGCGGGAGGAGGTGACGGCATAACCAATGAGGTGTGGAAGTTTGGGGGGTAGAGGTGGAGGATTGATTGGTTATGGGTAATATGTAACAGGGTGTGGAAGGGGGAAAGGTGGGTGGAGGAATGGAGGGAAGGAATTGTGGTGCCAGTAGTTAAGAAAGGGGTCGGGAAGAAGGTGGAGGACTATCGGGGGATTACTCTTACGCAGACGGCGTATAAGGTATATGCATCGGTGCTTGCGGAGAGATTAAGGCAGGAGGTGGAGGAGAAAAGATTGCTACCACCGAGTCAGGCCGGCTTCAGGAGAGGAATGGGGTGTATAGACAACATCTATGTGCTGAATCACTTAATTAACAGACAGGTGACCAGGAAAGGAAGGAAGATGGTGGTCTTCTTCATGGACCTGAAGGCGGCCTTTGACTCGGTGGATAGGGAGGTGTTGATGAGAGCGATGAGGAAGAGGGGCGTGAGGGAAGGGCTAGTGGAAAGGTGTGGGGAGGTATTAAAAGAAACGGTGTGTAGGGTGAGGGTGGGAGAGGAAGAAGGGAAGGAGTTTTGGACGGCGAGGGGGATGAGGCAGGGCTGCCCTCTGAGCCCAAGTATGTTTACCCTGTTGCTGGCGGACCTGGATGAGGATTTGGAAAAAGGAGGGTTGGGAGGGGTGAGATTGGGGAGGAGGAAAGTGTACACCCTGGCGTATTCGGACGATGTGGCGGTGGTAGCAGAGGATGAGGAGGGAATGAAAGGTATGATGGGGAAGCTGGAGCGGTATATGGATGGAAAAGGTTTGCAACTGAACGTGTGAAAATCGAAAATTATGAGGTGTAGGAGGGGGGGGGGGGGGTAGATGGAGGAAGATTATGTGGAGATGGAAGGGAAAGGAGGTGGAGGAAGTAAACACGTTCAAATACCTGGGATATACTTTGATGGGGAGTGGGGGGGCAGGAGGCCCATGTGGAGGAGAGGGTGAGGAAGGCGCCGACAGTGATGGGGAGGGTATGGGGGATAGGTAAAAGGAGGATTGGGAAAGACTGAGGGAAGAGAATTTGGCTCTTCGACAAGTTGGTATGGGCGACCATGAGCTATGGGATAGAGATTTGGGGGTAGAAGGTAAGGGAGAGGATGGAGGGGGTACACGAAAGGTATTTGAGATGGGTTTTGGGGGTGGACTGGTGTACCCCGGGATATATGGTAAGAGAGGAACTGCAGAGGGATAGGTTGAAGGGTAGGGCGGGTTTAAGGGCATGGGGTTATAAGAGGAAGCTGGAGGAGGGACAAGGAGGGGAATTAGCGAGGATGTGCTGGGAGGAGATAAAGGGTAGGGCAAAGAGGGGTAAAGTTCTGGGGGGGGAAAGATGAAAGGAGGGGTTTCCTTGAGGAGAGGGGGTGGACGGTGGAGGGGATAGAAAGAATAAGGGAAATGGGAGAAATGAGGGGAGAGGAGTTAGTAAGTAGGGAAAAGAAACTACAGGTGAAGGAGAGATGGGAAAGGATTAGGGAATCAAAGTATAATAGGTGGTATGGAGCGATAAAGGGGGCAGTGGTGCCGGGTTATTTAAAGAAGGGCTGGGGGGAAAGTAGGTGGAGGAGGATGGCGAGGTTTGGATTGGGGTGCGAGATGAGGGGAGGTAGGTACTGGGAGGAAGAGGAGAAGAGGAAATGTAGGGTTTGTGCATGGGGAGAGGAGACGTGGGAGCACGTGTGGGAGGAGTGTACCGGGTGGAGGGACGGGAGGGGTGGCAGGAAGTAGTGGGAGAGGTAATGGATGACGAGGGAGGGGGAGAGGAGTGGATGAGAAGAGTGGAAGAGTGGAGGTTCATTGAAAGGGTGAATGAAAAAGGAATGAGAGTAAAATGCGGCGAGCGCACAATGGTCGAAAATCGATAAAACCTGGCCAAAACCCTAATTTCTAAATTCACCAGCTATGGTTTCAGACCCCACCACCGTTTTCATCACCTATCTGGCTACTAATTATCAACAGTTAGAGGAAAGTAAGTTTGTCATCATTCGCTACAGCTCCTTCCAAAGTTGAGTATTGTCGGAGTGTTACTCTTTCAGTGAAATTGCTGCTGCTCTTTGTGACTCTTAAAACTAGTAGAATAATTATGGCTCAGTACGTATTAATAAGTACAGTCCTATACTATATTTTGGTACAGATTTGAGGCAAGCAGATTTGAGTGTAGCAATTGTTGTGCCGAAGCGCCGGAGGGTCGAGATTCAGGGTGCGAATCTCGAGTGATCCTGGGCGTCCTTCGCGTATGCTGTCCACGGGCTTCGTTGAGTTGGAAGATGGTACCGTGACGGAAGGGTTCGGTGTAGAACCCGGAGGTACAGGATCGTCGCAGGTCAAAGAGTTAGGACTCACCGTGAGGGTTCACCAAGTTTATTTAGTCCCGATCTGGATGAAAGTGACACAGAGCCTTGATTGGCGTGAGTATAGATAAGACGGGTGATGTTCCCGTTACAGAGCTGTTACGAGCTGGGGCTGCAGCAACGCGAGAGGCCGGCGAGAGGGGTATTTCCCAAGGAATACGGATATGAATTTGTTAGTTAGGTGCGCGGACGAACCTGATGCGAAATCAGGGAGCCGCTAGGATTATTGACGGCGAGGACGAACCTGATGCGAAATCAGGGAGCCTCTAGGAATGGAGTCAGACACGGACGAACCTGATGCGTAATCAGGGAGCCGTAGGAGGGTGAAACGTCGTGAACGAACCCGATGCGAAATCGGGGAGTCACTAGGATAAAGTTCACAGACGAATCTGGTGCGAAACCAGGGAGCTGCTAGGAGGTTGGATTATTCACAGACGAACCTGATGCGAAATCAGGGAGCTGTAGGATACGGACGAACCTGATGCGAAATCAGGGAGCCGTAGGAGAGGTGAGATTTCGTGGACGAACCCGATGCGAAATCGGGGAGCCACTGGGTTGGAGAAGATGACTTGCTTTGGTAAAGAGGTGCGAACGAACCCGATGCTAAATCGGGGAGTCGCGGGAAATGTTAGTAATGCCTCGTAACTCTTAATTTGATACAACTCGAGCGGTAAAGTTGTATCTGTGGGTGAGTGCTACTAATATTATAAGGATCGCTGGGTAAAAGATGGGTTTAACGAAATCGACTCGATTTAGACGTGAACACCATAAGTATATTGAATAGACAATTAATACAAATGTAAGTGTCGCGATTAATTAGTTAAATAAAAAGTGTGTATGTGTTACGTCCCTACTTCCTATTTGGGGCCGCGTTTTTAGGAATTTTTATATTATCAATCCGCTTCGAGCAAATCCTGGGATTTTTCGCTCTGGGTTAGTTGAGGATTGTGGTTTAATATGTTAATATGAAACTTTATGGTAATTACCTTTTACTTAGTAAAGAGTATGGGTCGCCAGGGAATAGGAACCTCGCTGACTCCGTCGATTTCCAACGCAGCGTTGGTTTTTGGTAGAACCCAGGGTCCTGCGTTGATGAATCGTTGATGGAACACGATTTTTGGTTCTATGTAGATTCCCAACAAAGATTCTGGCGCAGCTGGGGCACACTGGTAGTTTTTTAATAGTCTGCGTAATTGCACTTTCCGGCCGGCTCTGTTGCTCTTGGGCATCTGATGGTTAAATTAATCTTTGAATTCAATTCTAATGGAACCCGCTCTGTACTTGACTCCAGAGGACACTGGTGGGCATGGTTATGCGCGCCAGTGATTCCGAAAATCAGCTCAAACGTATTTAAATTATTAATGATTTGAAAAATCTATTAGTAATTTTTGACCGCGTAAACAGATTGACCTCTAGTATTTAGTGGCATAGTGGGCAGGTCACTGCTCGCCAATGACGCTTTCAACGAAGGAGAATCTGTTTCCTTTATGTTCAATTTTTCGGTAGTACATTAATAACTTCAAACGCCCAAAACATCAGAGACCGACTAATAAAACACTTGAACACTGAATTTGATTTTAACAATTTTATTTTAGTATAAAATAAAACTTCACTTACAATAGTCACTTAATTTCAATCACCAGCTTTTTGCAATTTCCTTTTGTGGGTATGTTTGTCTTTATAGAATATATCACGGTTGCAGATTTCAATGTGTCAATCATAAATTTCTTCAAAAAACTAGTTTCCGCGGATGGTCAGTCCCTTTTTATAGGGCTGCTGGCTACTCCTTCTCCAGGTTTGTCACACGACAATTAGGACGGTGGCAGATGAAATCTTCCAATCATCTGCCGTGGGACCCACCTGAAGAATTCTTTCCAGCGGCTATCCGAGAGTTTTGTTTATAGCAGAATTTGAGCTATTGCGCACCTCTTTCGGTGTCATCTCCGTATCTTAAGACGTATTTCTGCTGTTATACGAAACCCTCAGCAGCGTCGATAGTTAAATTCTTATTCTAATCCTTTTTTTAGATATTTACGCTATTGGGTTTTCGATGTGCTCTGTACGATTGGTTTCGTACAGCCCACATACTAGGGATTGAAGTTAATATACATTGGTTCCGTATTGGAGCTCGAATTACGGGAAATAATGGGAGGGCAAATCTTCTGACGATGATCAGGAGCGCAGATGCGTGAAGGTGTCTATTCCGCTGGCGGAAGGGGCCTCTGACCCATCAGCTGGCGTCCACTGGTCCCCTTGGTGTGCGCGCGGCTGACTAGCTAGTGTGCGGCTAATCGATGTGCGCTCTACCTTCGTCGTGCTGGTTCTCCTGCTCACTGTTGCCGTTGATAGATTTGACTCTTCTTATCGCGATCTCCGATTACTTTGCCATATCGGCTATGTATTATATTGGTAAAATATGCGAGGTGGTTATAACACCTCTAAAGTACGAAATAGTAAATATAATTGAGTCAAAGGGTTAATTAATAGTAGACTCCACGTCGCGGGACGTGACATATGTTACCACTAATTGCACGGTGTTGACGCACTGGCGATGCGGGGCGTACGAGTGGATATTTCAAAGTTCCAAATAGAATATAAACCGAACTCGCGGATTCTACAAGATTAACTTTAATTCCGACAGAGACTTTAGCCTGATCGAACTGAATCTAACCAACTCTGTACGAGCGTGACACAACGTGACGTTACGCGTGACTCTATAGCTTTGAACCGACGAGGGTAGAAACCGAATGGTTTATATAGTCCCAAAAATGAGTGGGGATGCGTTATGAATTTCCATATAAGGAAAATCCTTCGGGGTCGTCGTCGTGTCACTCTCGTTCTCACGGTCGCGATGCAGCTGGTAGAGATCTTGACCTCCATTAGTGGGGTTGATAAGCGGAAGGCTTTTAGGGCGTTTTCCCTTCGCAGACGCGAGCTCAAAAGACGGTTGAGAGCGACGTATGGGAAAATTCCACATACGTAACAGAGCGTTATCAATTCTGAGCTCGCATTGCTCGTACATTACTCTTATACTCCTATCGGGACGAAGCGGGGACCATCGGGGTCTCCGCCTTTGGCCTGCTTTTAGGTCTGTCGCCATATGCTGATGGAACCTGGTGTATTTTCGAAATCCTTTATGCGATTGTGCTGGATTCCGGCCGCTCGATGTTATCAATCGGAATGTTGTGATGTCGACACTCTTAGGTGTCGGTCCGGGCACAACACAATGAAGGGATGAAATTTCAATTAAAAAATTGCAGCCCCTGTCACGACCACTGGTGAAATTACATTTAGCCAGGGATAAAGTTTACTTCGGGGCTCTACCGGGCAAAATTTCTTCTTCTGTCATTAAGAACAATGCTTCAGCTGTTACGGCGAACACAACAATTTTGCCCATATTTGCCCCTTTTTAAGAAAATCCAATTTATGTTGTACGGTGCAGTGGTCCTAAATCCCCAAAACGTGACCAAAAGATACAAATTACCGTCGATTTGTACAAAAATGACTACATTAAGGTTTTCGAGGTCGCTGATTACGAATCTGAGGTCAAAAGTGCAAAAAATCAAAATGGCGGATCAAAAATGGCGGAAGCGCATATGAAAAAAAAACATCAGATTTGGTCTAAACTCGGTATCCTGGAGTTTTCGAGGATGCTGATTATGAATGTTAAATCAAAATTGCAAAAAACAATATGGCAGACGCGTATATCAGAAACATATCAGATTTGATCTTAATTTGGTTTAATTCAAAATCCCTGAGTCCGGAAGTTATAAACTTATTATTACCACCAGAAGTGAATACAGAAAACGCAGATGATTTTGAAAGCGACAGCAGTAGTATTGATGATTGCTATTCCAGCGATGATTCCGAATAAAGGTAATGCAATCGTTTTTCATATAAGTTTTACAATTATTTTTCATTAATACATGTGCTTCTTTTTTTTTACTATACACACTAGGGTGGGCCTTATTTTTCGACCATCTGATTTTTTGGTCCCGTACCCCAGAAATGTGACACTTGTTGGGAAAATGATCTGGAAAAAATTTCAGCTCGATTGGACCACGGGAAAAGGACGCGCAACGAATTTGAAAATTTTGAACATTTTAAACCTTGACATAAATATACATTATGATACATCGTTGAATTTGTATTTTTTTTCTGTTTAAGAATGCATACACAGCATATACCATTGTTAACAAAAAAATGTCCGTGACCTTGAAAAGTCGAAAGAGTGACCTTGAAAAAATATAATTTTTCCCTATTATATTCGCCTCTTTATATACTAGAACTTTTGTTTGAAGAGTTTTTTCATATATCCATAAACGATGGAGATATTAAACATTCTCATCATCGACAAAAGTTCCGAAAACTCATAGTTGGGCCATTATGTTCTGAGCGTTCAGCGAGGTAACAGTGAAAATACCGTAGTGAAAGTGAAAATGAAATGGAAGGTATAAGGAAAAATGATATTTACTAGATCAGGACGAAAGTCAAATTATTCGTGCAAAATTGCCATCCAACAGGCAAGTCTTAAGAGTCCTTTTTCACATTATGCGGAATGTGAATCTTAAGTCTAGTGCGTCTTTAGTTATTGAGGAAGTTGAAATATTTTGGGAGAAAGCGCGGATTCCAACGAAAAGACCACAGCATTGTATTCACAAGCTAGATGAATTGTATCAGTAATGGGCGACTTTGCATAAAAGTTGCAACCGCAGTACTGAAACCCCAAAAAATCGGGAGAAGGAGTTTGTAGATAAGCTAGATAACCTTTTTGATATTGTACCCGCCGATGTGTTAAAAACTATTAAAATAGAGGAAGACAAACTTCTTCTATTAAATCATCGACAAAAAGGACGTCCTGGTTCTATGATTGGAAGCGATCATATACAGGGTGATTGTGCCGAAACGCCTGATTTGCCTCGCAACCGTGACGAGTTAACCCAAACCCCCGTGGTGTCTCTCCGAAGGCTTTCGACCCTCGGACGGGGTTGGAGTACCTATTAGGAAGTGAGAAATCTTCGAATTCCTCATTTCTCATCAGATCTGTGCGAAAGTGACGCCAATGAATTCCTGGCGTTCCGCCGATTAAAATCATACCAAACATCATGCAAATCGGACTACTTTGACACAAGCTATTTTACATAAGGAACACAAATAGCTTGTGTCAAAGTAGTCCGATTTGCATGATGTTTGGTATGATCTTAATCGGCGGAACGCCAGGAATTCATTGGCGTCACTTTCGCACAGATCTGATGAGAAATGAGGAATTCGAAGATTTCTCACTTCCTAATAGGTACTCCAACCCCGTCCGAGGGTCGAAAGCCTTCGGAGAGACACCACGGGGGTTTGGGTTAACTCGTCACGGTTGCGAGGCAAATCAGGCGTTTCGGCACAATCACCCTGTATTATACCGGAAAGAACAGAAAAAAACGTTTCGGAAAGAGCAATAAAAATCAAGGCAGACGCATTGTGAAGTAGAAGCTGTGCAAGGTAAATATTCTTTATGCAATTCATTTTTAAAACTCAAAATATTGATCGTTATCTTGGATATATAATATAAGATATATTGGTCTTTATTGACACTTGTATATCGTTTACATCAAGACGAAACAATGGATAAAGTAGCATCATCTAGCGAAGAAGACGGTCACCTATCAAGTGAGGGTGAAAATATTGAATTTATTATTCCTGTGGAGTGTGGATGAAGCTGGTCCAAGCAATCCTAAAAAGAGACGTGCTCAAATTGATATAATTACG
The DNA here is from genome assembly GCA_929113495.1 of Andrena minutula. Taxonomy (NCBI): domain Eukaryota; kingdom Metazoa; phylum Arthropoda; class Insecta; order Hymenoptera; family Andrenidae; genus Andrena; species Andrena minutula. The sequence continues at coordinate 23,753,951 of OV815996.1, forward strand.
CCAAAACTTGTTGCAACCCTTGACTAGTGCAAAGTAAGCGATCGTGATGTTGTTCATATAATAACAGCAACAACTAAAGCTCTTGGTCATGATCTAGGCGACTTAATTATCAATCGAACGTTTGTACGGCGTCATCGCACGGATTTTCGAGCACAGCTTACAGATAAATATCATGTAGCGTTCGAAGACTGTGAGCTAGGTGCTATTACACTACATTGGGACGGAAAGCTGTAGCGAGCTTTAATAGGCAATGAAAAAATTGATCGTTTACCTGTACTAATAACTTGCAGAGGTATTGAGCAGCTACTTGGAATCCCTGCAATTCTATCGGGTACTGGAGACAAACAAGCTTCTGCGGTATACGATTTAGTGCAGAAATGGGATTTAGGTGGCAAAGTGCAAGCATTTTGATGTGACACAATGTCATCGAACATGGGACGTTTCCAAGGCGCATGTATCCTTCTCGAACAAAAATTTGAAAGAGATTTGCTATATTTTCCTTGCCGGCATCACATATATGAAATTATTTTACGGAGTGTTTTTGAAATGAAGTTAGAGAAATCATTGGGTACAAATATTCCACTTTTCCCAGATCAATAAATCGAATTTTTTGTCAGGAATTGAAGACGAGTACGTCCACCAATCTACAATTATAAATAGTACTGAAGTGCTGGAGTTTGCAATGCAAACCTTGAAAAACATCAATCAACCACGAGAAGATTATAGAGAATTCTTGGAGCTTAGAGTTCTTTTCTTAGGCGGTACTCCTAGAACAAATTATATATTTCGACTTCCAGGAACATTACATCACGCTCGATGGGTGGCCAAGGCGATATATTGTATAAAAATATATTTATTCCGAAAAGAATTTATCTTGACTAGCGAAAAGGCCACTGGAATTCGCGACATTTGTATTTTCTGGTTCTGCTGGGCCCTACTGACGAGTCCACGAGTAAATCTGGGACGCAATACTTTAATGACATTTCTATTTGTAATTTAGATAATAGCTATAATAACTTATTTTCCGTCTCAGAACTGCTTTTCTTCTGTATAATTGAGCGTTATCATGAAAATCAAAAATGTTTAATATATTCATCGTTTATGGATATATGAAAAACTCTTCAGATAAAAGTTCTAGTATATAAGGAGGCGAATAAATGGGGAAAAATTTTTTTTTTTTCAAGGTCACTCTTTCCAGTTTTCAAGGTCACGGACGTTTTTTTTTAACAATCGTATATGCTATGTATGTATTCTTAAACAGAAAAAAATACAAATTCAACGATGTATCATAATGTATATTTATGTCAAGGTTTAATAAGTTCAAAATTTTCAAATTCGTTGCGCGTCCTTTTCCCGTGGTCCAATCGAGCTGAAATTTTTTCCAGATCATTTTCCCAACAAGTGTCACATTTCTGGGGTACGGGACCAAAAAAATCTCGCAAAATAATTTTAGTCAAGAGTAGCTAACGTCCACCCTAATACACACCCATGTATTATACAGGGTGTTACTCTACCTATAGTCAATACTTTGGGGGGTGATTCTACAGGCATATATAAGTCGAAAATCAAGAGTGACGAAATTGCGGTAAATGCTTCGTTTATTAATTATCGATGGTTAAAGATTGACGTCTGGATCGCCTGAATCAGCTTGAATGACGGCAACTCGACCGACAGCGGTCCGCGCGAGGCAGGCCAGCCAAGGGGCGTGCAGTGGCGGCGGATGCGTGACGGATTTGCCATGTAGAGCGCATACTTACTTACCTAACTCGCCGAAACTGTGACATACGATACTTGCGATAATTTATGAAAAGACGCAAACGTTGTTCGGCATTAAACCTGTCTACTCGTAAAAATCCACAAGGGCATATCAAAACCCGCCCAACGGGATTCTCAAGTAGAGAGGGTGAATGCCATTGCCTTTGAAAATATTGCCCTCAAAAATCACCCACACGGCCATCCAAAGCACCGCGATTGTTCACTTAATTACACACACGCACCACGATTATTTTTCTCGCGAATGTCCATGTCTTCACGCACTGCGATTGTCCCGTCCGCGATTGTTCACTTAATTACACACACGCACCACGATTAATTTTCTCGCGAGTGTACATGTCTTCACGCACCGCGATTGTTCACTTAATTACACACACGCACCACGATTAATTTTCTCGCGAGTGTACATGTCTTCACGCACCGCGATTGTTCACTTAATTACACACACGCACCAGGATTAATTTTCTCGCGAGTGTACATGTCTTCACGCACCGCGATTGTTCACTTAATTACACACACGCACCACGATTAGTTTTCTCGCGAATGTCCATGTCATCACGAACCGCGATTGCAGTCTGTGCTCGCGTTGACGACAGTCGTCAAACTGAGGAGACCTTGGCCAAATCCCTGCGCGAAGGACACGGACAACGTTACGAATAAACAACCTACATACAATGTATCGCTACACTTTCTCCGAGTCGCTCGGGCGATGATAAACAGCTTATGCGATAAATTAAATTCTTTATTCTTCATGGAATCGATAGGTATGGCAGTAACACCAATGGATTCCCTATGTTTTTCCGATGAAAATCATACCAAATGTAATGTAAATCGGATTACTTTTAACGAAGCTAATTTTACATGAGGCCCGCGTGTGCCTGTGCTAGAGAATCACAGCTGTTTCGCACGGCCAGTCAATGCCCCCGACGAGACCGTTCCGCGCTGAGTTTCGTGGCCTCCGACCGCGACGCTCGAGATCAGGGGGCCATACAATGTTGCGCATTAGAAAGCGACGAATCTGAAATTATTCTGCATTTCTCATCAGATCTTTGCGAAAGTGGCGTCGATCGATTCCTTATGGAAAAACATAGAGAATCCATTGGTGTCACTGCCATACCTATCGATTCCATGAAGAATAAAGAATTTAATTTATTGCATAAGATGTGTATCATCGCTTGAGCCACTCGGCGAAGGTGTAGCGATACATTGTATGTAGGTTGTTTATTCGTAACGTTGTCCGTGTCCTTCGCGCAGGGATTTGGCCAAGGTCTCCTCAGTTTGACGACTGTCGTCAACGCGAGCACAGACTGCAATCGCGGTGCGTGACGTCATGTACACTCGCGAGAAAATTAATCGTGGTGCGTGTGTGTAATTAAGTAAACAATCGCGGTGCTTTGGATGGCCGTGTGGGTGATATTTGAGGGCAATATTTTCAAAGGCAATCCCGTTGGGCGGGTTTTGATATGCCCTTGTGAATTTTTACGAGTAGGCAGGTTTAATGCCGAACAACGTTTGCGTCTTTTCATAAATTATCGCAAGTATCGTATGTCACAGTTTCGGCGAGTTAGGTAAGTAAGTATGCGCTCTAAGCATCCGCCGCCACTGCACGCCCCTTGGCTGGCCTGCCTCGCGCGGACCGCTGTCGGTCGAGTTGCCGTCATTCAGGCTGATTCAGGCGATCCAGACGTCAATCTTTAACCATCGATAATTAATAAACGAAGCATTTACCGCAATTTCGTCACTCTTGATTTTCGACTTATATATGCCTGTAGAATCACCCCCCAAAGTATTGACTATAGGTAGAGTAACACCCTGTATACTGGGTCAAATGGCAACAGCGCCTCATGGACGCATTCCACTAAAACCATGCACCGGCCCGGCGTTCGGAGAGTTGCCAGCGACCGCTAGACAACAGTGATGCCCGTGCTTCGAAAATTTTAGGATGGTCTCCTTCAAATTATCGTCGCAAAGAGTTATTTTAAATTTTCCGGCAGGGGTTGAAGAATGTGGGGCCTTTTTCGTATAACTTTTGGACAATAAAAGATATCGGAATGCAATCGGCGCCGAGAAATGAAGAAAAATTATTTCCTTTTAATAATGGATGATTTAAAGTATTTTGCGTTTACTAATTTTTTTTTATCAATTTTTTAACCATAATTGTTGTGAAAAGCTTTTGCAAACTGTTTACTTGATAAAAAAATACGCCAAGTACATGAAAAATCAAATAAATCACAAAAAATAGAAGACAATAACAATCACAAAAAATTGAATCTAGAATTTATCCGTAATTCTGTCGCGTGATAATTTGTAATTTATAAATAAATCACAAAAAATAGAAGACAATAATAATCACAAAAATTGAAGATAGTAATAATAAAATAAAAAAAAAAGTGAAATCGAAATGAGCTGCCAGTACATAAAGATGCTTTCCAACGGCGTTTTAGATGACACAACTACATATGCACAGCTAAAATTCCATTACTCATAATGGCTATTTATACAAAGAAAAAATGTATTAAATAATAATATGCAGATATATTTTTATACAAATAAATATTTTAATACGAATAAATATTTGATTCAAAATACTTGGCGCTGTGCCCCGAATTGGTGTTGCTAAACTCAATAAATATGTATAAATTGCATTAATCATTTTCTTTCTTTCTTGTACGTGCATGCGTGTGTGTGTGTGCGCGCGCGCGTGCGAGCGTGTGCGTGCGTGCGCGCGTGTTCATATGCTACGTATGGCATTAAAATTAAATATATGTAGAATAAATCTGACTGCGTTTCTAATATGTGTATGTATATGTTTTTTATATTGTAATGGAGTTGTAAATTATTAATACTAAGGCAATTAACATTTTTTCGGTTGCGCAGCGCCAAGTATTTTGAATCAAATATTTATTCGTATTAAAATATTTATTTGTATAAAAATATATCTGCATATTATTATTTAATACATTTTTTCTTTGTATAAATAGCCATTATGAGTAATGGAATTTTAGCTGTGCATATGTAGTTGTGTCATCTAAAACGCCGTTGGAAAGCATCTTTATGTACTGGCAGCTCATTTCGATTTCACTTTTTTTTTTATTTTATTATTACTATCTTCAATTTTTGTGATTATTATTGTCTTCTATTTTTTGTGATTTATTTATAAATTACAAATTATCACGCGACAGAATTACGGATAAATTCTAGATTCAATTTTTTGTGATTGTTATTGTCTTCTATTTTTTGTGATTTATTTGATTTTTCATGTACTTGGCGTATTTTTTTACTTTTTTGAAGTTTTTTATGGGGATCTCACTTCTTTTTACAAAGATAATTTTAATAGGGACTGACTTTAGATAGTTTTTAATATTATAAATTACAAATTATCACGCGACAGAATTAAGTATAAATTCTATATTCTACGTAAGTTTAACAACTACGAACAGAAACCATGTGCACCGGATTGCCAATCTATATGTATTATATTATATGTATAGTACTTTGTGTACAATACATGGTGCGCGAAGCAGCATATGGCGCTGAAAGCAGCCTTTGGCGCTGGACGTATTTAACATTGAAGTGTATTAACAAACGCAATTAACACCTTTCGAAGAAAAATATGTATGCATTTTTAGCATTTCGTGGCCAAGCTTGTTTTTCTGCTCGTAAATCATCAACGTATACCCACGTTGTGCCCTTACCCCTTACCATACTCGTGTAGTGACCATCGGCATTAATTTTACCATGGTGGAAAATCGCTGTCTTAAGTTTATAACAGTGATCTACCATTTGTATTTTAGTAGTAGGCATTGCTTTGACTTAGAAATTTTCCACTTTCGTTGTTGTTCCACTACTATCGTGATCGAACAAATGTAATTTTGCAATAAGAATTTGTTTGGAAGCAGTTATATCGATTTTGAAAATGAATGAAAAGATTCAATATTCTTATTGGTGTTGGTTTAGTATAGTATAAAAAAAGGAGATGAGAGCATACGGTAGAAAGTCTTGTGGCAGAAATTTAAAAAATGTTAATGGTAATTTAGCGAAAATGAATGAAGAGATTCAATATTTTTATTGGTGTTGGTTTAGTATAGTATAAAAAATAATATTTATTGGTGAATTGAAATATTGTTAATGGAAAACTAGTAAAATTAATAATGAATAGCGTAGCAACTATATAGAAATAGAGTGACATTTTGTTAAAGTAAGTGTAGATTATAAAATGTGTTCAAAGGAAATGAGAGCGTATGGCAGAAAGTATTGTTGCTGGAAATTTAAATGCTGTGGTAATAATTCAACGAGGATGAACGAAGAGGTCCAATATTTTCAACACACAATTTATTGGTTTTGGAATAAAATTAGTTTAGTATGTTTATAATTTTGTCGATTTACCTTATTTGACTTTCCAGAAGCATGTGCGAAGCAAGATGCTTTGTCTTTCTATTTATTTAATTTAATCTTCTCCGGACAACTTCCACGCCTGTGCGTCCCCTTCATTTTTATCAAAGTCCTGTGCGTCCCCTTGATTTTTATAATAATAATATAATAAGCTTTACCTAAAAACTCTATTTTGCTGGTATATACAAATACAAATATCAGGCAATTTAAATGCAATGCAATTTGTTACAATATATACTATGTTTATAATTTTGTCGATTTACCTTATTTGACTTTCCAGAAGCATGTGCGAAGCAAGATGCTTTGTCTTTCTATTTATTTTTTAATCTTCTCCGGACAACTTCCACGCCTGTGCATTCCCTTCATTTCTATTCATCCAAGCCTGTGCGTCATTTTTATCGGAGTCTTGTGCGTCCCCTTCATTTCTATAATATATAATATAAACGGTACATAAAAACTCTAATTTGCTGGTATAAAAATATCTAGCAATTTAAAAGCAATGCAATTTGTTATAATATATATATATATTATTTTGTACATGCATGGTACAAATATCCAGAAACTTGTGTGAAAGGAGATGCTTCTCAGTCGAACCATCTCCGGACAACTTCCAAGTCTGCGACTCTACATAAGAAACCTATTAAAAATTTTGGCGACTTACCTTATTAATTGAGACAATAATTCAGTCTCTTATTTAGTGTAAAAACTCGTGTCCTTTCAAATTCGGACAACTTACTTTATTTGACACTTAGCACTTAGGTTATAAAATTCAAAATAGTATATATATATGTACGTACAATGGCGGACGACGAACGAAGAACGATACATGTGTTGGCTGAAGGTGAGCGCGTAACGCGTATATACGTATTGACGAAAATATATATACGTAATGTTTGATGACGAAAAATTTCTAGGAGAATCAGAAGAAGAAAAATCGTACCATTTTCGACAGATCCATGAGACGATATTACGATATCTCTGTCATGCGTGGACCGATTTTATTGAAATTGGTCTTATTCGAAAGCCGATATGCGGTTTACATAAGAAAAATGCCTTTACATTTACAAAATATTGCAAGCGTGAGGAGATATAATAGAATAAATGTCAGAATTAGGTTGGAATGCCTCCGCGACGAGTAAAGGTACACGGTAGCAGTCGACAATATACAGGGTGTTTTTCATGTACTTGGTGTCGAGACGCTACCGCGTCTCTAGATACTGTATTTAATGCTCTTTTTAAAACTCATGGTATTGATAAACTGTTACGTATTTTAGCGGGGAAATTGGGATGAGGACGCAGGTTGGTGCCCATGGAGCGCTGAACCGCTCTGCTCGTTGGAGTGCGCGAGTATTTGAAATAAAACAAGATACACAGAACTATTTTAAGTTAAACTTCAAACTGTATTTTGACTACTCAAGAAGCTGGTTGGCGATAGAATGAATGCAGAGTACAAGAAAACGCGCCGAGCTCATCGGCGAAGTCGCTGCCAAGATCCTGTTGATCCTCCCCTAGATCCTTGTTGTCCAATCAGCGCGATTGTATCCCTCAAGCTTCGACAGTGGGTTGTCCTTCGCCCTTCCTTCACGCTTCCTCCCACTCTCGTCTGGTGATCGAGGCACGCTCCCCGTTTTACATATAGTGGTACATAGGCTACGTAGAGTACATACATATCTCGCAGGTAAGTAAGCGCAACCCTCGGGGTCAAGACGACGTCACTCGGAGAAAGTTTATGGCTTTATGACTTTCAGCCTTCGTCGACCAGAGTTTTTACCCTAACAGGACATCGACAGTTATTGAAAGGGAGGACAGAATTTTAAGTACTTTTACGAGACGTACCGTTGCCCGCTCGACGAAATTTGGCACGCAGATGTGCAAAGGAAAAAGTTAAGCTATTTACTACCCTCGCCTGGTCTAACGGTAACTTGAAACATTGAAAACTAGCAAGGAAAACCCCCCCATGAAGCACAACGCGCTCTACAATAAACTCTTTCTCATCCTCCGTTTCAAATCTCGCTCCTACGTACTCTACATATCGATTATATACATTTCCGCGGCCATATTCAAGCGATAGCGTAACACCTTCCCCCTTATACAAAAGGTGTTTCCATGAAACAGCTTTTCAGTACATAATTAATAATTATAATTATAACTACGCCTCTTCTTCCCGCACCAGCCCCACGGTAAATGAGCTACTCGGTCCACCCATTATCCCGCAGGAAGCACGAGTTGAAGAATGATAGTTATATCACATTTTTTTTTTCTTATAAAATGAAAATTTTTTAAATTACATTCGCACAAAACAAACCAAACATATTATGAATACAATATTATACTTGCAATAACTATCCTAAACAGAAATATCGAGTCTTATGCACGCTAATTTTAACTTATTAGTATGTACTCTTTTATATTTATTAATTCCTATTACTAATTCTACATTTAAATCATCAAATACTCGACTAATTTTATAAGGTTACAATTCCTATAGTAATACATTTTATTTCTCTCCTTGGCCTTATCGAGATATCTGCTGCTTTAGTCTGTGTGGTGGTAATCTTAGTAAATAACTCGTCTAAATGCTGCACAAAAGTTCGCGATACCTGTTTTTTAACAAATTCAAAACGTATGAGATCTATAACTCCAAAAACCAATTCATGTGGTGGAAAATCCGTAACCACATGTACAGAGGTATAGTATGAGAACATGCCAAATTGAATGCCATTATCCTAATCAATCCCTGTGCAAATTCTCTATAAAATTTATTCCCAAATATCAAAACTATCTAAATCTTTTGAAATACTAACAGTCTTAGCATTCAAGGAACTAACAGGAGCTGTGAAGAATTTCAACAAAAATTCCACATGACCAAAACCTAGATTTTGTCAAGAAACATCTTAAACATGAAAAAGTAAAAGAAATATGAAGCACTTATCATCAAGGAATGCCCCAGCATCACAACTGTGTGGCGTAACACGAACAAAATTATTCCAACGTATTCAAAATTGTCTTTTACACAAACCATAGTAGGAAATGGAAAATGGTAAGTTATCCATCTGTCTGCATTTACATTAGTTATCAAAACTATTTTCAATAGGTCTTACAAATTTCTGAACTTGATTCATCAACAGGGATACGAGACGATCAAACCTCCTACACCTCCAAAGAGTCCTTTTGTGACATCAGTGCCTTTGAATTCGACAGTTTCAAGACAGCCACACCAACGAGGATTTGAGTACAGGAACGTTAAAAGCATGAGCATCTCATCGGATGTTCGCACATTTGAATTCGACGGAACGTGGCCAGAGAAAGATGGCTAGCGAGGACACGCAATGACGGGGAATATATCAACCCGATCCTGTATACGTAATATTTGTCATCCCGCACAGCGCAACGTACCCTTGGATCTTCAGCGTTTCGAAGAACGTAGTGCCTCGATGTACCAATGACATCACCATTAACGACGACCCTTTTGGAATCCCTGGGGCTATGTGAACAACTATAAATGGGCACACATATGTACGTACAACACATATCTGGCGTGGAACGTAAAGGCACAGCCACTAATACGAAAAGGCTGTGTAATCAAAGGAGCGGTGCACACGGGCGGTCGTAATAAACGACGCACGGCGCCATGATAACACTCATGCGAGTCCATATGATCATTCACCTCTCTCTATTCATGGGAAGTACACTTCATGATTCTCACCGCAACAAACATCGAGACTCTACTGAAGTTTATTGATCGTTTACAAATTCTATTAAAGTGATTTTATTTGAGGATCCCTCTGCAGTCTTGATCGCAAAACAATCAGGCTCCACTGCCTCCGCCACAATACCAGGCGCAACAACTTCAGGCTCATCGGCCTCTGCCACGACATCAGTCGCTAATACACTAGGGTCCCCACCCCTCTGCCACGAACCAAGATACTGCGAGCCCTGCGATGTTCCCTCAAGGGCCGAACAGAGCGCAGGCACCCTTGCCGAGCACAGGCTACTTCTCACGGTTCCTGAAGCGGGTTCTCGGGGCTGAGAATTACCGTATGTCAACAGGCGACCGAGTCGATGTATCGTGCCCGACTGAGGTGATCCTCCAAAATTTCCATTTCCCACAGGCAAAGGTGATACTAATAAATCTAAAGTTACTCGTAAACTATTTGTGACCTCATTGCACTAGGCTGCTGCTTTCCCGCACTAGGAAAACAGATGCCACAATTATCTCATTTTTTTTTTAAAAAAACATAAGACTTTATCATCCATCCTGTCCACTTCGGCACCTACAATTGATGTCTTATCTGCGCAGATAATCATCCTTTCCAGGTCCCTCGAATCAGGATTGGAATCCACGTCTATCGATATAGATTGTGAATAGAAATTATTATACTCATGGAAATTTCTGAATCTACAAATTCAATTTCATATTATAACTGATGCTCCATTTTAGAGGCTAACCTGATAACACTTCTTAAATTACCTATATTATCATTGGCAATCAATAGCATAATTATATCATTGCGTAGTCCCCTTAAAAGCCCAGCTATTGCTTCTTCTGTAAGTAAAACTTTAATTCCTACAAGTTGTTCAGCATTAAATCTTTCCTGCGCAGCTTCTATTCCCTGATCTAAAATTTCATGTACTCTAGTACCGAAATCCTCAATGGTTTCGTGTTCTGTCCGCTGTATAATTTGTAACTTATCTTGTGCATTTTTGATATCGAAACTCTGCTCATACGCGGCTTTTATTAAATTAATCAACTCCTCTACGGTCTTGGGTTCATTCCCATCAACTATTCTACTATAATCGCGTTTCTGCATTCTATTACGTATTATGGCCAATAAATAAACTTTATCTTCAAGTCTAACTAACGAATCTGCGAGTCTACACTGACTAATAAAATTATTTATAGAACTTGGTTTCCCATCAAAATGTGGAATGAACTTCGCAATCAAATTAAAGGACATGTGCAATGCAGCTGTAGGAAACCCAGAAGATGACCCTGACGTATCTGCCATATTCGTGCTACTAGATGAAATGGATCCATTATCCGGAAGGGACATATTAAATCTTGGAAGAGGAGTAGAATGTGCCGATACCAAACGTAACCCATCAGATTAAAATTCAGAAGTGAACGCCGATACACTACTTGTTCCTACTATTAACTCTTCTATCTCAAAAATACTACCACCACTCAGACTAGAGTTACATCTTTTCTTAAATAGCCTGTATCTTTTTGCAAACGGCGGCATTTTTAAAGATAATAAGCGAATACAATTCAGGAATAAAGTCACTTATGGATTATTATTTCGTCCAGTACTCCAGCCCTTATACGGATGTCCTAGCTGCATCCATAGTTGACTGCGTTGATCTGGTGTACCTCGATGATGCAGTTGACTTCAACCCCGTGAAGAATCGTCCGAGCGTCCAAGTCCTTCGAGTCCTTTTCTTAACCGTCCGTGAAGTCTCCGAAGTAGCTCAGCAAATGATGCGGATAATGACCGAGTGCATGTGATTTCAAGGAATTATTCGCACGGCCACTGAAATCACCCGTCTCTGGCATTCACCCTTGCTCTCAGGAAAACCGCGCAAAACCCGAGAGAGAGAGGCTGCACTTAATAACTTTCGATGCTTGTGTCCATTTGTACGATCACAGAATTATTTAAATAAAAGTTTATAATAGTTCCCGTTAAATTACTTAAATACGCACTCACGAGCCGGCAAAGTCACTCACAAAAGTGTTCAAAAGTTTATAAAGCCGAACTTTAGCACTGAATTGACTTCTAAATTTCCCAAAAATTATTTAAATTATCCCACCGCTGTCACCAAATTTTGTTACGTATTTTAGCGGGGAAATTGGGATGAGGACGCAGGTTGGTGCCCATGGAGCGCTGAACCGCTCTGCTCGTTGGAGTGCGCGAGTATTTGAAATAAAACAAGATACACAGAACTATTTTAAGTTAAACTTCAAACTGTATTTTGACTACTCAAGAAGCTGGTTGGCGATAGAATGAATGCAGAGTACAAGAAAACGCGCCGAGCTCATCGGCGAAGTCGCTGCCAAGATCCTGTTGATCCTCCCCTAGATCCTTGTTGTCCAATCAGCGCGATTGTATCCCTCAAGCTTCGACAGTGGGTTGTCCTTCGCCCTTCCTTCACGCTTCCTCCCACTCTCGTCTGGTGATCGAGGCACGCTCCCCGTTTTACATATAGTGGTACATAGGCTACGTAGAGTACATACATATCTCGCAGGTAAGTAAGCGCAACCCTCGGGGTCAAGACGACGTCACTCGGAGAAAGTTTATGGCTTTATGACTTTCAGCCTTCGTCGACCAGAGTTTTTACCCTAACAGGACATCGACAGTTATTGAAAGGGAGGACAGAATTTTAAGTACTTTTACGAGACGTACCGTTGCCCGCTCGACGAAATTTGGCACGCAGATGTGCAAAGGAAAAAGTTAAGCTATTTACTACCCTCGCCTGGTCTAACGGTAACTTGAAACATTGAAAACTAGCAAGGAAAACCCCCCCATGAAGCACAACGCGCTCTACAATAAACTCTTTCTCATCCTCCGTTTCAAATCTCGCTCCTACGTACTCTACATATCGATTATATACATTTCCGCGGCCATATTCAAGCGATAGCGTAACAAAACAATAGGCTAGTTTTTTCAGTTTCATCATGTTTGGGAATGGCATGGTTCCTCACGCCGCCACACTCACTCTCACAGCAGCACCTACTGGGAAGCTGAACGAGCGGTTGATCGACGATCGATGAACATCGATCATTCGATACTCACCATCGAACGCTCAGCCAATCACCGCGTAACACGTGAACCTAACAGCCAACCAGAAACCAACGACGCTGCTCTCGAAGAACCGAGAAGAAGCGTGAGCGGAAGTCCGCCATATTCTCACTCTTGTGAAAACTCTCTTGTGCAACGGAAGCTTCTCGAACGCGTCGCGTATCTTTCACGTCTTTGTACAAGTAGTACACAAAAACTGTATCAAATTTACTCATATACGACCTCACTCATCTTTTGAACACTCAGAATCAAACACTCAGTCCCCAATTAGTATAATTGCAGTGGACGCCATGTGGTGAACCACCTCGTGGTCCTAATCATATTTCTCACTCGATTCACTCAGTGCAGTGGATCAAAAATATCTCTGATATTATTCCACTCAAGTACACTCACTCAAGTACTCTCACACTCATACTTATCGACTCATCGAGTAGTTTTAAGCGAGTGTCCTGCTTTATAAGGTCCAAAAAATCGATTTTTTCACGAATTTTTTTGAAAGGGAAACGAACTATTGACCTTCGTAAAATTTTAGATATATTTAAATATATATTCAATGAGTACAAAAAAAATTTTTTTCGCATAACATTATTAACTATGGCAGATTTATCAGCCGATTCTCGAAGCGCTTTGCCACTGCAGTCTCCAATTGGCGGGAAAGATTCTGGTCGTAATTCTGGTCTCAAATGAAAAAACCAAAATGGTTTTTAATGCTCATATCTTTTTCTTCTGGGTAAACTAAGAAAAAGCAGAAAAAAGCGCGAAATCATGATTTTTTTTAGTGTGATAGGAAGAATGTCTATTTTCTAAAAACATGTGACTTTAATGTGCTATAAAAGTGATTTAAAAATAATTGTTTAACAATCTTTTTAGTTCACATAGAAAAGAATTTAATACTGAAGAACATAAGCTTTGGTTTAATTCAATAGGCCTCACGGTTTTTTTGCTATCACGCCCGCCAATTTTAAAGAATCGTAAAAATGAAAACTGGAGAAATCGCGCTTTAAAGTTTTCGGTAGGAGAAAATATTAATTATTGGTTACTTATACCAGTGATCTGCTAATTAGCGATTCCTGCCCCATATAATAGTCCTTCCGCCTGTTCAAAAAACTCATTTTCTCGTATTTGCTCAATCCTACGAGCCGTACGAGCCTCCTTGCTGTTGTATGTTTGGCGCTTGTCCTCCCGCGCGAGTCGCGGCGCATCAGTGGTATCGGCGAACGTTTTGCACTTACCGAACTCGATCGCGTTATTTATTTATTTTAAATTTCTGGAATATTCGGTTTCTCGAAGTGTCAATAAACACGAATTGGTCCCGCATGCTCGCGAATCTGCCAGTAGCACCGGTGCAACGATTGACGGTTGTGAGAGATTCTCGTGCGTTCGCGATCTTTCGCTCGCGGTCGATCGCTACAATTCTCTACGTTCAACTTATAAAATCTCTAACTCACTCTGCTCTAAGACTATTCTGTACTATTACACTGCAGACCTCTGCCGTTTTGATTGTCTTTAAAAGTAATGATCGACGAATGGGGACGCGTCAAAGGGCGAAGCACGCGCCCGTGTCCGGCCGAGCGCTCGCACAGATGCTCGCCGCTTCCCTGCTCTCGGTTCTGTATCTTTAAAAATACTTCGAATTGGCCGCTATAACTTTGTGAATACATTCTTGGATAGTTTATCTATCGATTTAGACAATAAAAAAAAATCGATTTTTTGGACCTTATAAAGCAGGACACTCCCTTAATAAAACAGTGACAAAGTGTTTCACCGCAACACGTGTGCAAAAAGTTCATTCTATCCAGTCTAAGAATCCTTTATCCAATCATCTCACACGCAAACACATCACTTTCATAAATTGAGAAATTAAATTTTTATTCAATTATGTGTTAGTTCTGCAAACTTCAGAATCTATTGTTCTGGTTTTCATTTTTATAATTTTATCCTTAATGCAGTGCATGCATAGATCGGACGTAACGGGTAACTAAGCGGACGTGTCTTTGATTGATGCGGTGTTTGAATTTTTTTCTAGAATTTTTGTGTCTGAATATTTTATCCTTTTATCTACTCGACGCCACGCCCATACTGGCTTCCGTTAATATCATTGCTTGAAACGATGCGCCATTATTGTGTCTTTTACACGCAAGTGGCGAAAAATCTCTGCGTAAAAAGGTATAGCGCCGCGGTCAACCCTGTAGTAGGTAATTTTTTTTAAATTAAGACGGGTACGAGATCAGTCGACATTATTTTCAAACCTCATTACAGTAATCTGGGGTGCAAGTGGTAAATTGATCATAAAAACGGAGCGCGCGGCTCGATTACCTGGGCCGGAAAATTCCCAATACCTAGCTCTTTGCAACGTTAATTGGAAGGAGACCATCCTAAAATTTTCGAAGCTCGGGCATCACTGCTATCCAGTCGCTGGCAGCCAAGGGTGTGCGGGTACCCGACTTTTCGGGCTCGGGATGGACCGGAAACTTTCGGGCGAGATCGGGCGGGATCCCGATACTTTCGTATTGCTCGAGATCCCGACAGTCTCGGGAGCCCGAGACTCGATTCGGGCTACAAGCATAGCCTTCTTTCCGTCTCGGTCCCCTCGTAATAGCTAGCTGTCGAGCCGATCGCGTCCGAGTTTTGCCGAGCCGGCCTGAAATCCAATTGCCCGCTCACGGCGGTCCTGCTTGTAGCCCGAAACGAGTCTCAGGATCCCGAAAACTTCGGGATCTCGAGCAATACGAAAGTATCGAAACCCCGCCCGATCCCGCCCGAAATTTTCCGACCCGTCCCGAAGACCGGGAACCCGAGCCTCGGGACGATCCGCACACCCCTACTGGCAGTTCTCCGCTGGGCCGGTGCATGGTTGTAGTGGAATGCGTCCGTGAGGCGCTGTTGCCGTTTTACCTGTTCGTTCGCGCGTAGGTTGCAGTTTTAACGGATGACCCTGTATATGTATATATTATTACTTCATTTCATAAAAATTTGTTACTTTCTAGCGACAAACGATTGATCCCAAACCGCATCGTACACCATAAAATGGATTTTCTTATAAAGGGGCAAATATCAGCAAATGTTCTTTGTACGCAACAACAACTAAACCATTGCTCTTAATGACAGAATAAATTTTGTCTGGAAGAGCCGGAAAGTAAACATTATCTGCAGCTGAATATAATTTCACCAGCGTTCTTGACAGACGAAAAACAATAAATGTTGAAATAAAAATATTTTAACATTAAAATAGTTTTTTCTTCGAAAATTACAAATATTTTTTGCAATTTTGTCTTAACATTCGTAATCAGCGACCTCGAAAACTCCAGAGTACCGAGTTTAGACCAAAGCTGATGCTTTTTTTTATAGGCGCTTCCGCCATTTTGGATTCGTTATTTCGTTTTTTGCAAATTTGACTCCGGATTTGTAATCGTCGACCTCGAAAACTCCGGGATACCAAGTTTAGACCAAATCTGATGTTTTCCTGATGTAGGCGCCCGCCATATTGGGTCCGCCATTTTGTTTTTCCCAATTCTGACCTCAAATTCGTAATCAGTGACCTCGAAAACCATAGTACACTCATTTTTACTCGAATCAAAGGTCACATTCATGTTTTGGCCAGGTTTTCTCGATTTTCGACCACTGTGGAGCGGAAGCGGTGGTCAAAAGGGAGGGAAGGGGGGAGCGAGGATGCGTGCGTGGCGGAGGGTGCGAGCGAGCGGGCGATTAAGTTAAGGTAGATTTTAAGAGCGGTTTAGGTTAAGATAGAGTTAAGAGATAATTGTAAGAGGAGGAGGGAAACAATTTGTAATCCCCAAGGACACAAAATAAAGTATACATAGGAACCGTAACTTAAACTTATATAGTCTGATATTTAGGTTCTTTATAACGGTTATTCAGAATAAAGGTTCTTCATAACTCTTTCAAGAACCTAAGTGTTTATAATAACCATTTCAAGCCCTGGTCTGAAGGCTTGATCATCTTCCAATAGATGATTCGCTATTAAAATACTTGAATAGCCCTCGGTATGGCGAACCTTGTACATAGCCTTCACTTGCTTCCTTTTCCTCTTCGTTTTCCTTCCTTCAAAATGGTCAACCAGAAGTGCGTCATCATCTTCTTCTTCTTGCAGCACAAGGGCAAGCAGCAATTTCCGATTCATTTCACAGCATAATGAAATTATCACCACACTAAGAATTTGTTCTCTCGCGATGTTTTCACCTCGAAGCCACAGTAACGAGTGTCGTTTTAGCAAAGGTTGGAAGAGGTCCTAACCCAAAGGCAATAAAGTGACTGCATTTATGACATCCTCCAGGTATACAAGCTATTTTAGTATATCGGGGCTTGAAGTACGCACACCAGTCCATAAGTACTTGCTTTTCCATTTCAGAAATGTGAATTAATCAGAAGAAATAATACACACGTATGTATGTATATGTATCTATGTGTGGGAACATGATTATTATTATTATTATTATTTTATTTATGGGAGAACCCATTAGATCCACAAATAAGAACAATTTTGAACAAAAATAAAGAATACAATATAGATAAAAAGTAATAAAGTAAACAAAGACATAACAAATCAAAGACGTAAAAATCAACAAAAACACGCGACATCACCTTAAGGACGAAGCGGACATACAATAGATTGAGAAGATGACGGCCTCCTTAGCACAAGCGTCCTGAACGTAGTGAGGGAATCTATAAAAACATCGATGTTCTCAGGGCATTGATTTAACTCCTCCATAGCTCGGTTTATGGGGTCCATCGAGCAATACCGATAACCAGGGACTCGTACCACAAATAGTGATCTTTGGCGAAGTGACCGCTGCGGAGCGTTAAGACAAATCCGACCGACTAGCTCCAAACAGTTAATCTGGCCGTGGAGAATCTTATAGAGAAACAACAGGTCCGAACTAACACGGCGGTCACTAAGTGACGCGAGCCCTGTTTTTAGCAAAGCTGGACGATAATCGTGGTCACTGAGCATCATAGGGCTACCAGTGGCCCTCATTACCAGTCTAAGGAACTTGTGCTGGACCCTTTCAATTAGGTTAGAATAAAGTTTGTGCCTTGGACTCCAAATCACCGATGCATATTCGATCTGAGTCCTCACCAGTGCCACGTAAAACAACTTTAACGTCCTAATTTGTCTGAAGTGTTTTCCAAAGCGTGCAATAAACCCAAGGGTTTTCATTGCTTTACACGCGATATTTCGGTAGTGATTGCGAAAGTCAAGACCTGACGAAAACGATACACCGAGGTCCTTGACTTCAACAACCTCAGACAAATTAGAGTCCGCCAACCTATAAGACGAAGGAAAGCCACTGACAGACCTGTGGGTCCTTGACAAAACGCACTTGCTCGCGTTAAGCCCCATCCTATTGACGGAACACCACTTCTCAAATCTAATGAAGTCAGCCTGCATGAAATCAACATCCAGAGCTCCACCTATAGTGCTGAAAATTTTTAGGTCGTCTGCGTACAGTAGGAAATTATTATGCAGGAAAACGTCCTTAAGGTCGTTGATAAAGAGAATAAACAGGAGAGGCCCTAGGTGTGATCCCTGCGGTACACCCGAGGTCACGTCAACTGGATTGGATAACCGGTCGTGTACTCTAATTAGCTGTAATCGACCTTGAAGGTAGCTGTCGATCCAAGTAAGTAGCGGTCCGTCAATTCCTGTTGAGGCCAGTTTATTGTGCAAGATACTGTGATCCACCGAGTCAAAAGCTTTCCGGAAGTCGGTATAGACAGTGTCCACTTGGAGACCCTCGTCCAGTGCCGTAGAAACAAAGCAATGATAAACTGCCAAGTTCGTTGTCGTTGAACGACCAAGAACAAATCCATGTTGCTCTTCACAAATGACACTAGTGAGACTAGGGGTTAGCTGCTGCGTTACTATTTGTTCGAAGATCTTAGGCATGCATGACAATTTGCAGATCGGTCGATAGTTCCTAACATCCGAGCGGTCACCGGCCTTAAATATTGGGGTAACCAAAGTGGTCTTCCAAGCTGCCGGGAAAATTCCATTACCTAAGGAGGAGTTAAATATATGTCAAAGGGGCCTCGCTAGAACGAAGCGACACTCCTTCAGAAACAGAGGCGGGATCTTATCAAATCCCGGGCCCTTCGATGCATCAAGCGACTCTAGTTTGGTATAGACTTGACCTATGGAAATAGAGATCTTCTTAATGTTTAAGCCACTAAGCGAGGACAGACGGGGAGTCCAAGCAGACGTACCACGGTCATGCTGACTGTAAACAGAACCGAAGAAACCAGCAAAGAGATTTGCAATTGACTCATTCGACGATGCAGAGGAGCCGTCCAAATGAACCTCACTGGGAATCCCGTGCCCCGCTCGCTTAGTGTTTACAAATTTCCAAAAGCTTGACACGTTGTTACATACTTGACTCTCTATACCATCGATATAAATACGGTGATGTATAAGAATCGAATCACCCAGGAGTAATATAATATATATTTGTAAGAAATCACTTATTGGGCACGACGAAATGTATAGACAAATCTGTACGATAAGTATAGAACAAGTTCATTTGGTTTTAAATCTTGTTGGGAAAGATTTAAAAAACAATGGTGTAAGAGAGTGGAATATCCAATTTCAACAGGAGAAATGTTGCCCCTAACATTAAGGCAAGTTAACCACACACATATGTTTTCACACAATTGTCTCTAGCTTCGGTATTTATCCATAGATTTTCTTCAGTATTTATTAATCAATGTGAAAATTGGTGAAAATCTTCCTTGTATATTAAGGAAAAACTTTGTCGCTGCAAGTTATATGTACCTAAAAGTTGCCTCGATACTTTTTAATGGCGAACGTTGCAAAACGTGGGTTATATCCAGTATTACTTTTTAATTAAATATTATTACATTTTTAACATAAGGGTTTTGTGCATACATTTTACGGCTTCGCTAGAATTTTCTGAGTTTTATGGTTCAAGTCTTGTTTTCGCTGGGAGCGCAAGTTAAAAAATTGCCGGTGCTGGGAAGCTCTCGAGACAAAGGTGCTCGAATAAGATGACCGTTGTGGACTGGCACGATTTATTTCCCCAGTGGTCACTTTGGCCACTGGACGTCACACACAGAGATACAATGAGACAAAACACTATAGTACAAAACGCGTGGGCGTTGAGCGACAATGGGTCGCGATACAAAAGCGATTTTGGCGCAATGGGCGCAGAGAACGAAGTGCGTGCGTGCGTGTCACGACGTTGAGGTGTTCGAACTAACGGTCGCCGGGCGAGCGCTTCGAAAAGACGGTTAGCATAAACAACTGGAGACATAGGCTGTGTTCCGATTCACGCATTATGCGCATAGACCGCAGCGCAGACGCTGCGCGCATGAACCGCGTAACTTTTCCAGCAGCGCATGAACCGCAGTAACGAAACGGAACGGGTTTCGATGCGTCTGATGCTCGTGAGGTTACGCGGGAATGTTCAAACTTACTTACAAATAGCTATGCAGTTGGATGGATTACGGTTAATTTAATTCGAGACTTTTGGACGGTGGTCGAAGCACGCTTCCTAACAACATCGGTTACTTCGTCTTAAGGATCGGGGACCGACTACTAACGAAATTTGATGGCTTAATTGGTTCCTGGATTTTCTCAACCCTAGTTTTTCTATTCTTCTTGAACAACGATAATTATTGAAAGCGAAGATCATATTTTATGAGTTTTACAGGACGAACTGCTGCTTACCCAACGTAATTTGGTAAACAGATGTGTAAAGGAAAAATGAAGTTATTTATTATCCGCGTCCGGGGTAAATTCAAGGTTTTGAAGGCTATTGAATAGAACCGCAGGCTCTCGTACGTCTTCTGGATTAGAGTACAGCTGTAAAGTTAGCATTATAAGAGCACCTTTGAAAAACTTAACAGTAAAAGCCTTTAAGAAATAAATATGCACGCTACGTATTTGCTTCCTTCCTCATCTTTCTTTTCGACCCTGCCTAAAACCTTCTAGGGATGTGTTGTTCGCTTCGAAATTGAGTCCGTTACGTTGGTTGCAATTCATACAGCGAGTGCAGAGATGGCAGTACCAATTTCGTAGAATTCCCAGAATCCTCCAATTTCTTGCTTATAATGCGTGCAGCAAGTGCAGAAAATAAAAGCATGGGCAGTCAATGCGCATATTACGCGCATGCGTATTTGTCGCTTTACGTGTGTTATATGAATTGCTAATTTGAAGTGTCTAATTAGTTTTTATTCTTATAACAGAGAAAGTAATAACATAAAAATGTCCATTTGATTGGAATTACAGAATTAACGTGGGGTAATTCTGGCCATGAATTTTCTTTATAAAAGAAGTGGGAAAACTGTAAAATTAATAAAAAAAATATTATTATTATGTACATACTGTCTTTATTGACTCCCCTCGGGGTTACAATCTCCTTAACCTACGCCTCTTACCAAACTCTTCTCCCTTACTCTCCCTTAAATCTACCTTAAACTATCTTAAACTATCTTAGCCTATCTTATCCTATCTTAATCTACTTCCCCCTTCCCCGCTCGCTCGCCCTCCACCTCCCGCTCCGCCGCTCGCAACGCGTCTCCCGCTCTCTCCCGGACCCCCGCTACCGCTCGACTCCCCTTCCACTCTCATCTCCTCATCCATGCTCCCTTCCCTCTCTCCTCTCCTCAATTCTTCTCATCCATACCTCCCCCTCCCCCCCATCATCTAGCACCTCCCCTGCCATTTCCTGCCACCCCCTGTTTTCCCCTAACCCCATACACACCTCCCATACGTGCTCCCACGTCTCTTTACCCCCTCTACACACCCTGCGTAGCCTATTTTCCTCCTCCTCCCAGTACCTCCCCCCCCCCCTCATTTAATTTCCCAACCTAAACCTCGCAACACTTCCCCATCTACTTTCCCCCCACCCCTTCTTCAGATACCCCGGCAACTCTTCCCCCTTCACCCTACCATACCACCCGTTGTATTGCGATTCCCCTATCCTTTTCCACCTCTCCTCTTCTTGCAATTTCCTTTCCCTGTTCACTAACTCCTCCCCTCTTATTCCCCCCTTTCCCTTATCCCTTCCATCTCCTCCAGAGTCCACCCCCTTTCCTCGTAAAACACTTTCCTTTCTTCTTCCCACCCCTCCAAAGCCTTTCCCCTCTTTAACCTCCCCTTCATTTCTCCCCAAGACCTCCTCGCCAGCTCCCCCCCTCGCCCCTCCTCCAGCTTCCTTTCAAACTCCCACGCCCTCATCCCTGCCCTTCGCTTCATCATTCCCCTTTGCACCTCCTCCCTCACCATATAACTCGGTGTACATCTTTACAGCCCCATCACCCACTTCAAATATCTGTCATGTAATTGTTCCACCTTTCCCCTCTCCCTCCACCCCCACACCTCCGCTCCGTACCCTACCACCGGCCACACCAACCTGTCAAAGAGCCATAATCTCCTTTCCCAGTCATTTCCGAACATCCTTTTCCCAATACCCCATACCTTCCCCATCACCGCCGCCCCTTTTTTCACCCTTTCCCTCACATGCTCCTCCTGACCCCCGTTCCCCATCACCGTGTACCCCAGATATTTGAAGTTCCTCACCTCCTCAATCTCCTTCCCCTTCCATCTCCATATCACCCTCTTCCATCTCCCCCCTCCCCTCCTACACCTCATAACCTTCGTTTTCTCTACATTGACTTGCAGTCCTTTCCCATCCACATACTTCTCCAACTTCCCTATCAGTCCCTTCATCCCCTCCTCGTCCTCCGCCAAAACCGCCACATCGTCAGCGTATGCCAACGCATAGACCTTTTCCCCCCCTAACTTCACTCCCCCCCATCCTCCCTTTTTCAGCTCTTCTTCCATATCCGCTATGAGCAGGGTGAAGAGGCTCGGACTCAGTGGGCACCCCTGCCTCACCCCTCTCGCCGTCCAAAACCTCTCCCCCTCCTCCTCCCCCACCCGCACCCTACACGATGTTTCCCTCAGAATCTCGTCACACCTCCCCACCAACTCCTCCCTCACCCCCCTCACCCTCATTGCCCTAACCAATATCTCCCTGTCCACCGAGTCAAACGCCGCTTTCATATCTATGAAAAGTATTACCATTTTCCCCCTCTTTCTTCCCACTTGCCTGTTCATTAAATAATTCAATACATACACATTGTCCATACACCCCACTCCCCTCCTAAAGCCCGTTTGACCCGGTGGCAGCAGTCCTTTCCCCTCCACCTCCACTCTTAATCTCTCCGCTAACACAGAGGCGTACACCTTGTACGCCGTCTGTGTCAGCGTTATCCCCCTATATTCTTCTACTTTCCTACCCACCCCCTTCTTCACTACGGGTACAACCACCCCCTCTCTCCACCCTTTAGGTCAGCCTTCCCCCCTCCACACCCTCTTACATAGCCCCCAAAGCCAATTCTCCACTTCTGCGCCTCCAAACTTCCACACCTCGTTCGGTATCACACCCCCCCCCCCCCGCCTTCCCATCCTTTAAATTCCTTATCACCTTCCCAATTTCCTCTCTCCCTATTTCCGCCTCTCCATCCTCCCTCCTCCTCGTCTCCCCACCCCTTCTCACCCTCCATTCCACCCCCCCCCCAGCAACCCCCTGAAATACCCGTCCCATTCCACCATTGATATTCCTTCATTAACCCTCCCTCTCCTTTTCCTTCCCCTATTTACCACCTTCCATACTTGCCCCTCCGTTCTTATTCCTTCCACTTCTCTCATCCACCTCTCCACCTCTTTCTTCCTTTTTTCCTCGCACAACCTGGCATACTCCCTCTTTCTCTCCTTATATTCTCTCCCATCCCCTCCTTCCCTCCTCCATTTTCTCAATTCTCTCCTTACCTTATTCTTCTCTTCTCTGCACTCCTTATCCCACCACCCTCCCTTCTTTGCCGTTCCCCCCCCCCCTTCCCCATCATACCCATCGCGCCCTTAATCCTTTCTCGCATCTCACACCATTCCTCTTCTACTCCCCTCTCCCCCTCCACCTTTTCCCAAACTTCCTCACAAATTCTCGCCTTCCCTCTTCCGTCCAGTCACCTCTACCCCCTCCCCTCGCCCCTCTATTCCCCCCATTTTCCCCTTCCCCCCTCCCCTCCCCTCTTAACCACACCACCACCGGATGGTGATCTGATTTCACCCTCTCTCCTACCTCCAACCTTCCCACTTTCTCCCTTGTATCCTCGTTCCCTACCACGTAGTCAATTACCGTATTCCCCCTTCCCCCTGTGAACGTCCACTCCCCCTCCCCGTCCCCCTCTGTATTCCCATTCAATATTCCCCACCCCCTTTCCTCTAACCACCTACACAGCCTCCTCCCTTCCCCATTCACTTCCTTATCCTTGGATCTCCTACTCCCTGCCCCTCTTCCCTTACCCTCCTCTTCCCACAATATCTCCCCTCCTACCTCCCCCGTACGCGCATTAAAGTCCCCCCCTATCAGTACTCTTATCCCCACCTCTTGCTCTTCCATCCACTCCCCTAAATCCTCTAGCTTCTCTGTCAAGTCCCTATTCACATATACGCCAACTATTTTCCACCCCCCCCCCCCCAATCTTCACTTTCTTCGCCAATATCCCCTCCTTCCCTCCCCCTCCCCCATCACCTACTTCCAACTCCTTTCTCACCCCCATCATCATTCCTCCTATCGCTCTTCCCTTCTGATTATCTCTCCTGGCCCACTGCTTTTCCCAAACATACCCTCTAGGTAGTCTCCTCTCGACATATCCCCAATCTTTCTCCTCCACCCACGTCTCACTCAATACCATCACATCCCATTCCTCCAGTCCCCTCCAAAAACCTTCATCCTTCCTCTTTACCCCCGCTACGTTCCAGAACGCCACCCTCCACATCCCCCCTTCCTTTCCCCTCTCCCTCCTCCTTCCCCCTTCCCACTTCATTCATTTCCCTGCCCCTCACACCATTTCTCCCTTAACTCGTCCCACCTTCTTATCTTCCCGTCCACCCACATTTTCAAATACCCCACCTGCACTTTCCTTCCCCCTTCCCTCTCCATTTGTGCCTCTCTTTCTATCTTCCATTTTGCCCTCCGCTCCTCCTCGGTGAGGTCGTCCTCTACCCTTTCCCTTCTTCCCCTCAGTTTTTTCTTCGCATCCATCACCTTCCTCTTCTCCTCCCTCCCCTCCAACCTTACCAACACCATTCCACTCCCCTCCTTTCCAGCTCTTCCTATTCTCACCACCTCCTTTATTCCCCTCACCCCCAATCCCATCCTTTCCCATAGTTTCTCTACTTCCTCCTTCACCTCCTTCCCTTCCAACCCCAACCCCTTATCACCACATTGTTTCTTCTCACTTCCCTTTCTTTTTTGTCCTGCATGACCTCTATTCTTCTAACTCTCACCCTCCATTCCTCCTCTTGTCCTTCCCCCCTCAACCCCTCCCCCCCCCCCCCACTCCCTCTTCTTTCCTTTTCCCACCACCCTACCTTCTCCATCACCTCCTCCATCCTCCTATCCCATTCTTCTATCTTCCCTAGCTTCTCCACCAGGCCTCCTCTCCTCACCCTTTCTTCCCTCATCTCCTCCTCCCATCTCCTCCTTTCCTCTCTCCACTCCTCCTCACTTCTTCTTCTGTCTTCCCTTTCCTTCTTCATCTCCTTCCTTTCCTTCCTCATCTCCTCCCTCTCCTTCCTTATCTCCTCCTCCATCATCCTTCTCTCTTCCCTATCCTTTCTCATTTCCTCCCTCATCCTCCTCATCTCCAACATCATATCCCTTATCATTCCCTCCAGCGATTCCTCTTCTTTTCCTCCCTCCTCCCTCCCTCCTTTCCCTCCATTTTCCGGAGACCTCCACGTCTTCGAGCACCTCTTGAATCCTCCTACTTTATCCTGCTCCATTGCTCCAGTGTCTTCCTCTCTCTCCCTCTTCTTTCCCCCCATAGAGTCTAAGCTTCCTACGCTACTCTCACTGTCCTTTCTATATCTACCTTCGTTTGCCGTCTTTCCCATTTCTTTTTCTCCCCCTTTTTTCGCCTCCATCTCTCCTCTTCTTCTCTCTCCCCTCTCTCCTTTCTTCCCCTTTCCCACTTTTCTTGCCCTGATTCCCTTTTATCCTACCCTCTTATCCTTTTATCCCCTGTACCTTTGATCCTTTCCTTTCTCCTCGTCTTTCCTTACCCCTCTAGTCTTCTCTGTTTTTCAAATTTCCCGCCTTATCACCAGCTCGTCACTCCTGCTTCACTCTTCCCCCAACTGCGCCACTACCTGTCACACTCCGCGTTCCTTCCCGCCTTTTTTCGCCTATCTCCTCCTAACCTCCCAAGCCTCCCTTATCCCTCCCGTATTTCTACTACCACCTAACACCGTCCCTTTCCCTTTATCTCCCGACCCTTCCTCAACTCCCCTCTGCCTTTCACTCCACTTTCCACTCTACCTCACCACCTCACTCGCCTTTCGCTCCAGCTACACACTCCACTCACTCTTACGCCCAGCTATCACGCACGCGACCGGAAACGGAAGTCCCTATTATTTTTTATGTTTTAAAATTAATTACTATATACATGAATCACAGATGTATTCTTCAGGGGTATTCCATCCTGAACATTCTTCATATTATTATATGCTCATAAAATTGAATTGTTTCATTTTGGGTTTTTATGTGGAAACGTGTAAAGTAATATTCCTGGCTTCATTCTGCCTTATTCGCAATTCTTTTATGTCAGTTGCATTTAAGCCAGAAAAAAGTAATGTTAAAAGCTGGCTACGATTACCCCTCAATTTTGGCCGGTCTTACCTCACAACACATGTTGAAATAATATAGTAATACACTACATTGAATTTTCATATCAATGAAAACAATAATATTTTGGAAGGATGTTAAATTATAAAAAGGTGACAAATATAGCGTAAAAGAACGAAATATCCAATAAGCATTTATTGCCATGTAGCATATATGTAGGTTACATTTTCTGTCACTTCGAGTAGCGGACCACATAATGTCGTGCATGTTTTTCAAAGCGTACTGTGGTTTGCAAAAATGTTGCCGGCAGAAACTTGGTGGTCCGATCGAGTGTATCCTCATAGGCCCACTTTCTCTGACACTGTGGTAGATGTAAAGCACACGTATTGTCGCTATTGGCCGACGCGTCACGTCAACGAATCGGTCAGCAGCACCGCAGGACGAAGAGAGCGAGCGGGGGAATTGGGGAGTCCGCGGCAGAGAGTGGGGCGGCGCGAGCGAGGTAGTCCCCTTGCCCCGCTCCGCATACGACTGCCAACAATTTTGCAAACCACAGTACGTAAAGCGACAAATACGCATGCGCGCATGAACTGCACGCTTCATGCGCTAGAAGTGGAGAATTCTAGGGAATGCTATGCGCCACCAACGCAACCAATGCACGCATAGACTGAAGCGGAACGGTTTTCTCTGCAGTCTATGCGCATAATGCGTGAATCGGAACACAGCCATAGGCCTACGCTGACTCCTTGGCGGTTGCCACGAGACAACGGGCACACATTTGAACGACCAGCGCGGCCCGCTCAACGCGGCCGCAACAAGTCTCATAACGATCCCTTAATATTTACTCAAGTTATCGCAATTTATGTTTAAAGAAATAATGATTTTGGACGATTACAAATTTTTTGTTTATAATTTTTAGCTCGAACAGTAATGATTCGATAAACGAACTCTAAACACAAGCTATTTGTATTCCCTATGTAAAAGTAGTCCGATTTGCACGATATTTGGCATGATTTTCATCGGAAAACCACAAGTAATCCATTGGCGTCACTTTCCTCTCGATACGATCAAGAAAAGAATTTCTTAAAACGCTGTAATAGACATTGCACCCTTGACTGCGGGGGGGGGGTCGACCTCCACTCGCTACGTTCGGCCAAGGATGCATACCTTTTTCCGAAAAAAGCCATACAAATCGGGTGAGGCACTACGGGGTACCAGGCCGCATCCTTCGACGGGCGTAGCTTCAGAACTACCCTGTACCTACCTGTTTCAGAAATTAAATAATTCTTTATTCTCCATCGTATGGATATGGAAGTGTCGCCGATGGATTCCTAGTGGTTTTCCGATGAAAATCATGCCAAATATCGTGCAAATCGGACTACTTTTACATAAGGAATACAAATAGCTTGTGTCAAAGTAGTCCGATTTGCATGATATTTGGTATGATTTTCATCGGAAAACTACAAGGAATCCATCGGCGACACTTCCATATCCATGCGATAAAGAGTAAAGAATTATTTTATTTCTGAAACAGAAACAGGGTAATTCTGCATTTGATCCCGTGGCTGGGACGACAACACCCCGCCGTGCCCATCGAATTGTATGGATTTCTTCGGAAAAAAAAGGCCCAGGATTCATACCTTTTGGCTTGACCTCGTCACGGTTGCGAGGCGGATTAGGCGTACCGAGCCAATCACCCTGTAATCGGTCTGCGCGAAGTGTGGCGCAAGTTCGATCATTTATTATAGCACATGTGTGTTTTGTAATAAACTGTTTCTATCGTCTCCTGAATTCAATAACTGGCGTCCCGACATCTACGCTCCTACAATCCACCGTCGATACTCCTCGTGGAGAGACACAGGAAGAAAAGGGGTAGCCCGCTGTCGACGCGTGGTCCTCTCGAGTATAAACACGAGCTTCAATATTAAGACAAAAGCATGCGTTGACGTATTCCATGCGAGAAAAGGTGGGCATTGGGGAGGAGGTATTGCTGTGAAGAGGGCCTCTTCGAGAGAGCAGCCGTTTGTGAGGGATGCAAATCCGATTGGTTCTAATACAATCTGCTCCCTATAGTTGAAATTTAGTCTAGCAACTTTCACACCTCCTAACCTAACCAATCGAGCTTGCATCCCTCCAAAAAGAACCGGCCATCCGAGCGTAGAAGCAAGTGCGAAATAAAAGTAATGGTGCGCTTCTCGATACCGCAGATGTACCTACCTAAGTAGCATTTCTGGCGGAAAAGAATTGTCCAGCCTTTGGGCCTGCCATTTCTGGCGTAGACCTTTAGCAGGTAGGTATCGGTTTCAACAGGCAAGGCAACCCATGGCGTCAGCAAGACTGTCCACTGTCCTTGCTATTCCAGCGGGTTTTCTTCTAGTGAAAATCAGTGAATTTGCAAGCGCAACATCTCAAAAACCAGTGGAAATCAAATGTATACATTAATGCTCATTGAATTTGTCTTGGAACGCAGTATCAACTCAGCTCTTCAGAAAAAATAGTTCCATTTAAAAACCCGAACTTGACCATCGTATCTTTTACAATAATAATCGAAAAAAAAATCGTCCACGCTAATAAATCGGCCCCCTCGAACCATGCAATCCCATATTTTTTCATTTTTTTATTCACAATACTTTAGGAGATATCCCGCTGTCCACTCTTCCCTGGGACACCCTGTATATAGATATATACATATATAAAAAGAATAAAAACAAAAATATATATATATTGGAAACGATTCATCGTCGATTTAAGGGGGGAGGATTCCTCTGGCGGTTCTCTGCTGCGAATAAAAGCAAAAAAATGGATACAATTATAATCTTGTCGCGACACATTGAAGTGTTTACAGGTTGTTGCGTATTTACCTAATGCCAGGGGTGGCGTTTGCTTCCTCTGCCCCAGCAGAGATCTGGATTTTGCGTAGTCTGGGGCGCTCCAACGGCCGTGGCGCCTTCAGTAAGGGGAATGCCGGCAAATAGCGGGGGTCGATCTCCAGCATCGCCCTGATGCAGCCGGTGCAGTGTCCGGGTAGTATCCACCTCATGTGCCGTTCCCTGCACTGCACACATTTGGTTAGCGAGATGGCCCGCTGTTCCTCCGCCAGCCAGTGCACGGGGATC
The DNA here is from genome assembly GCA_929113495.1 of Andrena minutula. Lineage (NCBI taxonomy): Eukaryota > Metazoa > Arthropoda > Insecta > Hymenoptera > Andrenidae > Andrena > Andrena minutula. The sequence continues at coordinate 23,783,702 of OV815996.1, forward strand.
TTCCTGTACGCCGCGAAGTTCTCCAGCGGATTCACCCACGCACACGCTCCGCACAGGGTCCAGGTTTTATAGGCCCAGACGTGGCCATCTTCGCCCGTGACGCTTCGGTACGGCCGCACGCAGAGCCTCGCCCAAAACGGCGCGTGCAATTGACGCGGAAGAATTGCCTCCGCTAATGAATTTCTTCTGTACTTTGCGTCCTTGAATTTTGGCGCGTCCATTGCTTTTATTGTTACGTGAAATATTGAGTAAAATTTTATAACGACTGTCCCTCGCATGTCTTAATTGCTATCTTATATGCTAATATCCCTACCAACTAATTTTCATAGCAGAGCGCCTCGCGGGGTGGGTACTAAGGCTACGCGCGGGGTTTTTTGCTGCTATCAGCGAGGTACTTCTTAGAATACTTCGAAGTATGGCTCGGAACTCGCGAAACTACTCGCTCGTTCTACGTGAGCTCTCTCTCTCTCTTGTCTTCGTGGGTGATATAACGGGTAAATCAGGAGGAAAAGATGTAATCGCTAGAGGACGGGGTTTGGAAATTATTTGAGGAGAAGGGCGGTGTGGTATCATTTCTATATTAACCTTTGTCTCTTTCCTTATGGGCTCTCGATGTTGATGGCGGCGTGCCCTCAAAAAACGGTGTCCAATCCATACAATGAAGATAATTACAAAAGTGCCTCGTAGTCCTGGTAGTCCATAGGTGACATAGGTTGATAAATTTTCTGTCCGATGATAAGTTGCTATTTCCTTTGCTTGTCTTTCTATGTCCTCCAATGCGATTGAGTTTGCTTTGACATGGGCATCTTGAAGTGTTCCCTGTGGTTCCTTTTCTTGATAGTCAGTTAGAATTTTTACATGATGTTCCGGGAGAGTTGGACAATATTTTCGAAATGTTTATGCCGATGGATGGTTTGTAGATGGTTGTTAATGTCTCAGTGTCGACTCCGGATGCCCAGATCTGGTCTGTCCCAATTTTGGCCTCGCAATCCCTTCTTAGTTGTAAAATTCCTGCCCCCTGGAGCACTTCATATCCGGCCGCATGCTTGTTGCATCGTACCTGCAGTGCCAGGGTGCTTTTGACGGAATATAACCAGGTGTTGGGTGTAATCATTTTCTTGAGGAAGGTTCGGCTTCCGGGAAGAGCTTGGATGTTACAGCTAGACCACTTGATGTTTTGTGGTTTCAATAAGGCATCCGTTTCACAGCTTGGTGCGTTTCCAAGTCCTGGAGTGGTAAACTGAGTTCGCACATGTACATTCGAGGGTGGTTTCTGCATCCTGTGATGTAGTTTTCATTGGGCATGAAGTATTGAGAATTGATTCGACTGATTGCTAAGTATTCCGTTCTTGATTTTATGAATATAGGGGTAGAGACATTGGTTGATATTCTTTGAAGTGAAGGGCACGGTTGAAGGTAATAGAGGTCGAAGGGAATTTGGTCGAGTAAAGGGATGTCGAGTGACAAGATGATTCGGCCCTGTGAATAAACTACGTTTAATTTGGTCACCCCTTGTAGCTGTTCGGAATTTAATTCTTCCGGAGTCAGCGGGAATTCGTATGGAGTAGTTTCGCGAATTCTTTCGCAAGTCTGTGCTAGCTGGTTAGGTGAAAGAATGGCCGAATGTAAGATACCAAGTTTCGCGAACGTGAGCGCGTCCGTAATTACAATTAACGCGGTCACGTATTCGTCCACGTGCCTGGTCATTTGGAATGTCCATGATGACAAAGCTAATTCCAATTCGATCTTTGTTTCGCGCTCGTCTAATTGACGGGTACCTGTCGCAATTTCCTTAATTCTATCGCCTATTGTTCGCACGGATCCCGTTACAGATTTGAGTGACTCGTGTATGTCTTGAGATTCCGATCTTATAACATGTGCCTGATTTCCTAATAATTCCGCGAGATGATTCTGATCTTTATAAAGTTTATCTATTTCCTTATTATAATATTGCGCGTCATCGCTGCCTAGTGTTCCGAATAGGACTTTGCTCAGCGATCCGATGAATCCCAATGGTACCGTTCGCTTGGTACGGCGAAACTGTGGTTTCCCTAATATATTTAGTAAGAGTTCTTCGTATCATTGACCATCGAGGAGTTTTCGTTGGAGGGCCATGTTAAGGCCGTCGGCCGGGCAAGACGTTCAATTATACGTTGTACATAATGCTTTTATCCTGTTGATCTGGGGTTGAGCCTGTGGTCGCGAGGTCAATAATTCCGCGACTCCGATACCTGTGACCAGTCTCCATTGGGTGTGAAAAACTCGAAGACGTCTAATTTTTTCGTAGTACAAGCCCGGGTTGGGGCTCAACGGTGATATTCGGTAGTCCCCGTCTATGATATTACCGATAGCGCTTGCCCAAGTGAACGTGAATATGGGCAGGCCACGTCTGTCCATGGTGGCCATGGTATGGGGTTTTCCGAAAAATGTCCTTCAAGTGTGGGAAATCTATTGTTTTACGTAAGCGACTACTGCAAATACAAAAAACAAGTGAGATAAAAGGGGGAGGGGGGTGAGACATTCTTTAGTTTTATGTATGTGACTACTGCAAATACGAAAAACAAGTGAGATAAAGGAAAGTAAGGGAGGAATCCGAATTACGGAGTGTGGAACCTTGGTTAGAGAGTCGGTTAGAGGGGCTCCCCCGCCGGTCCATTGTAACTTAAACCACTGACTATCCTGCATTGGCGTCAAGGTGGTTTATTTTTAGTATAAGCATGCTTTAATTTGTCGAAATGTTTAACGATTTGTTGGCCCTCATCCGAAATCAATACTGCATTATTTTGATCGGTGATTGCTTTTATTTTGATGGGGCCTATGTAATGCAGATCGAATTTATGGAGTCGAGGTTCTTAAAGTACGTAAACGAGGTCATCTACCGCGAATATAACTTGATTACTTTTTCGGTCATAAATATTTTTTGGACGTAATTTACTCGTGTCCAAATTTATCCGTGTGGTTTTTCGGATATCATCTAAACGCTCCACCAAATTTTGAACATATATCGGATACGTTAGGAGCTCCTCGTGGGACATAGGTGTAAACGGATCCCGAGCTAATTGTCCGAAAACCACTTCATATGGGGTGAATTTCGTCGCTTCGTGTACTGAAGTGTTGTACGAATACATGGCGAACGGAAGGAGTAAGTCCCAATCCTCATATCTTTCCAAATAATGTTTTAGGTATTCGGTTAGGACGATGTGACTTCTTTCTAGGGAACCGTTAGTTTGAGGTCGGTATCCCGATGTGGTTACATGTTGAACTTTGAAGACTTTGGGTATCCCTTGTATTGTGTTATTAATGAAACTCGTGCCACGATCCGTTAGTATGGCTCGCGGTGCGCCAAAAATCGCAATAAAATAGCGCGAAAATGCGTCGGCGATGGTAACGGCTTTTATATCGGGTAAAGGTACGGCCATACAGAATTTTGATAACTGGCATTGTATTGTAAGTACGTGACGGTTTGCGCTAGGGGTAGGGGGAAGTGGTCCTACGGTGTCTAGGGCTATTTTATCGAAAGGTTTCGCGGGTGTATCCGTGGTTAACATTGGTTCCCGGGTTTTGATTCGCACGAGCTTTTGTTCTTGGCAGCTCTGGCAACTACGTATGTAATTCTCTACGTCCAGGTGTAAGTGAGGCCAGTCGAACAGGTGACGTATGCGTCGGTACGTTTTTGTTACGCCCTTATGCCCACCGATCATGGTGTCGTGGTAGTGACGGATGATATTTTCTCGTTCGTTTTCTGGCGGTAATTTCACTTCGCCGAAGCAAATTATAATTGAGACGGGCGTGCATTTGAAAATAATCTTGCAGTGTTTTCGGATCGCTTCAGCATTGAATCGGTGTAGAGTTTCTCCATGCGCCGCTATTCTAAACGTCTGGACACGTTCGGCTTCTACGGCGCCCCTGAGCGCTCTTAGTGCTGACACTAGCTCTTTTGCCCCAATTTCATGATAGAAGTTTTGTGCTCCAATAATGCTAAAGATTTTCCCTATTTCGTTACGAATGATTATTACGCGATTTTGATAGAATGCTTCAGGTATTAGTTTTGTTTCGTCGAGGAGACCAGTGGCTATTAAAGTTTTACAAATTGGACTAGTTAATATTCTATCGGATGATATAAAATGAGCATAATTGTCCCGGGGAGGATGTAAGCGTGGTCTTTACAATTTTTACCACACATTTCGTTGGTTCGTCTTCGAATGACGAAGTATCTGGGGAGTAAATGGGTGTAAAGGTGGGGGAATCTGTCGCGTTTCTCCTATATTCAGGCGATTCCTGTGCAACCTTTTGAAGATAAGGAGGGTATTTAAATGGCCCCACGGATGCACCATAACGTTCCGTTGAGTCAGGTGTTTCTATTATACTAGAATCTTGTCTCGGCGGCGGTTGATCGTTTAGTTCCCTTATAGTCTCATCCGTTGGACCGATCATTGTTGATTGCGGGAGGTCCAGGACTTCCTGATAGAGAGGTACTCCCCACGATATTCGCTTCCTAGGGCCTGATTGTGGTTTATTTTCATGGGTGTTCGATGTTTCCACCCTTTCACACGTGGGGTTTCCAGGGCTGATAATTTTCATCTCCGTTTCCGCGCCCTCAGGGGTATTAATGGTCCCGGAGGTGGGGTCCAAGTCGTCTCCTTCTATATACTCCCATTCGTCCTCCGTATGCCCTGCGTCCGGGCCTTTAGTTATGTGCTTGTACTGGGATGGATCCTCCTCATCCAGGCTTTTCAAGAAAGTGATTTCTTCCTGTGTGAACGGCCTATGACCGAGCTATCACTCAGGATGGTGGGTTCCTCGTTGGTCAATTCCAGGTCCTCGTCCTCATCCAGGAATTCGGGCATTCCCGTTCGTTCTTCCTCTGTATCCAGAACGGTAGAATTGGCCCTGCTCTTTATATCGTTTGTATCGTCTCTCGATAGTGTGGAATCATCTATAAGCGACGGTGGTTCTTCGTAATTCGGCCGTGGCTGCCCTTGACGGCGCTCCGATACGCGCGTTCCTATTCCCTCGTTTTCGTTATTAGGGGCGGTGTCCTTCGGGATTGTCGGAAAAGCGTATGAGACCGGATTTCGTGATAGCGCGTCTGCGTTTGCATTTACTCTGCCGGGTTTATAGATGATTTCGTAATTGTAATCGGCGAGCGTAATTTTCCATCGGGCGAGTCGCGATACCGGATCTTTTACCGAAAATAACCATTGAAGTGGCCGATGATCAGTTACTAAGGAGAATTTCCGTCCATAAATGTATGTTCGAAATTGTTTTACCGCGTAAATTATCGCGTAGCATTCCTTTTCGGTGGTTGAGTAATTTTCTTGGCAAGCTGAGAGTACCTGTGAGGCGTACGCTATGGGAGGGTCTTCGCCTATTTTGCCCTGGCTTAGAATCGCGCCAACTGCTACGTCGGAAGCGTCGGTAGTAATAATAAACGGTTCATCAAAATTTGGATAACGTAACACCGGTTCTTTGCAAAGCGTCTGGCGTAGATCTTCGAAACTTTCCTGGTGATTTTCGGACCAATAAAATGGGATCTTAGGGGTTGTTAAATTTGTGAGTGGTTTAGCGCGCTTTGCCATGTCCGGGATAAAGCGACGGTAGTAATTGACTAGGCCTAAGAATTGCTTGAAATTTTTCCGAGTTTTTGGTACGGGGAATTCGGCAACGGCCTCAATCTTTTCGGGATTAGGTCGTACTCCGTCCGCTGCTATTATATGGCCCAAGTATATGACCTTGTCCTTTAAGAACTTGGCCTTCTCCGTCTGTAGGGTCAGGTTATGTTCGCGTAAGCGTTCGAAGAATCTCGCGAGTCGGTATTCGTGCTCTGCGAGTGTACGCGAGTATACAACCACGTCGTCTAGATACACGTATAATTCTTTACCGATAAGCCCTCTCAACACGTTGTTCATTAGACGCTGGAAAGTTGCCGGAGCGTTCTTCAATTCGAAGGGCATGCGAAGGTATTCGTAGTGTCCGTCTGGCGTAGTAAACGCGGTTTTTGCACGGTCCTCGGGTCTCATAGGAATTTGATGAAAACCATTCGCCAAGTCAAAGACTGAAAAGTATTTGGCACCACTTAATCGATCGAGAATGTCCGTAATTCGCGGTAAGGGGAATCGGTCGTCGATCGTTTTTGCGTTAACGATTCTAAAGTCAGCCACCACCCTCCATCGTTTGTTTCCTTCTTCGTCCTCCTTTTTCGGGACTACGTGCAGAGGTGAATTATGTGGTGACGACGAGGGGGCGATTATTCCTAATTCCTCTAAATTGTGCGTTCGTCTAGCAGTTTCTTCGTCCATCAACGGTGAGTGTGGATATTGTCGTACAAACACGGGCGTCGAATTGGTCATCGGGATGGTGTGTTCTATAGACGTTGTTACGCTATGCGCCAGGCTGGCGACGATAGAAAAGGCTCGCCCCTACCTGTGACAAAGGTCCACTCGCTACACCCTTTCCCGATAGATCTTAGCGCTAGATCTCCAAAGTGGATCTTCCCGCCAAATCCTCCCGCCAGAGTTTCCCGCCAGACTTTCCCGCCAGATTTTCCCGCCAACAAACAGAGGAAAGCGTCGTGCCCTCAAAGGGTATAAAACCCTTGGACCTCGACCCGACGCCAGTCACTCCCGAACGGACAACCGAGTTATATTCATTGTACGCGTTCGTTACCTTAAGCACGGTTTTCATTCTTGTAAATAAAAGTCTATTCATAACCAACTCTAAAGTTACTGAGAAAGCACGAGTGCCTTCTCTACTTCGTAACAACGTCGTTCCGCCAAGCAGATCTCCGGGCACGAAAAACCTGTCTGAGTACTTTACAACCAAATCCTCAGTTGGCCGGCGCACAGTGGGCCGGATTTTAATTTTGCCGCCTTTTGGGTTTTTTAAGATATCGGGATGAAAGTTGCGCTAAAAAACAGGAAAAAATTATTCCTATGTAATGATGTATAATTTAATTTTTGAAACAATTATTTATTTTTTAATTTTGTTAACCTCTCCCTCTCCCTCTCCCTCTCCCCCCCCTCCCCCCCCCCCTCTCTCTCTCTCTCTCTCTCTCTCTCTCTCTCTCTCTCTCTCTCTCTCTCTCTCTCTCTCTCTCTCTCTCCGTTTTCCCTATCCGTGGCGCACCTACGTTACCATTCGTACAGTGGGTCCAGGGACAGCGTGGCCAATGAGCCGGAACCCGCCATTTTTAGTTCCAGCCTGATCAAGCGCGCGCGATATAGAGTACAACTCTGAAGTTGTAAGAAGTACAACTTGAGAAACTGTAGGTATATATGTATACTATCTATACATAAGATCTGCCGGAAGTTGCCTGAAAATGGCGGCACGAATCAGCGGCGAGAAACACATTGGCCACACTGTCCCTGGACCCACTGTAACCATTGGCTTTCGAGGCCCCTTCCGCACGGCTAAAGTAAACATCATGGAGACCTTACTCCCAAATGGGTCGATGTGGCCATTCCTGTATTAGAGTGACTCTCATTTACTCTCGGTAAAAATTTTTTTCAAGATTTTCTTCGGGGCACCCTCCAGAATAGTTCCAAATAATTAAAAAAAATCCCTGTAAAGTTTGAGCTCGATCGGATAACAGGAAAAGGTGCACCTTGGCCCTTAAACATTTAAATCATTATTTAACAGCTCGCGAAGCCGATTTTATATAACATCTTCCAAATTATTGATTAAATAAAAAACTATGTCAAACAAAAGTTGTAGATCCGGACAAGGAGCATCGTTTTTTTGCATTACTTTATCTCGTGCGATAAACGGTTTTCGAAAATAATCCAAAAACTAAAAAAAAAAATTTTTTCAAATTTGGAAGCTTAAATGCTTCTAGAGCACTTTTTATTTATGAAGGTGAACAAAAAAAATAGAATTTTTATTTTTGAGGACTATTTTTTAAACATTTAAGGGAGGGGCATACACCGAAATATGCGAAAAAGAAAAAAAAATGTTTCCTTTTTTTAGTTTTTCCGACTTTTTTTTCAAAAACCATTTGTCGCACGAGAAAAAGTAATAGAACAAAAAAGATGCTCCTTATCCGGATCTACAAGTTTTGTTTGAAACATTGTTTTATTTAATCAATAACTTGGAAGATGTTATATAAAATCGACTTCGCGAACTATTAAATAATGATTTAAATGTTTAAGGGCCCAGGCGCACCCCTTCCCGTTATCCGATCGAGCTGAAACTTTACAGGGATTTTTTTTTAATAATTTGGAACTATTCTGGAGAGTGCCCCGAAGAAAATTAAAAAATCGCAAATAAGAGCCGCCCTAATATGTATACTACGTATGAGTTTAAGGGGGCCGTCTCAGTTTTGTTATTGTCCGTCTCACCGGGCCTTGAATGTGTGCGGACAGGTCACACAAGCTAAGTTAAGCGTGTACGTATACGCGTGTAGTAAACAAACCGGTTCAACCGATTTTCGTCCTGGAATCGGCCAGAAGGAAGTTTTTGCGGGTACAGTTGCCTTCAGTAAACATCTGTGCAGGGTGGCTGATGCGTTTGAACGCTACTAAGCATTGTACATTGAAATAATAATGAATTTATGAATCGAAAACTGACAGAATGAAGCTTCAAGGCTTCTCCGTTGGTGGCGCTAATGGTGTACTGTAGCTAGAGACACTATAATAAGAGTCTGGACACGAGTGACAGTCCGCCATGTTTGATCGAAATCCCACGAGAGAGAAAGAGATATACGCCATTTCACTCTTAACCACTCTTAACAGCTCTTACGTTTATGGTAGCAAATCTATGGCAATGCATTGCACATTTAAATAACTATAATAAAAAAACATATCAAATCGAACACAAGATTTAGTTTTTTACTTTATATCTTCATTATCTTGGTATAATGGACAGATTTAAAAATCAGCGGGAATAGATGAAAAATGACGGGCCAATCAAAAACCCAAATGCACATTTTCAGATTAATAGATAGTAAAATACCGCCATAAACGTAAGAGTTGTTAAGAGTGAAATGGCGTATATCTCTTTCTCTCTCGTGGGATTTCGATCAAACATGGCGGACCAATCAAAAAGTGGCCTTCTCGTGTCCAGACTCTTATTATAGTGTCTCTAACTGTAGCTAGAGACACTATAATAAGAGTCTGGACACGAGTGACAGTCCGCCATGTTTGATCGAAATCCCAGGAGAGAGAAAGAGATATACGCCATTTCACTCTTAACCACTCTTAACAGCTCTTACGTTTATGGTAGCAAATCTATGGCAATGCATTGCACATTTAAATAACTATAATAAAAAAACATATCAAATCGAACACAAGACTTAGTTTTTTACTTTATATCTTCATTATTTTGGTATAATGGACAGATTTAAAAATCAGCGGGAATAGATGAAAAATGACGGGCCAATCAAAAACCCAAATGTATATTTTCAGATTAATAGATAGTAAAATACCGCCATAAACGTAAGAGTTGTTAAGAGTGGTTAAGAGTGAAATGGCGTATATCTCTTTCTCTCTCGTGGAATTTCGATCAAACATGGCGGACCAATCAAAAAGTGGCCTTCTCGTGTCCAGACTCTTATTATAGTGTCTCTAACTGTAGCTACGTAGCACCAGCGTGACGTATAAATTCATTATTATTTCAATATACAGTGGACGCTGGATAATATGCCGCTGTTTAAAGTGCCGTTGGGAACGCCCCAGCTCACACGCATTACTCGCACGCGTGTGTGCACCTCCCTTTCTCTCACGCTCAGCGAGCCAATGAATGCTAACCCTTAATGGTGCCTCCACACTGGAGTTCGCAAGCAATACATATACGTGAATGTGTTTTTTCTTTTTCTCACATCAGTGTGACGCACCTTAAGAGTATTCTGGCGGGGGCAGCCATCACGGAAACGAAAACAGGAGAGTTATGGGGAGAGCGCGCGTTACATTGGCTCTCGTTAATATGCCGCTTCTGAGAAAACCCCGCCTCTAGAGCCCCGACTGCGGCTCATTATCGAGCGTCCACTGTACAGTGCTTATTAGCGTTCAAACGCATCAGCCACCCTGCACAGATGTTTACTGAAGGCAACTGTACCCGCAAAAACTTTCTTCTAGCCGATTCCAGAACGAAAATCGGTTGAACAGGTTTGTTTACTACACGCGTATACGTACACGTTTAACTTAGCTTGTGTGACCTGTCCGCACACATTCAAGGCCCGGTGAGACGGACAATAACAAAACTGAGACGGCCCCCTTAAGGAAATACAAATTTATTTGCTACAGGAAAAAAGTAAAGCATAATGTTTCCAATTTTGTTCTTTATAATTAATTGTGCATATTTCCAAATAAATAGTGAGTGGAATTACTGAATATCAACAGGGAACTGGATGGTAGCAGTTACTTGTTACTAGTATAATAGGTATAGAAATTTAAAAAATAATACACATGTAATAGAAGTATGTATAAGTGGTTTTTAATGTACATAGCAAAATATATCTTCCTTACATAGACGCATTTTGGAGATCGGAATTAGAAGTACATTTCAAAACATTAAGGATTAATCAGGAGGTACTATGTCGTATTTTTATTTTGTTGGATAGTTTCTCATTGTGGTATTTATTTAATTAATTAAAAGATGACTGTTCAGAAACAGAAAAAAAGACATTTGTTGAAATGAAGTTAATGAAACAATATGTAGTCTGCAGTGTTTCTAAGAGATTCTAAAATAGTTGATTTTCACAGTTATATTATTGGCAGTTTGGTGCTATCATGACAAAGAATTATGAAATATAGTGAATTAGAAGATAGTACATATATCTAGATTAATTTTTCTTTGGCAGTGGTGGTGGGACTAATGTAACTCCATTAAAATAAGGATGATTTAATCCTTTGTGTGCTGTTAGCCTCTGATTGGGATCATAAGTCAAAAGTTTCTATTAAAACAAAAATTATTGAGATTAACATGGAAAAGGAACTGAATATTCGTTTTCAATTATTACTGAAAGCATGATCCTTACCAAAAGTAGATCCTCGGCATCAGAATCGAAGGAAGGTACAACTTCATCTAAACATCGAGGTTCCCATCTTGGAAACATCGATGTATAATCGGTTAGCTGTGACACACCAGGCCAAATACTTTCATCAGGTGTGCCTAATGTACGAAATATCCTGAACAGCTGATCTATTTCCGAATCACCTGGGAATAAAGCTCTCCTGGTTGCCTATAATAATAACATTACTATTTTGAAAAATTAAAACTAGAATGGAAGAACCAATTTTTTAATATCAACAATTCCTATTTTATTGATATCAAAGTTATGATACCATCTCTGCAAATATACATCCGAGACTCCAAACATCCACCGCATTGGAATACAATTTTGTTCCTAAAAGTATCTCTGGAGCTCGGTACCAAAGGGTTACTATTTCATGTGTATATGTTCGGACAGGAACACCAAATGTTCTAGCTAATCCGAAATCTGCTAATTTTATGTGGCCATCCCGATCTATCAACAGATTCTGTGGTTTTAGATCTCTGTGTAAAATGCAATGAAGATGGCAGAAGGAAATTGCTTTCAATAATTGATATAGATAACTCTGTAACAATAACAGACTTGTCTTTGAACAATGCATGCACCTACTTGCAACTTTGATTATTTTTGAACGCAATACCTTCACAAGAGCTTGTTCTAATCCTCCTTTAACAGAATCTAATAATTTCTTTAAATCCTGTTGCAAGAATTCAAAGACAAGATAGAGATGTTTATCCCCATCTACCACATCAAACAATTGAATAATATTTGGATGAGCGAGATCCTTTAATAACGATATTTCTCGAATAGCAGTGGATGGGACACCTTCGCTTTCCCTGATGCAAATTAATATTATGTTATTAGATGCATGTATTAATATTTACCGATAGAGAACAGACAGCACTAAAATTAATTATTCTGTCCATTCAAATAAAAATACATGAAAAAAGTATATTATACATAAATATGGAATAACTGTTTCTCTTATTATTTTGTAGAGTTACATTTATATACTTATTTTAGAATCAAAATAATACGCATACGTGTGTACAGATGCTTAAGTAAGCATCTAATATAATTGTGTACTTTGTAAGAATAAAGAAAAGATGAAAGTCAATGTAAATGAACTTTAATTGTATGCACATCCTGTTAACTCAATAGTTAATATATTACATTGCATTGGATTTAGTAAAAGTAGGTATTATTAGAGAAAATATTCAATAAAAAACCCCATTGACAGCATTCATAAATGCGATGAATTAATTAAAAAATATAAAATTAAAAACCAGGCGAGCATGACACAATGGGACAAGCTGAATAATGTGGTGCTACGAAAATTTAGTGTAACGTGGCCCCTGCAGATTCAGCTGACCCCAATGTGCAAGGTAGCAGATGTGTTAGCAATGTGTACAAGCAAAAGCCCTGCCGATATGATAATTGAGTTGATTATCTCCAAAAGTTATATGGTAAAAACCAAGAACAATAATCAGATAATAATGCTGTAATAACCTTTGAAATATACAAATTATTTAAAATTTTACAGCTCAAGCAGGTTATTAGTTTAAAAAATTGTCATTTAGAAAAGATATTTCGTTACTTGAGTAACTACTTTTATGAATATACAACCTTATATTTATGTATTTTATAGATAATATATATTTTTGTTAGTAACATGAAAAATTTTTATGAGTTATTTTTATTAGTACAGATTAATTACATTCACAAAATATAATATACATGTGTATATGTAATACCGTTCACTCTCCAAACAATAAAATTTGTTTGTATTGTATTGAAAATTATATTAGTAATTGCTAAACGTAATTCTCTAAATTTACATATGTATATCCATGTATGTGGAATAATAATCATAAAAATGTTACACTTTACTGCCTTAGCAAAATCAAAAGTGCAGGATCTACAATATATTTAATATATCTTTAAATGTATTCTAGCTTATTCAATTGAATGTTACTTAGTTGGTTTCAGTTGATGCTAAGGGTGGTATACTTTCATTTCGTATTTGATATAAGTATGTCGCGAACGACACGTCACCCGGTATAGAAATGCATGAAAAGATTAAAGTTTTTCATCAGAATATTACAAGTGACGTACGTCTCGAGACGAATTTTCTTAAGTGCCACCAGCTTCCCAGTCAGCTTATCTTTTGCTTTGTAAACCACCCCATAGGTCCCTTCCCCTATTTTTTCGATTTTGACGAAGTTGTCCATAACCTCAACGTCACGCTCGACGTTGTTGCTGTTATTTTGACACTCCGTCGTAGTTGTGATTTTTTTAGCACTGTCTCAAAATTATTTGATATTCTATGTTTATGTACCATCGACAAAACACTGCCAACGATTAATAAGCAAATATTTAGTCGCCGTTTTATCAAAATTCTTTGTTTATCAACACCGAAAACTAACTTGACATGCGTGCCCCATAGCAGCCATTTTTGTTAAGAGACTGGAGAAGTTTAGGATAATCGATTCGAGAAATCGATACAACTGAACGATTATTCAGTCTGTTAAATAATTAGTAACGTAACAGATGAATGAACTTGATAGCAAAGAAATAACTCGCAGTTTGTTCAAATATTATTATATGGTTTACTTTACCAAACTTTAACAAAAACGGTTACACTATATTTGAAATTATGTTTAATTTCTATATGTAGTAGTATCAATTTTAATTTGATTACTAAGTAATGTATATTACGCAAAACCCTATGAATTAGGTGCGAGATACAGAAATACATATGCACGGGGTTCCATTTGAAGTTTCGCAAGCTATTATTTCCTAAATTATTCGTTATTGCATAAAGTGTTTCAAGTAAAACTAACTAAGTACGTTTCAATCATAGACATATACAGGGTCATCCGTTAAAACTGCAACCTACGCGCGCGCGAACAGACAAAAATTGCAACACCGCCTCACGGATGCATTCCACTACAACCATGCACCGGCTGGGGGTTCGGAGGGTTGCCAGCGACCACTGGGCAGCAGTGACGCCCGCGTTTCGAAAAATTTAAGATAGTCTCCTTCAAATTATCGTCGCAAAGAGTTATTTGAAATTTTCCGGCCTGGGTTGAAGAATTTGGGGTCTTTTTCGTATAACTTTTGAACTATAAAAGATATTAGAATGCAATCTACGCCGAAAAATGAGGAAAAATTATTCCCTCTTAATGATGGATAATTTAAAATATTATGCGTTTACTTAATTTTTCTTTTATCAATTTTTTAACCATAATTGTTGTGAAAAGCTTTTGCAAACTGTTTATTTGATACTGTATTTAATGCTCTTTTTAAAATTCATGATGTTGATAAACAATAGGCTAGTTTTTTCTGTATCATTACTTTCATAAATTGAGAAATTAAATTTGTATACAATTATGTGTTAGTTCTGCAAACTTCAGAATCTATTGTTCTTGTTTTCATTTTTATAATTTTATCCTTAATGTAGTGCATGCATAGATCGGTCGTAACGGGTAACTAAGCGGACGTGTCTTTGATTATAGCGGTGTTTGAATTTTTTTCTAGAATTTTTGTGTCTGAATGTTTTAACCTTTTAGCTACTCAACGCCACGCCCATACTGGCTTCCGTTAATGTTATTTCTTGAAACGATGCGCCATTATTGTATCTTTTGCACGCAAGTGAGGAAAAATCTCTGCGTACAAAGGTATAGCGCCGCGGTCAGCCCTGTCGTAGTTAAATATTTTTAAATTGAGACGGGTACGAGATCAGTCGACATTATTTTCAAATCTCATTACAGTAATCTGGGGCGTGAGTGGTAAACCGATCATAAAAACGAAGCGCGCGGCTCGATTACCGGGGCCGAAAAATTCCAAATACCTAGCTCTTTGCGACGTTAATTTGAAGGAGACCATCCTAAAATTTTCGAAGTTCGGGCATCACTGCTACCAGCGGTCGCTGGCAGCTCTCCGCTGGGCCGGTGCATGGTTGTAGAGGAATGCGTCCGTGAGGCACTGTTGCCATTTTACCTGTACGCGCGCGCGTATGTTGCAGTTTTAACGGATGACCCTGTACTCAGTTCGAATAACGGATCCGAGCAGTGATACCAGATCGGGGACGGGTGCCCTCGAGAATTTCCCCCACCTCGCGCACACTACGCCGGAGCAGCGTGTCCGTGAGCTCGGCGCTTTGGAGTCCAACTCACGGACGCGCTGCTCCGGCGTAATGTGCGCGAGGTGGGGGAAATTCTCGAGGGCACCCGTCCTCGATCTGGCATCACTGGATCCGAGCCGAGCGCTCGAAAGAGCCGAGCGGCTCGAATGAATCGGGCGGCTCGATTAAAAAGCGAGCTCATTTGACAACTTGTCAAGGACGGCAGGTTATAAATTTGGAGTAGATTGCACAGTGAAGGAAGCGATTGACGAACGAAACAATTGTTTCCAGCCGCTCGCTTTAATCGAGCGCTCGGCTCGGTTCGGAAACCTTAGAGTTTTTTTTTTATGTTAGAAAGAGAGGGAATGTCCCTCCTGTATATCTTTCTCTTTCTATCGCTAACTACATTTTTGCCTATTGCATGCTTCCTCCATGTTTATATACTCTAAGTCGGAAACCGAGTCCCGGCTCGACTCGAATTCCGAGCTACTCGAATATTCGCGTACTGGAACAGCTCTAGTGAACAGAACCCTAATTCCGAGTGTTTGTTGCTCGCTTCTTTCTGGCCGAAGGGGGGAGCGAGATAGAACGCTTTGCGTCAAGATTTTGCGAAGCAGTTCCCGTGCTCACCGGAAGCGCCTGGGACCATCGCGTACGCCCGTCGCGCACGCAAAGAACGAAGTGTCAGGCGTCCGAAAGACGGAGCGAGACAAAACATCTGTTGGATTGTTGGTAACAATTGCGTCAGCCAGAATTAAAAAATGAATTTGGTTACGTGTGAGAACCGCTGACGAAAGCAGTAAACTAGATGTCAGCGGACCCATGGGTCTGTGGGTGATCCTTATACCTAACTACCAGGGTAAGAGACAGAACGCAGGCCTGTTCCTTTATCTTAAGTGGACAACGGACTTTTCATATTGTTTTTGCGCCTTCTCTTCACTTCGAGTCTAGCTTTCAGCACGATACGACGTCCTTCCGTAGTACTGCAGGACAGTCTTTAGGATTAATTTTCAGTGGCCTATCTTTTCTTGCAACTAAAGGTTGGCCCCACTAGTGCAACGGCGCGCCGCGCACGACGTTTTCGTCCACTTGAAAGGGTCTAATTTATGAGGCCCCGCGCAAGAAATGAGCCGATGCTCTGCCAGGTGCGCACGCGGATGCTTGGCGCGCACGTCGAAGATAGTGGAAATTCTAGCCTGCTTTTCTAACGCTGACGGTTGGTTCAGTAGTCGAAACAACATCTTCACACTTCATGCTACTTGAGAGGTTTGAAGGGGTTTACTATGTTACGTGTTATAGCGGGGATTTCGAGATCCGGATGCGGATGGGTTCGCTGCCCGTGGAGCGCTAATGCGCTCTGCTCGCGTTCGCCCTTGGTGTCGGCCTCCAATTTTCTTCCAGTGATGATCAGCAAAGAAGGAAGTTAATAAACTGAGACTAATTTCTGTTGTTACTTAGTTTTAGTTTTAGTTTTATATATTTTAGGTAGGACAATTAAGAAATGCGTCTGATTGCTTTAAACGTTGATCAACGAATGAATGTGTACAAAGATGTCGTCTGTTCTATCTAAATATTAACATGTTTTTGTTAATTAAGATATCCAATCAAATAAAAGGTTTCTTAATTAATTATTTTACGAATTATACGATTGGTCCTTCACTAACTAAAACGAGCGTTTCACATGATATCAATGATTCTATTAGCAAAGCAACCGAAACATTTATTTAATCGATATAATTTAGCGAGCGCCTCTAAGAGGTAAGTATTCCTTGGAAAGTTTGTTCAAATTTCGATTGCTTCGTTTTACAGTTTAAACTTGACGCGCCTAGAATTCGCTACGCAGAGCCATCTTACATGAAGCTAAGTTCACATGTTACCACGGCATACCGTAACATTCCTTCACCCTTACGGAGAAAAGGTGTTTTTATAAAACAACTTTTCTAATTTTACAATTTGCTGATGATAATACAATTTCGAATATATAAATACTTTAATTAGTAACTTAATAAACATACAAAACTTGAATGAAACATTTAAGAACAACAATAAGAATTATTATAATTTAATTGAGATCTTAAAATCGTAAAGAAATATCTAGAGACGCGGTAGCGTCTCGACGCCAAGTACATGTTTCCTTTACAGAGATTTTTCGGTTAAGAATCGTCAGAAGAGCAGCCCGGCCTAACGCACGCTAATTTGAGTTTATTTGTGTGCACTATTTTAAATTTGTTAGAACCCAACATTATTTCTACTGTTAAATCGTTAATTGCCCTGCTGATCTTGTAGGGACCAATCCAATTACAGTCAAGTTTTGTCCTTGGTTCCTTTTGAAGGTAAACATCATCGCCTACGTTAAATTTACGAGGGTTTGCCCCACGGTCATAATACCTCTTACTCTTCTCCTTAGCTCGTTGTAAATTTTCAGCGGCAAGTGTCTGAGTAGTGGTGATTTTAACAAAAAGGTCGTCGAGGTACTGGACGAAAGTGCGTGGTACTTTCTCTTTGGCAAATTCAGATGGAATTTCTGCTCTCACCCCAAAAACCAATTCGTGTGGTGTAAACCCCGTGGCCTCATGCACCGAAGTATTGTACGAAAACATTCCAAATCGAACCCACTCATCCCAATCATTTTTAGCGCAATAATGCCTTAAATAATCGACAAAAACTCTGTGTGCTCTTTCTAGGGAACCTAAAGACTGGGGATGGAACGCCGTGGAGGTTATCCTTTGTATTCTGAATATTCGACAGAATCTTTTCATTACCTGACCAACGAAGTTTCTACCCTGGTCAGTGTGAATAACCCTTGGACAACCGAACCTGCTAATAAATTGCTCGGCCAGGGCAGTTGCTACAGTTATTGCTTCCATATTAGCTAACGGAATGGCATCGGAGTACTTAGTTAGGTTATCCTGCAAGGTGAGAAGGTACTTATTCCCTTTTGGGGTCAGAGGCAGAGGCCCTACAATGTCCATTTGAACTTTCTCGAAGGCTCGCCTCGGCGTGTCTGTGATACACATTGGTTGTCTGACTTTTGCAGAATGGATCTTGTTTCTCTGACAGGTGGGACAAGAACGGACAAATTCTGAGATTTCCCTCATCATCCCCTGCCAATAGTAGTGTTCCCTTACATACTTCTGGAGTTTACCCACACCCCTATGACCACCGGCTGAAGACTCGTGAGATTCTTTGATTATTTTTAAACGGCCAGACTTAGCAGGTGTTATAATTTCGCCAGTGCATATAGTAATTAAAAATTGAGAATCAGTGAAAATTCGCTTAAATAAATCCTCTACTTGTTCCCATTCAAAATCGTTAAAGTTATCAAGATCTTTTGAAATACTAAAGGCCCATGTTTTTAATGAACTCATGAGGTTTTTAAGTGCCCTTAAGGAGGCTTCTATATAACCAAAATTTAAACATTCCTCAGAATTATCCTTGAAGAGTAAAAGAAAAATAGAAAATTGATCACCAGGAAGTGCCATAGCATCGCCAACCTCAAGTTGATATTGCCGCATCTGTTGCAAGGAAAATCTATTTCGTTTTAACAAATCAATCGTAACTTCGGAAGTAATATTGCCATTAAGTGGTAAAAAGTGAGCAAGATTGTCCCTCCGCATGTATAAATGATCTTTTATATACAGGATGGTTGGCAGAAGGGAAAGGTGAATTGTTTGTCTATTTATGTTCACATTATTAGCCATAACTTCACTAATCTCCTTATTGGGTGACTCATTTATTTCATAATCTACTGAGGTCTTTTCAACGAGGGACTCCCGTGCAGCTTTGATCGCAGAACAGTTCGGTAATTCTGCCTCTGGACTTCCAGTTCCAGGCATAACAGTTTCTTTTCGTGTTTCTTCATCCACAGTACAACAACAACAACAACAACAAGGTGCCCCTCTACCTTGACGATCAACACTCTGGAGCCCCATGCAAGTCACCGCAGGGGTCGACGAGTCACAGGGTCTCTTAGGAGCACTGCGAGCCCCGGGCTCATATCGAACACAGGCCGACGCCCTAGTCTCCTGAAGCGCGATCCAGAGGCTTGGAGTCAACGTTTGCCGACAGGAGGTTCGAAACGGCGACACCATGTCCGACTGGGAGAACCCTCTAAAATTCTCAATTTCTCTTTCAAATGTAAGTGATTCTAACATATCAGTTTCCAAATTTAGTGCCTCAGAATTATCAGCTTCTATCTTCTCGCGCGCCAAGAAGACAGATGCTACCATTACTTCTATTTCATTGCTAGTATTCTTGTCATCTGTTTCATCCGCCACAGAATCTGAAAACGGTGTCATGTCTGCACAGACAAGCACCCTCTCCGGATCTACAGAGTCAAAACGGATCGTATCGTCAGTCAGTGCGTTTGGTGATCGGGGGACAATGCTCTGGCAAGGATCAACAGGGTTTCGCGAGAGTGCATCCGCATTAGAATTGGCTTTTCCCGGTTTGTAAGCTATATTGTAATCGTACTCATTTAGACGAATTCGCCATCTCATTAATTTGGATGTGGGGTCCTTAGCGTTATGCAGCCATACTAGAGGGCGATGATCGGTAATCAAGGTAAATTGTTGGCCGTACAGGTAAGGTCGGAAATGCTCTACCCCGAACAATACTGCTAAAAGCTCCTTTTCAATCGTAGAATAATTGGTTTCAGCTTCGTTCAAAGTTCTAGAGGCATACGAGATAGGAAGATCACTACCGACCTGCCCTTGACTCAACACAGCACCTATAGCGTAGTCCGAAGCATCGGTGGTCACGAGGAAAGGCTTGGTAAAATCAGGGTACTGCAGCAGGGGCTCTGAACAAATTACATCTCTCAGTTGCTCAAAAGACTTTTGAACGTCTGACGTCCAACGAAAAGGAATATCTCTCTTTAGTAAGCTAGTCAGGGGTTTGGCAATTTTGGCCATGTTGGGAATGAATCTCCTATAATAGCCCACGAGCCCCAAGAATTGTTTCACATTTTTCCTTGTTTTAGGTATCGGAAATTGCTTTACGGCAGAGACTTTTCCAGGATCCGGTTTCACCCCCGCACTCGAAATTACATGACCCAGGTAAACTATTTCCTTTTGTAAAAATCGGCATTTTTGTGGTTGTAAAGTTAACCCGGAATTTTGTAATCGCGCTAAAAGTACTTTTAATTTCCGATTATGCTCTTCAAGTGAATCCGCGTAGACGACAATATCATCCATGTAGACAAAAAGTTCTATGCCCTGTAACCCCGTTAGTATTAGGTCCATAACTCTTTGAAAGGTTGCGGGCGCGTTCTTTAGCCCGAACGGCATCCTGTTGAACTCAAAATGACCGTGTGGAGTTGAAAAGGCAGTCTTAGGTTTTGATTTCGGGTCCACGGGTATCTGATGGAACCCAGAGGCTAAGTCTAGAGTGCTAAAATACTTAGCCCCTCCTAATTGATCTAAGATCTCAGTAATATTGGGCAAAGGGTAAGCGTCCGAAACGGTCACTTCGTTCAATTTCCGATAATCTATGACCATTCGCCACTTAGGTTTTCCCGAAGAATCCGATTTTTTTGGAACTATCCACACCGGTGAATTATATGGTGAACATGAGGGTTGTATTATTTTGCTGCTCAGTAAGGAATCTACCTGCTTGTTTATTTCATCCTTGTGGACTAGAGGATATCTATACTGCTTGGTCTTAATAGGAATTTCGTCGATAGTAGTTATGGTGTGCTGTGTAACGTTAGTAGACCCTAAATTATCCGACGGGAGATAAAACTGGTATACGAATCTGTTTATAACTTCTAAAATACTACTCTTCTCAATCTCGTTTAAATGGTCTAGTTCGAGCAACCTAATCAACTGGGCTAATCTTTGAGCGCGATCTTTGGATTTGTCAACGTCGGGGTCGGAATTTATTGTTTGCGATAAATCAGAAAAAGGCTTAGAGTCAAATTCTTCTAACTCAATAGGAGGTACCGTCAGGACGATATGGTCGCATGTAGTATTTATAGCATATAGTTTTACAAAGCCATTTCGTTGACTAGCTAGACATTCGCCTAATAAAACACCGGGTCCAGCGTCTAATTGTCGTACGTAACCCGAAGAATTATTACCTATGGCGGGTACAGTAATTAAGGTTTTGGTTCGCGGGGGTAAATTAAGCGGGGTATTGACATTGAGGGAGGTTTCTCCTTTTCCAAATTTTAGCACGCCAGATAAATTTTCTTTAAATTCAATAGTTGCCTCTTGTTTTTGCAGAAACGAGATACCTAAGAGCCCGGCACTCTTAAGGGGAAAATCATCATTTACTATTTGGAAATGGATGGGAGTGTTGTGGATTATAACAACAACCTCGCCCTGCGTTTTGATTATCCCTGCACCAATACCCGTAAGTTCATAGACCTTTCCACTATTAATTCGCAAATCGGAGACTAATCCTGCGCGTTTTATTAGATTCAATTGTGAACCGGTGTCCACCAAGAATTTAGCGGAGCCCTGAGAAAAACGATCGCTCTCAAGGGAGACAACAGGTGGTCGAACGGCATCAATTACATCGAATCTGTGGCAGACACGATAGACACGGCGCGTGCAATTAGGGGTTTGGTCGGCACCGTGCCCTTTTGCTGACTCCCCTTTGAGTTTAAATTTTGATGAGCTTTTAAAGATGTTGGGTCACACTGGTCCGCCCCGAAGGAATAATCGCGTTGATTTTGTCCCGAATTAAAATTTCTCCGGTCATCCCTAGTAGGTGAATAGCGCCGGTTCCTTTTAGAATTAAAGTCCCTCCGTTCTCTACTATGATTTGAGTTACGCCGATCCTCGGGTGTCGCGAATGCAAAAGAATTTTGTGAAGGTTGAGGACCCCGTTTATAGCATTGTGCCTCCAGATGACCCGTTTTCCTACAGTAATTACACCTTTTGAAATTACGAGTTGAAGGAACATACTTGTTATTGCTTACCAGCGGGCAATCTGACCGATAATGGCCAAATTGGTTGCAATTAAAACATCTAATGTTTTCATTTGAATTTACCGCGAACACCGTAGACCGATTTGCAGACAATCTGTGACTCACGCTGTTATTCACATTCCTTTTCTGCCTAGCACACCTAGTAGCTAAACGGATAGCGTCTGCTAGTCCTTCCACCTCCTGATTAATAATGGACATCATCATCGCGTCATCACGTAAACCTCCCAGAAATCCCGATACCGCTTCTTCTTCGAGTACTGATTTGACACCCTTAACCTGCTCTAGGTTTGACTTTTCCTGAGCTATCTCTATTCCATTATCCAGAATTTCGTGCACTCTAGCACCAAACTCCTCTATAGTTTCCCCATCCTTACGCTCTATGTTCCTGAGATCGTCTAACGCGGCTTTGACATTGAAACTGTCCTCATACGCGACTTTCATTAAGTTGACCAATTCTTCTACCGTATTCGGCACCGTTCCCCCAGTAATTCTGTTATAGTCACGAATTTGCATCTTATTGCGCATGATAGCCAATAAGTAGTATTTATCCTCCCTTTTCACAAGTGAGTCGGCTAACCTACACTGACTTATAAATTTGCTTACAGATCCCGGTTTCCCGTCGAAGCAAGGAACAAAATCAGCGACCATTTTGAGTGGCATACGCGAAGCTCCGTCTGACGGCCCACGCGAAAAGTTCAGTGCATTATTGTCAATGGACCCAGTATCGTTACCCGAATCAGATACACTATTTTCCAAAGGAGTGGAATTTTGAAACGGCACTACATCTAGGGATGCAGCTGTGGAGCCGGAGGCACCTAAGTTAGGTACAGCCACTACATCTTCCACCACGAAGCAATTACCACTACTCAGACGGTTCTTGCGTTTTTTTACAAATTTTCGTGCGAACGGTGGCATTTTAAACTAACAAATATAACGATTCTAACGGCGATATTAAAATATAGAATTTTGATATGAACTCACAAATACAATGACGTAGATTAATGAATTAAACTGGACTCGCTCAAATGACTGCTGGTTCGCTCGACTTTCCCGCTCCGAAGATCTGCTGATGTGTCCAGCGACGACTGCGTTGGTTCAGCTGCTCCAGTTGTAAAGTCCACGTTGTTCAATGAAGCCCCAAACAGCGACGGAAGGACGTTGAATGGTGGCTCCGTTGTCTCGTTCAGTTCCCCGTTGTCTCGATCAGCTCCGTTGTCTCGATCAGCTCCGTTGTCTCGTTCAGCTCCGTTGTCTCGTTCAGCTCCGTTGTCTCGATCAGCTCCGTTGTCTCGATCAGCTCCGTTGTAAGGTTTTACGGCCAGGTGCGTGTGACTCCGAAAAGACTGGCACGGACATTCGAAGTCACCCTCCTCTGGTATTCACCCTTGTTCCTGGGGAAACCGTGCCCAAAAACCCAGGAAAGAGGGTTGCACGAACTGGCTAACGTTTCTTCAATTTTTGCGCCCGCGAGCCGGCAAATTTTGATGATCCCACCGCTGTCACCAGAACTGTTACGTGTTATAGCGGGGATTTCGAGATCCGGATGCGGATGGGTTCGCTGCCCGTGGAGCGCTAATGCGCTCTGCTCGCGTTCGCCCTTGGTGTCGGCCTCCAATTTTCTTCCAGTGATGATCAGCAAAGAAGGAAGTTAATAAACTGAGACTAATTTCTGTTGTTACTTAGTTTTAGTTTTAGTTTTATATATTTTAGGTAGGACAATTAAGAAATGCGTCTGATTGCTTTAAACGTTGATCAACGAATGAATGTGTACAAAGATGTCGTCTGTTCTATCTAAATATTAACATGTTTTTGTTAATTAAGATATCCAATCAAATAAAAGGTTTCTTAATTAATTATTTTACGAATTATACGATTGGTCCTTCACTAACTAAAACGAGCGTTTCACATGATATCAATGATTCTATTAGCAAAGCAACCGAAACATTTATTTAATCGATATAATTTAGCGAGCGCCTCTAAGAGGTAAGTATTCCTTGGAAAGTTTGTTCAAATTTCGATTGCTTCGTTTTACAGTTTAAACTTGACGCGCCTAGAATTCGCTACGCAGAGCCATCTTACATGAAGCTAAGTTCACATGTTACCACGGCATACCGTAACAACTACGTAGCAGTCACAGATTGTTGGAAACTGTGTTTGAAATGAAATGAAGGAAGTTCTCTGTCATGGCTTCCCTCCCACAGTTCCACCATGATGTAAGGACATAAGGTGTGCTCGTGCGCAGCCTTCCAGATTAGCCAATGACGTGCCCTTCCCAAGATCGTCCATATTGGATTGTCAACCAATACGACGTCCTATTACATTCGTGTAGTCTTGTTCAAACTTCGCGCCTCTAGAGTTTACGCTACACGAAGTTAGGTAGTACACTCGGCTCAAACGATTGTGGCCGATCGAGTTTCGATTGCATTCGAGCTTACTAGGGCTGACTTTTTTGTATCGCTAACCTTCTACAGTATTTCATGAATATGGTGAGACGGGAACCTGTAGCTTGGCAGTGCTCTCACCATATTCATGAAATACTGTAGAATGTTAGCGATGCTAAAAAGTCAGCCTTAGTAAGCTCGAATGCAATCGAATCTCGATCGGCCACAATCGTTTGAGCCGAGTGTACATTATAAACCCCATAATGTAACTAGGCGGCCATATTTTAACATGGCGGAAAGTGGGAAGGCGCAGTAGAAGACGAAAATGACAAAATTTTGAGCGTACAATCTTTCTTTCACGTGTAAAACCTTTATTTTTGGCATCTTGGGTCCCGTCACAAAATTAGGCGATTGAAAGATTGCCCAAATATTGTATAATTACGTATGAATGTATTAACACTTTATGAACAGTATTTGGTACAGTTACTCACAAAATTGAGCGTACACCTAGGTCAGTAACGAAAATTGGCGGAAAAGTGAATACAAACACACATATTCAAAAATGAAAACACAATATATATTTTATTCGTATATTTTACGAAATAATACGTAAAAGAAATTCTATATAAAATGGACTATTGGTGTATATTTAACAGAAATTGTAAAAGTACAGGTATTTTAGTAACACAAAAGTGAGTGTACACCTTGTTAAAATACTATTTAGAAACTTATACTATATCGTTTCATCTATTAATACTTCGTCGCATATTGCCTTACATCAATTTACAGCTTGTAAGCAATGTGACATAGAATAAATTAAGTGTTTTATTAAAGAAAGGGGAGTGTTTTCCCATTCTTCCCTCAACTTTCGTTTGAAATCTTCTATATTCGTAAAATTATTATTTGCTTTCCTGGATTTTATTTCTCCCCAGAAATTCTCGATGGGATTGAGATCAGGTGACTGGGGAGGTGTTTTTAGCATCTTTGGGATATTATACAGCAACCATAATTGAACTATATGTGATGAATGCTTTGGGTCATTATCTTGTTGAAAGTAATACACCCGCGGCATTTTTAATTTTTCTGCTGAATCTTTTAGATTCTTTTTTAAGATATTTAAGTATTTAATTTGGCCATTATGCCATCTATGTATTCGATACTTCCGGTACCATTTGCACCTATACATCCCCATATCATAACGGATCCTCCTCCGTGTTTAACCGTTGGACATGTATTTCTATGGTGGTGCCCAGTATATGGCTGTCGCCATACGATTTGCTTCCTTCCATCCAGTCCAAAAAAATTGATTTTAGTCTCGTCAGAAACTATAACATTTTCCCAAAAACTTTCGTCAAAATTTACAAACGTTTTTGCAAATTCTATGCGTTTCTGTCTATTTGCTTTGGAGATATACGGTTTCTTTCGTGCGACTCGGTCATTATATCCCTCTTTTCTTAATGTTCTGCGAACTGTTTCAACCGAGATGTCTTTATTTATACGTGAGGAAACATGTAACGTTAACTTCCGCACACTTGTACTCGGATTTATATTAATTTGTCGACAAATGAATCGTTCATCAGTGTTCGACAATATTTTCTTTCTTCCTCGGCCAGATATATTTCGGACTGTTCCATCGTACCAAAGTTTGTTTATAATTTTTTGTATGGTAGAATGTGTTCTGCCGACTATTTTCCCTACATGACGAAAGGATTTACCTTGCGAATATAACTTTACAATAAGATTTCGTATTGAAATGTCAGTCTGCTTCCTTTTATTAGCGATGTTACTACTATAATCGTTAATCTACGGATAACAGATAATTTTTTGCTTCTGGTTTCTGAGCAACCGAACTTTGGAAGACATTTCGCGGGACATCCTCTTCAGTAGTACCAACATTTAACTAATACAGACCTGCGTAATATGAAAATTCCTACGTGTACGCTCAATTTTGTGTCACTGAATTACCTGTACTTTTACGATTTCTGTTAAATATAGACCAATAATCCATTTTATTTAAAAATGTTTTACGAATTATTTAGTAAAATATACGAATAAAATATATATTGTGTTTTCAGTTTTGAATATGTGTGTTTGTATTCATTTTTTCTTCCAATTTTCATTACCAACCTATGTGTACACTCAATTTTGTGATTAACTGTATACAGGGTGATTGGGACGAAACGCCTGATTCGCCTCGCAACCGTGACGAGTTAACCCAAACCCCCGTGGTGTCTCTCCGAAGGCTTTCGACCCTCGGACGGGGTTGGAGTACCTATTAGGAAGTGAGAAATCTTCGAATTCCTCATTTCTCATCAGATCTGTGCGAAAGTGACGCCAATGAATTCCTGGCGCTCCGTCGATTAAAATCATACCAAACATCATGCAAATCGGACTACTTTGACACAAGCTATTTTACATAAGGAACACAAATAGCTTGTGTCAAAGTAGTCCGATTTGCATGATGTTTGGTATGATGTTAATCGACGGAGCGCCAGGAATTCATTGGCGTCACTTTCGCATAGATCTGATGAGAAATGAGGAATTCGAAGATTTCTCACTTCCTAATAGGTACTCCAACCCCGTCCGAGGGTCGAAAGCCTTCGGAGAGACACCACGGGGGTTTGGGTTAACTCGTCACGGTTGCGAGGCGAATCAGGCGTTTCGTCCCAATCACCCTGTATAGGATAACATGGATACAGGTTTGCAAATATTTCTGCACTTTCCATAGTATATTGATATATTTATCAAATTGTTCTAGTTTTTTTGGGAATTATTGACTTAATTTTTCTAAATAACGGCAATCTTCCGTATGAGTTGTATATTAATACTTTGTTTACGAACTTCCTTAATTATATTCGGCAGTTTCAGTGCGAAAAATGTGATGCTGTTGAATTTTTTTCCTATTTATTGAGATTCAGCCTCACTGTACGACATAGAATACAGGTAATTACTCCATTATTGGTAAATATTGCCAAATCTTATTTTCGCAGTTGCAAAGCCAAATATGTTGATTATAAAACAAAAATGAAATTTGCTAGGAAATTCCCGGAGGGTAACTAAAAAGACGCGTGCTAATATAAAATTGCTAATATTTCTTCAATGGATTTCTTATGGAAAAGAAGAGTATGTAACTAATTATTTGTTATTACTTACCAAAAACGATACTACTCATTTCGGTTCCGAAAAAATTTGTGTCTTTTATATCATCAAAATTTAAAAGACTGAATTCAAAATTTCCCACAAGAAAAAACATACAAACTTTGACACGTGTTTACACACAGATCAGATGTAGAGGCCACGATATTTTTCCCTTTTTTAGGAGTTCATATTATTAGTTTAGAAGAAATATATAAAAAAAACATAATCCCATAATTTTTTAATTCTATCTTGTTTCCTTATTTTTGGGATTCTGTCCCACTCTGCCGTTGGACCGCAGCGCAGCCGCGGCTATGACTCAGTTTGGAGGAGTCGAGCGGTTTGTCGCTGTGGCTAGCCGCGCGGCTAGTAGATTCCGCCATGATCAGGGGACCAAGCCGTTGTTACGTATTTTAGCGGGGAAATTGGGATGAGGACGCGGGTTGGTGCCCGTGGAGCGCTGAACCGCTCTGCTCGTTGGAGTGCGCGGGTATTTGAAATAATACAAGTACACAAAACTATTTTGACTTGAACTTCAAACTGTATTTTTACTATTCAGTAAGCTGGCTGTCGACAGAATGAATGCAGTGTACAAGAAAACGCGCCGAGCTCATCGGCGAAGTCGCTGCTAAGATCCTGTTGATCCTCCCCTAGATCCTTGTTGTCCAATCAGCACGATTGCATCCCTCAAGCTTCGTCAGTGGGTTGTCCTTCGCCCTTCCTTCACGCTTCCTCCCACTCTCGTCTGGTGATCGAGGCACGCTCCCCGTTTTACATATAGTGGTACATAGGCTACGTAGAGTACATACATATCTCGCAGGTAAGTAAGGGCAACCCTCCGGGTCAAGACGACGTCACTCGGAGAAAGTTTATGGTTTTATGACTTTCAGACTTCGTCGACCAGAGTTTTTACCCTAACAGGACATCGACAGTTATTGAAAGGGAGGACAGAATTTTAAGTACTTTTACGAGACGTACCGTTGCCCGCTCGACGAAATTTGGCACGCAGATGTGCAAAGGAAAAAGTTAAGCTATTTACTACCCTCGCCTGGTCTAACGGTAACTTGAAACATTGAAAACTAGCAAGGAAAACCCCCCCATGAAGCACAACGCGCTGTACAATAAACTCTTTCTCATCCTCCGTTTCAAATCTCGCTCCTACGTACTCTACATATCGATTATATACATTTCCGCGGCCATATTCAAGCGATAGCGTAACACCGTCATTCATTGGCCGAAGTTCCCGTTTAGTTAGCGCCTTATCGGTAGGAGGCGCTAGGTACATCACACACACATACCTAGGTGTATCAGTGAGCACGCACACAACCTTTCGACGTTGGTGAAATGTTATTTTGGCGCAACGCGAGGAAGCATCAAGCATAACCTTCAAATGGCGTCCTCACTTTCCCTGGTTTACCTTTTCTAAGGCCGTCTGACCATGGATCGTCGCGTCAGTGACACGTATGCAGCAGATAGAAGGATATACAAAGAAATTGAATATATTTTATTTTCCTATGAAAAGAAGAAATATTCAATTTCAATGTTTATTCTTCTATCTGCTGCATACGTGTCGCTGGCGCGACGATCCGTGGACAGGTTTTAAAGTAAGCGGTGCATTACACGTATACACATACAGGGTCATCGTTTAATCCTGCAACCCGCGCGCGCGCGAACTTGTAAAATGCCAACACCGCCTCACGGACGCATTCCACTACAATCATGCACCGGCCCAGCGGAGAGAGTGATGCCCGAGCTTCGAAAATTTTAGCGTCGCAAAGAGCTAGGTATTGGGAATTTCCCGCCCCAGGTATTCGAGCCGCGCGCTCCGCTTTTATGATCAGTTTACCACTCGCACCCCAGATTACTATAATGAGGTTTGAAAATAATGTTAACTGATCTTGTACTCGTCTCAATTTCAAAAATTTTAGCTACGACACGGTTGACCACGGCGCTATACCCTTGTAGGGAGAGATTTTTCGCCACCAGCTTGTAAAAGCCACAATAATGGCACATCATTAAAAAAATGACATTGTCGGAAGCCGGTATAGGCGTGGCATTGAGTAGCTAAAACATTAAAACACAAAAATTCTAGAGAAAAAATTCAAACACTGCTACAATCAAAGACACGTCCCATTAGTTACCCCTTACGTCTGATCTAGGTATGCAACGCATTAAGGATAAAATCATAAAAAAGAAAACCAGAACAATAGATTCTGAGGTCTGCAGAACTAACACATAATTGAATAAAAATTTAATTTCTCAATTTATGAAAGTAATGATACAGAAACAACAAGCCTATTGTTTATCAACACCACGAATTTTAAAAACAGCGTTAAATACATTATCAAATAAACAGTTTGCAAAAGCTTTTTAAGCAATTATGGTTAAAAAAATGATAAAAGAAAAATTAAGTAAACGTAAAATATGTTAAATTATCCATCATTAAGAGGGAATAATTTTTCCTCATTTACCAGCGTAAATTGCATTCCGATATCTCTTATAGTTCAAAAGTTATACGAAAAAGGCCCCAAATTTTTCAACCCCGGCCGGAAAATTCTGAATAGTTCTTCGCAACGTTAATTTGAAAGAGACCAGCCCAAAATTCTCGAAGCTCGGGCATCACTGCTGTCTAGCGGTCGCTAGCAGCTCTCCGAACGCCGGGACGGTGCATCGTTGTAGTGGAATGCGTCCGTGAGGCGGTGTTGCCATTTTACAGGTTCGCGCGCGCGCGGGTTGCAGGATTAAACGATGACCCTGTACACATACGTCCCGATTCACACCAATTCACACATTCACAGTTTAGTTAGCGCCTTATCGGTAGGAGGCGCTACAAACTCTGCTTCACCTTTCGTAAGAGGGAAGCTTGGCCCCCCTGGCCATCATGGCGGAAAACAGACACTCATCGCATTGTGTTGCGTCTCGAGTAGCCTACGTTGCTACTGTAGCAGACCAGGGGTGGGCACTTCCCATATATATCTGTTGGCAAAATTTAGTTAGGGGCACTTTTCGCCAGAGGCGCTAGGATGAATAAAGTTGAAAGAATTTGGTAACACATGGCGTTGATGAGATTATTTTGTGGCGGGAATAGAACATAATCTGCGCCACCCAGTGGCAGCGTCACTATAGGGGTTAGTACATAACCGTACATCGAAATGCTTGTGAAAATACAGAAAAGCATCGTATTGAGAGGTAAGAAATAAACGATTAAGAAAGAAAGTAATTGAATCGTATAGTTATTGAGGACGCGTTACATTATTAGTTAAAGGTACAAGATGGGAAGGAACTATCGTTCATGTGCCGTCCCTGGGTGTTTGGATACGCACTCTACACGACACTGGTTTCCAAACCCACGCAAAGCAGGAAACGCTACGATATATGGGTTGAAATTATTCAAAATTCAACTTGAAGTATTCTCTGGAGAGAGTGAGAGAGGCCGGTAAAAGGAGAGGGAAGATGGGAGACAAGAAGAAGGGTGGGTATTCCTTGAGATTGTAGGAATAAATAAAGAAGAATTGAATGGACTGAGGGAGGAAAATCAAGACGTCATCGGAACCCTGTGGGAAAGAACCTGGATGGTTAGGCGCGCAAAGAGGGTAAGGAGAATAAATGAATCAAGATACAATGAGGAATATAAGGTCATAATAACGGAGCAGTTACCGACCCTGATAACCAGATCTGGCGGCAGGATCTGCCGGCAGCTGCGGGGCAGTCTACGTCCGCATTCGGCTACGGATCTGCCGGCAGAATCTGCGTGGCAGGGTCTGCCGGCAGATCCACGGCAGATCCTGCCGCCCGCCTGACACATCCAACAGCGCCATCTGTAGGCCACAATTATGAAACAACGCCCTATCCGTGACGTCACATGGACCTACGCACCAACACAAATGTACCTTTATTGCTGTAGGTGTATTCCTAACCTTTTTCTAGTACGTGCGGAGAATTGACAGGAATCGGTGAAATGGAGCAATGGATTTTGTAAATAATAATAATTTTGTTTTTAAAGGTATGTTTTTTTTATTTAACTTTAAATGTTTACTCTGTAAGCAGTGGTGATTCTACATGCAAAAATAAGTCAATTTTCGACTATTTTTGTATGTAGAATCACCATATTCCCGCTTATGTTGGTTCTGAAAACAAGTACAATATGAATTTAGAATTAAAAGGATGAACGTGGGGAGGTATATTTTATTTCTGATTATACTGAAGTAAAAATGGTATGTTATGTACGTTTTAAATTAGTGGCGCTGAAAAGTGCCGATTGTTGTTCGTTGAGAACGTCGAGAGGTAGTTCCCGTTAAACTCAGGTAAATAAGCACTGAAAAGTACTGTTTGTTGTCTTCGCCAGTAAAAGGAGACACACCTCTCCTTTTAATAGGCATATCTCTGAAAAAAAAATAACTGCAGTTAAGTAGTGTTTTCTCGTGACAGTAAATTATGACTTTTACTGTCACGTGAAAACAGATCTTCATCGGTCGTCTGTTTCTTCTTCCTGTTCTTCATTCCAGAAACTGCGTGGCCTCCTATGACCCTGGGATGATGAGGGCTGCGTTCGTGTACCACGCTTCCTGCTGCGAACCCTCTCCTTATCCGCCTTCAGCTCTGCTTGCATCCGCAATTGAAAGTCGGATCGCGTGGGCTTCTCGAACTTGATGTTACGACACACACCGTCTGAAAAAGAAATGTATGCAAAGTATGTCAGCATCAATGGAACATACAGTAATAGTAACAATAATTCTACGTAAAAAGATGAAAAGTGCTTATTGCTTCGTACCAAAAATCGCCATCGCGATACGGGTGTCGAAGAGTGATCTGTGTCCTTCGCGGCCAAACCAAGTGAAGGACGACGTTAAGTCGTCCGGCAGTGCTTCCCTGAAGCAGCACTTGATTGCTCCCTTCAAATCGAATCCGCCCATGTAGACGAAATACGATACCTAAACAAAGCGAGTACAGATTGATGTAAGTATATATTATATACAAAAGTAAATAAAAGAATAATTTCGTTTTCACTTACGACTTTAGAATAGGGGTCGTCATCGATGTCCTCAAAGCAGTCCACCTCCTGGACTGAGGACAAGGGGAGGACTGCTGGCTCAATGGGCCGGCCAGTATTATGGGTGGTCTGGACAGATTTCTGAATACTCATCAACAGAGTATTCATTCTTCTGCAAACAGAACGGATGGAGACGTAAAGTATTAATAAATACGATACACGCGATACTTACATTAGCTCTGCCTCGATCAGATTCCGCCCAGCGAGATCTTCCATGCTTCTGTGAACATTAACATTTATAAGAAAATATTCTTACAGTGATATTTTTATAGCAAAAAAAGAAACATGTATATTTACCTATTATCAGGGGGTTGGGTCGGCGCTGTATTATGCTGCAACGGCTCACTGTGGATCACAGTGGCGCGTGCAGACGATGTCCCAGAATCTGTGGTTTCTTCGAAGACGGGAACATTGGCTGCATACGTATCCTGAAACATATTATCCTGGTTAACAGTAGGAACATTGTTTGAGGTTGTTGGACCGTCTTCCTGCAAGATCATGGACAGATCCTGGATGTCCTGGTCGATGGTTGGTAGCTGCGCGATTAACGTCCTTGTTTAACGTCCTTGATTCCATCTATAAAGGTCCCCAAAAACCACACGACCCCAATATTTTCTTTGAGAAATTTACTGCAGACGTCGAGGCCATCATGTCCAACGGAGGAATAAATTTTCATTCCACTAAGTTGCCCATAAGACTGAGATGTTTCATAGCCGATGCCCCAGCTCGAGCATTTGTATTAAATCATCGTGGGCATATGTCTTTCCATCCCTGTTCCAAATGTGCAGTTTCTGGTACCCTGAACGGTAGGCATTATGCTTTCAATGGGATACATCATTTTCCTCGAACCGATGAGGATTACATTAGGCAGTTAGAAACATCACAAGAAACGTCACAGAAACATCACAAGCTAGGTACAAGCCCATTGTCATTGTTACAGATAGGAATGGTTTCGCAAGTTCCATTCGAGTACATGCATCTTGTATGTTTGGGCGTAGTAAAGAAACTGTTGTCTGCGTGGGTACATGGAGAATATTCCCCTTTCTCAAAATTGCGCCGCAGAGACATTTCTATACTGTCTACGAGACTGAAGAGTCTTAACAGATATTGCCCCTCAGACTTTGCCAGACGTCCCAGAGCTATTGAACTATGCTCTAAATATAAAGCGACCGAATTTCGTCAGTTCCTGCTGTATACAGGGCCAGTTATACTGAATGGTGTACTGGAGAGAACCGTATACAAGCATTTCTTATTCTTACATGCAGCCATACGGATTTTAGTTTCAGAATCTCCATCGAGCCTACACTTGAGATTCGCAGAGTCATCTCTGGAGAAATTTGTTCTTCATAACGAACAACTTTATGGCCCAACTTTTAATAGTTATAACGTCCATGGTCTTCTTCACCTAACCAACGATGTCAGATGTCTTGGTAATTTAGATTCATGTTCTGCTTTTCCATATGAAAACAACATGTCCATTTTTAAAAAGTATCTGCGAAAGCCAAGTCTTCCTCTCCAACAATTTTCTAATAGAATGAGAGAGATACAATGTCATGGCACAAACATTCATTATAATGTCGATTTTTCTACTCACGTATCTAGACCACTTAGTAACGACCCCAATTGTTCGCAGTATCACAAGATAGAGTTCAATAACATATCTCGGGGCATCAATGTACGCGATAATTGTTGCATCTATCGGCATAAAGTCTTCCGTTCTTGGTGTATATAAATGCGCCAGATTGAGCCCTGAAATTCTAAACATCTCCCCCAATCAGGTTCGCGCTAAATGTTATAGAATTCCTTTTTACGGTAGTACGCCCATTGGCAGTAACGGCGACCCAATCCCCTTAGAAACCCGTAGTTATGTCGTTGCCGTTATTACACACAGCGAGAAATCGTAGTATTCAAATTCGTCAATATTTATTTTCGTTAGAAGTATCTCGCTGTCAGTCCTTCTCCCTTGGTGGGTCACCATGGTGGTTTTAGTGGGTGCAAGCCCCACATAATCTTACCCCTCCCACGGGGGGTGAGGTATCCGTTAGGGATTTCCACCATGTAAAAAAAAAAAAAAAGTTCACTTTCTAGCTTCGTCTCTTCATTTTGGTAAGTTACGACTATTTTCTGGTGAGTGACGTGCTATAATATTTATATTCTCTTCTTTTGTATTGCTCTTCATAAATACAACCATATGTACACGTATCCTTGTTAATCTCTGGTGAAGGGTTATTTTATCGTTTGGTTCGAATGTTTCTGCATGGGTCATTTTTTCACGTTTTCTACTGTTGAAGCCTTTGTCGCGTTACACTCGAATTATTGAGTAGTATGTTACATAGGTTAGTCTTGAGGTTTAGTACAATTAAGATACATACAAATATAATCTGGAAAAGGTGACAATTGTTGGTGGATAAAATATTGCATGTAAAATGGAAGAAACATCTAACACACACGCCTTTGCTACGTATCGTAATATGTACTTTTTTTCCTTACAGGCTGGCATGAAGAGGCAGGAGAAACGTGTGATCGTGAGACCCAGACGATACCAAACCACTTCTTCGGAGGAGGAAACTCCGAAGCACCGAAGGACGTTAATCGCGCAGCTACCAACCATCGACCAGGACATCCAAGATCTGTCCATGATCTTGCAGGAAGACGGTCCAACAACCTCAAACAATGTTCCTACTGTTAACCAGGATAATATGTTTCAGGATACGTATGCCGCCAATGTTCCCGTCTTCGAAGAAACCACAGATTCTAGGACATCATCTGCACGCGCCACTGTGATCCACAGTGAGCCGTTGCAGCATAATACAGCGCCGACCCAACCCCCTGATAATAGGTACATATACATGTTTCTTTTTTTGCTATAAAAATATCACTGTAAGAATATTTTCTTATAAATGTTAATGTTCACAGAAGCATGGAAGATCTCGCTGGGCGGAATCTGATCGAGGCAGAGCTAATGTAAGTATCGCGTGTATCGTATTTATTAATACTTTACGTCTCCATCCGTTCTGTTTGCAGAAGAATGAATACTCTGTTGATGAGTATTCAGAAATCTGTCCAGACCACCCATAATACTGGCCGGCCCATTGAGCCAGCAGTCCTCCCCTTGTCCTCAGTCCAGGAGGTGGACTGCTTTGAGGACATCGATGACGACCCCTATTCTAAAGTCGTAAGTGAAAACGAAATTATTCTTTTATTTACTTTTGTATATAATCAAGAGACACGGTAGTGTCTCGCGCCAAGTATATATTATTATATGCGCAGCGCGAGACACAGAGTGTATCTATTACGCCACGACTCGCTATTCTGAACCCTGAGATTTCCGAATCTCAATAACGGCTGATCCGATTCGATTTTGAATGGTCTTAATGGATAGCCTGGGTTTGATTTACATAAGAAAAGTGTCTTCGTTTTGTTCCTACGTGCCTTATGAGCTGAGATATTTCGTTGTAAAGTGGCAATTTGCCGAATTTCATGTTCGTAAAATTAAGATCGTCATCGTCATCGTCCTACACTTTAGGCAAGAGGGGGTGAGGAAAAGTGTCTCTCGTCGTTCATTCGATGCGGGTTCGGCCGACCGTGTAACAAATTTTGTTGTGACGTGATAGCTACATGACAGCTAGACAGAGATATATTATAACCTACCAAGTGCTAAGTGTCAAATGAAGTAAGTTGTCAGAATTTGAATTGTCACGAGTTTTTACACCAAATAGGAGACTGAATTATTGTCTTAATTAACAAGGTAAGTCGCCAAAATTTTTTAAATCAATTTAGTATGTAGAGTATCTTCTTTCGCACAAAATAATATATATATTGTAACAAATTGCATTGCATGTAAATTGCTAGATATTTTTATACCAGCAATTTAGAGATTTTATGTAAAGCTTATATATATTATATTTAGAAATGAAGAAGACGCAGAGGACTTGGATAAAAATGTAAGGGACGCACAGGCTTGGACAGAAATGAAGGGGGTGCACAGGCTTGGACAGAAATGAAGGGGATACACAGGCTTGGAGGTTGTTTCGCACAAGTTTCTTGAAATTTGTCAAATAAGGTAAATCGACAAAATTTTTCAAATTAGCGTAGCATTGATATTTAACCCTTAACTGGTATCCTGGGGTCACTCATTACCCCCGGCACGCAGAGTTCACTGTGAAACTTTTGGTTGTCTAAGTTTGTAAACTGAATTTATAATTAACTTTGTAGTAATACTTTAAATTTCTACGTTTCTATTATTTTATATATTACCTAAGAACAAAATATTCATAGAGGTTCTTCTAGTGTCGACTTTACAAGTTTCTGTGCCCTTTTTTATTTGAGGTCTGCCACGACCCCAGTATACCAGTTACGTTTGAAAAAAACAGTATACCAGTTAAGGGTTAAGAAAATTATGGCGTACTGCTTGCAATGTCGAGTAAGTCACATTAGTGAAGAAAGTACGCTGAATATGCATCTCCCTCGATACTTTCCAAACTTTTGTGAAACATATTTTCACATAAGATTTGAAATCTCTGAAGTATTATGAATATAATATTTTATTAAAATCCACAGTAGTTCCTACGCTATTCATTAATTTGATTAGTTTCCCATGAACAATATTTCAATTCACCAATAAACATACTAATTTAATTTTATTCCAGCACCAATAAATTGTGTGTTAAAAATATTGAATCTCTTTGTTCATTTTCGATAAATTACCATTAGTATTTAAATATCCTCCAACAAGACATTCTGCGCTCTCACTTCCTTCGGGCACATTTTGTAGACTCTACATTTACTATAACAAAGGGCCACTCTATTTCTATATGTTCTATGTTAAGTTATAACTAAAATGTGGATTTTATATATTTACAGATAATCTACGTTAGAGAAAAAAATTTATTGTGACATAGCATTATATTAATTAAACGATTTTATTCAGCTTCAATCCTCTGTTTGCTTCCTGTATGTTTGCTTTATGTCTGAAAACTCAAATTTAAACCAATTCCACCAATCCAATTGTCTGGTAGCTTTGCAGGCGTGCATAGTTTGGATGGCAATATAATATTTCACTTAATATTAATAATTCACCCGAGGGGGTGAAAAAATTATACAGCCATAAT
Organism: Andrena minutula; assembly: GCA_929113495.1. NCBI lineage: Eukaryota > Metazoa > Arthropoda > Insecta > Hymenoptera > Andrenidae > Andrena > Andrena minutula. The sequence goes on from OV815996.1 coordinate 23,821,426, forward strand.
AAACACTATAAAATGTGTGAAATCTCCACAAAATTACCTTTTTTAAAAAAAAGGTACAAAAAAGAGCGCCAAGTATATAATCCCGTAAAAAAGAATCCCATTTAAAAACATTGTCGTAAATTAATATAAATTTATTAATGTTCTATATTCAACTTTACAAAAGTAATGATATACAACAGTTGCGCCAATTATCACACTGGCTATTTACACAAAGAACAAAATGTATTCAATAATATTAAGCAGATATATTTTTATACAAATAAATATTTTAATACGAATAAATATTTGATTCAAAATACTTGGCGCTGCGCAACCGAAAAAATGTTAATTGCCTTAGTATTAATTAATAATTTACAACAACTCCATTACAATATAAAATACATATACATACACATATTAGAAACGCAGTCAGATTTATTCTACATATATTTAATTCTAATACCATACGTAACATATGCACACGCACGTACGCACACACACACGCATGCACGCACGTACAAGAAAGAAAGAAAAGGATTAATGCAATTTATACATATTTATTGAGTTTAGCAACACCAATTCGGGGCGCAGCGCCAAGTATTTTGAATCAAATATTTATTCGTATTAAAATATTTATTTGTATAAAAATATATCTGCTTAATATTATTGAATACATTTTGTTCTTTGTGTAAATAGCCAGTGTGATAATTGGCGCAACTGTTGTATATCATTACTTTTGTAAAGTTGAATATAGAACATTAATAAATTTATATTAATTTACGACAATGTTTTTAAATGGGATTCTTTTTTACGGGATATATACTTACATCAATCTGTACTCGCTTTGTTTAGGTATCGTATTTCGTCTACATGGGCGGATTCGATTTGAAGGGAGCAATCAAGTGCTGCTTCAGGGAAGCACTGCCGGACGACTTAACGTCGTCCTTCACTTGGTTTGGCCGCGAAGGACACAGATCACTCTTCGACACCCGTATCGCGATGGCGATTTTTGATACGAAGCAATAAGCACTTTTCATCTTTTTACGTAGAATTATTGTTACTATTACTGTATGTTCCATTGATGCTGACATACTTTGCATACATTTCTTTTTCAGACGGTGTGTGTCGTAACATCAAGTTCGAGAAGCCCACGCGATCCGACTTTCAATTGCGGATGCAAGCAGAGCTGAAGGCGGATAAGGAGAGGGTTCGCAGCAGGAAGCGTGGTACACGAACGCAGCCCTCATCATCCCAGGGTCATAGGAGGCCACGCAGTTTCTGGAATGAAGAACAGGAAGAAGAAACAGACGACCGATGAAGATCTGTTTTCACGTGACAGTAAAAGTCATAATTTACTGTCACGAGAAAACACTACTTAACTGCAGTTATTTTTTTTTCAGAGATATGCCTATTAAAAGGAGAGGTGTGTCTCCTTTTACTGGCGAAGACAACAAACAGTACTTTTCAGTGCTTATTTACCTGAGTTTAACGGGAACTACCTCTCGACGTTCTCAACGAACAACAATCGGCACTTTTCAGCGCCACTAATTTAAAACGTACATAACATACCATTTTTACTTCAGTATAATCAGAAATAAAATATACCTCCCCACGTTCATCCTTTTAATTCTAAATTCATATTGTACTTGTTTTCAGAACCAACATAAGCGGGAATATGGTGATTCTACATGCAAAAATAGTCGAAAATTGACTTATTTTTGCATGTAGAATCACCACTGCTTACAGAGTAAACATTTAAAGTTAAATAAAAAAAACATACCTTTAAAAACAAAATTATTATTATTTACAAAATCCATTGCTCCATTTCACCGATTCCTGTCAATTCTCCGCACGTACTAGAAAAAGGTTAGGAATACACCTACAGCAATAAAGGTACATTTGTGTTGGTGCGTAGGTCCATGTGACGTCACGGATAGGGCGTTGTTTCATAATTGTGGCCTACAGATGGCGCTGTTGGATGTGTCAGGCGGGCGGCAGGATCCAGTGATGCAAGATGCGAAGAATTCCGACTGCAACGCCCCTTGCGGTGGAGTAAGGAATCTCAGCTCGTGATATCTCCGCTCTATAGAATAATATTCTTGAGTAGTACATTACGCGGGCTTTTTTGGCGGGATACCGTAACAGACATGCGCGAACGTAGAGTAACTGTCATTCGAAGTGCTGTACTGCTGTGTGCAGTGCGATCGTCCATCATCTGAAGGCACCAACTAAATAGGTAAGTATTTTTTTCCATTAATTTATATACTTTCCTCTTCTTTTTTTATTTATCTTTTTCTTCTGTCAGTTTTTCTGTTTTTTTGTCATGAATTCTTCTTCAAAGAAACGCAAATATAGTCCGAGAACTTTTCTTCAGCAATGGTTAGAGCGCGATGATTTTAAACCTTGGCTACAACGCGTTATTAACGACGACTCCAAATTTCATTGTTCCGCGTGTTGTAAAAGTTATATGATTAATTGCGGGTTATCAGATATAAAAAATCATTTCGATACAAAATCACACGCCGAGAACGTTACTAAATTATCCGAATGTAACAGTGCTGCTTTTGATGATTTTGATGTGAGTGATAGTCCCGAAAATATTAATGAGAAGATTCAGATTGCTGAAATTGCTTTGTGCGCTTTTTTTGTCGAGCACAATATTCCATATCATATTAGTGCTTATTTAATTGCCCTTCTGAAGGTTATATTTCCAGATTCTTATATAGCCAGTAAATTAACCTTGAGCCGCGTAAAATGCAATAAAATTATTACAAACGTGCTTGCTAAAGTAGAAGTAAATAGAATTATTGAAAGTGCTCGACATCATAAATTTTCTATATTTGTTGATGAAAGCACAGATATTTCTAACGTAAAATGGCTCACTTTTTTAATTAAATACGTAAATTCGGAAACTTCTGCAGCTTGTACAGAATTATTAGAATTATTAAAATTAGACGCCACAGATTGCTCTGCAGAAGGTTTATTTTCAGTATTTGAGAAAGCATTGCACAAAAAGCAAATTCCTGTGCAGAATGTAATTGGACTCACATGTGACAATGCATCAGTGATGATCGGGCGCTTTTCCTCATTTTATTCAAAACTTAAAACCAAGTGTCCTTCATTAATAACAGTTAATTGTATTTGCCATTCCGCGGTATTAGTATCTAGTAAAGCATGTTTAGAAATCCCAAGGTATATTGAAAAATTTATTCGAAATTTAACAGTTTATATTAATATTAGCGCCAAACGGTCGGCGAAGTTTGCTAATTTTCAAGAATTTATTAATAATAAGCCAAAAAAAATTTTAAAATTGTGCGATACGCTTTGGCTAGCCATGCACGCTTGCGTAGCACGCATTCTAGAATGTTGGGATTCGTTAAATTTTTTTTTAATTTCGGAAGTATCGGAAAATCCAAAAAACGAAACGGCTCAAAATCTACTTTGTGATATAAAAAAAATAGAAACAATAGCTTATCTTTTGTTTCTTAAATATATTTTAAATTATTTCAATTCCTTCAACGCGTTTTTTCAAACCCGCAGGACAGCCGTTCATTTATTATATTCTAAATCTAGACTTTTGTTTCAAGATTTGTGCCGACATATTTTAAAACCAGAATATTCAACAATAAACGACTCGATGTTTCAAAAAAATTTTTTTTCCGGTAACAATTTGTTAGACTTGAAGGACATTTACCTCGGTTTTGAGTGTGAATATTATTTGAAGGATCATGTCGATGATAATACTTTGTCCCAGGAAACGTTTCTTGAAATTAAAAAATTTTGCTTAGCTTTTTACATTAAAGCCATTACCGAGATAATAAAACGTTTCCCTTTAAAAGATACATTTTTAGGCAGTTTGCAAGTTTTTGATTTTAAATTAGCACTTTTTGATAGTGATAGAGACTATGCCTTGAATAATTTAATTTACGTTGCACAAAAATTAGGATCTTTTGACCACTTAAAATTAAAAGAAGAATGGGAGAAGTTGTATTATACTTTCGACAAAGTGCAATGTCAAGAATTGTCACAGCTGTGCTTTGATGACATATAGGTCCAAATTAATTCTGCGCGTGATAAAGATAACAATCTTCTGTTCCCAGTCTTGAAACAACTCGTGAATGTTGTAAGGAGTCTTCCTCACTCAAATGCAGAAGCAGAAAGAATTTTCTCTATTCTAACCGATGTCAAAACCTGTAAAAGAAATAAACTTAGTCATGATTCTGTAAATTCCATTGCCGTGATTAAAACAGCTTTTAAAGCCCGCGGAGAGACTAGTTCTACAATTTCGATTGGCCCAAATCATTTTACATTAATGTCAAGTAATAATTTATATTCGTAGCCATTAGTTTCGTTTTTATTCAAATTTTTAATAATATTTTGGAATTAAATTTGTGTTTGAGGTTTATATTTGCAATCGTTTCGCTTTCTATCTAAACGTTATCTTTTTTTCATTCTTGCTTGATATCTATTCATTTAATATTTCTCAATCGATTTTTTCCTCTTTTCAAAGGTGTGACATGCTTAATCACTTAGAGACAAGTTTTTCATCTTTATAATGTTTAATTTTGTTTGACTTTTGATATCTTAAAAGTTTCTTCAATAAAATGTCTTTAATATATTATTTAAGTAAAATTCGTAAGCTCTTCTCAGAATCTTATATATGTATAAATACTGTTTCTATATGTTCATTACTTCTCATATTTTTGCATTCCTTAATTTTTGGAATATTATTTCATTTCATTTCTTCTCATACCTTGTGAACTCTTTTTGAATTCAAGATATTACTTTTAGTCATTCTTTTTGATTTCTCCCCAAGTACATGGAATTTTAAATGAATGTTTTTAAAATTGTGTCTCAACTATGGATTCTGCATGAACTTTTCCTTCCTCCCTACTGTGATATTGTGGACAAAGCATGTGACACCATTTTTTCCCTCCCTATGCGTCTCTACCTTGTCGTGGTGGGTGGGCTTACGGTACGTCTTATATTTTCCATATTACCTTATAATTTTTGGTAATGTTGTGTGATGCATCATGGGCATGTAATGACTCTCTCAGAGATGTTTTATTCAAGTTATTGCAGTTAGATATGAATTTTGTGAAATGCATGGACGTACTCAACTAAAAGATGACGCTCGTTTGCAATTATTTTAACAGTATGTACAAGTATTACATATTATATTAGATTATATTGTAATAATTTTTTTTAGTTACGAAATAATCCTGTATGGCCGACATCCACAACAGCAGTAACAGAACAAAAACCGAGCACAATAAATGGTTACGTAAATGTACCCTGATAACCATCTGACGCCAATCTGACATCAGATTGGTAGCAGAGTCTGGCATGAGAGCGCAGAATCTGACGTCAGATCCGTAGTCGTCTGTGTCCGCATTTGGCTGCGTTCTGAGGTACAGAATCTGATGTCAGATTCTGATGTCAGATCGGCAGCAGATGGACAGCAGATTCTGCCGTCTGCTAGGCACAGCCAACAGCGCCATCTGAGGTCCAGAATTAACATACAATTCCCTACGCGTGACGTCACATGGCCGCCCCTACGCGTGACGTCACACTAGGTGTATCCCCACCCTTTCTACTGCTCGTAGAGAAGTTTTGGAGCAGATTCTAAGATTCTGCTCGCAGGTTATATAAGCCGCAGTTTATTAAACAAGTTATTTATTTTTATTTATAAAGGTATGCGTTTATTCTTTAATCTTTAAAGTACAAAATATATATAAATGGCACATATATTAACATTTAATATTTACATTTGGAAATGGTGATTCTAGATGCAAACATAAGCCAATTTTCCCGAGAACGAACTTTTACTCTACATTACATTTGTATTTATATAGATTTTGGACTTATTGTTTTTGCATAGAATCACCATATCCCTGCTTGTGTTAACTCTGAAAAGAAATACAACATTAGTATAAAATTGAAACGATACTGGGAATGTACCGATGAATATTTGATTAAACGTTAAATACTTTATTTCAGTGATGCTAAAGTAAAGTGAGCACTGAAAAGTACTGTTTGGTTTAGTACGTTTTAAAATACTGGCGCTGAAAAGTGCCGATTATTGTTCCTTGTGAACGTCGAGAGGTTGTTCCCGTTGGATTCAATTAAAATGGGCACTGAAAAGTACCGTTTGGTCTCTTCGCCACTGTAAAAGGAGACACATCTCAACTTTTAATGGGCATCATTCTTCAAATAGCTTCTTCTTCGGGCTGCTGGTCGCTCCAAAATTCCTGGCGCCTTTGCAAATCACTTGGGGGGGCTGCCGTCGCCCGTGGACCACACCTCCTGCTGCGGACTCTTTCCTTCGCGGTCCGCAGTGCCCGCTGCATATATAGTTGGAAGTCCGATCGGAGGGGCTGGTTGAAATGCGGGTTCCCAGACACCGCTTCTGAAAAAGTAATGCACGCAAAGTACATTAGTATAATTATTTATAAAAACATGAAGATGCTTATTGCTTCGTACCGTAAATCGCCATAGTAATGCGGGCGTTGTACAACGGCCGTTGTCCCGTTCGGCCGAACCACGTGAAGGCCGTTGTCACGTCGTCGACAAGGGCCTCCTTCAAACAAAAATCGACCGCGGCCTTCAGGCTGAACCCACCCACGTATTTTAAATATTGGACCTAAACAAAGTAAGTAAATATTGATGTAAGTATGTATTATATAAAAGTAAATAAAAGCATAATCTCGCTTTCACTTACAACATTGGAATATGTTTGGTCGTCGATGGTCTCGAAACAGTCAACCTCCTCCGGTGACGAGAGAGGAATGACTGGTGGCTTTGTTGGCGGACCATTACGGGTGGGCTGCACGCGTTGAAGAAGACTCTCCAACAGAGTATTCATTCTTCTGCAAGCAGAATCGATGGAGGCGTAACGTATTAATAAACACGATAACATGCAATACTTACCTTAGCTCCGTCTCGACGCTCGCCGTGCGGTCTTCCAGGCTCCTGCGAACATGAACATTTATAATAGAAAACGTCACACTATCAATATTTTTATAACAAAAAAAAGAAACATGTAAATTTACCTATTAGCAGGAGGTTGTATATGCACTGTATGGTGCTGAAACGGCTCATTCCGAATGACCGTGGCGCGTGCAGAGGACGTCCCTGGATCGTGATGATCCCTCATTGTTGCGAGGACAGGAGCACTGGCAGCAGCAGGACTATTCTGCAACATAAGAACGTTACTCGGATTAGTCGTAGAAAAATCCTTTGACGTTGGTAGATAATTATTCGATTCCTGCAGGATTGTCCTCAAATCCTGGATATCCTGATCGATGCTTTGCTTCGGCATGCCTGACGTCTTCTTTCTTGGAGGTTCCTCCTCCGAAGAAGTCGTCTGATACCTCGCTGGTTTGGCGACCACACGCTTCTCTCGCTGCGACATGTTTGGTAAACCTGTGAGTAAAAGTACATATTACAATTCTTAGCAAAGGTGTGTTGGCTGTTTTTCCTATTTTACATGCATACATGCAATATTAACCGAACCCAGGTAATGTATTACTCAATAATTCGAGTGTAACTCGACAAAGGCTATAACAGTAGAAAATGTAAAAAAGTAACCCATGAAGAAATATTCGAACCAAACGATAAAATAATTCATCAACAGAGATTAACAAGGATACGTGTAAATATAATATTACTTATGAAGAGCAATACAAAAGGAAAGTATAATACAAAAGAAGAAAATGTAAATATTATAGAGCATGCCCCTCACCAGAAAATAGTCGTAACTTACCAAAAACAAGAGACGAGGCTAGAAATGGATTTTTTTTTTTTTTTTTTTTTTTTTTTACATGGTGGAAATCCCTAACGGATACCTCACCCCCCATGGCAGGGGTGAGATTATGTGGGGCTTGCACCCACTAAAACCACCATGGTGACCGCCTGACGCGAGAAGCTACACGAGGGAGTGGGACTGACAGCGAGATATATCCAGCGAAAATAAAAGTGGAAGAATTTAAATACTATGGATCCTACGGCTTCTCGCTGTGCGTAATAACAGCAACGATATACCTACGGGGTTCTAAGAGGTTTGTGTCAGTGGACATACTACAGCGAAAAGGCATTCTATAACATTTGCCACGAACCTGATCGGGGGAGATATATAAAATTTCATGGCTCAATGTGGCGCATTTATATATGCCAAGAGCCGAAGACTCTATGCCGACATCATAAAAATTATCGACTTCTAAAAATTTCCTGATACCCAAACGATACGAGTCATTGTCCATGCCAATATTGAAAATTATGCAAATCGAGCCATCGTCTGAGATGCAACAATTATCGCGTACATTTGTGCCTAGAGATATGTCATTAAATTCTATCTTACGGTACTGAGAACAATTGGTGTCCTTAGTAAGGGGTCTAGATACACGAATAGAAAAATCGACATTACAATGAATGTTTGTGCCATGTGATTGTATCTCCGTCATCCTGTTGGAAAATTGTTGGAGAGGAAGAGATGGCTTATTAAGAAGTTTTTTAAAAATGGACATGTTGTTTTCATAGGGAAAAGCAGAACATGAATCTAAATTACCAAAACGTCTGACATCGTTGGTTAAGTGAAGAAGACCATGGATGTTATAACTATTAAAAGTTGGGCCATATAGTTCTTGGTTACGAAGAACAAATTTCTGTAAAGCTGACTCTGCGAATATCAAGTGGAGGCTCGATGGAGATTCTGCAACCAAAATCCTTATGGCCGCATGTAAAATTAAGAAGTGCTTGTATATTTTATCGTTGAGTACACCATACAGTACAACTGGCCCTGTATATAGAAGGAACTGACGAAACTCGGTCGCCTTATATTTACAATATTCCTCAATAGCTCTGGGACGTCTGGCAAAGTCCAAGGGACAATATCTTGCGAGATTGTTGAGTCTCGTAGATATCACAGAAATATTCAGTGCGGGCAATTTTGACAAAAATGTAAAGCTTCCAGATACCCACGCGGACAAAAGTTTCTTCATTACGCCCAAGCATACAAGGTGCATATACTCGAACGGAACTTGGGAAACCATTCCTATCGGTAGGGATGCCAATGGGCTTGGACCTCCTTTGTGATGGTTCTCGTGTAACCGTTTAGGGTATTCCTCATCGGTACGAGGAGAATCATCTATACCATCGAAGGCATAATGCTTACCGTTCAGGGTACCAGAAACCATACATTTGGAACAGGGATATTGAGACATATGCCCAAAATGATTCAACACAAATGCTCGAGCTGGTGCGTCAGCTATGAAACATCTCAGACGTATGGGCAACTTACTGCCATGAAAATTTATACCTCCGTTGGACATGATGGCTTTGACGTTTGCAATAAATTTCTCAAAAAAAATATTGGGATCGTGTGGTTTATGGCGACCTTTATAGATTCCTACCACTATTGGCTTTATACGGGGAATATTTGAAATCCTACATTGGATAGGCCAGAACTGAATGGAACCTTTGTCCACACGACATCCGTCTGTATGAAAATCTAATTCTAACTCTCTAACAAAAGATACGGACAAAGTATTCGGGAGACTTTTAACAATTTCTGTTTCCAGATCGAAATGAATGTATTCTCCTGGTTCCACGACGAATGTAACAGCAGGATTACGTGGCGTATCGAGAAGTGTTCTAACATCCTGAGGCAACTGGGAAAAACAGGAATGCGTTCGAAGGAGAGATAATATATTATTTCCTTGAACGTGTGTTAAATTGCTGTCTACGAAACAAGACGCTAAACGTTGGCGAAAAGATGGCTTGGAGAAAGTATCACAGGACAATGAAACTGTATCATGAATTGAAGAAACGCATGACGTGGAAGTAGAAGGACCGGCGTCTTCTACATTGATATCGCGCCTAACACTGAATCTATCCGGGATAAAATTAATAGGAACGGACGAACTACAACCTGCAGATGTGCTAGCAGCATCTCGCACGTTAGAAGTATTATCCGCTACTCTACGAACGGTGTTAAATTCAGGACGGTATCGCGCGCGTAACTTTTCTCGCATCTCGCGTATAACCCTCCTTTTTTGCCTCGCCGACAATGCGTGTCCGGGTTTCCGCGACGTAGACAACTTGAAACGATTAAATTCCATAATTACTTACGTCTTGCGGATGTCTCGGGATGATATTCGTACTTTCTAATGCTCTGGAAATTCTTCGGATCTGCCGTCGATGACTGCCACCTCAGAATGAACGAGAATTCGAAACAAACGCGAACTGGGAAGTAGAGTCCCGACCAATCACGAATGACCGCAAGGCGGCGCAGCCAATCCGAGCGTAGTCCAGTGTACCGCCAAAATATTCCCTCGTGGTACCCTTTATTCGACGTGGTACCCTTTGTGCTGGAAAAAAAGCGCTCGGATTGGCTGCGCCGCCTTGCGGTCATTCGTGATTGGTCGGGACTCTACTTCCCAGTTCGCGTTTGTTTCGAATTCTCGTTCATTCTGAGGTGGCAGTCATCGACGGCAGATCCGAAGAATTTCCAGAGCATTAGAAAGTACGAATATCATCCCGAGACATCCGCAAGACGTAAGTAATTATGGAATTTAATCGTTTCAAGTTGTCTACGTCGCGGAAACCCGGACACGCATTGTCGGCGAGGCAAAAAAGGAGGGTTATACGCGAGATGCGAGAAAAGTTACGCGCGCGATACCGTCCTGAATTTAACACCGTTCGTAGAGTAGCGGATAATACTTCTAACGTGCGAGATGCTGCTAGCACATCTGCAGGTTGTAGTTCGTCCGTTCCTATTAATTTTATCCCGGATAGATTCAGTGTTAGGCGCGATATCAATGTAGAAGACGCCGGTCCTTCTACTTCCACGTCATGCGTTTCTTCAATTCATGATACAGTTTCATTGTCCTGTGATACTTTCTCCAAGCCATCTTTTCGCCAACGTTTAGCGTCTTGTTTCGTAGACAGCAATTTAACACACGTTCAAGGAAATAATATATTATCTCTCCTTCGAACGCATTCCTGTTTTTCCCAGTTGCCTCAGGATGTTAGAACACTTCTCGATACGCCACGTAATCCTGCTGTTACATTCGTCGTGGAACCAGGAGAATACATTCATTTCGATCTGGAAACAGAAATTGTTAAAAGTCTCCCGAATACTTTGTCCGTATCTTTTGTTAGAGAGTTAGAATTAGATTTTCATACAGACGGATGTCGTGTGGACAAAGGTTCCATTCAGTTCTGGCCTATCCAATGTAGGATTTCAAATATTCCCCGTATAAAGCCAATAGTGGTAGGAATCTATAAAGGTCGCCATAAACCACACGATCCCAATATTTTTTTTGAGAAATTTATTGCAAACGTCAAAGCCATCATGTCCAACGGAGGTATAAATTTTCATGGCAGTAAGTTGCCCATACGTCTGAGATGTTTCATAGCTGACGCACCAGCTCGAGCATTTGTGTTGAATCATTTTGGGCATATGTCTCAATATCCCTGTTCCAAATGTATGGTTTCTGGTACCCTGAACGGTAAGCATTATGCCTTCGATGGTATAGATGATTCTCCTCGTACCGATGAGGAATACCCTAAACGGTTACACGAGAACCATCACAAAGGAGGTCCAAGCCCATTGGCATCCCTACCGATAGGAATGGTTTCCCAAGTTCCGTTCGAGTATATGCACCTTGTATGCTTGGGCGTAATGAAGAAACTTTTGTCCGCGTGGGTATCTGGAAGCTTTACATTTTTGTCAAAATTGCCCGCACTGAATATTTCTGTGATATCTACGAGACTCAACAATCTCGCAAGATATTGTCCCTTGGACTTTGCCAGACGTCCCAGAGCTATTGAGGAATATTGTAAATATAAGGCGACCGAGTTTCGTCAGTTCCTTCTATATACAGGGCCAGTTGTACTGTATGGTGTACTCAACGATAAAATATACAAGCACTTCTTAATTTTACATGCGGCCATAAGGATTTTGGTTGCAGAATCTCCATCGAGCCTCCACTTGATATTCGCAGAGTCAGCTTTACAGAAATTTGTTCTTCGTAACCAAGAACTATATGGCCCAACTTTTAATAGTTATAACATCCATGGTCTTCTTCACTTAACCAACGATGTCAGACGTTTTGGTAATTTAGATTCATGTTCTGCTTTTCCCTATGAAAACAACATGTCCATTTTTAAAAAACTTCTTAATAAGCCATCTCTTCCTCTCCAACAATTTTCCAACAGGATGACGGAGATACAATCACATGGCACAAACATTCATTGTAATGTCGATTTTTCTATTCGTGTATCTAGACCCCTTACTAAGGACACCAATTGTTCTCAGTACCGTAAGATAGAATTTAATGACATATCTCTAGGCACAAATGTACGCGATAATTGTTGCATCTCAGACGATGGCTCGATTTGCATAATTTTCAATATTGGCATGGACAATGACTCGTATCGTTTGGGTATCAGGAAATTTTTAGAAGTCGATAATTTTTATGATGTCGGCATAGAGTCTTCGGCTCTTGGCATATATAAATGCGCCACATTGAGCCATGAAATTTTATATATCTCCCCCGATCAGGTTCGTGGCAAATGTTATAGAATGCCTTTTCGCTGTAGTATGTCCACTGACACAAACCTCTTAGAACCCCGTAGGTATATCGTTGCTGTTATTACGCACAGCGAGAAGCCGTAGGATCCATAGTATTTAAATTCTTCCACTTTTATTTTCGCTGGATATATCTCGCTGTCAGTCCCACTCCCTCGTGTAGCTTCTCGCGTCAGGCGGTCACCATGGTGGTTTTAGTGGGTGCAAGCCCCACATAATCTCACCCCTGCCATGGGGGGTGAGGTATCCGTTAGGGATTTCCACCATGTAAAAAAAAAAAAAAAAAAAAAAAAAAATCCATTTCTAGCCTCGTCTCTTGTTTTTGGTAAGTTACGACTATTTTCTGGTGAGGGGCATGCTCTATAATATTTACATTTTCTTCTTTTGTATTATACTTTCCTTTTGTATTGCTCTTCATAAGTAATATTATATTTACACGTATCCTTGTTAATCTCTGTTGATGAATTATTTTATCGTTTGGTTCGAATATTTCTTCATGGGTTACTTTTTTACATTTTCTACTGTTATAGCCTTTGTCGAGTTACACTCGAATTATTGAGTAATACATTACCTGGGTTCGGTTAATATTGCATGTATGCATGTAAAATAGGAAAAACAGCCAACACACCTTTGCTAAGAATTGTAATATGTACTTTTACTCACAGGTTTACCAAACATGTCGCAGCGAGAGAAGCGTGTGGTCGCCAAACCAGCGAGGTATCAGACGACTTCTTCGGAGGAGGAACCTCCAAGAAAGAAGACGTCAGGCATGCCGAAGCAAAGCATCGATCAGGATATCCAGGATTTGAGGACAATCCTGCAGGAATCGAATAATTATCTACCAACGTCAAAGGATTTTTCTACGACTAATCCGAGTAACGTTCTTATGTTGCAGAATAGTCCTGCTGCTGCCAGTGCTCCTGTCCTCGCAACAATGAGGGATCATCACGATCCAGGGACGTCCTCTGCACGCGCCACGGTCATTCGGAATGAGCCGTTTCAGCACCATACAGTGCATATACAACCTCCTGCTAATAGGTAAATTTACATGTTTCTTTTTTTTGTTATAAAAATATTGATAGTGTGACGTTTTCTATTATAAATGTTCATGTTCGCAGGAGCCTGGAAGACCGCACGGCGAGCGTCGAGACGGAGCTAAGGTAAGTATTGCATGTTATCGTGTTTATTAATACGTTACGCCTCCATCGATTCTGCTTGCAGAAGAATGAATACTCTGTTGGAGAGTCTTCTTCAACGCGTGCAGCCCACCCGTAATGGTCCGCCAACAAAGCCACCAGTCATTCCTCTCTCGTCACCGGAGGAGGTTGACTGTTTCGAGACCATCGACGACCAAACATATTCCAATGTTGTAAGTGAAAGCGAGATTATGCTTTTATTTACTTTTATATAATACATACTTACATCAATATTTACTTACTTTGTTTAGGTCCAATATTTAAAATACGTGGGTGGGTTCAGCCTGAAGGCCGCGGTCGATTTTTGTTTGAAGGAGGCCCTTGTCGACGACGTGACAACGGCCTTCACGTGGTTCGGCCGAACGGGACAACGGCCGTTGTACAACGCCCGCATTACTATGGCGATTTACGGTACGAAGCAATAAGCATCTTCATGTTTTTATAAATAATTATACTAATGTACTTTGCGTGCATTACTTTTTCAGAAGCGGTGTCTGGGAACCCGCATTTCAACCAGCCCCTCCGATCGGACTTCCAACTATATATGCAGCGGGCACTGCGGACCGCGAAGGAAAGAGTCCGCAGCAGGAGGTGTGGTCCACGGGCGACGGCAGCCCCCCCAAGTGATTTGCAAAGGCGCCAGGAATTTTGGAGCGACCAGCAGCCCGAAGAAGAAGCTATTTGAAGAATGATGCCCATTAAAAGTTGAGATGTGTCTCCTTTTACAGTGGCGAAGAGACCAAACGGTACTTTTCAGTGCCCATTTTAATTGAATCCAACGGGAACAACCTCTCGACGTTCACAAGGAACAATAATCGGCACTTTTCAGCGCCAGTATTTTAAAACGTACTAAACCAAACAGTACTTTTCAGTGCTCACTTTACTTTAGCATCACTGAAATAAAGTATTTAACGTTTAATCAAATATTCATCGGTACATTCCCAGTATCGTTTCAATTTTATACTAATGTTGTATTTCTTTTCAGAGTTAACACAAGCAGGGATATGGTGATTCTATGCAAAAACAATAAGTCCAAAATCTATATAAATACAAATGTAATGTAGAGTAAAAGTTCGTTCTCGGGAAAATTGGCTTATGTTTGCATCTAGAATCACCATTTCCAAATGTAAATATTAAATGTTAATATATGTGCCATTTATATATATTTTGTACTTTAAAGATTAAAGAATAAACGCATACCTTTATAAATAAAAATAAATAACTTGTTTAATAAACTGCGGCTTATATAACCTGCGAGCAGAATCTTAGAATCTGCTCCAAAACTTCTCTACGAGCAGTAGAAAGGGTGGGGATACACCTAGTGTGACGTCACGCGTAGGGGCGGCCATGTGACGTCACGCGTAGGGAATTGTATGTTAATTCTGGACCTCAGATGGCGCTGTTGGCTGTGCCTAGCAGACGGCAGAATCTGCTGTCCATCTGCTGCCGATCTGACATCAGAATCTGACATCAGATTCTGTACCTCAGAACGCAGCCAAATGCGGACACAGACGACTACGGATCTGACGTCAGATTCTGCTGCCAGATCTGGTTATCAGGGTAATGGAAAAGCATATTGTACAATTTGTAAAAGTAATTTTAAACTTAATAACATTCCGCGGCACTCAAAATCCAAAAATCATATGCGTAAATTATTGAATATTGGAAAAGTAAATTTGCATTTACCTGATTACATATCAAAATGTACCGAAGACAAAAATTTGAAAAAATCACTCAATCGTATAAAAAAAAAGTTCAGCAGATTATTGATAGTGAAACCTCAAGAATTTGATATATTGGATGCAAATAGCATTAAAAATATGTATGGAATAGTTTTATACGACAAATTATTTGAACTGATTAGAAATAATTACTTTCATATAACTATACAACGTATTTGCAATGACGTCCATAAAACAAAATATTTTATCAATGCTACAACTCTTTCATTACATTCATTTGTTAGGTACGAAATCGTAATTGGTATTTGTGATATAAACGACGATTGCATTTCGAACGATACATTGCAACAAATTTTGAAATGTTTATATGGACATAATCTTTTATGGGAAAACGTTGTTGGGTTATTAGTACTAAATAATACGTGTATGTCAGAACAGTTGCGTACAATATGCCCGAATCATCCAACGAACATAATGAACATTTGTTTCCAAAAGTCTTGTAAATTACACCACAATGCAGATATTTCTGATTTATTTATTGCACTAAGCGTTGAAAAAGTTTTATACGAAGCAGATAGAAAATGTGGATATCCAATTTTTGAATTTGCTTCTAATTTTAAAAAAATTAATTTGAGCTTGCTAGAAATTGAATGGCGACAACTATATTCTTATTTTGATGAAAGAGAAAAAGCGAAATATAAGCGTTTACATTGCGATAAAATGTGGAAAGAAATTTGTTCAAAGAAGAACACAAACAATGATTACGAATTCCCTACATTAAGACAAGTATTACAGAGCATTTTCTGCTTTCCTCAATGCACAGGCTGTTAAAAAAGTAAGAACGAAAATTATAAGAAAATAAATTTTATTCAATTTTAATAAATTGTTCTTTGTAATAATTGTAACTGTACAAGTAAGTACCGGTGCCCGTAGGGTAAGCTAAAGCGTCTATCGTCAATGTCAACGGTTTATTGCAATTCGGATATTGCAAAATCCTACGTGTATCGTGAACGAAAATCCTTTATGAGCGAAAATAGGGAAAAAATTTATTTAACTTTTTTACGTAGTATTTAATTCCCTGTGAGATTCGTTCAGAGAATCTTTTTAATTTTTACGAATAACGAATATTTATACTAAATAATACGAAAAATTATAGAACTATAAGAGGTAACTATCATTATTCATGAACCGATTGGGTTAAAAATTAACCAGATTTTAAGACGAAAATATGAAATCTAAATATAAGGTTGTATTAAAATCTATTGAGCCAGTTTAACGCAATTGTGTTAATAAACATTCGAGATTTTGAAAAAATCTATTTTTTTAATAGTCTCAGTGTGATCAGGAGATCCTAAAACGTGTATTTCCGCAATAAAATTTTTTTCGAAATGTTTTTTCGTTACAAGAATATCTGAGTCGTAAAGTGAAAATATCCGGGAAGCCAAAATCGCATTACGGTGGCTCGTGCCGCTTGCCAGCGACCAGGGTTGCCGTTTACCGCCCGAGGCCTGTAAGAGGGAAGGAGTCCGTGATAGGTACAGCATGAGTAAGTAAGACAAAAGATCCCCGAACGGCAACCTTGCCGGCACTAGAATCTCAACGTTTCAAGAGCGAGAGAGAAAGGCTCATATTCACCGTCCCTCTCAACTCCCGAAATTGTCCGAAGTCATCCGAAGCGCTGGGCTCACGTACGCGCGGATCGTGGAGTTGTCATATGGATGGTGGGGGAAATTCTCGATACTCCGGCCATTAACTTTAGCATCACTGAATAGAATACGGACCGAATGAAAACTATCAAAACTTTCTCACTCTACCGCAAGCGGCGTTGCAGTCGGAATTCTTCGCATCTTGCATCACTGGCAGGATCTGCCGCGGATCTGCCGTGGACAGGGTTTGGAGGACCCCGGCCATGCACCACACCTACAGGAGCGGTGGTAATGTGTGCGTGAATTGATGCTGGCGCCAAGCCAGCCACGCGGCGACATCGCGCAACGAATGTGACGTCACAAATCTACCGACGCCAACGCCAAGCCCAGCCAAATGCGCGGCGGGCGCGTACAGGAACTACTACTCGATTGGAGACGAACCGACGCCAGCGCCAAGCGAGTGACACCGCGGCCAATCAGCGTCGACAACCTATTTCCCCGGCGACGCTGATTGGCCATCATTGGTTGTTTCCTTCTGACCAATAGCAGCGGTGGCCGGTGGACCCTGCCTGAAATTTCCAAGTGCTTGGCCGGGGTCCTCCAAAGCACACTTTTTACGTGGCACAGGGTCCACCTGTGACGTCACATTCGTTGCGCGATGTCGCCGCGTGGTTGGCTTGGCGCCAGCATCAATTCACGCACACATTACCACCGCTCCTGTAGGTGTGGTGCATGGCCGGGGTCCTCCAAACCCTGGCCGTGGATCTGCCGGCAGACTCTGCCACGCAGACTCTGCCGGCAGATCCGTAGCCGAATGCGGACGTAGACTGCACCGCAGCTGCCGGCAGATCCTGCGCTCTCCCGGCAGACCCTGCCGTCAATCTGCTTGCAGACGGACGGCAGATGGCTATCAGGGCATGCTTCCACATAAAAACCCAAAATAAAACAATTAAATTTTATGGGCATATAATAATATGAAGTATGTTCAGGATGGAATACCCCTGAAGAATACATTTGTGATTCATGTATATAGTAATTAATTTTAAAACATAAAAATAATATTTTTTTTATTAATTTTACAGTTTTCCCACTTCTTTTATAAAGAAAAATCATGGCCAGAATTACCCCACGTTAATTCTGTAATTCCAACCAAATGGACATTTTTATGTTATTGCTTCAAACTTTGTTACAACGTAAATTTTTACTTTCTCTGTTATAAGAATAAAAACTAATTAGACACTTCAAACTAGCATTTCATATAAAAAACCAGAATACAGAAGCACACGTAAAGCGACAAATACGCATGCGCGTAATATGCGCATTGACTGCCCATGCTTTTATTTTCTGCACTTGCTGCACCCATTATAAGCTAGAAATTGGAGGATTCTAGGGAATTCTACGAAATTGGTACTGCCATCTCTGCACTCGCTGTATGAATTGCAACCAACGTAACGGACTCAATTTCGAAGCGAACAACACATCCCTAGAAGGTTTTAGGCAAGGTCGAAACGAAAGATGAGGAAGGAAGCAAATACGTAGCGCGCATTTCTATTTCTTAAAGGTTTTTACTGCTAAGTTTTTCGAGCGTGCTCTTATAATGCTAACTTTACAGCTATGCTCTAATCCAGAAAACGTACGAGAGCCTGCGGTTCTATTCAATAGCCTTCAAAACCTTGAGTTTACCCCGGACGCGGATAATAAATAACTTCATTTTTCCATTACACATCTGTTTACCAAATTACGCTGGGTAAGCAGCAGTTCGTCCTGTAAAACTCATAAAATATGGTCTTCGCTTTCAATAATTATCGCTGTTCAAGAAGAATAGAAAAACTCGGGTTGAGAAAATCCAGCACTAAAGCCATCAAATTTCGTTAGGAGTCGGTCCCCGATCCTTAGGACGAAGTAACCGATGTAGTTAGGAAGCGTGCTTCGACCACCGTCCAAAAGTCTCGAATTAAATTAACCGTAATCCATCCAACTACATAGCTATTTGTAAGTAAGTTTGAACATTCCCGCGTAACCTCGTGAGCATCAGACGCATCGAAACCCGTTCAGGGGGGCCAAGCTTCCCTCTTACGAAAGGTGAAGCTGTTGCGTGGCCGGCTGGTTCTCCTGGATCCCTCGTAGGGAATTCGGCGAGGTGTCGATGCCCGTGGAGTGCTAAGGCTGTGTTCCGATTCACGCATTATGCGCATAGACCGCAGCGCAGACGCTGCGCGCATGAACCGCGTTCCGTTTCCAGCAGCGCATGAACCGCAGTAACGAAACGGAACGGGTTTCGATGCGTCTGATGCTCGTGAGGTTACGCGGGAATGTTCAAACTTACTTACAAATAGCTATGCAGTTGGATGGATTACGGTTAATTTAATTCGAGACTTTTGAACGGTGGTCAAAGCACGCTTCCTAACAACATCGGTTACTTCGTCTTAAGGATCGGGGACCGACTCCTAACGAAATTTGATGCCTTTATTGCTGGATTTTCTCAACCCGAGTTTTTCTATTCTTCTTGAACAGCGATAATTATTGAAAGCGAAGACCATATTTTATGAGTTTTACAGGACGAACTGCTGCTTACCCAGCGTAATTTGGTAAACAGATGTGTAATGGAAAAATGAAGTTATTTATTATCCGCGTCCGGGGTAAACTCAAGTACTTTGAAGGCTATTGAATAGAACCGCAGGCTCTCGTACGTTTTCTGGATTAGAGTATAGCTGTAAAGTTAGCATTATAAGAGCACGCTCGAAAAACTTAGCAGTAAAAGCCTTTAAGAAATAGAAATGCGCGCTACGTATTTGCTTCCTTCCTCATCTTTCGTTTCGACCCTGCCTAAAACCTTCTAGGGATGTGTTGTTCGCTTCGAAATTGAGTCTGTTACGTTGGTTGCAATTCATACAGCGAGTGCAGAGATGGCAGTACCAATTTCCTAGAATTCCCTAGAATCCTCCAACTTCTAGCTCATAATGCGTGCAGCAAGTGCAGAAAATAAAAGCATGGGCAGTCAATGCGCATATTACGCGCATGCGTATTTGTCGCTTTACGTGTGCTTCTGTATTCTGGTTTTTTATATGAACTGCTAGTTTGAAGTGTCTAATTAGTTTTTATTCTTATAACCGAGAAAGTATAAATTTACGTTGTAACAAAGTTGGAAGCAATAACATAAAAATGTCCATTTGACTGGAATTACAGAATTAACGTGGGGTAATTCTGGCCATGATTTTTCTTTATAAAAGAAGTGGGAAAACTGTAAAATTAATAAAAAAATATTATTTTTATGTTTTAAAATTAATTACTATATACATGAATCACAAATGTATTCTTCAGGGGTATTCCATCCTGAACATTCTTCATATTATTATATGCCCATAAAATTTAATTTTTTCATTTTGAGTTTTTATGTGGAAGCGTGTAAAGTAATATTCCTGGCTTCATTCTGCCTTATTCGTAATTCTTTTATGTCAGTTGCATTTAAGCCAGAAAAAAGTGATGTTAAAAGCTGGCTACGATTACCCCTCAATTTTGGCCGGTCTTACCTCACAACACATGTTGAAATAATATAGTAATACACTACATTGAATTTTCATATCAATGAAAACAATAATATTTTGGAAGGATGTTAAATTATAAAAAGTTGACAAATATAGCGCAAAAGAACGAAATATCCAATAAGCATTTATTGTCATGTAGCATATATGTAGGTTATATTTTCTGTCACTTCGAGTAGCGGATCACATAATTTCGTGCATGTTTTTTAAAGCGTACGTAAAGAGACAAATACGCATGCGCGCATGAACTGCACGCGTCATGCGCTAGAGGTGGGAGAATTCTAGGGAATCGTATGCGCCACCAACGCAACCAATGCACGCATAGAATGAAACGGAACGGTTTTCTCTGCGGTCTATGCGCATAATGCGTGAATCGGAACACAGCCATAGTATGTCAGCGCTGTTCAAGGTCGCTCCCGCGGGAGATTGGGGTTCTCCCACTCTCGTCCGCGTTGTCAGGGATACCGCGCGACGCTAAAGAGGCGACCATGATAGACCAGCGTGTCCGTCGCCGAGCGAGCTCGGACGCCTGATACGACATTGTGATTAGTGACACGCGGCGTCGCAGCCAGCCAATGCTACTACTTCCCGGTATAAGTTGTCAGTCTTGGTGACCTGTACTTTTCAAACAATTCTGAAACTAGAAATATCATAAACAAGCCTGACACATAGGTACGAAAGTCAACGAATTAACCTGAAATGACCCATATCCAAGTGACAAACGGCTCGCCGGACGTGGCAGCCTTCTTAGCGTCGCGCGGTCTCCTTGACGACGGAAGGCACGCTATGCGAGAGAAAGATTGGAAGGGGAAGCAGGCGCGTGAGGGGCCCCTGCACTGGCCAGCGCTGCTCCATCCCTATATTCCTATGTCCGTGGTCGGACTACAGTGGGTCCAGGGACAGTGTGGCCAATGTGTTCCTCGCTGCTGATTGGTGCCGCCATTTTCAGGCAACTTCCGGCAGATCTTATGTATAGATAGTATACATATATACCTACAGATTCTCAAGTTGTACTTCTTACAACTTCAGAGTTGTACTCTATATCGCGCGCGCTTGATCAGGCTGGAACTGAAAATGGCGGCTTCCGGCTCATTGGCCCATTGAGCTATAAGAATACCTGGAGAGGGAACAAAGCAATGGCGGCCGATCCGAGAAAGAGGGAAGATAACGGTTGAACCTATCTCTGTCTTACAACAGGCTATGAATGTATAGTGCATGTGAGTGAAGTTATCTGCGCACACACATACATACATAACACACATAGTACAGAGTGAGAGGGATAATAGGAAGAAGGATAGGTTCACTTGTTATCTTCTATTTCCCTCAGATCGCTGTCGCCTCTATTTCTTCCCACTGCTGTTCCCTCTCCAGGTATACTTATAGCTCAATGCATTGGCCACACTGTCCCTGGCAGTGTGAATAGGAAAGGGCCCCGTAGCTAACTGCTACGCTTCGTTACGCATGCGCGTGACGTCAAACCAATCAGCGCCGAGATGGGAAACGAAACGGCGCCACTGTTAAGTCAAGCGAAGCTAGCAAAGCAGACCAACCAGCGTCGCCGGTGGAGCATCTTGTCGACGCTGGTTGGCTGCGGTTTCATTTACCTTGGCTAGCTTCGCGGATTGGTGCTGGCGCCGATTCGTTTCCCATCTTGGCGTTGATTGGTTGATTACAGCTAGCCAACCAGCGTCGACAATATGCTCCACCGGCGACGATGGTTGGTCTGCTTTGTTAGCTTCGCTTGACTTACCAGTGGCGCCGTTTCGTTTCCCATCTCGGCGCTGATTGGTTTGACGTCACGCGCATGCGTAACGAAGCGTAGCAGTTAGCTACGGGGCCCTTTCCTATTCACACCAGGGTTTGGAGGACCCCGGCCATGCACCACACCTACAGGAGCGGTGGTAATGTGTGCGTGAATTGATGCTGGCGCCAAGCCAACCACGCGGCGACATCGCGCAACGAATGTGACGTCACAGGTGGACCCTGTGCCACGTAAAAAGTGTGCTTTGGAGGACCCCGGCCAAGCACTTGGAAATTTCAGGCAGGGTCCACCGGCCACCGCTGCTATTGGTCAGAAGGAAACAACCAATGATGGCCAATCAGCGTCGCCGGGGAAATAGGTTGTCGACGCTGATTGGCCGCGGTGTCACTCGCTTGGCGCTGGCGTCGGTTCGTCTCCAATCGAGTAGTAGTTCCTGTACGCGCCCGCCGCGCATTTGGCTGGGCTTGGCGTTGGCGTCGGTAGATTTGTGACGTCACATTCGTTGCGCGATGTCGCCGCGTGGCTGGCTTGGCGCCAGCATCAATTCACGCACACATTACCACCGCTCCTGTAGGTGTGGTGCATGGCCGGGGTCCTCCAAACCCTGATTCACACTCACTGTATGTCGGACCATGTCGGACGGTCAGCACAATCTGCTGCGGATCTGCCGGCAGATGAACTGCAGATCCTGCCTTGTCAGGGTCTGCCGGCAGAACCGTAGTTGAATGCGGACATAAACTGCGCCGGATCTGCCGGCAGACCTGGTTATCAGGGTCTGTAACGATAACATTAATTTTAAGGTTTAATATAATCAAACATTTATTTTGTTCCAAAAATTTGTCATTATAATTTACTGATACATTTGATTGGTTATTTTAAAATATTAATATTGTATCGTATTTTGCATCCTAAAATAAAGTTTTCTGTAATAAAGGGTTAATATATCCTTCCACATCTAAAACCATATTGTAAAGTGGATGTATAATACGATAAAAAGGAAATATGAAACGTAATTTTGAAGTGTCAAAAGGGGAAGTTAATATTTAAACAGGGGTTGAAACGGTTCCAAAAATAACTGTTTCATACTGTTATATAATATATCGGTTCTGACTGAAACAGTTATGACGAACCGATATTCTGAATAATTGTTATAAACAGGGAGTCGAGACCGATAGAATTTCGATTTCGGTCGCGGTCGCGGTCAGTGAGACCGACCAATGTGGCATTTACGATTCTCTCGACCGAACTAGAGAGCGACGAGCGGTCAGGAGTTTTCTCTCGACCATAACTCGAGAGAGAATTTCTCTCAGACTTTCGGTTGACCAAAAGTCTTGACCGGTCGCAATACGGTCGAGTTAATTTATGGAGAGGTTTCCATTCCTCTCCAAAAATTACGAGTCGGAGCGGTTCGGTTCTGTTCGGATCGGTTCAACCTAGCTGAAAAAATAAGCCGGGAAGATATGGATGCTGTTCATGTCGCTCACACTGTTTGTCACTCTCGTCACGGGTTTGTTGATTTCGATGGTATTTTTTGACTTTGAATAAAATCGTGGAGCAGGATATTTTCCGATGTACCACTCTCTTTTCTTATACATGTATATCGTATTAAAAATTAAAGAAGTAACGCTTATACAACTGATTCATAAGATGTTAAATAATATTTTCATATGTTATTCCGAGAGATAAAAATTGAAACATTGTAATAAATTTTGCTGTGAAATTTGTTATTTATGCTATTGTTAAATATATTTACATTTTATTACATTCCTATCTTCTGCTTTTTTCCACACTTGGACATACTTTTAAAATAATCACATGAAGAATTATATTTTTCAATCGTTTTCTTGTTATTTGTATATTAACAATAATTTATTTATATTAACTACTCCTATTAAAATAATACATAATTAGTGTTTGAAATACAATAATATCTCGGCAGATCGACATAGTTAGGAATGGACAGTGTTACAGTAACAAATAACTGCAAAAGTCTGCTATCAACAAACCCGTGACGAGAATGACAAACAGTGTGAGCGACAGGAACAGCATCCATACCTTCCCGGCTTATTCAGCTAGGTTGAACCGATCCGAACAAAACCGAGCCGCTCCATATATGGAGAGGAACAGAAACTTCTCCATAAATTACCTCGACCGGTCAACCGACCACTCCGACCAATCGGCAAAGCGGTCAGGCCTTCGGTCTGAGATTCCCGATCGAGAGGCAATCGGTCTGGAGTGTCGGTTCCCTTTCACAACCTCTTACTGTGACGGTCACAATATCGGTCCCTTTTCGCTTCGGTTACTGGTCGCTAGACCGGTCTGAATTTCGGTTTTTGCTTCGGTCTCAACTCCCTGGTTATAAAGGAACCGAAATTCCTGACTATATCGATTTCGGTTCCATAACAGTTATATTCCTATCAGTTTTATAGTGTACTAAATTTACTGCTCGGCGTCCCTTGAAATTTAGATTCTGATTTTATAAAACAAATTTATTTTATTTATTTGTTGTGAAAAGTCACAATCATCTATATAGATTAGTTACGCATAATGCGCTGAGATACATTTCGCGACCCCACAGTTTACTGTTCGATAGTTTTTAGGCGACAGGCAACCACACAAACACTTTATGCTTTAAATATTAAGATGAATCGGTTCCGAAAGTTATCGAAAGTTAGTAATCGGTTACTAATATATAACCGTTATGGAACCGATATAATATCGGTTCCGTAGAACCGGAACCAAAATCGATATGGGGCCGTTCTTAAATTACGTAAGGGTAATTTTCACGATTTCTTACCCCCTCCCTCCCCCAGTATAAGAATTCGTAAGATTTGATATTGCAACCCCCTTCTTACGTAATATTTTTTACATTAAATTTTTCAGTTATTAAAATTCTTTTAAACATTTACATAATTCAATTAACTCAGTTTGGGGAAATTTAAACTAAAACAACTTTTTTGAACATGATAGAATTTGCATTTATTGTATTAATTTGTTAAAAAATATTACGTAAGACGATACTTGACTCCTCCCTCCCCCTTGTAAGAAAACGTAAGAAATTCGCGACCCCCTCCCACCCCAAAAAGCCTTACGTAATTTAAGAACGACCCCTATAGGCCAGAACTTTCTTCACTTGTAGGTAACTGTTTTAAGATTATTTCGGTTCTTATGATTGTTTTGGGAACCGTTTTCAACCTTTGTATTTAAACAATAGTTATAATATGTATTAAAAAGCATAGCTTAGTATATCTGGTCGAGTCGAAAACATATACATATGTATTTATGCTAAAATAAATATTATAACATCAATATTATTAGTATGCACTTAAACCTGCACATTTCGTTAAGACGCTTATTTTCTAATAGGTATGCAATACATGTTCCAAGCGTGATTTATAATTATATTTTGTTGATGTAAAGATTAAATCGATCATGAAATTACATAAATTTTAAACTTTAAGAACAAATATTACCTTAAATGAACCTTTGGAAGTATAATTATTACAATGGCTCTTTTATTGTAATTTATAGAAATTATTTAAAAGAGTAGTTGTAATATTTTCGTAAATACACGTTGCATAAAAACCGAATATACAATTATTAAAAACGAATAATTTCTTGCGATTGAAAAAGTAAATGTAAAAATGACTGAGAATGTAAATCCTATATTTAAAAGTTAGTAATAAAGTGATTATGGTACGATAATTACCATTATTATAATATATATGGCAGTATTATGATAATGTATCGAGATGAAAGGTTTTTATATGTCGTGTCTTAAGAATCGTGTCATACTTTAGTTTTCATTATACGATTAATATGTTTAATTCATTGGCGAAATACCAATACTTTATGAAGTGAAAGAACGTGATGAAAATCTGTTAAATTCAAAATTCAATAAAATACAGCTGAGTTATGAAATTAAAAAATCAGACTATACATATAATTAACTACTGAGTATTTTTCAAAGATATTTTTGCATATTGTAAATATGTTATTAAACAGTCAAATTACAGAGGGCTTTCTAAATTAGAAAAAGTTACATAATTACAGAAAAAATTATAAAGCTTACAAAGAGCAGTTTGTGTGTAGTTTTCAAAAAATATACTTTTGAATAGGAAATAAATTTACTAATGACTGTAAACAGCGGATCATATTCACAAACTGTTCCTTATAAAATATAAATAAACAAAAAGTTTTGTACAAACGCGCTCGCACAAATGTATCTAAATATTACACTACAAGGCGCATTGAGGCTTAGTACAATAGTTCTAAATGGATGACTAGAGCACACATTTCAGCTGTTATTTTTCTAATTTGTGCTAAGATCTATGACTGCTTATTTTCAAATCATGCTACTTTTTTTGGCTGACCGTTATCAGCTACAGTAAAAGACAAACAGTTCCTTGAGAATCGTATTACGGGCACAGTGATCTACCATGGAAAAGAAAATTAGTATTTTGGTTCTCGAACGATCAATTATGTGTAAACGTGATATCAAAGCAGTTAAAATTGGGCCACTCATCCATGTACTATTGAAATCTAGATATACTGTCAACAAAAAATAAAACTATATGAACTATTTCACTAAAAACAATTATGTCAAGAAAGAACAGTTTTTTCATGTGGATTTAATTGGTTTCTGTAACGTCTTGCCACGAAAGCTGCAATCACCTGAAAAAATGTAGGTAAATACGATGTATATTAAATCATTACTGAAACTAATGTCGCGCATTAAGCCCTTTAAATGTTATATGATGTGTCGTGGATAAAATGTGTGAATGATACAAAGTTATTCTTCTAAATGTCCGTATGACAATGTATAGAATAAAAGACTGCAACATGAAACCACCCACCATCTATTGGGAGGATCGTATGAGGTGACAGAGGACATAGCGATGGTGTTAGACTAGAGAAAAGCACTAGGATTAGCTCGTGGATCTTTCTGGTTCCTGTATCGCACCGTCAACCAAACACCAATGAACTGCAACGAGTACACAACATCAGCTGAATAACATTGTTCATTGCAACAAAGTGAAACATTCCACAAGTATAATTTACATCTTTTGTTAAGCAGCGTATCAAATGTTCCCAATGCTTTTTTAAAATGATTGTATATATATTTAAAGATCGATGTCATACAAAATGGTTTACCTCTGTAAAACTGAAAAATAATCCTATGCTGCCACACAATTTAAATGCATAATCAATTGTAGACTGTAATTTTTGCATACATGATGGGCATGTACAATCTGCCACTGTAGAATATTGGCAACATATTTTCTAAAAGAGTAAAAGGGGATTATGAGAACTTTTGCATCTATTACATATATGTATATATTACACACAACTTCCTCTAAATATACTTACGTTTACATTTTTACAAGACAATGGTTTTTCGTCGTCTAAGATATTGTTCACAGTATTATTAAATCCACAGCAATTGAAAGTAGTCTGAACTTGTGCTTTTAAATCATCCGTAATGGGCCTCCAACCCTACAAATAACGACAGATATATTTTGTGATTCATAGGAAGCAAGCGTAATGTTTGTATTGTTGATTTGACTCGTTTCGCGCATGTTCAACAATGCACTAAACACCTAAGGCATAGAATTCAAAATTTTATAAAAAAGTCACGTTGGTAATTTCTTATTTCCCATGTAAGCAACCTTGATTTTAAATAGAACTAAAAAATTTAAGTGCAAGTGTTGTTCTAAGTGTTTCAAGTAGGAATCTGTCGAAGTAATAAATTTCTGTTCTATTTACCACAATATGTGTCTTTTATCCCTAATTTGTTTCGTCGTTTTCTTTAGTGCGTATTGTTAACACATTGATTAAATATTAATTTGATGTAACACCGATAAAGTAATAATAGCACGTACTTCCATTCTGCTACTCCGACTTGCACTTTTATAAAGTTTCGCAAGTATGACACATTATGACAATTTCTTCGGAAAGTTTTGAGTAGTGCACCGTTTGCATTTAGTACAATATGTATTACACATACACTCGATTGAGCCAAGTATATTATTTTTAACATATTAATGTTACCTGCTCTGCTAACTGTTCTTGTTGCTTGGTGTTAACGGCAAGACAAGCGCAAGCGATACTGAATTGAATCAGGAACAACAGGAACAAGATAAGCATGTACTATACAAGCATTATTAAGGATTATATTTGAAATTTGTTCTGTATAATGTTTTTAAACTATTGCTTGAAAGTTTAGAGGTCTGTAGCATTTACGAAGCTGAGTATTTATCAAACATGTGTGTTATTGAAACAAATCCACTAACTTACAAATAGATCTGTTTTCTATTTGCAAATCATGACTCTATTTTTGGGTTACGTACAGTCTTGATGATAAATGCTACAAATTTACAAAAAAACTACAGAAAGAAGATTGTACAGGGATTTTCATATATTTACTTTAGTTTTGCCTAAGTAAATGATATTTAGTATATAATGTTTGTTTCAACTCCGCTATAATAGAAAATATTAATATTAGTAGGGTAAAGGACCCAGTTACTGTCACCTTAAGCTATTTTACTTAAAGTAACAAATACATAAACGTTGTAAAGTGATTCACAAAAAGTATTATGTATTTCAACCTATAATCTATACTATAGATTATATTCTATAGTTTGTTTATTCGTTATTTTAACTAAAATAGCTTACGGTGACAGTAATTGGTCAGGTGTCAATAACTGGGTCCTTTACCCTATAATAGACCATTAAAAGGATACAAAGAATAACAGAACTTGATGATGTTTAACAGCACCGATGAGACCGAGTATTGAAATCAGAATCAGGATTACACCACATGCCAAGATCCCTCCAATTATGGGAAGGTTTGTAACTAATGCGGAAGCTCTTCCATAAACAGCGACACCGATTAGAATAAATGCAACAACCTAAAATGTTAAAACATACCTTAATATAATTTCCTTTTGTTTAAAAGAATAATTTGATAAGTATTACTTGTATTTATATTATATATAATTAAAAAAAATTCCTCTTAGATACATATAAGCGATGAAATATTAAAGACACAATTTATAACAACTGCTTACAATAATATGGGATAGAAATGTCTTCTACTGTAAGTATCAGTGTAGAAGACGATAAAAATACTGTAAATGTAATAAAACATAAGAAACTAAAGGATTATGTTAATTATCTTGCAGATAATACAAGGTTTCTGAAAAAAGTCAATAATACAAGCTTTTCGAAAGTAAAATACGATTAAACCCAAAGGCTTGAACACAGAATGATGCAGACAATTCTCTTTCTGGGAGTTGTGCTTACAATGTAAAGGATGTTTAGCGCCGTCAATGCGTTTTTGGAGCACGTAAAGCCGCCACACATCTTCGTATACGAGCTTTGTTCTCTCCGGCGTGTTTATTCACGAGTATCCGTGAATTTGTTGAACCACAGTGTTCTGAGAATTCGTACGCTTCGTTGTTAATATTACGAATTAAGGGAGAAAACGTATGTGCATCAATTAATATGGGGAATAAATACCTTACCACCCCTTCGCTTATGGCAGAGAACTTGCTTGCGACTGCTTGGACTGCAACACCTCGAGTGCATTCGAACGATTTCGATCTATCGAAGTAGAACCGCGCGCGAAATAAACGTGAATTTTATGAGCTCAGTTCATTCTCATAGGGACAGACGTGTCGGTGATTATGAAAGTGGCCTAAGTCAAGAATCGAAGAAAGTGAATTCGTTGCTTATTTAGATCAGTGCAATACGAAATAAGCAATACACTCCCAGATAGCACACCTCGTCTTAGAGACGTCTGGTTTATGTCTATTTTAGGTCTGAACGATTCGTGACATGACATCTTTAAGACGTCTTTAAGATGCCTTTTGGACGTATTTAAGACTTTACCAGACGTTGGGCGCAATGTCTGGTAAAGTCTTAAATACGTCCAAAAGGCATCTTAAAGACGTCTTAAAGATGTCATGTCACGAATCGTTCAGACCTAAAATAGACATAAACCAGACATCTCTAAGACGAGGTGGTGCTGTCTGGGCTCTGTCGTTTTGATTTTTGGCTTAAATCACTTTCATAATCATTCACCCATATGAATTACACTTTGATACTGACTAGCATTCATTTTATTTACTTTAAATTATCTGTAAAATAATACTTAAAATTTTTTTCATCAAATTTTTAACGTTTGCAAGGTTTAAATTTTTTTAAACTTAAACTTAATATAGTAATCACTTCGTAAAATTTACAATTAATTACAATAATTAAATTAATAATAATTTGAGCTTGACGATTTCAGCTAAAATTCGACGCAGAATGTTCTTTGATCTTTCAAAGAGTAGTCAGTCTGCGTAATGAAAAGAAATATAGGCATCATAAATGCTTCGTGATAACAAGCGCAAAGATTAAACAGTCTTCATATGGAATTCCAATTAAATACGAAAGATAAGGTGTAAGCGTGTTAATTATGTCTCCATAGAACTTGCGATTTTTAAATAATGACATTACAAATATTACAATATTTACTTCTGGTATATCTATATTTTACAAAAACGTTGATTGAATATATGTTTAGGAAAAGGTCATGAATAAGTTCACTTCAATTAGTGTATTAGAAAGTCATAATAACCTACACAGCACCATAACATTGCAGCAACGTCTCTGCTATATAGCGGTGCAAGATGGCAATGTTGCACCATAACATTGCTGAGACGTTGCAGGTTCAGTCCTATGTCCGCTTTCGCAATATTGCAAGTGTGTATTTTTGCAATGTTGCAGCAGCATTGCAAACATGTAGTCCTGCAACGTTTCGGCAATGATTCTGCAACAAAACGGCAAAATTGTAGCAATGATCCCAGATAGCCACGTCCGTATTTGCAGATTTTGCTCAACGCCTAAGTACAAATGTTTGTGGCAGAAAGACTACAGATTTGATACAGTATTTGTTATATTCGATGATGAAAGCAGACTGACAGCAGAAAGCCGACAGATTGTGCTGCCTTAACCTGAGAGCAGATTGGCGGCAGGGTCTGCTGATACAATTTAATGGCAGGAATCGAGCAGACCCTGCGCAGCGCGATTTGATGGCAGATAGGCAGCAGAAATCGAGCAAATTCTGTTGACATAGCCTGCGGGCAGTTTGACGGCAGATACTGCGGCGAATCTGCTAATCCAATTTAATGTCAGAAATCGAGCAGACCCTGCGCAGCGCGATCTGACGGCAGATTGGTGTCAGATACAGAGCAGATTCTGCTTACATAGCCTGCGAGCAGTTTGGCGGCAGAATGTAAGGAGAGTCTGCTGGTACAATTTAATGGCAGAAATCGAACAGACCCTGCGCACCGCGATCTGACGGCAGATTGGTGTCAGATACAGAGCAGATTCTGTTGACATAGCCTGCGAGCAGTTTGGCGGCAGACACTGCGGAGAATCTGCTAATCCAATTTAATGGCAGAAATCGAGCAGACCCTGCGCTCTGCGATCTGATGTCAGATAGGCAGCAGAAATACAGCAGATTCTGCTTACATAGCCTGCGAGCAGTTTGGCGGCAGAAAGTAAGGAGAGTCTGCTGGTACAATTTAATGGCAGAAATCGAACAGACCCTGCGCACCGCGATCTGACGTCAGATAGACAGCAGAAATGCAGCAGATTCTGTGTACACAGTCTGCGAGCTGTTTGGCGGCAGACACTGCAGAGAATCTGCTGATACAATTTAATGGCAGAAATCGAGCAGACCCTGCGCTCCGCGATCTGACGTCAGATAGGCAGCAGAAATACAACAGATTCTGCTTACATAGCCTGCGAGGAGTTTGACGGCAGAAAGTAAGGAAAGTCTGCTGATACAATTTAATGGCAGGAATCGAGCAGATCTTGCGCTCCGCGATCTGACGTCAGATAGGCAGCAGAAATACAGCAGATTCTGCTGACATAGTTCACGACACGACCCCGCCAGGGCGCGATTGGGCGAGCGTTTCTCGCTTGCGAAATAGCACCGTCGCGGGAATAAGTGGCCGAGGGCTTGATCATTCAGGGCTCTCGAGTACGACTCGTATTTGCCGGCATTCCACTGCGGAGTATATATTTGGTATACCCGTCTGTAAGGGCGGTATTATCAGTCGTTGCTGAAGACGAAGATCGTCTTAAGCATCCGGCATCCTTTATTAATCTACTAGACTAGTAGAAGATGCCGCATGCCAAAAACTAAAAAACGATTGATGATAATACCGCCCTAAGACGACTGAATAAATAGTAGTTATCATTAATTCTTTTATATTTGGAAGAACTGTCTTTCAAAGTTTAAATCATTATTTTGAGCCGACCTGGCATTCAATTCACTAATAACTTGCTAAGTAAAACATTAAAAATGTTATAATACCCGTTTAAATACATGGTTTACCAACTTTTCTTTCTTCCATAAAATATGGTAGGAATCAGATCTTTCAAGTCGGTCTTATAAACGTGTTCTATATATTATTTACGCTAAAGACTTTCGCACTGTTTTTAAATCTATACTATTATATAAAATTGCCTACTATGGCCGACATCAGGATCTGCTTGATTTCTGCCGCCAATTTGCGGGCGGTTTTTGTCAGCAAGATCTGATCGAAATCTGACATCAATCTGCGGTCAGATCCTGATGTCAGGCTCTGACCGCAGAACCATAGTCAAATGCGGACATAATAGGCACCGAATCTGACGTCAGAATCTGCTCTGTATCTGACACCAATCTGCCATCAGATCGCGCTGCGCAGGATCTGCTCGATTTCTGCTCTCAATCTGCGGTCAGCCACGGCAGCAAGATCTGATCGAAATCTGACATCAATCTGCGATCAGATCCTGATGTCAGGCTCTGACCACAAAACCATAGTCAAATGCGGACATAGTAGGACCCGAATCTGACGTCAGAATATACTCGAATCTGACATCAATCTGCCGTCAGACTGCAGTCAGTTTGTTTACTGGGATCCTGCAACTCTTCGGAAATATTGCGGTGCGAGATTGCAATGTTGCACCGTATCATTGCAGGGAAGTTGCAGGTTCACTCCTACGCCCGCCTTAGCAATATTGCAGGAGTATATTCCCGCAGCGTTTCGGAAATTTTACAGCAATTGGTCCTCCCACCGCAACGTTTCGGACAGTGAGGGACGCGATGACATGAATGTGTGCAGAATCGTAGTAGTATAACGCCCGTGTGTCTTTTTCTCATAGAAAATATTTTTTACCCCAGGGGGATTCGAACCCAGGACCTGTAGCATCGTAGACGAACGCTTTACCGCCGCAGCTACAACCGCTGATTGAAAAGATTGCTTACGTATACGAATTTATACTCCTACCGTGCAAAACTCTAAACTCAAATTATTAAAAAACGGAGGCTCATTTGACAAACCTATTAGGGATTTTTAATACTGTAGGTGCGGACTCTAACTTTAACCCGGTGTCATTTTAGGTTAGGTTGGAAAGTAGTCTTTAGACTAAACCTTTGCATTTGTCTTTTCATATCTCTTTTCTCTTGCTTGATTGCATATACGTGTTTGTGCAATAAAGACGTTTAATAATAATAATAATAATAATAATAATAATAATAATAATAATAATAATTTCACACATTACAATATATAGGTATCTACTCTATCTAAATAAATTAAATTCATTTTCAAATCTCTTCTATAATTTAAATTCACGTACAGACAACTCTCACAATAACACTTTTTTCATATCTTCAACGGCCAACGAGAAATTTTAGCATATCCAGTTAAGTGAAACATGCTGTAGAATCTACTTGACGTCATATTTCAAATTTTGTTAAAGTCATAGTTGCTTCAGAATATTGCTGTACTGTCTCTACAATATTTCCACTACAGTATTGCACGGCAATATGTAGGCAATTTTGCTGTGTCGTTGCCACGGAAACATTGCACAACGATTTGCGCGCAATATTGCCGAAATATTGTAGTATCATTGCCAGTGGAACATTGCACGTCGATGTGCGCGCAATATTGCCGAAATATTGTAGGATCGTTGCCACTGGAACATTGCACGTCGATGTGCGAGCAATATTGCAGAAATATTGTAGGATCGTTGTCAATGGAACATTGCACGACAACGTTCTTGCAATATTGCTGCAATATTGTAGAATCATTGCCACTCCAATAATGCACGGCAATATTGCAGGAACGTTCCTACAATGTTGCAATGCAACCTGCAACAACGCAATATTGCAGCAACGTTCCTGAAATACAGCTGCAACGAAGTGTGCTGTATGGGAAGTACGGTAGAAATATAATTTGTATTGAAAGATTTGATTGCGCGGAAACACAGAAACTTTTGTAGCGAATTCTAAATGTTTTTAAATAAACAAGAAATAATGTATTCCTTATTATCTGTTTGACACGGACGAAAGAATGGGTATTAAACAAAATACAATGTGTAAACATATGTATAATGTATATAATATGTATGTTTATATCATGTATGTACCACAACTACAGTATTGGGCCGGACAAAAGTACATTTTGGGACACCTTTCAAAACAGAATAATTTTTTTAAAATTAACGACTTGAGTTTCTTTTTTGAATTTATAAGGATTAGTTTACTAACAAGGGAAGATCTCGAACCTGAAAATTCAAAAAATTCTGAAATTTTGTGGATACATAGGGGATTTCTTTTGCTGCTCAAAATCACTCTAAGGGGGTGACATTAACCCCAGAAGATTCGGCTATTTTTCGATTTTATTTTGTAACGCACAATCTGTAAGAGATAGAAAAAAGTTTCAAGACAAAAGTTACTTCTTTTAATTAGATCTACTAAATCGTAAAGGTTTTATCAATTGTTTAAACAATTAGAAAAAAAAGTTATAAACAAAAATATGAATAATGTTTTCTAAGATTCGAGTTTTCACGTGAAATCTGAACTGGATATTTAAATAATTATGAAACAGCATAATCCATACTTTTTGCATACAATTTCATATTTTGTTGTATTGCGGAACTGTGCTCTTCGACAATGGAAGAACTTTTGGATCCCATTGTAACGTACCTTTATTTACACGACGAGCAATGTTCTTCTAAAATTTATTAGGAAATAATACGTGACACGTAGCAAGAAAGCAAAATAATTTATATATATTCTTCTTTTTGTCCCCCATCAAAGTGTTATCTCATATCTATTGTTGTGTGCAGCATCGATAATGAAAATAACTTTTATCTGTAACGTATTACGATGTATTCGCTTACGTATGCCATAGACATGGATATATTATTGAGAAATCAAACAATTTTGAAAATCCAGCCACGGCCGTCTGTAATACAGGCCATGATGTAAGGACATAAGGTGTGCTCGTGCGCAGCCTTCCAGATTAGCCAATGACGTGCCCTTCCCAAGATCGTCCATATTGGATTGTCAACCAATACGACGTCCTATTACATTCGTGTAGTCTTGTTCAAACTTCGCGCCTCTAGAGTTTACGCTACACGAAGTTAGATAGTACATCATAAACCCCATAATGTAACTAGGCGGCCATATTTTAACATGGCGGAAAGTAGGAAGGCGCAGTAGAATACGAAGATGAGCTGCCGGCCGAGCACACCTTATGTCAGCGCTGTTCAAGGTCGCTCCCGCGGGAGATTGGGGTTCTTCCACTCTCGTCCGCGTTGTCAGGGATACCGCGCGACGCTAAAGAGGCGACCATGACAAACCAGCGTGTCCATCGCCGAGCGAGCTCGGACGCCCGATACGACATGTGATTAGTGACACGCGGCGTCGCAGCCAGCCAATGCTACTACTTCCCGGTATAAGTTGTCAGTCTTGGTGACCTGTACTTTTCAAACAATTCTGAAACTAGAAATATCATAAACAAGCCTGACACATAGGTACGAAAGTCAACGAATTAACCTGAAATGACCCATATCCAAGTGACAGACGGCTCGCCGGACGTGCAGCCTTCTTAGCGTCGCGCAGTCTCCTTGACGACGGAAGGCACGCTATGCGAGAGAAAGATTGGAAGGGGAAGCAGGCGCGTCAGGGGCCCCTACGCTGGACAGCGCTGCCTTATGTCTTTACATCATGATACAGGCCACCACCTACGATGTTGCACCACCGCATTTCGACAATAACCATCAGTCCGATAACTATGTTCCGACTGGTACCAGACGGCCGTGGTTGGACGAAAGGCTTCAGAAAGGACTGATGACAGCGTTGCCATTTTGGCAAGGTGGTGGCCTGTACTAGAGACGGCCGTGATCCAGCACATTTCGCATTTTTACAACAATAGTTCATGTGTGTGAAGTTAGCCCCACATTTTGTGAAAAATTAAAAAATCATTGTACTAGTTTTGTACCGCATTGTACCGTCGAAAAATTTCAAAACTTTGGAACCGTTTTTGAAAAAAAATGGAGAAACCCAATTTTAAAGGTAGCCCCCCCCCCCCTTTTGAACAAAAATCGTTTTTTCGATTGTACAGCATTGTAGTAGTTGCACCGAGCATTGCACCGTTCGCAGAAAGGGTTTGACAATATTGGTTTGCAGGGGGAAAAATGAAAACTGTCCGAAGTCACGTATTATTTCCTAATAAATTTTAGAAAAACATTGCTCGTCGTGCAGATAATGTAACGTTACATTGGGATCCAAAAGTTCTTCAATTGTTGAGGAGCACACTTCCGCAATACAGCAAAAGTTGAAATTGTATGGAAAAAATATGGATTATGCTGTTTCATAATTATTTAAACATCCAGTTCAGATTTCACGTGTAAACCCGAATTTTAGAAAACATTATTCCTATTTTTGTTTATAACTTTTTCTAATTGTTTAAACAATCTATAAAACCTTTACGATTTGGTAGATCTAATTAAAAGAAGTAACTTTTGTCTTGAAACTTTTTTCTATCTCTTACAGATTGTGTTACAAAATAAAATCGAAAAATAGCCAAATCTTCAGGGGTTAATTTCACCATCTTAAAGTGATTTTGGGCAACAAAAAAAATGCGGTGTAATCAGAAAGAACTCCCCTACATATCGATAAGGTTTCAGAATTCTTTGAATTTTCGGGTTCGGGATCTTCCGTTGTAAGTAGGTGGTGTTTCAATGTTTTGAAAAAAAATTGCCATTGGTTGGATAGCGAAGAAAATAGTGAAGGTCGGTTTTTCAACTTTTTTATCTGAGCCTATAATGAAAATTTAAAAATCCCGTTTGTAAATTAAGTAAGTTGTAACATGCTGAAAAATTTATCGGAATCGGTTAACGTAGCTATGAGTTACAAACAATTAATAGTCGTGGAATTCACAGTTTTCAAGAGCCTTAAAGGCGCCTCGAGTGTCCCGTGAGTGTCCAATATGCGCCTGCTGAGCGCCTGATGTTACCAAACGGGACGCTCAGGCGCTCAGATCTAAAACAGGCCGAAAACAGGCGCCTTTAAGGCTCCGTGTGCTGTGTGGGAGTTACTTAAATCTAGAAATGGAATTTTTCAATTTTCATTACAGGTACAGATAAAAAAGTTAAACCTTATTTTCTTCGCTATTAAGACCAATTGCAATTTTTTTCAAAACTCCGAAGCACGTCAACTTGTAAACTAATCCTTCTAGCTTTTAAAAAAAAAAAACTCCAGTCGTTTGGACCAATTTTAAAAAGGTTATTCTGTTTTAAATAGTGTCCAAATACTTATCTCTGGCACTGTACTTTATTGTTCAAATGTTATAATGTATAGTTATACGTACATATAATGAGAATGTATCGCAAATGAAACTCGGTCCAGGTGGCGCATGGAACATAATGCCCAAGATGACGTCTGAGCATGCGCGTGATGAGCTCTTAGAGCATATATACATGCAGGTCGCATTGAGAGGTTGAATCTATCGCCAACATCACGCGAGAGAGAGGGAGAGGGAGAGGGAGAGGGAGAGGGAGAGGGAGAGGGAGAGGGAGAGGGAGAGGGAGAGGGAGAGGGAGAGGGAGAGGGAGAGGGAGAGGGAGAGGGAGAGGGAGAGGGAGAGGGAGAGGGAGAGGGAGAGGGAGAGGGAGAGGGAGAGGGAGAGGGAGAGGGAGAGGGAGAGGGAGAGGGAGAGGGAGAGGGAGAGGGAGAGGGAGAGGGAGAGGGAGAGGGAGAGGGAGAGGGAGAGGGAGAGGGAGAGGGAGAGGGAGAGGGAGAGGGAGAGGGAGAGGGAGAGGGAGAGGGAGAGGGAGAGGGAGAGGGAGAGGGAGAGGGAGAGGGAGAGGGAGAGGGAGAGGGAGAGGGAGAGGGAGAGGGAGAGGGAGAGGGAGAGGGAGAGGGAGAGGGAGAGGGAGAGGGAGAGGGAGAGGGAGAGGGAGAGGGAGAGGGAGAGGGAGAGGGAGAGGGAGAGGGAGAGGGAGAGGGAGAGGGAGAGGGAGAGGGAGAGGGAGAGGGAGTTCCTATACTTCTCTCTCTCTCTCGCACCAGTTCACACGCCATTTTGGGCATTACGTCCAATGCGCCACCTGGACAGAGTTTCATTTGCTATACATTCTCATTGAAGGATTTTTTTGAATATTTTTAAGTTCAAGGTACATTTTATTTTCTTACTTTGACGCTTATTTGACATTCACAACATTTAAAGAAATGCTATAAAATATGTGCAAATACACATATTACATAATCAACCTTTATAGTACAGTATTGTCTCCGTATGTGCTCGATTTGGTGCACGCGATACGAGCTTGTCGTTACCCCCACCACTTCTGTCTCACTCTTGTCCGGCAAAGGCGAGAGCGAGATGGAACGGAGCGAGCGAGAACCACTGAAAGCGAGCGAGGACGGTACGAGACAGTTAATGTTTTGTCTCACTCTGTCTTGCAGGCGCCGTGACACTCCGTTCTTTGCGTGCACGATGGTCACAAACAATTGCAGTGAGCACGGAAACGCGCAGGCCCGCGCGCACGCAAAGCGTTCCATCTCGCTCCCCCTTTCGACCAGAAAGAAGCGAGAAACGAACACACGGAATTAGGGATCTCTTCACGACAGCAGCTCAACGCCGCACAGTGGGGTAAAGTGACGTAGTTTGTTTCAAAATCAAAGAACTTTTAATAGAAATGAGATAGAGCGATGATTTTGGTCTCAAATTAAAGCTGAAAGATTGTAGAATAAGGAAAAATTAATGAAATTATGGTACGAACGGTTTTTAACTTTGAAAATCTGTGTTAAACTTCAAATATTACAACAAAATTATGATTTGTCCAGTACCATGTTCGGTTAGAATTTTTTCTTGACATGTTGCACATCATTTCCTATAGATTTTGTCACGCTGATTTCAAATCCGTTCGCAAAATTTGTCTACTACCTCAGGATTTTGAAAAAAATCGATTTTTGTGAAAAAAACTAGTGAAATCATAATTTTTTCGTTGAAATGATTTAATAACCCACTGGTTTGAAGGTATATTGTATTACCATATATGGAACACAATCAAAATAAGAATAATGAAGTATTTAAATGTTTCACACCTCGTGATCACTTGACGTATCGCTGTCATTGTCACTGGTACTCTCTGTAGGCTGTGTGTGGCTGCAATATAATATAAATTAGATATCTATTTTCCATAATTATATTTTCATTTATACATGAATTAAGGTGAGTATTTAATCTTTTTACTTTACCTCTCATCAACGAATTTTTTAATTTGTGGTGATACATTATTTTGTTCGTACAACTTTAATCGATTTTTTATTAATATAATTGAAATTTTCGGGTCGGTTAAGTATATTGCTCGATTAAAAACGTCTAACATTCTATTCCTTCGACTATTTTGGCGTGAATACAGTATCATATTTTTCCTATACAGTTTATGCCACGATTCATTTGCATCTTCTGAATAGTACGCTATTGGTAGTGGCAACTGTCTTGCTACTTCTCAACCATGTTTTAATAATTTGTGTAAGGTAGGACTCATTCGAGCCCACGGAAATAATTTATAATGAAGACAAAATGTCTCCCAGCAGAATTCCTCGAGTTCCTTTAGCTTTAATGGCTTTTTACATTTAAAGACCGACAATATTGTAGCAATGTTATTCACGAGTTGCTCGTCGATTTCCAAAGCTTCTGCAAATATTGCCGGTTTTTCAAAACTCTTTCTAGCAACATTTCCTGTATTTGTCGTGCCATGCCCCTGCAAAACTTGGTCCACTCGGACTCCAATTTTTGCATACATGTTTCTTTTCACGACAATTTTTCTCTCTTCAAATTGTTCTGAGAAATGAGATAAATATATCATTTTATGTTAATTTTAAAATTAAGTCAGCGATATGATTGCACATTATATCCCTGATAACCATCTGACGCCAATCTGACATCAGATTGGTAGCAGAGTCTGGCATGAGAGCGCAGAATCTGACGTCAGATCCGTAGTCGTCTGTGTCCGCATTTGGCTGCGTTCTGAGGTACAGAATCTGATGTCAGATTCTGATGTCAGATCGGCAGCAGATGGACAGCAGATTCTGCCGTCTGCTTGGCACAGCTAACAGCGCCATCTGAGGGTCAGGATTAGCAAACTAACGTGTGGTAAGAAAAAAAAATACCAACAAATAAGAAAGTTGTAATTCCCAAGCGGTCACCCATCCAAGTACTAACCGCGCCCAATACCGCTTTAACTTCAGTGAACGGACGAGAACTTGTGTTTTTTCTGACACGAAATGATCGTTGGAAAAATTTGGCTCTTATTAATACTTCTTGTGTAAAAATCTTCATACTATTATATTCTAAGAACTTATTATATAGCGTTTAAGTCGAAAAGAGTCGTTGTTCTGTGGTATAAGTTCTTATGAATTTCTTATGAATTAATATTTGATCAGATACTAATACTAATTAAAAAGAATGTACTAAATAAACTTATTTTTAGTATTAAACCATCTAAATTTAATTGTTTTTAATAATATTATGATGCCCTAACCTAATTTTTATTCAGGTGATCAAAAATGGGTTCCATAAGAAAGAAGTGGAACTAAATGATGATCACTGACTGTTAACGCAAAATGATACATATAATACTAAAATTCTTTCGCCACATTGTAAAGTACACTATTGCAAGCAAAACGTATGAAAATAATCTTTAATACCGCAATAACCAGTAAAGAAATCGACTGTGGCGTCGATGGTGATCTCTTAGGCCCGGTGCAGACGAGCGGTTTGCGGCAGTTTGCCGCCGCGGCAAATTACCGCCGCGTTTTAGCAGAACATAGATTTATATGAAACAGTTCACACGGGACGCAAATTTCAGCGGCTACCAGGCGGCACGTTTGCGTTCGTTTTGACGAACGCACGTACCGCTTCGCCGCGAAAGAACGCTGCCGCAAAGCGGCGAAGCAGTACATTGTTTTATATCAAGCAATTCACACGAGCGTTTTGCGTTTATCTAACGCAAGAAAATGTCTCTCTCAAACCCATGAACATAGAAGAAGAAGAAACCGCAGAACGCGAATCATGGCGTTGCAAAGCCGCTCGTGTGAACTGCTAGAAAAATTTCACGCGCGTCTCGCGGCGGCAAATTGCCGCGGCGGCATACTGCCGCAAACCGCTCGTCTGCACCGGGCCTTAGTTCGTACATTAAGAGATGGCGTTCAACAGAGGCTTCCTTCAAGTGAGCTAACTTACACATTTATTTTCACAAAAACTAACAATACTAACTGTTTTTACAGACAACACGTATATTTGTGAATCATCCTTTTTTATGTTAGTAATTATTTGAAACAATTATTTACGGACTTAAACTGAAAAGAACGATTTATTTCATGAACTGATAAAAAATTAGTGCCTGATCAAGAACTAGTTCCTTAACGGTACTGTATTTTATTTTGCAACTGTACCTAAGGTCGGTATGATATATATTGGCCGGTGAGTTTGGTGAGGGGTATTCTCCCACCACACCGTTTGTTTGCCTCGGTGCTCCTTTTCTCAGCGTTTTCTGACTCGCTCTCGTTCCATCTCGCTCTCGCCTTCGCAGAACAAGAGTGAGCCAGAAGTGGTGGGGATGGTGCCAAGAATCTGGCATGTAGGCCAAACCGAGCTGTCAGCGTAAAAATACACACATCAGAATAGGTGTGCGTTACCAACGAGAAAATTCAAGAGCTTTATTGGTCAGAACATTGATTCTTTTTCGATAGCTTCATCTCGTATTGGTCTACGCATAGCTTCGTAACGCACACAACTATTACGTTAAGGATAAATAACAGCCAAACAGCTAGGTTCGGGCGGAGCCGAGCAGCGTTCCCGTTACTCCACCATACCTTGCAAGACCCAAGCAACTGCAATTGACAAATCCACGATCGTCAGATGGTGGTGGCTGATTTCTACTCGATCACTGTTCGCGAAAACGAATTCACCGGCCAATATATTTGATACCAACTTTAGGCTTTTTTTTTTATATTTTTGTTTATGAG
Source organism: Andrena minutula (assembly GCA_929113495.1). NCBI lineage: Eukaryota > Metazoa > Arthropoda > Insecta > Hymenoptera > Andrenidae > Andrena > Andrena minutula. The sequence goes on from OV815996.1 coordinate 23,864,196, forward strand.
GAGTAAGTTTTAAAACGTGGCTCCATGAAAAGTGAGGCCCCAGTGCGCCTTGGTAAATGCGGCCCTGTGCGAAAATTCATATCAGTTTCACGATACATTAGCAGATCTTTGTGCAAACTTTGATCGCCTTATCTAACTTGCATTACTGATATACGATCTTTTTCTCAGAATTTCGTCGTACAAATTATACTTCCTGAAATTTTCAGAGAGAATGTGGAGAATAGCAAGAAATCACCTTTTTAAAAGATCCTTTCCCAATAAGCCAACTTTTGTTAAGAATGTTTTCAATTACTTCCTTAATGATCAATCATTAGCAATCAATAATAATGATAGGCAGTTACACATGTTTTAGATGAAAAAATTTTAGAACTGCTCCATTTACATATAATGTAGTTCTAATCTTTGCATTATGTCTAAATTTTCTATTTTTTAAACAGATTAATAACGCATTATGATAACTGAACACAAGAATCATTACTGTTTGACTATGATAACTAGTTATCACGCATAAGTACTTAATAACTGCATGTAAATAGATCTCAATATTATAGAGGGTGTTTTCTATCCGGTGGTACAAGCGGAAAGGTGGAGATTCTACGTAAAAAAAATAAATAATAAATACACAATAAAATTTTGTCGCAAGTCGCTCAGTTTTCGAGAAAATCGACTTTCAATTTCGGTCGAAAGCATGACAGTATGTATGATGTATACACTGCATTAGTGTGTAAGTGACAGTTCTATAAATATTCGTCCCTTGTAGTGTGAATGTTTTCGTATGATGCATATTTGCAATAACTGAAGTGTTTCATAAATGCTATACGCGTTATCAAGTTATCTGTAACCTTGGTAACTGCATCCCTTTGTAAGTATATTCCTGCTTCTCGATTACGATTTTCTCATATGCATTTCATTCGATTACCATTTTAATGGCAAATACTTTAATACTTGTGCCACCTACTATGTACCGGACAGTGCCGCCTTAACCAGGAGGCGAAAGAGGCAGCCACCTCAGGGCCCTGGGCTCGGAGGGCTCCCGATAAAATGGAAAATTAAAAAATCGGGTTGTAAAAGTGAGAAAAATATGGAAATAGGCCCTCCAACTGTGATGGAAAGGAAATAATAAATACACCAAAATTTAAATTTTAAAATGAGGCCCATTTTTCGTTGAATGGTTTCCACGGTTAATCTTATTTATTTAATTGTTTTGATACTTATTCCCTTCGCGTGCTAGCGCGGTATTTTTTATTTCATTTAATTTAGAATAATTTAGAGGGCCACATTTGGAGCTCGCCTCAGAGGCCCCCAAAACGATAAGACGGCAGTGGTACAAAACGATACAATAATAAAAGACATAAAAAAAACCTCAAAGAAGTAAAAAAATTACACCAAGTAGTACATGAAAAATCAAATAAATCACAAAACATAGAATATAATAATAATCACAAAAATTGAAGATAATCATAACAAAAAATAGAAGATAATAAGAACAACAAAATAAAAAAAGTGAAATCAAAATGAGCTGTAAGTACATAAAGGTCTTTTCCAACTGCGCCTAAGATAACACAACTATGTATACACAGCTAAAATACTGTGTTCATACATTCCATTAAGCAGTCTGTAGACGTTCAATTTTATTGCGCTATATTCAATATATCACAATATTATTGACAGTATGTAGATCATATTGGAAGGTAGTACAATAAAATTTCACAGTTGCGCAATAATATTGAAAGGATGTACAATATATTGCGTGATTGAAGAAGATCATCTTTTGATCTTTTGACGCTCAATATATTGTGCAATATATTGTAATATTCATATTGCACAATAATATTGAACGTCTGTGGATCATATTGGAAAATTGCACAATATATTGCGTGAATCAAAACGGTTTTGATATTTTTTGTGCAATATTGAACATTGCACGATAATATTGACCGTCTGTAGATCATATTAGAAGATTGTACAATATATTGAGTGAATCGCGAGGAGGAAAAACTGACGTGAGATAGATCTATTAACTAACACGTTGAGCGCGAAGTCACGTTTGCTCTGCTTTCCGTTCAGACGACAAATAGTGGCGGTGACTCCGCAAAATGTTCGGTTACAAAGTAGATACAGAATATAACAGTAATCATAGTTATAGTAGTTATATAACACACATCTCACACTGTCAGCCCCCACGGGCTGACGTCGCGCTTAACGTGTTAAGACTAAGTGTTTCTCTACCTGTGGTTAATACTCTAAGGGATGATTATACCGGCGAAAATAAGACGAAAATCAAGAGTGACGAAATTGCGGTAAACGCTTCGTTTTCGAGGAAATTGACTTTGAATTTCACCTAAATACGCGTGCATCGTAGGCGCTTGAGGGGCACGCGGAGGTGAACGGAACGTCCCACGGGCAGCTGATAATTCATAATTACTTGAAATGCTACTTACGAAATAAGCTCCTTTCTAGGATGGACTCTTTAAAATTCACGTCACAATGAACAATTACAAAATCGATGATTTCCGTTTCAGGTAAGTGAAGCGAGCCTGTAGGTGTAAATGACATCATTGCGACGGGTACGAGACCATTGTTTTCAAACCTCATTACAGTAATCCGGGGTGCGAGTGGTAAGCCGACCATAATAGCGGAGCGGGCGGCTCGCTTATCTGAAACGGAAATCACCGATTCTGTAACTGTTCATTGTGACGTGAATTTTAAAGAGTCCATCCTAGAAAGGAGCTTATTTTGTAAGTAGCCAGGCAGCGCGGCACACGCACAGAAGATATGGTACGCTTGTAGTGGTGCTGTACAAGCCAGAAGAGGATTGCAACTTTAACAACAAATCAAGCTTCGAAAATATTTGATAAATTAACAGTTTTCAAGTCTTTAGTCTTCTGAGAATATAGGAAGAGAAATTAGAGAATAAATAAAGAAAAAAAGTAGAATATCCGCACCGGGATTTGAACTCATGACTTTTTGCTTGTGGCACAAGCGCTTCGATATTGAGAAAATGAATTCTCGCTGGAGAGCGCCGGCCAGGCAGTGTGTACGGCACACGGATGGAGGGACGGGTATGCTTGTATGGTGCAGTACAGGCACTAGGAGGGGGTACGCTTGGTCGTGGAGTGGTTGTAGGGTCCGTGGGCGAAAACCCACGGTTCTGGCATCAGGGTGGGGGGAGGGGGAGGAGTGAACAAGGAGTGGATGGTGGCAATGGTCAGATGGAAGTGGAAGAGGAAGCGGAAGTCAAGGTTAGGGAAGGGGGTATGAGGGTGTAGGAGGCGTAGGAGGCGTAGGCGGAGGCGTGCGTGCGTGGCGGCCGTGGAGCGAGCTGGCGATTCCCCTTGTCCCTGCGACATTTCAGCTTGTGGGTAGCGGCTCATCTTCTCATCGGTCAATAGTAAGGGAGAGGCTTGCAGGTTGCCACCCCTTAGCTCCTTTTATCATAACTCGTCATAAAATTAACGTATCGTTGAATTATGGCATAAGTTGGAAAGAGGAAGTGTAGAGCTACAATCCTGAGCTAGAAATCATGTAAACTCTCGAAGAAGAAAAATCATACTGCAAATTCTCGAAAGTATCTAAAATTGACTCCTTGAAATTTTGGCTTGCAGGTTGCCACCCCTAGAAAAATTGCTGAAAGTGTAAAGAAACTCAAGTAAAAACTTGATTCAGAAAACTTATTAAACAAAATTTATTAAATTTTATTTTCAGTCAGTGGTTGTAAACATGAAAAAATGAGTGGAATTGCCATGAAAAGACAGATTTGAAAAATAGTATGGAATCATTCAAAATCGTCATCAGAATCACAATTCAGGCAAGTGTAAACACTGTAGCAGATATCGGCACATCACATAATTATGAAAATTGACATTTGAATGTAAATAAGCGGGAAAGAGAAAGGTGGCAACCTCCAAACCAAAAAAAATTGGTTGGAAATCTGTTTGACATATGTAAATTAGATAAGAAAACAACACAGTACGAATAGTTACCTTGAATTGTCGATGAAAATGTTCAATTTACGAGCACAGGGAAAACACAATTTCAATAATTCAACTTCTTGACAAACACTATGCCACACTTCGCTCAGCAAACACAGTGTTATTGCGTCTGTCCGCTCCAGAGGTTAATAAATAGTGACAAGTACTCTTTTAACGTCGATGTGAGTCAGAGTTGAGGTTATGACACTGGTAGAAAGTCGAAATACAGCAGGGGTGGCAACCTGCAAGCAGTGGCAACCTGCAAGCCTCTCCCCTACAATTTCTCGGACATTGGCGAAAATATAAAGTACCTTTTTTATTGATATAATTATATAAGCATTATCCTTTAGTACTAATGGATACTAAATTATGAAAAAATAAACTTTTTAAACATTTTAAATCCCGAATTTTTAACAGTAAATACGTTCACTTCTGGAGACGGCAGTCATCTGAATGTAATGTTGTGCTAAGGCGCATGAGACCGAGATTCTGGTAGCGAATCTCAGAGGTGCTTCGGGCGTCCTTCACTGTTGCTGTCCACGGGCTCCGAAGGTTCAGATAGAGGTGCCGTGGCAGAAGGATTCAGAGGGAATCCGAAGGGTAGGGGATCGTAGCAGGTTAAAGAGTAGGAACTCACCGCGAGGTTTTAAACAAGGTTTATTCTGTCCCGATCTGGGTGACAGGTAACGCGTACTGTAACGTCGGTGTTCTGATTACAAGAGAGCCACGAGTGGCTTGTACATTATTCTTATACTCTAATCGGGGTGAAGTGGGGACCATCGGGGTCTCCATCTTTGACCCGCTTTGGGTATTTCGCCATGTGCTGACGGTTCTCGATGCGCTTCCGAAAGTCCTTACGCGGCTGTTCGGTTGCGGCAATCGGAATGCACGCGGTGTCGTTGCCCTTAGGCGTTGGTTGGGTTACAACAGTAAATATGTAATTAATATTTTCTACCATCATACTACCCATTGGGGTTGATTGTTAAGAAGTTGTTTATGTGAAAAAACGCAAAATTTAATGATTTTATTTATATTTTTCAACCTGTCAAAAAAATTTATTTTTGTCGATTTAAAAAAATGTAAAAAATTTTCCAAAACAATTTTTACACCCATATAATCCCTAAACATTCTAGTTTTGGAAAATCCAAACTCCAGCTGCGCCAACTTGCGACCTTGAGCAGAATTAATAAAATTATGTAAGCATGTGGGACGAAAAGAGTAAATATGTATCTACAGGGTCATCGTTTAATCCTGCAACCTGCGCGCGCGCGAACTTGTAAAATGGCAACACCGCCTCACGGACGCATTCCACTACAACCATGCACCGTCCCGGCGTTCGGAAAGCTGCTAGCGATCGCTAGACAGCAGTAATGCCCGAGCTTCGAGAATTTTGGGCTGGTCTCTTTCAAAGTAACGTTGCAAAAAACTATTCAGAATTTCCCGGCCCGAGTTGAAATATTTGGGGCCTTTTCGTATAACTTTTGAACTATAAGAGATATCGGAATGCAATTTGCGCCGAAAAATGAGGAAAAATGATTCCCTCTTAATGATGGATAATTTAACATATTTTACGTCTACTAAATGTTTATTTTATCAATTTTTGAACCATAATTGTTTAAAAATCTTTTGCCAACTGTTTATTTGATAATGTATTTAACGCTGTTTTTAAAATTCGTGGTGTTGATAAACAATAGGCTAAGTAGTTGTTTCTGTATCGTTACTTTCATAAATTGAGAAATTAAATTTTTATTCAATTATGTGTTAGTTTTGTAGACCTCAGAATCTATTGTTCTGGTTTTCTTTTTTATGATTTTATCCTTAATGCGGTGCATACCTAGATCAGACGTAAGGGGTAACTAATGGGACGTGTCTTTGATTGTAGTGGTGTTTGATCTTTTCTCTAGAATTTTTGTGTTTGAATGTTTTAGCTACTCAATGCCACGCCCATACCGGTTTCCGATAATGTCATTTTTTTTAATGATGTGCTATTATTGTGGCTTTTACAAGCAGGTGACGAAAAATCTCTCCGTACAAAGGTATAGCGCCGCGGTCAACTCTGTCGTAGCTAAAATTTTTTAAATTGAGACGAGTACGAGATCAGTTGACATTATTTTCAAACCTCATTATAGTAATCCGGGGTGCGAGTGGTAAACCGATCATAAAAGCAGAGCGCGCGGCTCGATTACCAGGGCCGGGAAATTCCCAATACCTAGCTCTTTGCGATGCTAAAATTTTCGAAGCTCGGGCATCACTCTCGTCCAGCGGTCGCTGGCAGCTCTCCGCTAGGCCGGTGCATGGTTGTAGTGGAATGCGTCCGTGAGGCGGTGTTGCCATTTTACAAGCTCGTGCGCGCGCGGGTTGCAGGATTAAACGATGACCCTGTATATAGACATTCCTTTTCTTGTACTCGATTGATTATGTCTTTATGATATCTTTATGGAAATGAATATAAATATGATATAGCGAACCATAATTCATAAAATTAGGTTATTATTATTAAAGTTAGTTAAACCTTAATAAATAAATGACGAAGCATCGTATCGCTTTCTTATTTTCTTAAACAGAAATATATGTTTTAAAAATAGATTTGGGCAGTTGAAATTATGAGCAATCGTAATATTGATATAAAATACTATGCACAAATTGAGACAACAAAACACACTTTTCAATATCTATAGTAATTTCAGTTTCATATAAATACTGGTCCCCGCTGGAACTGCCAGTTAGTACCGCATAAAAATTTTTAAATCCGGATTGATGCGGTTTTCTTCCCGTAAATTGCAGATTGAATCAGATGAAATATTTTCTATCAGTTTCAAACCGGATATGTATGTAAAAATCTTGATGGTACCTATCTATCTGCATTTCCTAGCACAATTTGTCATCTGTTCTGCTCGGATTTACACGAAGTAGTTCGCATATTACTGTAAACTTCTTGAGTAACTTTGTTTATTTTGTAAAAGCTGGTTCTATCTGGAAATTCAGATTCAAACCAAAATGGAATCTATTGGTCTTTTCAAGTTATTTTGCTACCAGTTCGTACACAGATTTGCATATCGTAAATGCATATTCAAACACACATATTTCGGGATGAAATTGCCTCAAATTTTTAGTTGTTTTTAACTAGAAATCTAGAAGTGTACATAAAAATTCAGATGATACTCATCAGTTTTTCCAAGCCATTTTACTACCAGGAGTAGCTGGTTTTATTTGTATTCGCGACACATTTTTGGTCCCTCGACCGATTTACTCAGGTTATCAAGGAGTCGTCGAATAACCGTTACCACTTGTACCGTGAGCTAAGGTTTGATATAATTTTATTCTTAAACCTAATATTTTAATGTTTTTTTTCCTTTTCTTCTCCTTAAGTAGGGTCAGCCGTACCTGAGAGCGACGAGCCCTCTTACCAGTGATTTAGTGATGTCTTCCAGGTGGAGTTACCGACATGAGGTGGGTGACGTAAGTGATAGGGAAATCGGTATATGGGAAAAATTGGAAAAAACCCAAGCGGAAGGGACCCTATAAGGTTAAAGATCATAGGTAGTGCAAGGGATAGGTTTTCCTTGATCGGGATGAGTGGGAGGGAAGGATGAGGGAGGCTTCAGCCTTGCAGAATTGAGCGAGGGGAGAGATATATAGAGTTAGGGAAGCGGGGTCAGGGACTGCCGCCATTTAGCATAAGAGGGAAGGAGTATTTCACTCTATATGGGATACGATTTAGGTCGTACGTACTAGAGCTCTGCAATGGGCGGGTTTGGCCCGCCCGGTCCACGACTGTATCTCGGTGTACCCGACCCACCTGCACTCGAATCGTTACTAGCCCAAAGAACCCGCGGCTGTCCAGCCCGTCCATACCCGCCCGAAACGCCCGATCCGTCCGTGCCCGCTCTTTACCGAGACATTTCTCGCGCTTCACTTGATTTTCACTCTGACTTATTGTTCCCCTTGAATGGAGAGTCAAACCTTGACAACTTATTTATTATTATTGTGTATTATACTTATCAACTGTATGTAAATAACAGAAATTAAAATAAAAATAAATGTAAGAAATTAAAAAATTTAGATTTAATTTATGTGTTTTACAAACAACAACATTGTAGTATAAACATGTCTAGCAATTTAGAAATACAGTATATAAAAAATGCAACTAAAACTTATGTAGAAACGAAATTTCAACTATACAAGTATCGTAAAATCGTAACATTCTGGCACCGACATTTAGAAAATTACGAATGTTACAAAATATAGCACATGAATCTACATCCAGTTTTGTAAGATTGTATTGTGGACATTTTATAATCTGAAAAGCAAACGAAAGAATACAATTTTTATACTGAATCAAAAAATCACAAAAAATATTTTGCATAATGAATCTAAATCAATTATAATAATGTAGTATATTTAATAAAAATAACTACAGTAAAGTCTCGTTAGTCGCTCGCTGGTCGGGACTGGCGGTGAGCACGTATCGTGATAGATCGCTAATTTCGGGTCTGAGTTTCTCGCTTCTTTCTGCCCGAAGGGGGGAGCGAGATGGAAGACTTTGCGTGCGCGACAGACGCGAGCGCTCCATGTAATCGTAACTACTCGACGCATGCGCGCAACGGTCAGATAGCCAAGGACGGCTCCAGTCTTTTTTGCGCCATAGGCGAACTGGTCCCATTCAGCTCTTTATAATAATACATATATTAGAGTTTATTGATGACCTTAATCTGAATTTGTATTCGTAGTTTAAAACAGTTGCAGAACAATTTGTAATATTGTATTTTCAAGTTTATTTTCAACAATATCAGCAATGAAAATTCCATTTTGCACCTCTTGTCGACTTTCCACCCTAGGCAGACGCCTAATTTTGCTTATGGAGACAAGCCAAGCTTACAGGCAGCGATCAGTATGTATATAGCCAAAGAAAGTATATATATATAGAGGTGCAAAATGGAATTTTCATTGCTGATATTGTTGAAAATAAACTTGAAAATACAATATTACAAATTGTTCTGCAACTGTTTTAAACTACGAATACAAATTCAGATTAAGGTCATCAATAAACTCTAATAAATCTAATAATGGGCGCAATTTGACATGTTCGTCTAGGGCGCAAAAAGGATTTCAGCCGGGCCTGCGTCAAGATTTTGCGAAACGGTTCTCGCAGTCACCGTAACCGCTTGCGACCATTGCGCACGCCCGTCGCGCACGCAAAGGACGGAGTGTTGCGACGTCCGAAAGACGGAGCGAGACAAAACATCAACGCGTCGTCTGTCTCGTACTTTCCACGCTCGCTTTCAGTGCCTTCGCTCGCTCGCGTTCCATCTCGCTCTCGCCTTCACCGGACAAGAGTGAGCAAGAAGTGGTGGGGATAGCGAAAAGTCAGTATTGTGTTGAGCAAATCGAGCGGCTAACGAGACTTTACTGTACTATATAATAAATACATGGTATAAGAGCATTAGAAAGTTGGAAGCGTACGTTATGAAAATATTAAAAAGTAAATGTAAGGAAGATGTTTTGAAGATAAGTACAAAAACTAAAGAGAAAGGGAAAGATATCATAAAAATGACTTACATATTATTATGCAAAAATAGAATTGCATCTACTATTTCCGGTTTCAGGCAAGATCTTCGTTCCTGTATGATAAATCCAGCAGAGCTAAAACATATTTCGCTGGGAGCGCTACTTGCTGGAATAGCAAATATCTTTTTTGCTATTATGCTTAATTGAGGTAAAATTTGAGCATTATTTTTCCACCACTGCAGTATATCCTCATTCGCCGTGTATTTTAAGGACATATATAGAGTGAAGTCACATGATTCTTCAATTTCTCCGTCCGAATCAGCCCATTCGGAAAAAGATATTCTTAACCGTTTTTCAGGTGCTTGTTCTCCATTTGTAGACTCGGTTGATGTAGATGGACTAGCTGTAGAAGTGAAGCCATAGTAGTACTAAATGAAGCGTGGGTGTCTTTTCAGCTTCTAATATTTGTATACATTCTTTAAACGGCTCCAAAAATTTTATTAATTGTTGTACTTTAATAATACTATAATTCTCCATTCGGCTACTTTCATCAACATCTGTCAGAATTTCTAAAAAATTTTCATGCTGATTTGCAACTGATTTAAGCATCGCTATTTTTGAACTCCACCTCGTTTCCGTTTCTTGGTGCACTGTTTGTAGTAGACGCGAAACCAGTCCCGAACGTTTCAAGTACCCCACGATGCTTTTTGTTGTTTGCAATATATGTTACGTATTTGGAGCATGCTCTGATAAATATTTCTCCTTAAGGTGGCCGTTCCAATAAGCGGCTACAGCCGCCAGCGACTGCGACCGGTGGCTACAGCCGCCAGCAACTCCAACTGGCGTCGTCGCAAATGGTATTTCCTATATCTAAGCGTCGACGCCATGGCCCCCACCAGTGCAACGACGCGCCGCACAGGCCCTTTTCGAGCACTTGAAAAGAGGGTCTATTGTTGTATGAGGTCTCGAGGACCGTCGAGGACAGTGAAAGACTAGCCATTTTCCTTATATGTACATCGTGTTCTGTTTAACTACCGGATTGAAGAAGTCAATGACATTTGGGTGTTTCTTTTAAAATATCTGAATTAAAATTGTGGCAAAAAATAGGATAAACCTATTCCTTTCTAGTGATGTATAAGTTAAAAAATATTTTTTACATCTATTAATTTGTTTTTTCTATTTTTTAACTCAATCGTGATAAAAAATTGGAAACTGTTTTTTGGTACTTTATTAGTGGTATAAGTCACACGCTGGGAAAACGTTCGGTTTTCAAGTTATTATTTCTGCACTTTCCATAGTATGTATTTATCAATTGTTTTAGTTTTATTGAAATTGTTGACGTTATTTTTTTAAATAACCTCAGACTTTGTTATGAGTTGTATATTAACTCAAATTTTTATGAACTTACTTAACAATATTCAGCATTTTCAACGCGAAAAATGGAATGTTGCATTTTCCCCTATTTCTTTGGATTCAGGCCCACTGTACGATATAGAATACAAGAGATTACTCCATTATTAGCAACTATTGTCAAATCTTGTTTTCGCAGTTCCAAGGACAAATATATATTGTTTATACAAGTTCGTGGAAGGTAACTAAAAAGTCGAAAAATACTGATATTTTTTCAATGCGTTTCTTATAGAAAAATAAATGTATATAACGAATTATTTGCTATTATTTTGCAGAATCGATACTATTTCTGACCCCTTTAACTTTACTTTAACAAACTTTGAAAGAAATCACTTAAAATTTTGCATAAAACAACAAATTTGACATGTGTTTACACGCAGATCAGATGTAGCCGTCATGATATTTTTACATTTTTTACAAGAGCTCATATTATTAGTTTACAAGAAATATATATATAAAAAAAAAACAATTCCATAAGTTATGAATTCTGACTTCTTTCCTTATTTCTGGATAATCTGACCGAATGTGAGATGGATCGCAGAGCGGCTAGAGTCGCAGAGCGTCTAGAGTCGCTAGACTGCTTCTGGAGCAGTAGAGCGGCAGCCGCTGCGCGACTTGGCGATTCTGCTGTTACGGCGGAACACAGACACTCGTGGCATTGTGTAGTGTCTCGAGTAGCCTAGGCTGCTCATGAACCAAACGCGCATAGGCTATAGTAATCCTGGCGCGGCCGCAGCGGTCGCAGCCGCCCATAGGAGTTGGGATGAATGCTTTTCCATTGTACCAGTCATCGCGACAGCGGCTGTAGCCGCCGGTCGCAGTCGCTGGCGGCTGTAGCCGCTTATTGGAACGGCCACCTTTAAACGCATTGTGCAGAGCAGAATTAATTGAATGGGCAGAACAATTTAATCGCTCAAAAGTTTCTAAAGCTTTTATGATATTACTTCCTTGGTCTGTGACAAATGTAATATTTTTTATTATATTTGATGGAATGCCAAAAGTTTCGAATTTTCGATTTAATTCTCGCTTGATATTGTCGCCAGTTTTTCTTTCCTCCGGAAAGTCCGTGATAAATAATACTCTTGCTATTAATATCCATGATTCGTTTATGTAATGCACCGTTACGGTATAATATGATGTTTTGGTATACTGATCTGTCCAAAAGTCTGTTGTAGCAGCACAAACACCTTGCCGAATTGCGGCCACAATTTCGGGTAAAATGTCATTTTTCACTCGTTCCGCTTGTTCTAAGATATTACGCGACACTGTCGTTGCATGCGGAAGAATATTTTGAACAGGTATTCGACCGTATTTAAATCCCACATTGATTAATTTTTGGGCTAATTTCTGAAACCCAGGACCACCAATACTATCAAACGACCGGAGATCTTGAGCACAATAGGTAATACACCCCTCCAATATATCTTTTCTGTCTTCGGTGGCACCCGGAACGTCGCGGGTTAACAGCACCTCCTTATTCTTACAACCGTGCCGTGTCAAGCTGAACGTGCCACTTTTATTTCTATATTGTGAATTTTTTTTACAAAATTTGCATTGCACAAATCCTGTGCATGCGTTAGTCTCGTGGTCGTTGATTAATAAAAATTTCTGCCACACAACACTTGCACCCACCACATTTTCTGTCACATAAAACTCTCCGTTGGCTATTTTTTCAACAATTTGTTGGTCCCTATGTCGTGACATTACTACTGCAACGCAAACACGCTAGTTGATGAGTTTAACAGTTCACTTGGCTGGCACTGTCAATAGTGTTGAGGACTCTTTTCGATGATGCAACCTTCCTTATTAGCTTTCATTACCAGTCTGAAGCTCTTGCGTTTTTTTCGATTGCATGAAAACTTCGTCGTTTGGAGGGGAGTATGTCACCACTCCAAAGGTGGAAAACGAGGAAAAATCTTGTCACGATGGTATTGGCATTTGAGAAATTTCGGCCTTTCTATTGATCACTTGGGTTTCTTAAATTATTCTACCAGATGAGGTAAACGGTTAAACGGTCAAACGGTTAAACGGTTAGTACCTCTCCAACACCGGTGATAAAAAAATTCCCAAAACATTTTACAATTTATGGTAAAGCATTATTGCTTTAGCATTATGACTTTCTGGGCAATAGATTTATATCTATTGCCCAGAAAGTCATAAAGCGAAACTCACGTTCGCGGACAATGCCTAATATTTGGCTGTAAAGACAGACAGCACGAGCTTAAAGGCAGAGTTAAACATGTGCAACAGCGCGCATTTGCGCACCGAACACTTAAAATTTCCTACGGTACGAGGTCCTACGTTGCGCGCCGAACCATAAAAATCGACCCTTGTAATGGTGTTCTGCAACGCGCATTGCACATGTTTAACCGTGCCTTAAGGGGGGAGCCCACTGTCTCGGTCCGAAATGTAAGGGTGTTTTCGGGAATTTATTTCAACCAAACAACGCAAGTAAATCAATTTATTGCTTAGTATAGTTAATAGTGTACATATCGAAAGGTAAGAAAATTTTTTTTTCAAACAAATTCATAAATCCGTTTCCTGTATACTCTTCGTCAAAATTTGCGTTGCGGCAAAAACATGCTAGTTGCGTTGACAGGCCCCAGGCCATATGGTTAATCGGAATTCAAAAAAACAGTAATATTTAGAAACTAGAAGCCTGCCTCTATTACGTGACGATAAAAAATAGTAAAAATTGTAAAAAATAACAAAATGGCGGACCACTGAAAAAAAATCATTTTTTCTTTGGTACCAAGTTAGGGAATTGTTGATAAAAAAAATAGAAGCAGGTCGAAAATTGAAAAAACTGATCGTCAGGTAATAGAGGCGGGTTTTCCGAACAATAAATGCCCTTACTCGTGTCAATTGGACGTATAGTTTTCTCTGTAGACTGTCAACGCGGTTGAAAAATGTCATTTTGAGGAAAACGCGTTCAAAGTTCCGCGTGGCTCAGTCGCGCGTTTGACACCGCTTCACGAAAAACACCATATCTCCGTCAATTTTGCGAATTTCTTCATAAAATTTGGAGAGAATATTCTTGAAACGTACGTCTTTCAGAAAATGTAATAAAAAAAATATAAATTTTCAGATTTGAGACAGTGGGCTCCCCCCTTAAGAAAAATATGTTGAACACGTACGAAAATAAGAATAGTTCGTCGCCGTGACAGATAGTTTTCATTTCCTCCAACAAACACCCATTACCGTAATAATATTCCGCATATTTACATGTTATACCCATATAAATGTTTTTCATACATTTGATTTACACGCGACTGAGCTATCGTCGCAAGTATATACAGCGAGTCACAAAATTATTCGCACAGTTGAGAATGTGAAACAAATTTTCGATTGCACAAATAACGTTGTGACAAGAATCAAGAAAATATTGTAATTCCAGTTACGTGCCAAGGAGACCCCGATGAATAGAGGAAAGGCACAAATACGGACACGGACAGGTCAGATACGTCGCACGGTTGGCAACAGTTTCGGGCTTGACGGGCGGGTAGAAATGAGCCGCTAACCCGTCTTGCCCGAGTCGGGTGAGTTGAAAAATTATCGGATAACGGGCGGGCTGACCCGCGGTATACCCGCCCGCTGCAGAGCTCTAGTAAGTACCGGTAATCCTAACAAGAGGATTTTGATGACTTTCCACTGAGTACCGGGAGATGGATTGCCTGATGTAGTCCTCAAGTGGTTGAATGTTCGGCTCACGATGGAGCTTGCTCCTGGAGTACGAGCGTGGTCTACCCAGGATGATCCTCAGAATACGATTTTGGCCAGTGAGTGCCGTCTTCAAGGTGGTTTTAGGGGCACTGACCCACAGATGGTGTCCGTATGCCAAGACTAGTCTAAGGCAGATCTTATAGATCTTGATCCTAAGCGGGAGCGTCAGGAGGGAAGATGGAGCTAGATACGGGCGAAGCGCAGCGGTGGCTGCGCCTACCTTGCGCACATGGTCGCTTATCGCTGGTGACCAGTTTAGCCCATTGTCGATAACATTGTCAAGATACTTGACCTCCTTGGACCAGGAAATAGGGTTGTTGCCGATGTATAGGGGTGTTGTGGGGATGGGAAAACGCTTGCTGAAGAAAATCGCCTGAGTTTTTGCAGGATTGACTGTTAGTTTCCAATGAGTGAAGAAGTCGGAGACCGAGTCAAGGTATGATTGTAGTGTCAGGATTAAGGTTTGGACTTTCCAGGAGGAGGATATGAGCGACGTGTCATCCGCATCTGTATGGTTGGAAAAACTGATGAGTATATTCCTTGCTCTGTAGTAAGGGAGCAGTTTTGTGTGGTAGGGATGTCGTTTATGTAAAGACTAAAGAAGATAGGTCCAAGAATTGAGCCTTGCGGAACACCAGCTGTGACAAGCAGCCTGGGGGAGTTCATCCCCCTAACGGAGACGGTGAGGCAACGATCCGAAAGATATGAGTCGACCAATCTGAGGAAGCCCATGGGCAAGCCGATCTTGCGAAGCTTGAGGAGGATTGCCACGTGCCAGACGGAGTCAAATGCCCTACAGAGATCGAGCAACACCATAGCCACTGAGCGCCTCACATTCAGCTCGTGTGTGACAATCTGAGTAACTCTGAGGAGCTGATGTGTAGTCGAATGATCGGCCCTGAATCCAAACTGCTGGGGTTGAAGGATATTCCTGGCCTCAAGGAAGTCCATCAAGTGGCGGTAAATACATCGTTCGAAGACTTTGCCGATGACTGGAAGGAGACTGATGGGTCTATAGCTGGAGACTTCCTGCTTGGGCTTACCGGGCTTGGGTACCGGGATGATCTTGGTTATCATCCAAGAATCCGGGAAATAGTCCAGACGAATCCAGAATTTGAAGAGATAATATATCTGTAGGTGTATCTTGGGAGAGGCAGCCCTTATCATCCTTGGGGAAATCTTGTCGAAACCTGGAGCTTTCCCAGGATGGAGACGTTGAACTGTTTTGTGAACCTTTTCAAGAGGGATGTAAAAAAACCTCGCTAGTGTTCGACTTCTGCCCAGAACGGATGACAGCAACGCATTCTTCAACCTCTGCTGCGAACGGGGAGTGCAGACGAGACACATCGTCGTGGACAGAGGCGAAAGCTCTTGCAAACGCTCTGCTTTATCCTCGTCAGAAACGGTGAGCCCTGGACCCGTTCCTAAGGGGGTATTTGGGTGACGGTGTGGGTGATCGCTTTGTACGTTTGCCAGAAAGTGAGATCCGTTTTTGTTAGAGACCTGAGGCGGTTTGCTCAAGTCTCCCTCTTCAGCAGTGTGAGCTGCTAATTTATCTCCATGGGATACTACTTCGCCATAAATTGGAAGTACTGGTGACCTGTGTTCTGCCAAGACTTCCTGGCCCTCCTTCTTTCTCTAATGTATAGGAGGAGCTGAGGGTCCTGCGAGAAGTCCGTATTTTTTTTGGATGGTACGAAGGTGGAGGTCTTTCGGAGGCAAACCAGCGGGAACGAGTTTAGCATATGTATGCAGTTGTCCAATTCGGCTTTGTTCTCAAAATGAGTCCGAAGCTGCAGGTTTTTGGTAAGAAGTTGGTAAGCTTCCCAATCTGTGGAGCGCTCCCATCCTGGAGGGCACATTTCGTCGCTCGTGGGCTGTAGAAATACCGGTCCAAGTTGGGTGCCGAAGTCATTAGTAACAAAGCAGTTAAACTTGATGTGGTGGTCCACCAAAGAGAGATTCAAAGTGGAAGGGTTTTGCTTTGGGGCTCCGTGATAGGTGAAATCCGGTGGATAGTATATTCTGTAGGCTGCAAATTGCGAGTGCCTAAAGAGTGTTGTCCCACTCCTGTTATTGGAGCAGTTGCTCCAAGAGGTATGCCTGGCGTTGAAGTCTCCCCGTCTGATCCCCTGATCAGCGGGGCACCTACCCCAGATAACGCGTCCAGATTTGGACTGGATAGCGGATTTCTAGGAGGGTTGTATACCACCCCTATGTATACGGATGGGGTGAGTATCTTGACGAAGGCACTCTCAAACATATTCCCCCTCCCGACGGGAACTTCCGTGAAAGCAAGAGAGTCGTGAATAACCAGGGCAACTCCGCCTCCTGGGCTGCCTCCACCTCCTCCGCCTCCTGGGCTGCTTTCCAGGAATATGGAAATTGTGACTAGGTGTGAACCAGGTTTCTGTGATGAGCGCTATATGGACCTTGTTTTTCTGGAGGACGAACATGAATTCACTCCTCTTGTTGAAGAGGGAACCAGCATTGCAGAGCATGATGTTGGGGAAGTGCACCATACTACCAGAGAGTTTGGGCTACTTGCCAAAAGGCGGTGAACTGCTGGATTAAGGTAGAGCATCCTTTGTATTTTTCCACTAGTAGACTTACAGCCTGGAGAAGTCTGTTTGTATCGCAGAGTTCGGAGATGGTTCGAAAGCCGTCGAAGATCGCAAGGGTGGGATCGTTCTGGACATCTACTGGGGTTGGGGAGATAGGACACTTCTTATAGGTCGTCTTATTTACAAGCACGTCGGAGTAGCTTCTAGAACCAGGGCGTGTTGAAGAATCCCTCATGGCAATAGGGGGAGGAGGAGGTGCCATTCTAGCACCTGAGGTTGTCATCTGTGTAAGTGGGGTTGAAGGGGGGGGGGGGGTGAAGTCGGGGATGACTTGCTGCTTGGTCCTTTTTGCCAGATATTTTTCAAGCGCTGGACATTTTGAAAAGTTTGTCGTGTGTGGTCCAGAGCAGTTTGCGCAGGTGGGGGTGACTTCCAGGGCCTTTTTGCAATCCTTGGTGTGGTGAGAGCCTGCGCACTTAACGCAACGGGGATAACAGTTGCAGTTTACCGATGTATGGCCAAAGGCTTGACAGCGGAAGCATTGAGTGTACGGCCTTTGGGATAGGAATTTCTCCCAGTAGACCCTGGTGTAGAATATGTAGCTGAACTTCTTAACGGCAGAGAGTAGCGTACCATGGGGAAAAACCACCTTGTAGGTTCAGTAGGGTGAGGACCTTTCTGCAGCAGGATTTAGTGGTACACAGGAGACAGGGCTGAGTCCTTGTGCTATGATGTCCTCAATGATCCCTTGCGTGGGCATTTTGGAGAGGCCCTTGAGAACAACGGAGAGGAGCTTTTCCGAGTTAAGTGTAAATGTGTGGAAGGAGGTGTTGTTTTTTAGCAGGCCTCTTTTGAAATCCTGGTAGTGTTCGAGTTTGAAAAAGTGTATCCTCACTCGGGATCCCAGAAACATGATATTGAAGTTGCGGCCGTTTGTCATGTCAAGCGATTTGGATAGCTTGGCCAAGTCACCATCGAAGTCATTGATGTAAATAGGTGGAGGTCTGACTGATTCTTTCCTTCCTCCTTGGGTCCCAGAAGGAGTGCCTGGGGTGCCTGAGGATTGTGAGGGGAATTTTCCTTCTGAGCCTTCCTTGGAGGAATGGGGATGAGCGTCCTGGGCGGGCTTTAGAGGAGGGTTGGGGTCTCTGATGAAGGAGTCAAAGATATTGAAGCGATTTTGGACTGGGATGGTTGGTTGCGTATCTAGGTCCATCTCGATTTCGGTGGTGATCTCATCATCACTTTCTTCTGTGGTCTGGAAGTTTTTATTTACAAGCACCATCTTATTGGCATGGCGGGCAGGGTAAGAGACACTGGCCATTTGGACTGATGGTCTTGATGTTGGAGTGAAAGTGAGCTTAGTTTTCCCCATGATGGTTGCTAACCGTGCAGCTTCTATCGGGTTATCATTCCTGTTGTGGACTGATGGTTGACCTGGTAGTGGGGAAACCAGGTCCATCAGCACACCTGAAGTTAGGGAGGCTCGAATCAGCCGGAATGCCGGCGAATTGGAAAGCACCACTCGACTATCCGTCGGTCGTCTGATCCTGAAGATGGTTCTTCTGGACAGGGTGGTGCCGATTCTTGGCGGTAGAGATATTTTTGGAGACTAAATTCGAAGTATGACCAGCTTCGATATATGGATCACAAGTCAGCAAGATTATGTGAATGAGATTATGATGTGAAATATGAGAATAAAACGAGCTTCGAAGTATTTATCCTTGTGGAATATCTTCTCAATCCTCGCTGAATCTTCTTGTTGAATGCTCTCGGTGTCAAGAGATTTTTCTCTTCCCAGAGTGAACGAAGTATATGAGACTGAATGACTTTGTGAATGTGAGTGACAGGATCACATGTGCGCCTTGTGAAATACGCCTCGGTATCTTCTCGCTGAATGATAGAAGTATTTTGACAGGATCACATGTGACTTTGCGAATGTTTAAAAGACTGAATGACAGAATAAAAAAACGAGCTCTCGCTATGACCCACGTCTGATGACGCTGAATCGCTCTCGGTATGACTTTCGGAATATTTAAAACATGTCTGATCAATGTGAATGAGAGGTTTTTTTGGCTCGGAATCTTTCAATCAAGACTGAATTGTGAATATCTTCTCGCTGAATGAGCTCTCGGTATGACGACTTTCGGAATCTTTGCAGAGCAAGCTGCCTCGTTAGCTCGCGGCGCCACTTTTATGTCGCACGGCGTACATCGCTGCCGCGAGAGGAATTTACCAGTACCGCGGCCACCTAGCGGTGTTTGAACCAAATCAATTATTTCGAAGTATGAGTTTCGTAAAACCGGAAGGATCCGCATTAATTTTCTATCCGCCAATCCATTGGAAACCGGCTTAAATTTTTTTCTTCGAACCCCATATGCATCACGTGAATTATTTGCTCTGCCAAATCGGATCGCGACGGATTCGGAAGAGCTTGTGGCATTTCCAGATTGAATCAGTAAGATTTTTGATCCGCAATTTCAGATACGAACTTTCCGGGTTTATACAAATGGTAATTCCTGATAGAAAGTGATAAATTTAGGACCTGAAAAATCCTGTTTCGTCCATCAATCTGGACATCCGCATTGAAACGGATTCTTTTTTAAACTGCCAAAAATCACTGCTTGAAAACCCAGGTAGTACCGCATTGAACCAGATAGATCTAGTTCAAAATTCAATGCGGTTCTAACTGGCAGTTCCAGCAGGGGTTCTATGTAGATCCTTTTTAAGGCTTGCCGGTTTCATTGTCCGTGTCTATATCACATTCTGGTGTGCTTTGAATGTCCATTAATTCTTCTAAATATTCTTCATTTACTTCTTTATTTAATAACAAAATATGAAAGCATTTTTGTAAGCAACTTTTCTTATTAATATCTCTATACGTATTTATCTTCGATATGTGTTTTCTGGCCGGTTATTAGTTCAAGATCGACAAAAAATGACAAGAATAAAATAGTTTATGTGTGTAATGTTTATGCCAGTTTTGTTAAAGATATGACAGGTCACATACAAGAAGTTTGAATGTCCAGCAATTTATACAGTGACTGGCAGCCATAATCGCACACTCTTTAAAATCGCATAACTTTTTAGAATTGGTTCAAACGACTTGAGTTTTTTTTTTAAAGCTAGAAGGATTAGCTTGCCAACTGATGTGTTTCGTCGTTTAAAAAAAAAATACAATTGGTCGGAATAGCGAAAAAAATAGTAAAGGTCGCTTTTCAAATTTTTTTTCTGAGCCTGTAATGAAAATTCAAAAAACTCGTTTGTAGATTGAAGTAAGTCAGGAATGACCACAGCGACCCATTTGGGAGTAAGGTCTCCATGATATTTACTTTAGTCGCGCGGAAGGGGCCTCGAAAGCCAATGGTAACGTAGGCGTGCGACGGATAGGGAAAACTGTAAGAATGTAAGTAATAGCGTGCGATGCAGGCTCGTACCCCTAGGCTGAAATAACTGGCCCTCTTAGGAGCCCAAGTGGCAGCGATCACTGGCGCCCCCAAGATTCACAGTCATTCAAGCCTATCGTACGGGCATGAGGTTGCATCGCACACTACTACAGTTTTCCCTATCCGTAGCGTGCTTACGTTACCATTGGCTTTCGAGCTCCCCTTCTGCGTGGCTATGGTAAACATCATGGAGACCTTACTCCCAAATGGGTCGATGTGGCCATTCCTGAAGTAAGTTGTATACATGCTGAAAATTTCATCAAAATCGGTTAACGTTGCTCTGAGCTACAAACGTTTAATGACCGTAGAGTAAGGTCGAGAATCGCTGATTTCGGGAATATCCGCAATTCTCGACCTTATTCTGCGATCTTTAAACGTTTGTAGCTCAGAGCAATGTTAACAGATTTTGATGAAATTTTTAGCATATATACAACTTACTTCAATCTACAAACGGTTTTTTTTTTAATTTTTCAGGGATCATAACTATTATAACTGTAGGGTCACGGAAAAAAGGGAAGTCGCCTAACCGGGATTCGAACCCGCGATCTCTAGTTTTGCGCGCTGGCCAGCCGCCTTAGCCACCTCGGCAACCGCCGACTCCCCACGATCGTCGCTATTCCGTGCCCTGTTTATGGTATGGGGGTTCCTGATCCCACATAACCTAAATCTTAAAAGTTATGGCTTAAGAATTAATATTTTTGTTTAAATGATTTTGGTTATGAATAACTATTATTGCCATGGGAAATATTTTTTGGTTACTAATAACCATTTTTGTCAACCGAAATATTTTTTGGTCGCGAATAACCATTATCGATGACCAGATAATTATATTTCCCCGCATTAGAGATTGTATTCCGTTACCTTTGTTCTTGAACCGTTCCTGTTAATATTCTGTTACTCTTGTTGTACATTAAAGTTATACCATGTCGAACACAAAACGTAACAATATACATAAATAATGAATACGCCTAAAAATTATTTTTATAACTTAATTTATATAAAAAGATTTTTATAACTTAAAAGATTAGCGTAACGCGGGGCATGTAGGGGAGAGGCTTGCAGGTTGCCACCTCTGCTGTATTTCGACTTTCTAGCAGTGTCATAACCTCAACTCTGACTCACATCGACGTTAAAAGAGTAGTTGTTACTATTTATTAACCTCTGTTTGTCAAGAAGTTGAATTATTGAAATTGTGTTTTCCCTGTGCTCGTAAATTGAACATTTTCATCGACAATCCAAGGTAACTATTTGTACTGTGTTGTTTTTTTTTTATCTAATTTACGTATGCCAAACAGGTTTTCAAATATATCATGAATTGACAATTTTTTCTCATATTTTCCAAAAATGCGTCGGAATGCAAGTTGACACCTTTTTTGGTTTGGAGGTTGCCACCTTTCTCTTTCCCGCTTATTTACATTCAAATGTCAATTTTCATAATTATGTGATGTGCCGATATCCGCTACAGTGTTTACATTTGCCTGAATTGTGATTCTGATGACGATTTTGAATGATTCCATACTATTTTTCAAATCTGTCTTTTCATGGCAATTTCACTCATTTTTTCATCTTTACAGCCACTGACTGCAAATAAAATTTAATAAATTTTGTTTAATAAGTATTCTGACTCAAGTTTTTACTTGAGTTTCTTTACATTTTCAGCAATTTTGCTAGGGGTGGCAACCTGCAAGCCAAAATTTCAAGGAGTCAATTGTAGATACTTTCGAGAATTTGCAGTATGATTTTTCTTCTTCGAGAGTTTACATGATTTCTAGCTCAGGATTGTAGCTCTACACTTCCTCCTTCCAACTTATGCCATAAATCAACGATACGTTAATTTTGTGACGAGTTATGATAAAAAAAGCTATGGGGTGGCAACCTGCAAGCCTCTCCCCGACAAGCTTCCAGACACGTTTTCGAAAATGTTCTGTAACTTCAGTATTATTTTAATTTCAAAGTGAACCTGTGTGATACATATTTCTAAACAGTTAAACTTAAAAAAGTATAAGAAAAAATCGATTTTTCCCCACTCCACACAGTGGTTATTTGTACTCCTTACATTTTAGACCGCCCAAACGCAAAGCAAGGAGGTGTAACAGCAATCTTGGTTAAACAAAACATCAAACATACCAGAATCTACCCCAAATGCTTAACAACGTCCAAAATCCTCGAAGCAACAATTATCGAAACATAGACAAGAAACAGGGAAAAATAATCATAATCGCCGCCTACGCTCCTGGCAATCACAAAATGGAATTTATCCCTGAGTTAGACTCACTTTTCAAAGAACTACAGCTTGACAACTCAAACAACTACTACATACTAGCAGGAGACCTCAATGCCCGCCATACTTCTTGGAAAAATGCCACAAACAACCCACGAGGAGTAGCTCTAAAAAAATGGCTTGAAAACATCGATTCTAATTATAAAATCGCACTTCACGGTTCCTACCTCCCCTCATACCCCAATAATAACTCCTACTTAGACCTCTGTCTCTCCGACCAAAGAATCCTCCTCCATAACTTAACAAACAACGGACTGAAGACAATACCGACAGATAGTGACCATGACGCATTAAAAAATCTCAGCCACCATCAGTGACCTGACAGACTTAGAATCCGACTCACCGGACATAAAATTTAACTTCAACAAAACCAACTGGGACCGCTTTAATACGATTGCACAAAGAAAAATCAAAGACTTCTCACTACCACACGATAGAAATCTAAACAACAACGAAATTGATAAAGGACTAGAAGACCTAGACACAGCCATCAGACAAGCCATCTCCTCTGCAGTTCCCAATATCAAAACACCCAACTCCACAGACAAATATACAAACAAAAAAATAGCCAAACTTCAAAAAAACAAAAATTACCTAATCAACGTAGTATTCCATCTCAAAAGCGTCAGCATCCTCAACAACAGCCCCCTCTACCGCAGACTAACCGGACTAATCAAAGAATCAAAGAAAAAAATTAGCGTAGAATATAACAAAACTTACAACAGGTACTGGGGAAAAAAAATAAGAAATATCCGCCCTGATAGTAAAGCCCTCTAACACATCAACAGTCTATTCAAAGGCAGAGGAATGTCCCCAATAGACACCCTCACAATAGGAAAAAAAGAAACAAACCTCCTACTCAACGCTAACATCGATCCAAACAAACAAGGACAACCTCATAACCTTCAATAACCCGACACACAAATTAAACTTACTGGGAGCCCAATACGCTCTGACAAATATCCAAAACATCAACCTAGGCCAAAAAAGATTCACCGACACAATCACCCGCGAAGCCCTTGAAATCAAAACAAAAATCGAAGCCGACATAGACAGAAACGTCACCGCAACCCAATTCTCAGAAACAAACCCATCGCATAATCCTTGCGAGCAAACCACCCCTAACTTCTTCACTAACACCTATGAACTCACAAAAACAATCAAAAACACCAATAACACAAAATCAGCGGGCATTGATGGCATCCCCAACGCAATATTAAGAAGACTCCCAAGCAAATTCATTCTCTTATACACCATTCTCTTCAACAACGCCCTCAATAACTCCTATTTTCCTCAAAACTGGAAAACGGCCAAAACCATATTTATAAAAAAGAAAGGAAAGAACGGAGCCTTACCCTCAAGTTACAGACCAATAAGCTTGCTACCAAACATCAGTATAATCTTCGAAAAAACAATCCTAAGCTCACTTTCACACTACATCGACGAACAACAGCTAATCCCCGAAGAACAATTTGGATTCAGAAACCATCACTCCACTATCCACGCAATAAACAAATTAACTTCCGACATTAACTGGGCCCTGAATGACGGTAAATGCGTGGGAGCTTGCCTAATCGACCTGGAAAAGCCTTCGACACGGTCTGGCTAGAAGGACTCCTGTACAAACTGTCAAAAACCAATCTCCCGTTTCACCTCCTAAAAATAATATGGAAATCAACCCAGAACACACGATTTGTAACGACTGACGGGAAAAACACTTCATCCATAACATTTAACATTTCCAATGGCCTCCAACAAGGCACCGTAATGTCACCAATACTCTTCAACCTCTTCACCGCCAACCTCCTTAAGGTGGCCGTTCCAATAAGCGGCTACAGCCGCCAGCGACTGCGACCGGCGGCTACAGCCGCTGTCGCGATGACTGGTACAATGGAAAAGCATTCATCCCAACTCCTATGGGCGGCTGCGACCGCTGCGGCCGCGCCAGGATTACTATAGCCTATGCGCGTTTGGTTCATGAGCAGCCTAGGCTACTCGAGACACTACACAATGCCACGAGTGTCTGTGTTCCGCCGTAACAGCAGAATCGCCAAGTCGCGCAGCGGCTGCCGCTCTACTGCTCCAGAAGCAGTCTAGCGACTCTAGACGCTCTGCGACTCTAGCCGCTCTGCGATCCATCTCACATTCGGTCAGATTATCCAGAAATAAGGAAAGAAGTCAGAATTCATAACTTATGGAATTGTTTTTTTTTATATATATATTTCTTGTAAACTAATAATATGAGCTCTTGTAAAAAATGTAAAAATATCATGACGGCTACATCTGATCTGCGTGTAAACACATGTCAAATTTGTTGTTTTATGCAAAATTTTAAGTGATTTCTTTCAAAGTTTGTTAAAGTAAAGTTAAAGGGGTCAGAAATAGTATCGATTCTGCAAAATAATAGCAAATAATTCGTTATATACATTTATTTTTCTATAAGAAACGCATTGAAAAAATATCAGTATTTTTCGACTTTTTAGTTACCTTCCACGAACTTGTATAAACAATATATATTTGTCCTTGGAACTGCGAAAACAAGATTTGACAATAGTTGCTAATAATGGAGTAATCTCTTGTATTCTATATCGTACAGTGGGCCTGAATCCAAAGAAATAGGGGAAAATGCAACATTCCATTTTTCGCGTTGAAAATGCTGAATATTGTTAAGTAAGTTCATAAAAATTTGAGTTAATATACAACTCATAACAAAGTCTGAGGTTATTTAAAAAAATAACGTCAACAATTTCAATAAAACTAAAACAATTGATAAATACATACTATGGAAAGTGCAGAAATAATAACTTGAAAACCGAACGTTTTCCCAGCGTGTGACTTATACCACTAATAAAGTACCAAAAAACAGTTTCCAATTTTTTATCACGATTGAGTTAAAAAATAGAAAAAACAAATTAATAGATGTAAAAAATATTTTTTAACTTATACATCACTAGAAAGGAATAGGTTTATCCTATTTTTTGCCACAATTTGAATTCCGATATTTTAAAAGAAGCACCTAAATGTCATTGACTTCTTCAATCCGATAGATAAACAGAATACGATGTACATATAAGAAAAATGGTTAGTCTTTCACTATCTTCGACGGTCCTCGAGACCTCATACAACAATAGACCCTCTTTTCAAGTGCTCGAAAAGGGCCTGTGCGGCGCGTCGTTGCACTGGTGGGGGTTATGGCGTCGACGCTTAGATATAGGAAATACCATTTGCGACGACGCCAGTTGGAGTTGCTGGCGGCTGTAGCCGCCGGTCGCAGTCGCTGGCGGCTGTAGCCGCTTATTGGAACGGCCACCTTTAGACTCTTCGACCTCAACAACGATATCAACCTAAAAGCACTAGCGTTCGCAGACTACCTGGTAATTTACTCTATCGAGAAAAAAGCAACTACAATAGAAATCACATTACAAACCCTCTTTGATAAAATCCATAATTACCTCACCAACTGGAAATTAAAAATCAACACGCAAAAATGTAAGACAATCCTATTCCGCCCCACCCTTAAAAATTCACACACAGATGTCACAAAACACTGGAAAAAAGTTCAAATAAAAGAAAACGCTAACTCCACTAACTCAATCCCACACAAACAAATCACAAAACATCTAGGACTACTCCTGGACCCCCAACTCAAATACTTCACCCACATCGAAACACAGCTCACCAAAGCCAAACAAACCTTCAAGAGCCTCTCCCGTCTATTCTACTCCAAATACCTCAATAGCAAATGCAAAACCCTCACTAGGAACACTATTCAATTGATGATGGAATCGCGCAGATTTTTTTATATAAATCGAAAATATATGTCACAACGGTCACAAAAATGTAAATTAAAGATGCTCCCAAAAGCTGGCCTGGCGTTGAAAAATCAACAAAGGTGGAACA
This sequence comes from Andrena minutula, assembly GCA_929113495.1. Taxonomy (NCBI): domain Eukaryota; kingdom Metazoa; phylum Arthropoda; class Insecta; order Hymenoptera; family Andrenidae; genus Andrena; species Andrena minutula. Next base: position 23,890,999 of record OV815996.1, read on the forward strand.
GGGGAAAGAAGAAAAATGAGGGAAAGAGAATGACAAAACCGTCTGTTGAAATTTAATTATCTCTATTATCTAGAGACGCGGTAGCGTCTCGACGCCAAGTACATGAAAAACACCCGGTATATGTCGATGTCGCTACCGTGTACCTTTACTCGTCGCGGAGACACTCTAACCTAATTCTGACATTTATACATTAATATCTCATCACGCCTGCAATATGTTGTAAATTTAAAGGCATTTTTCTTATATAAACCGCATATCGGCTTTCGAACAAGACCAATTTCAATAAAATCGGTCCACGCATGACAGAGATATCGTACTATCGTCTAATGGATCTGTCGAAAATGGTACGATTTTTCTTCTTCTTCTGATTCTCCTAGAAATTTTTCGTCATCATCAAACATTATGTATATATATCGTCAATACGTACGTATATATACGCGTTACGCGCACACCTTCAGCCAACACATGTTCGTTCTTCTTTCGTAAACTCTCGAGATTATTCGGCAGGGATCGTCGTCCGTCATTGTATATATATACTATTTTGAATTATTTTATAACCTACCAAGTGATAAGTGTCAAATCAAATAAAGTTGTCCGAATTTGAAATGTCACGAGTTTTTACACTAAATAGGAGACTCAATTATTGTCTCAATTAATAAGGTAAGTCGCCAAAATTTTTTAATAGGTTTCTTATGTAGAGTCGAACGATGTGGAAACCTATTGATACAATGTCACCCTAATACGCCACGCGCGGTTCACGTGGTACGGGCCTGAGACGCTCTCAGCTGCTGGGCCGCCGCGGGCACCAAGACGCGCGGCGGGAAAAAGGAGGCGTTGCCTCTGAAAATCAGCCGCTATGTTCACTTAAATCCCAGGCCTGCCGTAGACAGTAGCTACAACTAAGAATAACTAATACATAAGATTAACTCTAATTCCAATAGCGAGCAAATCAACTCACACTCGAAAGTGCCCAATGGCCATACGAGCTCGTAACCATTAAATGTAATGTACGCTTTTATTATCATTTTATAACATGTACAAATGATTGTGGCATTAAATAAAATGATTCAGAGGAAAAAAAGTGCCTAGCGCCCCCAACTAGTAACCATAAGGTCTTTAGTTCGCATTTTATTGTTGGCATTATTTTTTTTTATTCGTTGGAATACCTACACCTTTCACATGCAAAGTTGATCAAATTCATGCTAATTAACAGATATGCAAACATTTGATATATGTATGGGTGTACGGTGTATACCGATGCTCCACCTCCCAGGAGGTGGACATCACATTCAATTAAAAACACACATCTTATTTTAAATTATCTCTTGCTTGAAAAATGAGCCTTGTGGGTATACTAACTGCCGTTTGCCATTATCTCGTTTGCAAGTTCCATTTTCTACTCTACGTGTTTTATATTTGTACGAAAAACCTAATTTATTGTAAATATTCCTATTTAAAAATTAATATGTGCAATATAAAGTACGATTTTACTTGGGCGACAAATGAGGCCCATTTTGTCGCAGAAAGTGATCGATTGCGGCGTGACATATCCGAATGCGATTTGTCTGAAGGCAACGTCGTCACTAAGCTCAGTCATAGCCTTGATTAGTTCATTGCCCATGAACGGTAGTTTGCTGAGATAGTCTCTGGTTAATCTTAGAATGAATAGATCGATTCGCGGAATCTCAGCCCCATCATATAGAGTCTTATTGCTAATCTAGTGTTGCCAATTGGACGTCTGGGATCTATATAGACCCAGGCAGGCCCGCAGACATTTTCTTTCGAGACATCTAGCTTTTTCCCCGGTAGTGTGGTTGAAATACCACCATATAGGTGCCGCGTATGTAATAATGGGTCGTATCAGGAGCATGCATAATATGACTTTAGCTTTTGGTAAAAGATACTTATTATGGTATAGTCTACTATTGCTTGTGAATGCTACATTCGCTTTTTCTAGTTGGATATCTATGTGCTTGTTGCCTCGTAGGAGGTAGTCAACGTGTACACCTAGGTATTTGACCGTTTTCCTATGCGGAGTCTCTATTCTATCATTGCCTGGTTTTATTGTTGTAATTTGAAAATCTTTACTACCAACTTTGGCTTTGGAAGTGAGGTGAACTAGTGGCTTGCGGAACAAAATTGTCTCACACTTACCGGGGTTAAGTCTGAGATTCCACACTGCAAAGTACTTATTTATCTTATCTACAGTTGCCTCCAGACTATCCCGGATGAGATTTGATCTATTGCTAGACATGTGCGCTATTACGTCCGCAAACGTCAATATTGCCGGAAACCCCGGTTCATTAAAATTAAATAATCTAGGGAGGTCGCTAATAAATAAGTTGAAGAGAATCGGGGAATTTACCGTTCCCTGTTGTAACCCCTCTTCAATCTTATATTCCAGGGACGATAAGTTTTTACCGTCCCAGGTAACGAACGTCTTGTTATAGATCATGTCTAAAATTAGTAAGACTACCCACTGTGGGAATATTTTGTTAGTAAGTTTGTAGATTGTAGATTGACCATTGGTCCATACTGAGTCAAAGGCCTTCTCTAGGTCGAGGAGGGCTACTCCCACAAGTTGGCTCTTCTCCACTAGTATATTCAAGTCCGACAACAGTTTGTGTATGGCTTGGGTGGTGGAGTGAAGGTGTCTGAAGCCGAACTGGCTGGCGGGTATCAAAGCGTTGTCTTCACAATAATCAGTCATTTTGTTATTAATGATGGCTTCGTATACTTTGCTCAAGCTGGGTGTCAGACTAATCGGACGGTAGCTAGCAGGGTCTTTCGGGTCTTTGCCGTTTTTCATAATACGAAGGATTTTGGCGCATTTCTAACATTTGGGAAAGTAATTTCTGTTGATTGCGTTGTTGAAAATTATTGATAGGTCTCCTATTACTTTAGACGGTAGGTGCTTTAAAGCAATCGGTGGAATGCCATCTAAGCCACACGATGTTTTATTTGGCAGATTTTTTAATATCTGTTCTATTGTGGTGGGGTTGCAGAATGTTTGTATTGCATTATCGGTAAGTTCTGGGCTGATAGCCTTGTTGGTGTTGCTAAATTAGGTTATCGTTATATTATTGTCTCTGTTATTACTGAAAGTTTGTTTGGTATTCTCGGCCGAATGGTTTATTAGATCTTTTAAGCGTGTGCCTTGGTTGAGTTATCGCGGTAAGTTGATCGACTCATAATATGCACCTATTACGTTAAGTTTATCTGTCGGGTCTGTGAAGATGTATTTGCTGTCTAATTTTGGTGTATTAGCTAGGTTACAGTTGGCAGTTTTTGCTTGCGTGTCCGAGCATCTAACATTTCCTACATTGGAAAAGAGGGAAAGCATCTACTGGCAGCTCATTTTGATTTCACATCTTTTTTTAATTTTGTAATTATTATTATCTTCTATTTTTTGTGATATTATTATCTTCAATTTTTTGTGATTTATTTGTATCATGTACTTGGCGTATTTTTTTTATAGTAACTACTCGACGCATGCGCGCGGCGGTCAGATAGCCACGCACGGCACCAGTCTTTTTTGCGTCATAGGCGAACTTGTCCAATTGAGCCCTTTATTATAATACATTTATTTGAATTTATTGATGTCCGTACTCTTAATTTTTACTCGTAGTTTAAAACCGTTGTAGTACAATGTGTAGTATTTCATTTAAAAATTTATTTTCAGCAATGCCAACAATGAAAAGGACCATTTTGCACCTCTTGTCAACCTTACACCCTAGCAGTTGCCTAATTTTGCAGAGTTAAGTCATAACTAATCTCAAATAAATGTATTATAATAAAGGGCGCAATTTGAGAAGTTCGCCTACGGTGCAAAAAAAGACTTGAGCCGGGCCTGCGTCAAGATTTTGCGAAACGGTTTTCGTTGTCACCGTAACTGCTTGCGACCGTCGCGCACGCAAAAGACGGAGTGTTGCGGCGTTCGAAAGACGGAGCGAGAGAAAACATCAACGCGTCGTCTGTCTCGTACTTTCCACGCTCGCTTTCAGTGCCTTCGCTTTCGTTCCATCTCGCTCTCGCCTTCACCGGACAAGAGTGAGAGAGAAGTGGTGGGGATAGCGAAAAGTCAGTATTGTGTACAGAAAATCGAGCGGCTAACGAGACATTACTGTAATGCTATGTTTCAATAAATTTTTTTCTCTAACGTAGATCGCACTGCATCATCTTCTGCTTCGATTATCCGTAAATAAATATAAAAGCCACATTTTAGTTATATACAACTTGACATAGAACTTATTATTTATAGAAATAGAGTGGTAGCTCAGTATAAGGTAGCGTTCTGGAATGTGGCGGGGGTAAAAAATAAAGATGTGGAGTTTGGGAAGGGTTTAGAAGAGTGGCATGTGGTGGTGTTGTGTGAGACGTGGTTAGAGGAAAGAGACTGGGAGTGGGTGAGAAACAAGTTGCCAAAGGGGTATGTGTGGGAGAAGCAGTGGGCAAAGAGGGAGAGTAAGAGAGGGAGGGCAATGGGGGGAATGATAATGGGGGTCAGGAAGGGGCTAAAAATAAGGGAAGAGGACGGGGGGGGGGGGAGAAGGAGGGAATAATGATGAAGAAGGTGAAGATGGGAGGGGAGTGGTGGAGAGTGGTGGGAGTATATGTGAATAAGGATTTGCAGAGGAAGCTGGAGGAGTTAAAGGAGTGGGTGGAAGAGAGAGAGGAAGGAGTGAGGGTAGTGATAGGGGGAGATTTTAACGCCAGGACGGGGAGAGAAGGAGGGGAGATATGGGGGGAGAGGAGGAAGAGAAGGGTTTGGAAAGTAGGAGGTCGAAGGACAGGGAGGTGAATGGTGAGGGGAGGAGGCTGTGTAGCTTTTTGGAGGAGAGGGGGTGGGGAATATTGAATGGGGGCGTGGAGGGGGATGAGGAGGGGGAGTGGACATACACAGGAGGAAGAGGGAACACGGTCATTGACTATGTGCTGGGAAATGATGATACGAGGGAGAGGGTGGAGAGATTAGAAGTGGAGGAAAGAGTAGAGTCGGATCATCACCCAGTGGTAGTGTGGCTGAAGGGGGAAGGTAGGGAGGGGCTGGGAGGGGAGAAAAAGGGGGCGGGAAAAAGGATGGCAAGGGGGAATTGGACAGAGAAGGGGAGAGAGGAGTTTATAAGGATATTCGGTAAGAGGGAGGGAGGGGGAAGGGGAATACAGGAAGAATGGAGGGAGTTGAGGGACAGGATAAAAGGTGTGATAGGGAATGTGGGGCAAGGAGGGGAGAAGGTAGGACAGAGAGGGTGGTGGGACAAGGAGTGTAGGGAGGAGAAAGGGGGGTTAAGAAGGGAGTTAAGGAGATGGAGGAGGGAGGGTGGAGATGGGAAAGAGTATAGGAGAAAGAAAAATATAAAAGTATAAGCTTATGTGTGAGGGGAAAAAGAAGAAGGAGGTGGAAAGATGGGAGAAGGAGATGGGGGGAGTGAAGACAGAAGGGCAGGTGTGGAAGATAGTAAATAGTGAGAGGAGGAAAAGAAGGAGGGTGGAAGAGGGGATAAAAATGGAGGAGTGGGAGGACTATTTTAGGGGGTTACTGGGAGGAGTAGAGTGGAGGGTGAGAAAAGGGGGGGGGGGGAAGAAGGAGGGGAGAGGACGAGGAGGGAGAGCTAAGTAAGGAGGAGGTCGGAAGGGTGGTGAGGAAGCTGAAGGATGGTAAGGCAGGAGGGGGGGACGGACTAGTAAACGAAGTATGGAAGTATGGGGGGGCGGAGGTGCAGGATTGGCTATGGGATATTTGCAATAGGGTATGGAAAGGGGAAGGTTGGGTGGAAGAATGGAGGGAAGGAATAGTGGTGCCGGTGATTAAGAAGGGAGCAGGAAAGAGGGTGGAGGAGTATAGGGGGGTGACGTTGACACAGACTGCGTACAAAGTGTACGCGGCTGTGTTGGCGGAGAGGCTAAGGGAGGAAGTGGAGGGGAAGGAGTTGCTGCCACCGAGTCAGGCCGGCTTTAGGAGAGGAATGGGTTGTATGGAAAACATATATGTGCTGAATTATTTAATAAACAGGCAGGTGATGAGGAAGGAAAGAAGAATGGTGATATTCTTCATAGACCTAAAGGCGGCTTTTGACTCGGTGGACAGGGACGTGCTAATGAAGGCGATGCGGAAGAGGGGGGTGAGGGAGGGGCTAGTAGAAAGGTGTGAAGAAGTTTTGAAAGAAACGGTGTGTAGGGTGAGGGTGGGGGACGAGATGGGAAGGGATTTCTGGACGGCTAGGGGTGTAAGGCAGGGGTGCCCACTGAGCCCCAGCTTATTTACGTTGCTGCTGGCGGATCTGGATGAGGAGCTGGAAAAGGGTGGATGGGGAGGAGTAAGGCTGGGGGGGAAGAAAGTGTACACCCTAGCATATGCGGATGATGTGGCGGTGGTGGCAGAGGATGAGGAGGGTATGAAGGGGATGATGGCCAGATTGGAGAGATACATGGAAGAGAAGGGGCTTCAGTTGAATGTCGGGAAGTCGAAAATAATGAGGTGTAGGAAGGGAGGGGGGAGGTGGAAGAAGGTGGCATGGAGATGGAGGGGAAAGGAAGTGGAGGAGGTGAGGGAGTTTAAGTACTTAGGATATACGCTGATGGCAAATGGGGGGCAGGAGGCCCATGTGAAGGATAGGGTTAGGAAAGCGGCGGCGGTGATGGGGCAGGTCTGGGGTATTGGGAAGAGGAAGATCGGGAAGGATTGGGGGAAGAGAGTGTGGTTGTTTGATAGATTGGTGTGGGCGACGGTGGGATATGGAGTAGAGATATGGGGATGGAGAGAGAGGGAGAGGGTGGAAGGGTTGCAGGAGAGGTACTTAAGATGGGTGTTGGGGGTGGACTGGTGTACACCGGGGTACTTAGTGAGGGAGGAACTACAGAGGGGTATGATGAAAGGAAGGGCGGGGATGAGGGCTTGGACTTATGAGAGGAAGTTGGAGGAGGGGCAAGGAGGGGAATTGGCAAGGAAATGCTGGGAAGAGATTAAAGGTAGGGCGAAAAGGGGGAAGGTGCTGGGAGGGTGGGAGGAGGAAAGAAAGGGGTTTTTTGAGGAGAAAGGGTGGACAGTGGAAGAAGTAGAGCTGGTGAGGGGAAAGGGGGAATTGAGGGGGGAGGAGTTGGTATGTAGGGGAAAGAAGCTAGAGGAGGTAGAAAGGTGGGAGAGGATTGGGGACTCAAAGTACAACAGGTGGTATGGGATGGTAAAAGGGGTGGGGGTGCCAGGGTATCTAAAGAAGGGGTGGGGGGAAAGCAGGTGGAGGAGAGTGGCGAGGTTTAGGCTGGGGAATGAGATGAAGGGGGGGAGGTATTGGGAAGAGGAGGAGGATAGAAAATGCAGGGTATGTGGGTGGGGGGAGGAGAATTGGGAGCATGTATGGGAGATATGTTCAGATTGGGGGAAGGATAGGGGTTGGCAGGAAGTGGTGAGGGAGGTATTAAGTGATGAGGGAGGGGGGGAGGAGTGGATGAGGAGGATAGAAGAAAGGAGGGGAGGTGGAGTGGAGGAATGGAAGGCCAAGGAATGAGAGTGAAAAGGAGGCGAGCGGAAGCGGAGGTCACGCGAGAGGATAGGGTAGGGAGGGGGAAGGAGGGCGTGCGTGGCGGTGGCAGGCGAGAGAGAGAGCGAGCGGTTATAGATTTAAGAGAGAGTAGCATGTAATTAGTAGATTAGGATGTAAGGTTTAGATGTAAGAGAAGTGTGTAAAGATTGTAAGCCCTGAGGGGACACAATAAAGACTATATATATATAGAAATAGAGTGGCCTTTTGCTATAGTGAGTGTAGAGACTACATAATGTATCAAAAAATGTTGCAGGAAATTTAAATGCTAATGGTAATAATTCAGCGAAAATAAACGAGATTCAATATTTTTAACGCACAATTTATTGGTGTTGGAATAAAATTTAGTATGTTTATTGGTCAATTGAAATAATGGCAATCTAAAAAATTAATGAATTAATGAATAGCGTGGCAACTACTGTGGATTTTATTAATTAAAGTATTAGGAATGTCTATCACAAAAGATTGAAAAGCATCAAGAGAGATAATAATTCTTAATGCTATGTCTTTATACAAAGTTTGTCGATTTACCTTATTTGGGAAATTTTCAAAATTGTGAGAAAGAAGATGCTTCATTTCTATTCAAGCCTGTGCATCCCCTTCATTTCTATCGAAGCCTCTACGTCCCCTTCACTTTTGTCCAAGCCTCTGCGTCCCTTTCATTTTTATCCAAGCCTCTCCGTCCCCTTCATTTATATAGGCTTTACATAAATACTGTAAATTAAAATGCTATAAAAATAAATATCTGACAATTTAAATAAATGCAATCTGTTACAATACATTACTTTGTACATATGGTTCAAATTTTCAGAAACTTGTGCAAAAGAAGATGCTTCTCGGTCGAATCGAACCTTCTCCCTGAACCTTCTAACTTGCAAGCCTGCAATTCCACATAAGAATTTAAATGCAATTTGTTACAATAACATTATTATTTTGTACATGTATTGTACAAATTTCCAGACACTTATGTGAAAGGAGATGCTTCCCACAATCAGTCGAACCATCTCCGGACAACTTCCAAGTCTGCGACTCTACATAAGAAACCTATTAAAAAATTTTGGCGACTTACCTTATTAATTGAGACAATAATTGAGTCTCCTATTTAGTGTAAAAACTCGTGACATTTCAAATTCGGACAACTTTATTTGATTTGACACTTATCACTTGGTAGGTTATAAAATAATTCAAAATAGTATATATATACAATGACGGACGACGATCCCTGCCGAATAATCTCGAGAGTTTACGAAAGAAGAACGAACATGTGTTGGCTGAAGGTGTGCGCGTAACGCGTATATATACGTACGTATTGACGATATATATACATAATGTTTGATGATGACGAAAAATTTCTAGGAGAATCAGAAGAAGAAGAAAAATCGTACCATTTTCGACAGATCCATTAGACGATAGTACGATATCTCTGTCATGCGTGGACCGATTTTATTGAAATTGGTCTTGTTCGAAAGCCGATATGCGGTTTATATAAGAAAAATGCCTTTAAATTTACAACATATTGCAGGCGTGATGAGATATTAATGTATAAATGTCAGAATTAGGTTAGAGTGTCTCCGCGACGAGTAAAGGTACACGGTAGCGACATCGACATATACCGGGTGTTTTTCATGTACTTGGCGTCGAGACGCTACCGCGTCTCTAGATATTAGAGATAATTAAATTTCAACAGACGGTTTTGTCATTCTCTTTCCCTCATTTTTCTTCTTTCCCCTGTTCCACCTTTGTTGATTTTTCAACGCCAGGCCAGCTTTTGGGAGCATCTTTAATTTACATTTTTGTGACCGTTGTGACATATATTTTCGATTTATATAAAAAAATCTGCGCGATTCCATCATCAATTGAATAGTGTTCCTAGTGAGGGTTTTGCATTTGCTATTGAGGTATTTGGAGTAGAATAGACGGGAGAGGCTCTTGAAGGTTTGTTTGGCTTTGGTGAGCTGTGTTTCGATGTGGGTGAAGTATTTGAGTTGGGGGTCCAGGAGTAGTCCTAGATGTTTTGTGATTTGTTTGTGTGGGATTGAGTTAGTGGAGTTAGCGTTTTCTTTTATTTGAACTTTTTTCCAGTGTTTTGTGACATCTGTGTGTGAATTTTTAAGGGTGGGGCGGAATAGGATTGTCTTACATTTTTGCGTGTTGATTTTTAATTTCCAGTTGGTGAGGTAATTATGGATTTTATCAAAGAGGGTTTGTAATGTGATTTCTATTGTAGTTGCTTTTTTCTCGATAGAGTAAATTACCAGGTAGTCTGCGAACGCTAGTGCTTTTAGGTTGATATCGTTGTTGAGGTCGAAGAGTCTAAAGGTGGCCGTTCCAATAAGCGGCTACAGCCGCCAGCGACTGCGACCGGCGGCTACAGCCGCCAGCAACTCCAACTGGCGTCGTCGCAAATGGTATTTCCTATATCTAAGCGTCGACGCCATAACCCCCACCAGTGCAACGACGCGCCGCACAGGCCCTTTTCGAGCACTTGAAAAGAGGGTCTATTGTTGTATGAGGTCTCGAGGACCGTCGAAGATAGTGAAAGACTAACCATTTTTCTTATATGTACATCGTATTCTGTTTATCTATCGGATTGAAGAAGTCAATGACATTTAGGTGCTTCTTTTAAAATATCGGAATTCAAATTGTGGCAAAAAATAGGATAAACCTATTCCTTTCTAGTGATGTATAAGTTAAAAAATATTTTTTACATCTATTAATTTGTTTTTTCTATTTTTTAACTCAATCGTGATAAAAAATTGGAAACTGTTTTTTGGTACTTTATTAGTGGTATAAGTCACACGCTGGGAAAACGTTCGGTTTTCAAGTTATTATTTCTGCACTTTCCATAGTATGTATTTATCAATTGTTTTAGTTTTATTGAAATTGTTGACGTTATTTTTTTAAATAACCTCAGACTTTGTTATGAGTTGTATATTAACTCAAATTTTTATGAACTTACTTAACAATATTCAGCATTTTCAACGCGAAAAATGGAATGTTGCATTTTCCCCTATTTCTTTGGATTCAGGCCCACTGTACGATATAGAATACAAGAGATTACTCCATTATTAGCAACTATTGTCAAATCTTGTTTTCGCAGTTCCAAGGACAAATATATATTGTTTATACAAGTTCGTGGAAGGTAACTAAAAAGTCGAAAAATACTGATATTTTTTCAATGCGTTTCTTATAGAAAAATAAATGTATATAACGAATTATTTGCTATTATTTTGCAGAATCGATACTATTTCTGACCCCTTTAACTTTACTTTAACAAACTTTGAAAGAAATCACTTAAAATTTTGCATAAAACAACAAATTTGACATGTGTTTACACGCAGATCAGATGTAGCCGTCATGATATTTTTACATTTTTTACAAGAGCTCATATTATTAGTTTACAAGAAATATATATATAAAAAAAAAAACAATTCCATAAGTTATGAATTCTGACTTCTTTCCTTATTTCTGGATAATCTGACCGAATGTGAGATGGATCGCAGAGCGGCTAGAGTCGCAGAGCGTCTAGAGTCGCAGAGCGTCTAGAGTCGCTAGACTGCTTCTGGAGCAGTAGAGCGGCAGCCGCTGCGCGACTTGGCGATTCTGCTGTTACGGCGGAACACAGACACTCGTGGCATTGTGTAGTGTCTCGAGTAGCCTAGGCTGCTCATGAACCAAACGCGCATAGGCTATAGTAATCCTGGCGCGGCCGCAGCGGTCGCAGCCGCCCATAGGAGTTGGGATGAATGCTTTTCCATTGTACCAGTCATCGCGACAGCGGCTGTAGCCGCCGGTCGCAGTCGCTGGCGGCTGTAGCCGCTTATTGGAACGGCCACCTTAAGGAGGTTGGCGGTGAAGAGGTTGAAGAGTATTGGTGACATTACGGTGCCTTGTTGGAGGCCATTGGAAATGTTAAATGTTATGGATGAAGTGTTTTTCCCGTCAGTCGTTACAAATCGTGTGTTCTGGGTTGATTTCCATATTATTTTTAGGAGGTGAAACGGGAGATTGGTTTTTGACAGTTTGTACAGGAGTCCTTCTAGCCAGACCGTGTCGAAGGCTTTTTCCAGGTCGATTAGGCAAGCTCCCACGCATTTACCGTCATTCAGGGCCCAGTTAATGTCGGAAGTTAATTTGTTTATTGCGTGGATAGTGGAGTGATGGTTTCTGAATCCAAATTGTTCTTCGGGGATTAGCTGTTGTTCGTCGATGTAGTGTGAAAGTGAGCTTAGGATTGTTTTTTCGAAGATTATACTGATGTTTGGTAGCAAGCTTATTGGTCTGTAACTTGAGGGTAAGGCTCCGTTCTTTCCTTTCTTTTTTATAAATATGGTTTTGGCCGTTTTCCAGTTTTGAGGAAAATAGGAGTTATTGAGGGCGTTGTTGAAGAGAATGGTGTATAAGAGAATGAATTTGCTTGGGAGTCTTCTTAATATTGCGTTGGGGATGCCATCAATGCCCGCTGATTTTGTGTTACTGGTGTTTTTGATTGTTTTTGTGAGTTCATAGGTGTTAGTGAAGAAGTTAGGGGTGGTTTGCTCGCAAGGATTATGCGATGGGTTTGTTTCTGAGAATTGGGTTGCGGTGACGTTTCTGTCTATGTCGGCTTCGATTTTTGTTTTGATTTCAAGGGCTTCGCGGGTGATTGTGTCGGTGAATCTTTTTTGGCCTAGGTTGATGTTTTGGATATTTGTCAGAGCGTATTGGGCTCCCAGTAAGTTTAATTTGTGTGTCGGGTTATTGAAGGTTATGAGGTTGTCCTTGTTTGTTTGGATCGATGTTAGCGTTGAGTAGGAGGTTTGTTTCTTTTTTTCCTATTGTGAGGGTGTCTATTGGGGACATTCCTCTGCCTTTGAATAGACTGTTGATGTGTTAGAGGGCTTTACTATCAGGGCGGATATTTCTTATTTTTTTTCCCCAGTACCTGTTGTAAGTTTTGTTATATTCTACGCTAATTTTTTTCTTTGATTCTTTGATTAGTCCGGTTAGTCTGCGGTAGAGGGGGCTGTTGTTGAGGATGCTGACGCTTTTGAGGTGGAATACTACGTTGATTAGGTAATTTTTGTTTTTTTGAAGTTTGGCTATTTTTTTGTTTGTATATTTGTCTGTGGAGTTGGGTGTTTTGATATTGGGAACTGCAGAGGAGATGGCTTGTCTGATGGCTGTGTCTAGGTCTTCTAGTCCTTTATCAATTTCGTTGTTGTTTAGATTTCTATCGTGTGGTAGTGAGAAGTCTTTGATTTTTCTTTGTGCAATGGTATTAAAGCGGTCCCAGTTGGTTTTGTTGAAGTTAAATTTTATGTCCGGTGAGTCGGATTCTAAGTCTGTCAGGTCACTGATGGTGGCTGAGATTTTTTAATGCGTCATGGTCACTATCTGTCGGTATTGTCTTCAGTCCGTTGTTTGTTAAGTTATGGAGGAGGATTCTTTGGTCGGAGAGACAGAGGTCTAAGTAGGAGTTATTATTGGGGTATGAGGGGAGGTAGGAACCGTGAAGTGCGATTTTATAATTAGAATCGATGTTTTCAAGCCATTTTTTTAGAGCTACTCCTCGTGGGTTGTTTGTGGCATTTTTCCAAGAAGTATGGCGGGCATTGAGGTCTCCTGCTAGTATGTAGTAGTTGTTTGAGTTGTCAAGCTGTAGTTCTTTGAAAAGTGAGTCTAACTCAGGGATAAATTCCATTTTGTGATTGCCAGGAGCGTAGGCGGCGATTATGATTATTTTTCCCTGTTTCTTGTCTATGTTTCGATAATTGTTGCTTCGAGGATTTTGGACGTTGTTAAGCATTTGGGGTAGATTCTGGTATGTTTGATGTTTTGTTTAACCAAGATTGCTGTTACACCTCCTTGCTTTGCGTTTGGGCGGTCTAAAATGTAAGGAGTACAAATAACCACTGTGTGGAGTGGGGAAAAATCGATTTTTTCTTATACTTTTTTAAGTTTAACTGTTTAGAAATATGTATCACACAGGTTCACTTTGAAATTAAAATAATACTGAAGTTACAGAACATTTTCGAAAACGTGTCTGGAAGCTTGTCGGGGAGAGGCTTGCAGGTTGCCACGCCATAGCTTTTTTTATCATAACTCGTCACAAAATTAACGTATCGTTGATTTATGGCATAAGTTGGAAGGAGGAAGTGTAGAGCTACAATCCTGAGCTAGAAATCATGTAAACTCTCGAAGAAGAAAAATCATACTGCAAATTCTCGAAAGTATCTACAATTGACTCCTTGAAATTTTGGCTTGCAGGTTGCCACCCCTAGCAAAATTGCTGAAAATGTAAAGAAACTCAAGTAAAAACTTGAGTCGGAATACTTATTAAACAAAATTTATTAAATTTTATTTGCAGTCAGTGGCTGTAAAGATGAAAAAATGAGTGAAATTGCCATGAAAAGACAGATTTGAAAAATAGTATGGAATCATTCAAAATCGTCATCAGAATCACAATTCAGGCAAATGTAAACACTGTAGCGGATATCGGCACATCACATAATTATGAAAATTGACATTTGAATGTAAATAAGCGGGAAAGAGAAAGGTGGCAACCTCCAAACCAAAAAAGGTGTCAACTTGCATTCCGACGTATTTTTGGAAAATATGAGAAAAAATTGTCAATTCATGATATATTTGAAAACCTGTTTGGCATACGTAAATTAGATAAAAAAAAAACAACACAGTACAAATAGTTACCTTGGATTGTCGATGAAAATGTTCAATTTACGAGCACAGGGAAAACACAATTTCAATAATTCAACTTCTTGACAAACAGAGGTTAATAAATAGTAACAACTACTCTTTTAACGTCGATGTGAGTCAGAGTTGAGGTTATGACACTGCTAGAAAGTCGAAATACAGCAGAGGTGGCAACCTGCAAGCCTCTCCCCTACATGCCCCGCGTTACGCTAATCTTTTAAGTTATAAAAATCTTTTTATATAAATTAAGTTATAAAAATAATTTTTAGGCGTATTCATTATTTATGTATATTGTTACGTTTTGTGTTCGACATGGTATAACTTTAATGTACAACAAGAGTAACAGAATATTAACAGGAACGGTTGAAGAACAAAGGTAACGGAATACAATCTCTAATGCGGGGAAATATAATTATCTGGTCATCGATAATGGTTATTCGCGACCAAAAAATATTTCGGTTGACAAAAATGGTTATTAGTAACCAAAAAATATTTCCCATGGCAATAATAGTTATTCATAACCAAAATCATTTAAACAAAAATATTAATTCTTAAGCCATAACTTTTAAGATTTAGGTTATGTGGGATCAGGAACCCCCATACCATAAACAGGGCACGGAATAGCGACGATCGTGGGGAGTCGGCGGTAGCCGAGGTGGCTAAGGCGGCTGGCCAGCGCGCAAAACTAGAGATCGCGGGTTCGAATCCCGGTTAGGCGACTTCCCTTTTTTCCGTGACCCTACAGTTATAATAGTTATGATCCCTGAAAAATTAAAAAAAAAACCGTTTGTAGATTGAAGTAAGTTGTATATATGCTAAAAATTTCATCAAAATCTGTTAACATTGCTCTGAGCTACAAACGTTTAAAGATCGCAGAATAAGGTCGAGAATTGCGGATATTCCCGAAATCAGCGATTCTCGACCTTACTCTACGATCATTAAACGTTTGTAGCTCAGAGCAACGTTAACCGATTTTGATGAAATTTTCAGCATGTATACAACTTACTTCAGGAATGGCCACATCGACCCATTTGGGAGTAAGGTCTCCATGATGTTTACCATAGCCACGCAGAAGGGGAGCTCGAAAGCCAATGGTAACGTAAGCACGCCACGGATGGGGAAAACTGTAGTAGTGTGCGATGCAACCTCATGCCCGTACGATAGGCTTGAATGACTGTGAATCTTGGGGGCCCCAGTGATCGCTGCCACTTGGGCTCCTAAGAGGGCCAGTTATTTCAGCCTAGGGGTACGAGCCTGCATCGCACGCTATTACTTACATTCTTACAGTTTTCCCTATCCGTCGCACGCCTACGTTACCATTGGCTTTCGAGGCCCCTTCCGCGCGACTAAAGTAAATATCATGGAGACCTTACTCCCAAATGGGTCGCTGTGGTCATTCCTGACTTACTTCAATCTACAAACGAGTTTTTTGAATTTTCATTACAGGCTCAGAAAAAAAATTTGAAAAGCGACCTTTACTATTTTTTTCGCTATTCCGACCAATTGTATTTTTTTTTTTAAACGACGAAACACATCAGTTGGCAAGCTAATCCTTCTAGCTTTTAAAAAAAGTTATGCGATTTTAAAGAGTGTACGATTATGGCTGCCAGTCACTGTATAAATTGCTGGACATTCAAACTTCTTGTATGTGACCTGTCATATCTTTAACAAAACTGGCATAAACATTACACACATAAACTATTTTATTCTTGTCATTTTTTGTCGATCTTGAACTAATAACCGGCCAGAAAACACATATCGAAGATAAATACGTATAGGGATATTAATAAGAAAAGTTGTGTCACGTCCCGCGACGTGGAATCTACTATTAATTAACCCCTTGACTCAATTATATTTACTATTTCGTACTTTAGAGGTGTTATAACCACCTCGCATATTTTACCAATATAATACATTTCCGATATGGCAAAGTAATCGGAGATCGCGATAAGAAGAGTTCGAGTCGTGAATCTACCAACGGCAACAGTGGGCAGGAGAACCAGCTCGAAGAAGGTAGACGCACATCGACTAGCCGCACACTAGCTAGTCAGCCGCGCGCACACCAAGGGGACCAGTGGACGCCAGCTGATAGGTCAGAGGCCCCTTCCGCCAGCGGAGTTGACACCTTCATCAAACTGCGCTCGTGATCATCGCCAGAAGTTTGCTCTCCCATTATTTCCCGTAATTCGAGCTCCAATACGGAACAGATGTATATTAACTTCAATCCCTGGTATGTGGGCTGTACGAAACCAATCGTACAGAGCACATCGAAAACCCAATAGCGTAAATATCTAAAAAAATAATTAGAATAAGAATTTAACTATCGACGCTGCTGAGGGTTTCGTATAACAGCTGAAATACGTCTTAAGACACGGAGATGATACCGAAAGAGGTGCGCAATAGCTCAAATTCTGCTATAAACAAAACTCTCGGATAGCCCGCTGGAAAGAATTCTGCAGGTGGATTCCACGGCAGATGATTGGAAGATTTCATCTCCCACCATCTTATTTGTCACGTGACAAACCTGGAGAAGGAGTGATCGACAGCCCTATAAAAGGGACTGACCACCCGCAGCGCTCTATTATTGTTCAATACCGAACGTAGTAGTCACAAACGTTCGCGTTTTAATCTAGGTTTAGGCACTAGGACGCACTAAGAACTAAGAGTTAAGACTAGCCGTTAAGTTTAAAAGTAAAGGTCACGTACACTCTGTATTTACACCACAATTACACAAAATATATTACAATGTCGTTACACTAATTTACAAAGAACACAGAAACTGTTTATAATAAAAGCGTATAGTACGCGAGCGGTAGCGCGGAACTAAGTGGTTCTAGAAACAAGAGAATCTTAACCGTTACACTGAAGCGCAAGTACGCTTGGATCAAAGACGTTCTGTTGGTGTCAACGGTTCAAGACGTAGAGAGATCGCGAAGATGGATCGGGCCGTTATCTCCGAAATCTGTGACGTCAGCACCCCACCCCACAGCTGTTCGCCCTGAGCAAGACAAGGACTGCACCGGCTAAACAAAGCAGTTCGGGCGATGAAGTGCGACAGCTGCCTAATTAGGTGAGGTGCGCGTCAACAGATAGCCCGACCGATCGCATCACCGCGATCATACATGCCGCAATCTGGTCGCTTTTAGAGCGTTTAAATTGCGCGCGGTTTCGGCAGCGAATCCGCGCCGCCTTGGCCAGTGGCCGTTTGGGCCAATCCCAAACATTCCCGCCCGCCTTTGTCAGTAAGACAAACCTGTTGAACATTCATTGGCTGACACTAGTCATTCAGCGTGGCACAGCGTTGTACGATACATGAGTGACAACACGGAGGGCATGAATGAATGGAATTGACCTGTTCGCAGGTATGAATTTTTGAAGCGGAAGTCCAGTGAAAATGGGTGAGCTTGGTAATCGTACGCGAGTAGTGCAAAGTGGATAACTCAAGTGAGGTGGTGCATCGACTCTCATCGACGAGAGTTCCTGGTGGGGATGTGGAAATAAGGCAAACGGTAAGCCATGTACGAGTTGCGTATCGCGGTTCCACAAATTCGATCATAACGCGATCTATTGTTTGCTCGAGTCGAGGTCGCGGTTACTGTTGCCCTTGTTAGCGTGGCTTCCAGTATCGGCTTCCGCAGTGTCGTCGTCGTGGGGTAAAATAATGATCTTGCTAATCGGGCGAGTGAACTCGGAGGTGGCTGTCTTTAGGGTGACCACCCGCACGAGCCCGTCAGCGCCCTGATGTAGTTTTGTTACGCGTGCGAGTGGCCACTTAGAGAGGGGCTGCAACTCGCTCTTTAGCAGGCATAAGTTCCCGGTTTTGATCGACGGTTGGGTACGTGTCCACTTTCCACGTGTTTGAAGCGTGTTCAAATAATCGCGAGCCCACACTCGCCAAAAGTGTTGCTGCATCTGTTGCACAAGTTGCCACCGGGAGAGCCGATTTACTGGGAGCTCCTCTAAGTTCGGTTCCGGTATTGCGGTAAGGGCCTCCCTGATCAAGAAGTGACTGGGCGTGAGGGCACTGAGGTCCTCGGGATCGTCGGACAACTGCTGCAGCGGTCGCGAATTTAGACACGCCTCGATTTCGCTGAGGAGCGTGGCCATTTCTTCGTACGTAAGCTTGTGCTCGCCTATTACGCGTCGGAGGTGGTGTTTCACGGATTTGACGGCCGCTTCCCAGATGCCGCCGAAGTGAGGTGCCGCCGGCGGATTGAAGATCCATTCAATCCCCTCTGATGCCATCGCGTCGAGAAGTGGGTTCGAGTTGACTACCCGCAGCAGGGCTTGCAGCTCCCTATCTGCTCCCACGAACGCGGTGCCACAGTCGCTCAGGTTCTGGCTACATCGTCCCCGTCGCGAGATGAATCGGCGTAGAGCGGCGAGGAAGGCTTCCGTCGTTGCGTCCGACACCACCTCCAAGTGGACAGCTTTTGTAGCTAAGCAGACGAAGAGGGCAATGTAGCCCTTGTACGCGTGTTGGCCACGCCCCTTACTCGTACGTAACAAAATCGGTCCCGCATAATCGATGCCTACACGTAAAAACGGCCGACAGGGGGTTACGCGAACAGCGGGTAGATTGCCCATGAGCTGATTCATCTAATTACCCTTCCAACGTACGCAGGTAGGGCAACGGTGGATGACTGCTTTTACCATCGGTCGACCCCGCAGAATCCAGCAGTGCAGACGCAGTGTAGACAGCGTGATCTGGGTCCCTCCGTGCAGGCAGCGTCTGTGAGCCTCGTCAATCTAAAGAGTGGACAAATGGGACTCATCGGGAAGGATGACGGGATGCTTGCGGTTGAAAGTGAACAGTGAGTGCTGCAGCCGCCCGCCAACACGTAGGATGTCGTCCTCATCTTGGAACGGGTTAAGCCGCAATAGGCGGCTCTTGGTCGGAATGTTCAGCTTGGCTCTGAGACAGCTGATTTCCTGAGCGAAGGCGTGGTTCTGCACCCGTCGGACCAGTCTTTGCTGAGCTCCCCGGAGTTCATGGCCAGCTAAGTAGGGCTTCCGCGTGCCCTGATGCTTGCGTAACCATCGACAGCACCAGGCGGTTACTCTGAGAAGATGCCGAAAGTTTGAGAATCTAGTCAGATAAGAGCTCACCTCGCTTTTAGGTGCTGCCTGGATGTGTAGCGTCTGGCGTTCCTCCTCCAGTTCCTGGTCGGGTGTTGGGAACGACTCGTTGAACCAGTGTGCCGTGTCAGTGAGCCACGTCGGTCCCGTCCACCACAGTGGGTGGTTGGCCAGTTCAGTGGGGGACGATCCTCGGGAGGCACAATCCGCGGGGTTATCTAGGCTCTTAACGTGGTGCCACCGGGCTTTAGGCAGCGTACGTTGGATGTCAGCCACCCTATTGGCCACGTAAGTCGGCCATTTGCTCGAGTGAGCTTGGATCCAACCCAGGGTAACTAAAGAATCTGACCATAGGTGGACCGATTCGGTCGTCAGCTCCAGTACCGCCAGTGGCCGCGCAGTCAGCCGAGTGAGTAGATGAGCACCGCACAGCTCAAGTCTCGGCAGCGATACTCGCTTGAGCGGGGCTACCTTCGTCTTCGCGTTGATGAGGCTGATCTGCGTCTGGCCGCTAACTCCGATGATCCGCAGGTAGACTACGGCCGCGAAGGCTCGCTCGGAGGCATCCGCAAAGCCGTGAACCTCAATGGTTTGTTGGGTTGCAGTCAGGCCCAACCACCGAGGAATTTGAATGTGACGTAGAGCAGGTAATTCGTCGATGAAGTTACTCCACCAGTGTGCTTCCCTTGTCGGCAGAGGTTCGTCCCAGTCAGTCTTAAGTAGCCAGAGCGACTGTATAAATATTTTGGCTCAAACCGTGACAGGAGCGAGCCATCCCAAGGGGTCGAAGATCTGGGCTGATTGACTAAGGACTAGGCGCTTCGTGGCTTTCGTCGCTGAACCCTGAAAACAGCGAATATAAAACTGGTCACTCTCGGGAGTCCATTGGATACCTAACACGCTGTGCGTGGAGTCAGTATCCCACTGGCGTGAGGTCCCCAGGTCGGCCTTGGCGACAGTTTGCAAAAAGTCTTGCGAGTTTGACGCCCATTTTCGGAGCCGAAAGCCGCCCGCCTTACAGAGTCGATCCAGTTCTCCCTGCAGATTCCGGGCCTCTTCGACAGTGGGAGCGCCGGACAAGACGTCGTCCATGTAGACGTCTGATCGTAGCGTCTGCGAACCGGCAGGGAAATTCGTGGCTTCATCCTGGGCTAGCTGCCGCAGACAACGTAGTGCTAAGTAAGGAGCACACGCCAAGCCGTAGGTCACTGTGTTCAGCTGAAATTCCTTCACTTGTTTCCCAGGGCCCCTGCTCCAGAGTATGCGTTGGAAGTCCCGATCAGCAGGTGTTTGAGATTCCATTAGTTCAGCGTTCCGCCGTGCCAATGCTCGTCGCAGCACCTCCTGGGCAGCGGAACACACCGCTGATCGACGATCGATCCGGTGATCGATTCTCCTAGTCCCCTGCTCAGCCAATCGCCGTTCACCACGTGAAACTGGCGGCCCAATCAGAGAGCGTACTTTCTTGGTCGATTCTCGAGGATTGTTCGAGAAGACGCTCAACGGTTTTCTGCGTTCTCTTTGTCCACTCTTGTTCATACCGCTTGTCGCGATAGACGTGTTTCTTTTTACTTGTTTTATTGCGCAACGTACGAATTTTCATCAATCAGTACTTCTCAGTACTCTGCTCAGCTCCAGTGCATAATTCATTAATTTGTGCTTTTAGAATTGCTCACGCGTTTATTTTTTACTGTTTGCTCAACACGTGAGTTCATCGTGTGTCGCGTGACCGCGTGGCTTGTGCACCAGTGAAAATACCCTGTTTGTGATTCTGCTCATCTCAGAGCCGTATTGTGCGCACAGTGACGAAAACAATTTATAATAAATTGACTTAGTCATCCTTGACTCAACTTTTCGTGTTCAGTGCTTCACTTTCCCACCGTCGCTCCCTAACCTCACTTTCCAGCGTGCTCACCCGCTTAGATTACAAACAGCAGGGTATACCACAATCTGGCGGTACATCTTTTCTACGTCGGCGACGAAGGCAATGAAGTGTCGCCGCCAGCGTACCAAAACGTCAGCCAGTGCTGGTTATCAGATTGGCTCCGATATGAAGACAGTCGTTGAGCGACTTACCCGAGCTGGTTGGCATGGAGCCGTTGAATACGACGCGAAGCTTCGTCGTCGTGCTTGCTTCCTTCATGACTCCATGGTGAGGTAAGTAGTAACCCAAGCCGCTCGAGAGGGGTTTGGAAGCCTGCATGTGTCCGAGCTCCTCGTATTCACGCATTAATTCTTCATAGAGCTTAAGGAATTCAGCGTCCCTTTGAAACCGACTCTGCATCGAAGTAAGAGTACGAAGAGCTGCTGATTTTGACTTCCCTAGCTCCGGACGGGTCTTGAACGGGAGCCTGACTACGAACCGACCATCGGATGTGCGGCGATGTGTTGCGAGGAAGTGCTCTTCGCATGCCTGCTCGTCGGGTGTCAGGGTATGTTCTGCCTGGACTTCCTCCTGCTCCCAAAATCTTTCCAGCATGCTAGATAGGTCAGCATTAATAGTACAAAATTGTACCATAGGACTCGGTGGGTTTGGAAGGCTGGCGTGAGATCCTTTGATTCCTCCAGTGAGGATCCATCCAAAGACCGTTTCCTGAGCCAAGGGTGAGCCAGGGGGTCCCTTACGAACGCCGTCCAGAAGGATCTCGTTATAGACGTCAGCTCCCAGTAATAGCTCCACAGGACCCTGATCGCCTTGGAGAGAGTCGGCCCATTGCAGGCCATACAGATGTGGCCAGCTGGTCAAATCGGGTAGCCCACGGGGCTTGTAACTGGACAAATTCGCCAGAGCAAAGGCAGGGACTCGAACGCTACGCCCTTGGTCTTGGTCTGCGGCCACCTCGATCCACACTAAGCCGCGAGTGCTACGTGAGCGTACACCTCCTGCGAAAGCCAAAGGAAGCCGTGCACGTTGTCGACTGAGTCCGAGTTGCTTGACTAACTGGTCGGAGACAAGTGAGACCTCACTACCAGGGTCAATCAAGGCTCGGGTGACGGCGTATTGGCCAGCTGGTGTGTAAGCCCGCACCAGAGCCGTCCCCAAGATTACAGTCTGCAGTACGCCGTGGAGAGATGTCACATGCTGTACTGTCGCTTCACGCTCCTCATCGAACGTTTCGTGGATTAAAGTATGGTGGTTTTCAGCACACTTTTGACAACGCTTATTCGAGGGGCAGCTGTCTAACTTGTGTTTACCTAAGCAGTTTACACAGCGTTGCAGCGACGTGAGTATCGACCGTCTGTCCGATGGCGATTTCTCCTGGTAAAGCGGGCAGAAAAGAAGATAGTGTGGACCCTTGCACAGTCCACAGGCATTGGATGATTCTCGACCAGCGGCGACTTGGTGCACCTGGGCAGCTTTGGGGCCGGTTCGTTTGTCGCCAGTAGGCTCTCCCCGTCGCTCACTCTGGCGGTCTTCCAGTGCCTCCACGCTGTGAATACGTGAGTCGATAAATTTTTTCAGTGCGTCTAAGGTAGGTGGTTCCGTGGAGGCTCCGAGCGAGGTTTCCCACTCACGGCGCGATTGAAGATCCAATCGTTCCACCGTTAGATGAACAATCCAGTCCGTCGGGTCTGGCCGACCCATGTCGGCGAGTGCGTCGACAACGTCCCATGTGGCATAATAAAGTCGCTTTAGTTCGGAGGACGATTCTTTCTTGACGGGCTGGAGGTCAGAGAGGTTTACTAACTGTGCACGTACCAAGCGACGTCTGTTTTCGAAGCGTTCCTGTAGGATCGTCCAGGCGCGTTTAAAATTGGATTCCGTTGTTTTCAGATTCTTTATTACGTCGACTGTTTCGCCCTTCAGGCAACCCCGAAGGTAGTGGAAGCGATCAACGTTGTTGAGAGACGTATCCTGGATAACGAGTGACATAAAAATATCACGGAAAGGGGCCCACTCACCGTATTGTCCATCGAAAGTCGGTATGTTAATACGTGGCAACAATGCACGTTGTCGGGGCTCGCCACCTTCGGTGTGTACCGACGGCAGCGTAGTATGTGAAGCGTGGGGATGTGTCCCGATGAGCTCCTCCCGCAAATCTAGAATCTGAGCTTGCTGGTCCATGAAGGACTCTTCAGCTATACTGAAGCAGTCCTTTGTGAAATACTCGTGTTTTTCCTGCTCAGTGGTTTGTGACTCCATCAGCGCAGTATGCTGAGTCACGAACTGCTTCCAGTGACTATCGAGCATGGATAGTCGCGATTGGATCATTCCGCTGGTAATGTTGGCCTTTCCTTTCTTTTTCAGGTTTTCGCAGATGCGACTCAACCGGTGGTACAGCTCAATCTGAGCGCTGATTTTATCGGCCAATGCGAAAGTCGAGGAAGCGCACCGTCTCCACGTGGTCGCGGGAGAATAATCCGGGACCGATCACTCGAACGTTCTTGCGATTTTACCGGTCTCCTGCTCGAAGGACCAAAATGTTCAATACCGAACGTAGTAGTCACAAACGTTCGCGTTTTAATCTAGGTTTAGGCACTAGGACGCACTAAGAACTAAGAGTTAAGACTAGCCGTTAAGTTTAAAAGTAAAGGTCACGTACACTCTGTATTTACACCACAATTACACAAAATATATTATAATGTCGTTACACTAATTTACAAAGAACACAGAAACTGTTTATAATAAAAACGTATAGTACGCGAGCGGTAGCGCGGAACCAAGTGGTTCTAGAAACAAGAAAATCTTAACCGTTACACAGAAGCGCAAGTACGCTTGGAACAAAGACGTTCTGTTGGTGTCAACGGTTCAAGACGTAGAGAGATCGCGAAGATGGATCTGGCCGTTATCGCCGAAATCTGTGACGTCAGCACCCCACCCCACAGCTGTTCGCCCTGAGCAAGACAAGGACTGCACCGGCTAAACAAAGCAGTTCGGGCGATGAAGTGCGACAGCTGCCTAATTAGGTGAGGTGCGCGTCAACAGATGGCCCGACCGATCGCATCACCGCGATCATACATGCCGCGATCTGGTCGCTTTTAGAGCGTTTAAATTGCGCGCGGTTTCGGCAGCGAATCCGTGCCGCCTTTGCCAGTGGCCGTTTGGGCCAATCCCAAACAATTATAATATATATTATATTTTTAAACTTAAAATAACAGCCAGTGTAAAGTACAAAGTGCAACTTATTATAAAAATAAAGTGACAGTTGTAAGTGGAACTATTTTAATTAATAAAAGTGTTAAAATCATATTCAGTGAGTTTCAAGTGTTTCACCATTCATTTTCTAATGTTTTCGGGCATTTGAAGTTTTATTAATGTACCACCGAAAAAATGAAATTAAAGGATAACAGATTCACCTCCGTTGAAAGTGTCATTGGCGAGCATAGAATTGCCCACTATGTCACTAGATCAGTGCTGTCAGCGTAGGGGCCCCTCACGCGCCTGCTTCCCCTTCCAATCTTTTTCTCGCATAGCGTGCCTTCCGTCGTCAAGGAGACCGCGCGACGCTAAGAAGGCTGCCACGTCCGCGAGCCGTCTGTCACTTGGATATGGGTCATTTCAGGTTAATTCGTTGACTTTCGTACCTATGTGTCAGGCTTGTTTATGATATTTGTAGTTTCAGAATTGTTTGAAAAGTACAGGTCACCAAGACTGACAACATATACCGGGAAGTAATAGCATTTGCTGGCTGCGACGCCGCGTGTCACTAATCACATGTCGTATCGGGCGTCCGAGCTCGCTCGGTGACGGACACGCTGGTCTGTCATGGTCGTCTCTTTAGCGTCGCGCGGTATCCCTGACAACGCAGACGAGAGTGGGAGAACCCCAATCTCCCGCGGGAGCGACCTTGAACAGCGCTGCACTAGATACTAAATGTTAATCTGTTACGCGGATAACGTAATACTAATCGATCTTTCAAACCACTAATTTAATTAAATTAACGAACTACGTTTGAGTTGATTTCGGAATCACTGGCGAGCAGAACATTGCCCACCGTGTCCTCTGGAGTCAAGCGCAAACCGGGTGCTATTCGAACAAAAATTAAAACAATTCAATGATTATCAGATGCCCAAAAGCAATCGAGCTGGACGAAGAGTACAGCTAAGAAGATTAAATTATAATTACAAGTGCGCCCCAGCAGATCAAGGTTCTATATTGGGAATTTATACGCCGCCCAAATTAATTCACATCCAACGCCTAATCGAAGTAGGACTGTGGGTTGAACCCAAAGGAAATCCAGCACCAGAGATCGACGGGCGATCTGAGCTACCTGACCCCTGGAGACTCATTTTGTCGGCATACAAAAGGTAGGCATTATAACATTCCATATTAAACACTAAAATATCGCGCTCAACTAACCCAGAGCATAAAATCACAGGATTTGCTCCAAGCGGATTTATAATAAAAATTCCTAAAATTCGCGGTCCCCAAATAAATATTAGGGATGTAACAGTTGCTTACAAAAATGCTTTCATATTTTGTTATTAAATAAAGAAGTCAATGAAGAAAATTTAGAAGAATTAATGGACATTCAAAGCACACCAGAATGTGATATAGACACGGACAATGAAACCGGCAAGCCTTAAAAAGGATCTACATAGAACCCCTGCTGGAACTGCCAGTTAGAACCGCATTCAATTTTGAACTAGATCTATCTGGTTCAATGCGGTACTACCTGGGTTTTCAAGCAGTGATTTTTAGCAGTTTAAAAAAGAATCCGGTTCAATGCGGATGTCCAGATCGATGGACGAAACAGGATTTTTCAGGTCCAAAATTTATCAGTTTCTATCAGGAATGACCATTTGTATAAACCCGGAAAGTTCGTATCTGAAATTGCGGATCAAAAATCTTACTGATTCAATCTGGAAATGCCACAAGCTCTTCCGAATCCGTCGCGATCCGATTTGGCAGAGCAAATAATTCACGTGATGCATATGGGGTTCGAAGAAAGAAATTTAAGCCGGTTTCCAATGGATTGGCGGATAGAAAATTAATGCGGTTCCTTCCGGTTTTACGAAACTCATACTTCGAAATAATTGATTTGGTTCAAACACCGCTAGGTGGCCGCGGTACTGGTAAATTCCTCTCGCGGCAGCGATGTGCGCCGTGCGACATAAAAGTGGCGCCGCGAGCTAACGAGGCAGCTTGCTCTGCAAAGATTCCGAAAGTCGTCATACCGAAAGCTCATTCAGCGAGAAGATATTCACAATTCAGTCTTGATTGAAAGATTCCGAGCCAAAAAAACCTCTCATTCACATTGATCAGACGTGTTTTAAATATTCCGAAAGTCATACCGAGAGCGATTCAGCGTCATCAGACGTGGGTCATACCGAGAGCTCGTTTTTTTATTCTGTCATTCAGTCTTTTAAACATTCGCAAAGTCACATGTGATCCTGTCAAAATACTTCGATCATTCAGCGAGAAGACACCGAGGCGTATTTCACAAGGCGCACATGTGATCCTGTCACTCACATTCACAAAGTCAGTCAGTCTCATATACTTCGTTCACTCTGGGAAGAGAAAAATCTCTTGACACCGAGAGCATTCAACAAGAAGATTCAGCGAGGATTGAGAAGATATTCCACAAGGATAAATACTTCGAAGCTCGTTTTATTCTCATATTCCACATCATAGTCTCATTCACATAATCTTGCTGACTTGTGATCCATATATCGAAGCAGTCATACTTCGAATTTAGTCTCCAAAAATATCTCTACCGCCATGAATCGGCACCACCCTGTCCTGAAGAACCATCTTCAGGATCAGACGACCGACGGACAGTCGAGTGGTGCTCTCCAATTCGCCGGCATTCCGGCTGATTCGAGCCTCCCTAACTTCAGGTGTGCTGATGGACCTGGTTTCCCCACTACCAGGTCAACCATCAGTCCACAACAGGAATGATAACCCGATAGAAGCTGCACGGTTAGCAACCATCATGGGGAAAACTAATCTCACTTTCACTCCAACATCAGGACCATCAGTCCAAATGGCCGGTGTCTCTTACCCTCCCCGCTATGCCAAGAAGATGGTGCTTGTAAATAAAAACTTCCAGACCACAGAAGAAAGTGATGATGAGATCACCACCGAAATTGTGATGGACCTAGATGCGCAACCAACCATCCCAGTCCAAAATTGCTTCAATATCTTTGGCTCCTTCATCAGAGACCCCAACCCTCCTGGAAAGCCCGCCCAGGACGCTCATCCCCGTTCCTCCAAGGAAGGCTGAGATGGAAAATTCACCTCACAAACCTCAGGCACCCCAGACACTCCTTCTGCGACCCAAGGAGGAAGGAAAGACTCAGTCAGACCTCCACCTATTTACATCAATGACTTCGATGGTGACTTGGCCAAGCTATCCAAATCGCTTGACATGGCATACGGCCGCAACTTCAATATCATGTTTCTGGGATCCCGAGTGAGGATATACTTCTTCAAACTCGAACACTACCAGGATTTCAAAAGAGGCCTGCTAAAAAACAACACCTCCTTCCACACATTTACACTTAACTCGGAAAAGCTCCTCTCCGTTGTTCTCAAGGGCCTCTCCAAAATGCCCACGCAAGGGATCATTGAGGACATCATAGCACAAGGACTCAGCCCTGTCTCCTGTGTACCACTAAATCCTGCTGCAGGAAGGTCCTCACCCTACTGAACCTACAAGGTGGTTTTTCCCCATGGTACTCTACTCTCTGCCGTTAAGAAGTTCAGCTACATATTCTACACCAGGGTCTACTGGGAGAAATTCCTATCCCAAAGGCCGTACACTCAATGCTTCCGCTGCCAAGCCTTTGGCCATACATCGGTAAACTGCAACTGTGATCCCCGCTGCGTTGAGTGCGCAGGCTCTCTTTTTTAGTTTTTTTTTTTTTTAAACCCTTGGGGCGGTTTCTTTTTCTTCATATTTTTGTATTGTCATCCAAATTACGTATGTCTGCAAAGTTTCCAGTCTATTGAATAGTCAGAATGGGATTAAAATTGAGTTTCTAGATTTTTCTAGAAACTCAATTTTAATCCCATTCTGACTATTCAATAGACTGGAAACTTTGCAGACATACGTAATTTGGATGACAATACAAAAATATGAAGAATAGAAACCGCCCCAAGGGTTTAAAAAATTACCCAGTCCTCATATAACCCCTAACCACAAATCCAAACGACTTGAAATCAGCCTATAACCACAAATCAAATTAATTTAATCGCAATGAAATCAGGATGTAACGGTTACATGCTGATTTCAGGGTATGAGCCTACATGCACACGACTAAAGTTTTCCCCATCCGTGACATGCCCGCAACGTCATTGGTTTCGAGCACCCCCTTCCACGCGAGCTTTGGAAAACGCGATGAATGCTCGTAGCGGTCATACCGGACCGCCCACCTGGGTATCGCTGCCCTAGAGGATCACTAGCCCACGCTATTCGTTGGTTATTGTGTTCTATCAAATGTATATACAGTACTCCACATTTTTCAAAATCGATTTTCTCGAATTTTGCTGAAAAGCGCGTCTTACTGCTTTGGGAAATTAAAGTCCGAGCGAAGACCTTCACGTACACTAAGTATAAACAATTTCTGAGTTGGACAGCCCTGAAGGTCCCCTTGTTAAAACTTGGCTACATACAATATTTTTTGTTTCTCCTTCGTCGTTGGCGACGATGTACACCTTTGTCGGGTCTTTCGCTCGTGGCATTCCAACATAAAGCTGACCGTGTGAGAAACATTCGTCTGTTAAGTCCAGGCCTATAACTTCAAGCGATTGTCCCCAGAGTTTGCAGGTCTCCAGCGGTGCCGAACACCTACAGGGGCGGTGGTAATGTGTGCGTGAATTGACGCCAGCGCAAAGCCAGCCACATGGCGAAAACGCGAAACGAATGTGACGTCACAGTTGTACCGATGCCAGCGCCCAACTAAGCCACATGTGCCACGGGCGCGCATGCGTGAGACGCAACGATTGGAGACGAACTGACGCCAGCGCCAAGCGAGTAACGTCGCGACCAACCAGCATCGACAACATATGTCCCGATGACGCTGGTTGGCCGTAGTGTCGGCTCGGCTCCCATCGTGCGTCTCACGCACACATTGCCACCGCTCCCTATAGGTGTTTCCCTCTGACCAATAGCAGTGGGGTATTGTATGGGCTCCGCTGGAGACGGGCCAAGCTACCATTCTAGGGAGCCGAGAGCTTACCGTAGTGACGTCACATTCGTTTCGCGTTTTCGCCACGTGACTGGCTTTGCGCTGGCGTCAATTCACGCACACATTACCACCGCCCCTGTAGGTGTTCGGCACCGCTGGAGACCTGCAAACTCTGATTGTCCCTGCGATTTCTTGATGGTTATGGCATAAACCGGCCGAACGAGAAACTACAATCTCTTGAAAGAAAATGGTAGATCTTTTGGGATGAGTGGAATCCTCGGAATAATAAACGTGTTCACCTTCAAAAGGTCCATCAAAATAGTTGCCTCGATCACATAAGCATTCAGAGCTTTCACCGTCAATCTGGATCCGTTGCATAGTTTTGGTGGGTCCAAATTGCGAAGCAGCATGATGGTGATCCAACTTTTAACTGTAATTTGTGTGCAGGATAATCTTTATATTCGCCTCCGAAACTAAAGATTTATATTGGTGCCTCTTTATATTGTTATATACCAGTTTTTAACAACTATTATTTAGTCTAGCATTCTATACAGTATAAT
The DNA here is from genome assembly GCA_929113495.1 of Andrena minutula. Classification (NCBI taxonomy): domain Eukaryota; kingdom Metazoa; phylum Arthropoda; class Insecta; order Hymenoptera; family Andrenidae; genus Andrena; species Andrena minutula. The sequence goes on from OV815996.1 coordinate 23,920,943, forward strand.
GCAACTTTATAGACTCATAAAATATAAAGTTATAGCTTTAGGATTTCAATAAACAACGTGTTTCGTTCGTATGATCCCTATTTTATTAGTTTTTGTCAAATTTGGGCGGCCATATTGGATCCGCCATCTTCTTTTTAAAAAACCTGCAACGAATTCGTAATCAGCGATACCTAATACGCCAGTATACCATGTTTCATTGATTTTCATTTCGATTTGGCGTGGGAATCGATTTTTGACGCCGAATGTGTCATTTTCCACCACTGTGCGACGCCGGGTAGTAAAGCAAGTTTGTAATAAACTCTCGATATAGGCTCATCTCAACATTCTCAACAATGTATGCGTTAGCGGCCGTCGCTATCCATACCACTTCTTGGAATCAATCGGTCGAGAATGAAACCCAGACCTAACCCAGACTTAACCCAGACCTCGAGTTACCCGTGAGCGAGTGAGAGGTGACGAATGAGTTGAGGCGACGTTACCGTCTGCTACATAAGATAGATACTCTGTCTCGCTTCGTTCTTCATGTGTCTACGCTCTGTCTCTCTCTTGCGCGGCATCGGCGGCTTGGAATTGTAAACAGTATTCGTTTATTTTAACTAATAACTCGAGAAGGGAAGGACGTAGCGAGCTGAAAATAGATATTCCTTTGGATTAGCTAGGCATAATGAGCTGAGGTACATTTCGTGACCCCAGAGTTTACCATTCGAAAGTTTTTCGGCGATAGACAAATACACAAACATACGATACACTTTCTGCTTTATAGTATAAGATACACTGTGCATACACTGATGCACAGTTTTTGCGCGTCGCGCTTTTCGCAGAGCCTACGTAAGTAGTTGAGAACCAGAACGATGAGACAGTAGAATGTTAATACGGTTGATGTTTTAATGTAACACACTGTATCCTTCAATATTTTTCAGTAATATTTTTGCCTTAATAAAACAGTTAAGAAAAGAGAAATATTAAAAGTTATCTAAAACTTGTAATTTTGTATATAAATGCACTATTTGTTTGTAAACACAAAGTACTGAAGTTCTTCACAATAAAAACATGAACATGAAACAGTTTTTTTTATGTAACAGCTTTTTATAATATTTTTCCAATTTCGATATGATAATCCCAACGTCATTAAAATTACATACTATTTCTTCAGTTTTCTCCTACCGTATTACACGTGGAAGTTATGTATAAACAAATAATTCTTTTATAAGTAAACCTAACTTTAAACGTACCACGATAATTTTCGTGGCTTATTTTAGAAATTGTGCGAACTGTACATACTTATAATCGTATATGCAAATCCTATTACATATTAATGTGTTCAAACATTGTATCTAATTATAATGTTTTCTCAGCATTAAATATTTAAAATTTATTACTCGAAAAAACTGATACCTATTTTCTCGATTTATTTAGCTTAAAAGTTTTATACGATTGAAAGCATATCAGCTATGAGATCAGAAGCGGAAGATTCGGGGTTAAATAGAATAAGTACGTTTTGTAGTATCTTTCTTATATAGTGTTTCATAATATCGTTTATTTACATAGTAAATACATGAAGAATGGATATACATTTCTTTTCTTATTAGTTTCTATTTTTATCCCATTCTTCTTAGTGCCTCGAAGATACCAATGATTTTTACCAGTGGAAAAGTGGGGATTGCTCGAAATTCGACTGCGATAACAGACTTGCTGATAAACTGACATATAAAATCTAGTACATCGTGATTATACTCCCATTATAACTAGAATGCGTTGAAAAGAGGCACGAAGAATATCAGCACAAAGTCGTTCATCCTGGTGGCATCGTCACGTTTCATCGTTATCTCTGTAAGCATCGCAACAAATTAACTTAGGTTTAATCCCTGTTTAATGCAAATTTTCCACGTCTTATGCTTGTTCCGGTTACATGAACACGACAGAAACTCGAAAGTATATCAAGCAGCTGTTAAATATGATACTCTTTTTCGTGTCTGTGGAATAGAATAGTAGAATATTTAGTAAATGTATGAGAAATATAAAAGTGCTATTTGGATTCCGATATTTCACAAAACGTGATTTCATTACATTCATTAATAACGAAATGGATTAATTAGATTAAAGTTGTTGTATTTGTTTGTAATATTTTAGTCAGATACAGTTATTATTTTTTTTTAATTATTTTAGTCCAGTAAAAGAAGAAATAAAAAGCATGGACGAATCGCCTATTAAGTGGTGGCCGCAATATTTAGCAGCGATTACAGGTAACTTTTACGTCTATTTGATTCAATCTAAAGTTACTTTTCCTTTGACGCTAAGTTCAGTCCACAAATATTGAATGTTGTAGTTGTAACGAAAAGATCAGAAATTGAATTATTACATATGTTCGTTGGGAAAAGTATATAAATTTATAAAATATGCACTATTTAAAGATATTAAATTTATACGTTATGATATATATTTATTACACTTGTTGAAGCATATATATTATGTACATTGCGTTTGAAGAGTCTTCTTTTTCCATTTGTTAGCTGAACATGTTTTAATAATCCAGTTTTTTAACTCCACAGGGTAAATCCGGGGCTGTCGATACACGGTTAGGTACACGTAACATAAAATGGCTATACAAACTAACACTGATATTATTTATTTTATCAGAATAAATTTAATATGTTCAGAATTTTATGCTGATTCAGAAAAAAGTGGTCAATAGGTATTTGCTTTAAGATAATATTTCCTAACATCGGGTTGAAAACTGAAGTCGTGACATGTGACTGTTTCTCCTGAGGTGTCGGGAGAAATGAGACGCGTCGCGTCGTTGGGAGAGATGGTCCGCCCTTTTTTTGAGAGACAAACCACATAATTATTCAGGGAAAAATAACAAAGGAGAAAGTAAAATTATTTATAACTGCAGATTTAGTGAAATTTCATTTATTTACGCTAAATAAGTAAAGAACACATCAAACAATTATAAAAAATGCCTACTAAAAAATAAAAAATAGTTCTTTTCTTGTACTACAATTGCGATGGTGATATACTATGAACGCCTGCAAAATTTTAGTTTTACTATTCGTACATACGTGATGGATCATTTCTCGATAAATTGCGTATTTTCGGTAATCGCGATGCGACGAGTGATCCGAACGCAACGGCTTTCTATCGTTTTCGTAAAGAACGCGAGTGGCTGATTTATTGTCGTTTGGATTTGTCATTGTGGGTTATGTTTATTGATGACTGGGTAATTTTTTCACCCGCTCAGGGTTATTTTTTAAAAATATTGTATTGTCATCCAAACTACGCACGCGTGTAAAGTTTCGAGAAATTGAATTGGTAGAATTGGGTTAAATTTGAGTTGCCAGATATGAACTGTATAAACAAACAAACGAACGAACGAACGAACGAGAATAATAATACAGTAAAGTCTCGTTAGCCGCTCGCTGGTCGGGACCGGCGTTGAGCCCGTATCGTGACAGAGCCCTAATTCCGAGTTTGAGTTTCTCGCTTCTTTCTGGCCGAAGGGGGGAGCGAGATGGAAGACTTTGCGGCTTCGGCTGCCGTGCGCGACAGATAGTGTCGGTTCATAAAGGTCCAACAGACACTTACGCCTCAGAGTCTCCTATATAGTAACGAATTCAAACCATGCAAGGTGGTATTAGCAAGACTAACTAGCGAAACCGCCAGGGTCGGGCCGGAAAAAGCAGAGAAGGACCACACTTGACTCCACGGCGTCCACTGTAGGAATTTTTCTCTATGAGCAGGATGCCAGGTAGCGAATAATATAATACATTCGCCACCAGACTAAGTACTTGGCTATCTTCTGCTCTTTTTGGGGTGTATGCACTCACCCGGGACCACCAGGGACGCTCTGGTGGCCGGGGACGGCTCTGCATAAAATCGCATGCCAGTCCCCATGCGAATTCGGGTACACCGGGAACGCAACCGCCTGTACTGGGGTTATAAGAACCACCAGCTCAGCTCCTGGTGGATGCCGTTAGGCGACAGACGCGAGCGCTCCCATGTAATCGTAACTGCTCGACGCATGCGCGCGACGGTCAGACAGCCACGCACGGCTCAAGTCTTTTTTGCGCCATAGGCGAACTTGTCCAATTGACCCCTTTATTATAATACATTTATTTGAGTTTATGTCCTTACTCTTAATTTTTACTCGTAGTTTATAACCGTTATAGTACAATGTGTAGTATTTCATTTAAAATTTTTTTTTCAACAATGCCAACAATGAAAAGACCATTTTGCACCTCTTGTCAACCTTACGCCCTAGCAGTTGCCTAATTTTGCAGAGTAAAGTCATAAATAATTTCAAATAAATGTATTATAATAAAGGGCGCAATTTGAGAAGTTCGCCTAGGGCGCAAAAAAGACTTGAGCCGGGCCTGCGTCAAGAATTTGTGAAATGGTTCTCGTGGTCACCGTAAGCACTTGCGACCATCGCGCACGCCCGTCGCGCACGCAAAGGATGGAGTGTCAGGTGTCCGAAAGACGGAGCGAGACAAAATATCAACACGTCGTCTGTCTCGTACTTTCCACGCTCGCTTTCAGTGCCTTCGCTCGCTTTCGCCTTCACCGGACAAGAGTGAGAGAGAAGTAGTGGGGATAGCGAAAAGTCTGTATCGTGTACAGTAAACCGAGCCGCTAACGAGACTTTACTGTAATAATAATCTTCGTTGATGATATTCGCCAGATCATCTTAGGTAGCGAGTACTTACTGTTCGCGGATTTTTAAATTTACAAATGTATCTCGTGCCCTTCTGATTCCCTGAGTCTTCAATCGGACCTGGATAGGCTTTCTGAGTGGTGTCTGTCGAATCACATGGAGCTGAATATTAGCAAGTGCCACGTCTTAAGGATGTCTCGTTGCAAAAACCCGTCACGTTATCCCTACCAAATCGCGGGAGTCCAGCTCCCATGTGTAGATAGTGCTTGCGACCTCGGAATCCTTATCGACTCTTCTTTCTCATTCACTCAGCACATTCAACACATCGTTGCAGTCTCAAATAACGCCCTTGGGTTTATAACCAGAAATAGCGCTGATTTCACGGATCCTTCCACGCTGCGTTATCTATACATTACCCTAGTGCTGCCTCACCTCGAATACGCATGCGTTATCTGGGCACCGCGTTGGGAGAAATATAAGACTCAACTTGAGAGGGTTCAGCACAGATTCTTGCGCCTTTTAACTTACAAAAGTGGCCAGCCTCTTACTTGTTTTGACCACAACTATGGCCCTATCATGAGCAGAGCGAATATCCGGACCCTGAAGCATAGGAGGAGAGTTACGGACCTGGCTTTTCTGTACAGAATACTGAATGGCATGGTAGAAAACACTCGTGTTTTGGCGTTAGTGTAGCGAACGTGTAGAGTGCGGTGTGTGAAAGAAAGCGTTGGTAGGAAGGAGGTTAAACAAGTAAGGAGGTAAGCGGGCACGCAAAATCTTATATGTGATGCAACAGAGATGGAGAATCCATGGGGAGCCAGCCAGATTTTTCCAGAAGAGGCGAGACGTGGTTAAATTTACGAGAAGCGGAGACAGGAGTTCCGAACGAGTTGAACACGGGAAGCAAGGCCGGCGGATAGACGAGGACTATACACAACATCACAATAATCGAAAAGAGAGAAGATAAGAGATTGAGAGAGGAGAAGCTTCTGAGGAGTAGTAAGGAGATATCGTGAAGGAAATAGGATACGGAGACGAGGGTACGCAGCACGACAAAGGTCAGAAATATGATTTTCAAAGCTTAAAAGAGGATCGAACCGGAGCCCAAGACTTTTATGAGAGCTGCTAGGGATAATACTAGCAGAATCGAAGGAGAGGGAGAAAGGAGGTAGCTTGGCTAACAGGGTAGGAGGACCGATTAAAATTAAGGAAGTCTTAAGGTGGGATCTGCTACACGCGATTGGTCGCAGCGATTTGACCCAGCGACTGGCCCTAGGCTGATTCTCCTCGCCTGCGACCAGGGGTGTGCTCGGGACGGGCCGGAAACTTTCGGGCGGGATCGGGCAGGGTCCCGAGACTCGATTCGGGCTACAAGCATAGTCGCCATAAGCGGGCAATTTGATTTCAGGTCGACTCGGCAAAACTCGGACGATTTCGTTACCAGTAATAGATCAAAATTATTACCTGAGACCATAGAAAAATTATGTTTCTTACACGTTAACTTGAAATAATAAAATATTCGCCTTCCGGCATATTGTTGTTACTATGAAACATCCAGGAAATATTCCTTTCTGTATACAAAGATAAAAAAATGCCGAATCATATTAAGCTACTTTATAAAAAAGGTGTTTGATTTTCTTTCGGCAAAGATAGAAAACTATTACTGGATCTACAGAAATGCATAAAAAGTTCAAAACACCTTCTTCTGTATTCCAGTCGGAATCTTTTGACCTACAATTTGTTCTATAATTTTTAAAATCTTTATTTCTGACTTCATCTTGGGTCTCTCCACCTAATTGGCCGATTGCAAGGTTGCCAAAATATAATATATTTTGGCAGGAATGTATAAATACTTTGTGAACAGTGTTTGGTATATAGGATAACATGGATACAGGCTTACAAATATTTCTGCATGTTTTGCCTTGTGGGACAAATATGGGCTCAGAGCGAGGCGGAAATTCCAATTATTTTTTACAGCCGGTAATTTAGAATTTTTCGAAGCGAAATTTCTTTATTCGTTTACGATAGGCAATAATTGCTTGTTTTCGAACCGTTCGTCGGGAAGAATTTGTGTACCTGGTGTCGAACAGGGACAATCGACACCGTTCCGTTTTTTTGCAGGGGTTTGAACTTTCTTCGCTCTGAGTTAAGGGGAGGTTCTGGTCTAAATGTCGATTTTTTTTTTATTTAATTTTTCGAATGTTCAACCTTTTAGGAAAACGTGTTTAAAAGGATTTATTGAAATTCGCAAAATTCCCGAAGTTATAGGCATTTGAGTAGCGGCAAATGCATGGGTGACAACCGGTCACTCGGCGTTCACGTAAAACTTTAAACGCGTTTTTCTGGAAACAGTGTTCTCAAAACGGTAGGAGCTGTATCTTCAAAAGTTATTATCCGATTCGACTGAAACTTGTTTTATTTTGAAGATTATTCTTTTTTCTAGGGGGGGGGGGGAACTAAAAAAAATTACAAAAAGTTAAAAATTTATAATTTTCAAAGGCGATGAAATGACGAAAAATACAGGGAAAAGTGATTTCAAACGTGAAGTGTCGTTATTTTCTAAAAAAAATGTAATTTTTGTAATTTTTTTTTAGTTTCCCCCCTTAGAAAAAAGAATAATCTTCAAAATAAAAAAGGTTTCAGTCGAATCGGATAATAACTTTTAGAGATACAGGTCCCACCGATTTGGATCAATTTTTTGACGCTTTAAGTTTAACGACTCCCCAGGGCTGTCTGCACTGATTAATTATAAAACAAAAAACATATTTCTATAATTTAAATCATCCTTAATACAATGCAACAAGTCCCATTAAATTATACACACTAGTTTTCCTTTAATTAATTCCTAAAAATCACCTATTTTTTGGGGCTCTAGACCAGAACCTCCCCTTAATCCGTTGATTGCTCTGTTACCTGGTGCTACACAGGGACTTGGGACCGGCACGTACCGTTGTCTACCACCGGCTCGCGGGACCATAACCGCGACCCTGGCGAGACGCTCTGACCAATGATACCAGATCGAGGAGAGTTCCCTCGAGAATTTCCCTCACCTCGCGCACACTACGCCAGAGCAGCATGTCCGTGAGTTGGACTCCGAAGTGCCGAGCTCACGAACACGCTGCTCTGGCGTAGTGTACGCGAGGTGGGGGAAATTCGCGAGGGAACCCGTCCTCGATCTGGCATCACTGGCTCTAACCGATCACACTGATGAATTTTTCACAGCGAGATGCAATTCATTCGTTGCTTACAAGCGGTAATATTCATATTTTCCCAAGAACGTTTCTACAATATCCGTTTGCCACATTTCTAAATGGCAAACAAGCACGTGGTGGGGTCTTTAAGAACTTTAGGCATTAGTAAACCGTGGCCCGCTAATAATCCGTTTAGGGCATCACTCATCACGCTACATCATGGAACTTCGCGCGTGTGTCGATAGGAATACTGCACTTTCCATGGCATATTTATCAAATTCTTGTAGTTTTATTGGAACTATTGACGCTAATTCATGACGAATTAACGTTATTTTCTTATATAACGTCAAACTTATATATTAACACTTTTAATATCAATTTCCTTAATAATATTCGGCATTTTTAAATTGCAAAATACAGGATGTTACATTTTTCCCATTTTGGGGATTTACCCCCACTGTGCGACATAGAATACACGTATTTAATCCATAACTGCAAAATATTCGCGAAGTAACTAATTATTTGCTATTACTTAACAGATTCGACACTACTTATTTTGGGGCTCCAGAAATTGTTTTCTTTTATATCACCAAAAATTAAAAGACTCGATTTAAAATTCTGCACGAAAAATACATACAATCACAGACACGTGTTTGTACACAGATCAGAAGTAGGCGTCATGATATTTTAACCGTTTTTAGGTGCTCATATTAGTAGTCTACAGGTAACATAAAAATACATATCTTTTGAATTCTGACTTCTTTCCTTATTTTTTGAGATTTTGTCACACCGTGGCAATGGGTCGCAGTGTGACTGGTCGCTAGACTCCCTCCCGGAGGAGTCTAGCGATCGGTAGTCGCAGTGCCGAGCCTGCGACCAGGTATAATGGGAAACAGACCCTCCTCGCATTGTGTTGACTCTCGAGTAGCCTAGGCTGGTACTCAAACAGACTCGCGTCAGGCTCCTACGTCTGGCGCATACCCGACGATCGCAGTCGCATGTAAGAGAACAGATACATACTTTCCCATTGCAGCAGATCAATCGCAGCGACCAATCGCGTGTAGGAGATCCCACCTTTAGATGGGTTAAGGGATAGTCCGTGCGATTCAGTCCAGCGCAGTATATCCCCTAGTTCTCTTGTTAGCTTTGAAAGGAAGGATTAACATGGCTAAATTACTTTGGCAGCATTATCCTTCAATACCTCTACTATCTTATTACCCAAAGCAATAAACGAAATTGAATTTAGAAGCACGAATAGTTTAAATACGATTCTGTGCACCACTTTTTGATAAAAGAGGTTAAATATAACCCAATTTACCTTGTATAACCTTAAAATCGAGAAAACCATAGAAGCAAGCGAAATGATGCTATTTATTCTAATGTTTGGCTGCTAGGGAAACAATGATTGTGCTACAGTGCTACACCTTAACGCATTTTTACGTAATTCATAGAGTCTGAAATATAGTAACTGTATCGACAACCCTGGATTTACCCTACATAAGATTACATTTCGATAAAATATAAATAATTAATTAAACGACATCTGAATTTCCCAATTTTAGTTCATTTTACAATTTCTAACTATTTACATGCTCTCTTCTTCTTTCTGTGTTCAATATAGCCACCTTGTCTATGGCAATGTCGGGTTCTCATATAGGCTGGACGTCACCAACATTACCAAAATTAAAATCTCCGGATTCTCATATATATCTAACCTCGGATGATGCTTCGTGGATCGCTTCGTTTGCACTTCTCGGCTCGATACCTGGTAACATTCTTGCAGCCTTCTTAGTGGATTGGATCGGTCGTAAAATTTGCCTGCTAATAGCAGGGGTACCACTCGCCGTTAGTTGGATCCTAATCATAATAGCCTGGAATCCGTACTTCCTCTACGTTTCGAGATTCATCAGCGGAGTTGGTCTCGGCGTGGCGTACGTTGTTTGTCCCATGTACATCGGCGAGATTGCCGACAAAGAGATCAGGGGGTCTTTGGGGTCTTTTATTAAGCTGATGGTAACTTTTGGCGAGTTATACGCCCACGCAATTGGCCCTTTTGTATCGTACGAGTGGTTGGCCTGCAGTTGCGCTATAATCCCTGTAATCTTCTTTTTAACATTTACCTGGATGCCAGAGTCTCCTTACTATTTATTGATGACGAATCGCGAGGATAAAGCGATGAATAGCTTGAAGCGCCTTAAGAGATATGCCACGGAGAATCAGTTAGAAGAAGATATGGAGCAGATGCAGAAGACTGTCGTCCGTGATCTTAGTGACAGGGGGCACTTCTGGGACCTGTTCGATACTCCCGGTAACAGAAAAGCTGTATTAATCAGCTTTGGCCTCCAGTTGGTTCTTCAATTCAGTGGCATCGCCGCTGTAGAATCTTATACTCAAGAAATCCTCGAAGAAGCTGATACGGATCTATCTGCCGGAATAGCGGTGATCATTCTGAGCGTTCTTCAGCTAGTCGCTGGTGTTGGGGCGGCAGCTTTGGTAGACAAGCTGGGAAGGAGACCTCTGCTTCTGATCACGACCCTACTCGGCGGATTGTCTTTAACCGTCGCCGGAGCCTTTTACTTACTAAAATTCCAGATTTTAGTGAACATGGCCGACTTTGGTTGGATTCTTCATGCCTCTGTAATATTTTATGAACTTATTATTGCGTTAGGGTTAAATCCGTTGTCCTACATGATGCTCGGCGAACTTTTTCCAACAAACGTAAAAGGAGCTGCTGTGTCCTTAGCAAACGTATGGGCTTCCCTTTTGGCATTTTTCGTTTCTAAAATGTATCAAGTGATCTCTGATTCCTGCGGAGTTTATACTTCCTTCGGTTGGTTCGCAGTTAGTTGCTTCCTTGGAATCGTCTTTATTCTCTTTGTGGTCCCGGAAACTAAAGGAAAATCGTTGTTGGAGATACAGGAAGAACTTAATTGCAAAAAGAAAAAGAAGAATCATGGTATAAAGAAACACAGTGAGCAAAACGTTCGTGTAAGTACATTAATTTAATTCAGGTAGCAAGAGAAACGATGGTCTTGACATATTTTAATAATCTGTATAACATATTTTTTCATTTCACTGAAAAATATTATGGTATCGCATACACTTGGAAGGAAAGAGCCTGAGATGTTTTTCAATTATGAGCTATCTTTTAGAGAAAAAAACATAAGTCGCTGTTGCTATCTATAAAATGTTGGGCATAAGTAGAGTCTATACTATAGACATGGACACTTCATAATTTTAGTGATTTAAGTATGTACCAAACTTGTAGTACTGCCTGTTTCATTGAAGACAGAAAAGATAGCAAAAATAGAAGGATGTATAGTTAAGTGAAAATGGTAAAACCAAAAGTCGACTCATGTAACAAACTGTATCTTCTTTTGACTTCACTTTCATAAGTGCTTACACTCACATGCAAAGAGCAATTTCACTTTTTTAAATGGAATTATATCTACGTACGTTTCTTTTAAAGGGGACCCCACCTATAAGCCACTAACAAAAGACAAAGTTAAGGATTTTTGTTAGTATAAATAAAAATATAGAACTTAGCTCCTTTATATAGTTTTAAAGCAAACTTTATTTTGTTAGAAAAAATTTTTTCTGAAAAATTTTACAAAATGGCCTCCCGAAGAATTGTAAAAAACTAGCCCACTCTCCCGGGAATGACTGGTTCATCTGAGTAGGAAATCCAAAAAAGATATAGAAACAGGAATAGTATCTTTGACGTAGCGTAGAATTTTCTTAAAATTTGAATTATTTTAGAAATTATAGCAGTTTGATGAATTGACTTTAATTTTGGACAAAAATATGCACTGAAATGCTTGTAAAAAATCGATTAATTGAAATATTCAAAAAATCCTACCCTAGGTGAAAGATAATATATTCCTGTTCATACACATATATTTTTTATAGTTCCTTCTGACATGATCCAGTCATTCCCGGGAGGATAGGTCAGTTTCTTTGTAGTGCTCCGGGAAGCCATTTTGTACAATTTCTAAAAAAAAAATTTGTCTAGCAAAATAGAGATTGCTTTAAAACTATATAAAAAATTCAAGGTCTATAGTTTTATTTATACGAACAAAAAAGCCTAACTTAATCTTTTGTTAGGGGCTTCAGGGTGAGATCCGTCCCTTCGATCGATTCTTCTCGTCATTTTTGCTATATATAACGAGATATTCCTAATTTCTTAATCCGTCGGATGCTTTGTTTAAAGACATTCAAATATTATACATTTAATTTCATGATAAAAAAATGTGTGTGTAGGGGAGACCGGGGCTAAAAGTTCCGATTACGATAAAACATAAAAAATGACGGTTAAATAATGTAATTATTCTCTTCACTATTGACTGAGTTCTTGTTAAATTTGTTATATTTTCTGATTTTAAGCTTGTATTTAATATATTGTAATGGGTTTTTCATAAAAAGTAATTTATTTGTGGCTGGTCAAAGCGGAACATCTTACCCCTTTTTGGGGCAAGTTCTTATCGCATTGGGGTAAGTTGTTACTAAGATATAACAGTTACCTTTTATTGAAATATTTCATTTTCTAATGAAATAAAACAGAATTTTATTAATAATGTTTATTTCTGAGGGTTTGGATCTACAAAAATGTATTATCTTTAAAAGAAAACCAAAACAATATAATAACCATAAACATTATCTTCGATATAAAAACTAAAATCTACAAATCAGTCTTACATTCAACTGTTTGTGGGTATCTTCTTAATGTGATTTGTATTTGTAGTCTACAAGTAGCTTCTTGTCCAGATTGTAGTTTTTTAATAATTCTCAGCAGAGTCAAGTGGCAGATATTGAATTCTCTAGCGACAGTTTTTATCTTTATGCATAACTTCGATGGAAATGGTGCCCATTTCAGCTTTTCATTCATATGTTCGCACCTTAAAGCATAGCAGGGACAATTTATACATTTGTAGCGGGGCAAGTTGTTACGGGAACAACGTGCCCCAAGTCAAAGAGGAGATATAATAAGAGGCGTCACTCGACAAGGACAGAAATAACCTAGGGAAATCACTAGACAACCAATTTAAATGCCCATTCGGCAATGATCGGTAAACTTCGGCAATAATCAGCCAATTGCGGTAAGGTACATTTAGTCGATTTGAATATCCCGCTCGAATATACAACCAATTTAAATGCCAAAGGTCATGTAAGGACTTCAAAGGTTCTGCCCCGGGTGACGCCTCTTATTATACCTACTTTTTGCCCAAGTCACGGGAACAACTAGCCCTTATCGACACATGTAGCAATTTCACAGACTATTCTGCTTATACATATATTGAAACGATAAACACTATCACTCCATCCTCTTAAATGCCATTTGATCCATAAGAACGAATCAATCAATAATATCGACGTTAAATAATCGAAATAGACCAAAAAATCATAATAGAAAAATATTTACTTATCTGGTACGGGACTGGCAAGTCCTTGCTTGCAGCCACACGATTCGTTTTCGCGGATGCTATTAATATGGGCGACAGAGTGGCGTGATCAACTCACACGGAAAAAATAATTTCAAGTAGTGCTACACTCTGTTCATTTTAAGGGGGGTCACTCAAGTGAAAATGAACTACCAGTAATTTTACAGATAAAAATTTGAAAATATTCATATCCATATGATTTTTTACGATGAAATGAATTATGTAAGAGTTAACCCTTCGTTGACACTCTGGGTGTGAGCCACCCATAAGCTGATTTTGACGCTCTGCACCTTCTATATGCAAAATAAATAGTTTTTTCCAAAGCCGACTTACAAACTATTTTTTCTCTCAACATATTATATCCGTATAACAACTCTGTAGATTTGTAGCTCCTAATATTGAAATTTGTAAAAGTTACAACTTTTTAAAGAATTTCTTCGTTTTTTCTCAACACATGGTAACCTAGATTTTTTTTTACAAAAACTGTGATTAAATTTCAACTAAGAAACTATTGGAATATATTCTAGGGACCTTAAAATTGACCCATGATTTTTCTTATGACGATTGGATTCTTTAGATGAGTAGTTGTACAAAAATATGAGTAGTTGCACAGTAGTTGTACAAAAATTGCTCTGGGTGTGAGCCACCCAGGTGTGTCAAAGTTGATCGAAAAAGGAGGTGTGTCAACGAAGGGTTAATATAGTGACAATTTTTTTTTTCAAAATTCAAAAAATAAAATTTCGAAAAAATTATTCGATTGTAAAATCCATACCCTTATTTCTTTAGAATTGTATATAAAGACTGCAAAAAAAATTTCAGCTCGAAAACTTCATTTTTGTCCGAGTTATAAAGTTTTTTGTTTTAGCGTAGTAACTAAAACTTCGTACGTGTAAACACTTTTTCGCAGTATTTGCATTTCAAAACAATTTTGTGAGCTTGTCCATACGCTTTCTCACACAATTGTAATTCTAAGGAAGACTGATCACATTCAATACAGTTCATATGTGAACAAAGATTGTTCAGATTAGGAATAGCAATAATTGCATATTGAATCTGTTTCGATGTACAACGATATACGGTCCGGGCAAATTGTCAAATTAGAGCCTAACGTTAGACATCGGCAATACTATTTGATCTTTTCCTATATCATGTAAACACATGTATGGACTTCTAGTTTCACTTTACTTCAGATCTCTGAGTAAGTAAAGTGTATTTCCTTATTCTTCTTCCTCGACTTTGTGACGACCACCTCGTGAGCGTGTCGGTCGCAATCGGGGAGACTCGGCCGGTAATTCAGTCGGCTCGGCTCGGCTCGGCCTCTGTCGGTTGCCGTCGCACGGCCGCTCGTCGTTCGCTCGCTTGCTTCGTGACGCTACGTGACAACTTTAGAAATTTATCAATTCTTCAAAATGACTAGACCGAAGAAAAACAGGCAATACTATCGTCAGAAACAGAAGAAACGATGGCAAAAGTTTTGGGTCAAACAAAATACTGTGGAGGATGACAACAATAATCTTAGTCCACAAAATTCTAATAATACATATGATGCTTGTTTTGGTGTTGCTAGTTTCGTTCCTCATAATTCAAACGGGAATACAAGATTACAAGCATTATCAAAAAGTGCGATGACTGTATATCCTTGTGCTTCGAAACAGATTCAATATGCAATTATTGCTATTTCTAGTCTGAACAATCTTTGTTCACATATGAAATGTATTGAATGTGACCAGGTTTCCTTAGAAATACAATTGGGTGAGAAAGCGCATGGACTAGCTCACGAAATTGTTTTGAAATGCAAATATTGCGAGAATAGTGGTTTGCAGTCTGTAAAGAGTTCTACGATTAGTTCTCATGAAATTCATAATGAAAATATGACTGCTTCAATCTACGATATCAATGTACGTATTTGTAAAGCATTTTCGAGTATTGGGAAAGGATACTCTGCTTTAGAAGAATTTAGCGCCATTATGGACATAAAGTGTATTTCACAGTCATTGTATACAAAATATTCTGCAACTTTGAGATGTTCATCCATCAAAATATGTACAGAAAATTTGCAAAAAATAAGGCACCAAGTAAAGAGACAGTATGAAGATTTGCATACTAGTGATCATAGTTCTCCTACTGAAATATCAGTAAGTTACGATGGATCTTGGCTAACTCGTGGTCACACATCAAAATATGGAGTGGGTTGCATAATTCATGTGCTAACCGGTTATGTGCTGGATTATGCAGTAATGTCAAAATATTGTAAAAGTTGTACATATGCAGTACGCGATTTAGACGAAAATTCTCCGGAATTTTCGATATGGATGGAAGGGCACAAAGAGTTTTGTCAAAAAAATCATACCGCTTCGTCCAAATGCAATGGAAGTGTTCGCAGCAGCGCAAATATGGCAAAGATCAGAAGAATATGGTGTCCGACTGAAAACCTTTATTTCTGACGGTGATTGCAAAACCGAGCAGTATCTAAATAGTCTACACATATAGGGGCAAGGCGTAACAATCGAAAAAGAAGAGTGTGTGAACCACGTTGGCAAAAGATTATGGAGAGCTTTGACCGATTTGGTAAAACAGGAGCGTACGAAAGGCATTACTTTAGGGGGTAAAGGGCACGGTACCCTGAAAGAAATTACAATTAGAAAATTGACAGATTATTATAAAAAAGCTATATTACGAAATAAAAACAATATTACAGCTATGAAAACTGCCATATACGCGACAATATATCACGCAATTTCAACGGATACGAAACCACAACATTATAAATGCCCACCAGGTAAAGAATCATGGTGTTTTTACCAATCAGCAATTGCGAAAGGAAGAAAACCTGGTTCTCATGCTAAGAAAATAGGAACACCTATCAAAGAACAATTTCTGGATAAAATATTACCAATTTATAATAGACTAAGCGATGAAAAACTGCTCCGTCGTTGTGCACAATGCCTTACGCAAAATTCTAATGAAAGTTTGCATAGCATGATATGGCGTAAGTGCCAAAGGATATTTTTCCTTCAAAATATCTTATTGAAGCTGCAGTCGCAGAAGCAGTCACTGAATATAATGAAGGATGGACGAAAACAATATTACATGCATTCACGGACAACCATATGCAAATGAGCGAACAATCATTGAAAATTGTTCAAAACCGTCACAAAGTACGAGTACGCAGGTATAAACAGAAAGCCTCAGAAAGATACAAACGTGCTAGAAAAATGATACGAACTGCACAATCACGAAGAGAACAGGCATTGCAACAAGAAGAAGGTCCAACGTACGGAGCAGGAGCGTTTTAGTTACTACACCAAAACATAAAAACTTTATAACTCGGATAAAAATGAAGTTTTCGACCTGAATTTTTTTTGCAGTCTTTGTATACAATTCTACAGAAATAAGGTATTGATTTTACAATCGAATAATTTTTTCGAATTTTTTTTTTAAATTTTGAAAAAAAAAATTGTCACTATACTAACTCTTAAGTAATTCATTACAGCGTAAAAAATAATATGGATATACATATTTTCAAATTTGTATCTGTAAAATAACTGGTAGTTCATTTTGGACGGTCCAACGTACGAAACGAGAGCGTTTTAGTTACTATGCTAAAACAAAAAACTTTATAACTCGGACAAAAATGAAGTTTTCGAGCTGAATTTTTTTTGCAGTCTTTGTATACAATTCTACAGAAATAAGGGTATGGATTTTACAATTGAATAATTTTTTCGAAATTTTATTTTTTGAATTTTGAAAAAAAAAATTATCACTATATTAACTCTTACATAATTCATTTTAGCGTAAAAAATCATATGGATATGAATATTTTCAAATTTTTATCTGTAAAATTACTGGTAGTTCATTTTCACTTGAGTGACCCCCCTTAAAGATAGAACCATCGGAACAACTTACCCCCGGAACTTTTAGCCCCGGTCTCCCCTACATCATAGTTATGTTATTGCAGTTATGAAAACACGTCTAGTCATGGGAAGGTAAATCTTATTATACCATGCAACCACTTTCTCTAACATATTTCTTCTGTCTTTAACGAAACAGAAGGCGCGATCTGTCCCAATCGTGTTGTGCAGCCTGTATACATATTGTGAATATAGATTTCTGCTGTCGAAGCTCCGTGACGCAGGTGGTATAAGCAGGCGGCTTGTATGTACCTACGTATGTAGTCCAGGTTTGAGCGATTAAGTACGTAATCTCGTTTATCGATAATTTCCTTACTTTTTTACATGCTTTAATTTGCAACGTGACAACGATGTACTGTACATAGAGTTGCTAACTTTTTTTCGGGCAAATATAATATTTGACAGTCAAATCTGATAAAAAATATAGTACTTTCCAGAGGAAAGTGGCACAAAATACAACTGCAATAAAATAACGAAATCTTATTTTTTAAATGTATATTTTTTGTGCATTTTGCATTATTAATTAATTTATTGTCTTTAACAAATATGTCAAAGGTTTGATTGCATTGAAAGTTCAAATGAACATATACGATAAGTTCCTTTTTATGAGAGACAGATTTCATATTTATTATAGAAAAAATTCTGCATGTTAAAGTTTAAATTCGTAAATTAAAATTTTGATGTTGTCATAGAATAAAGAAATAAGTAAAAATTGTAGAATTTTATCGTTATATCGGAAATACAGTATTTTTAGGTACTATATCTTTTTCTAACAGTACATGGTACACTAGAGAAAAGTATAGTACAATAATACATATTATATTACAGTTGGCAACACTATGTAGATACAGTGTGTCAAATGGTAATCATCATGTATACATTGGAATCATAAAAAAAATTCGTTACGAAAAATATTTGATAATGCCAATCAAGTTGATTACTTGGAATAACTGGAAAGTAAACAATATAATTGCAACAAGTCTTTATTGTGTTCTTAGTGCCGAATATATATACAAGGTGTTTCATATCCAGTGGTACAAGCGGATGGGTGGTGATTCTACATGGAAAAATAAGTAAAAAATATAGAATAAAATGTTCCAATGACTCGCTTCGATTCCGAGAAAATAAAGGTAAAGGAAACGTTAAGTCCCAGAGGGGATTACTGACCCAAGAGCTTACAGGGTATGCTTTACACCGTTGGAAATATCTCGCCAATACGAATCGATTGATACAATTTTAACTTCGAAATCAAATGGAATCACCTCGAAAAATGGCCTCAAAGTTCGAGATTTTGCGGTTTTGAACAAAAGAAACCGGTAGTAAAATCCCAACCGGCCCGATGGACCTCGGATAGGCACCTGAGGAAACACCGAGGGATGTAAGCGACACTCTAGCGGGTTGGGGCAGCAAATGTGCCCCACGACATTCATTTCAGGGCCGTGTTGGGCTTGCGTTTTCCCCATACGCCACTAATCCATTGGCGATTTCGTACTGGGCATTACGAAAGGGGCCCATAGGGCAAACGCAGGCCCAACACAGCCTTGAAATGAAGGTCATAAGGCACATTTGCCGCTCCAGCCTGCTGGAGTATCGCTTAAATTCCTCGGTGTTTCCTCAGGTGCCTACCCGAGGTCCGTCGGGCCGGTTGGGATTTTACTGCCAGTTTCTTTTGTTCAAAACCGCAAAATCTCGAACTTTGAGGCCATTTTTCGAGGTGATCCCATCTGATTTCGAAGTTAAAAAGGGTATCAATCGATTCGTATTGACGAGATCTTTCCAACGGTGTATAGCATACCCTGTAGGTCCTTGGGTCAGTAATCCCCTCTGGGACTTAACATTGTCCTTTGAATTTAGCACGGGTACGCGTGCACCGAAGTTGTACATACATTTTGGGGGGTGCTAAAGGGAAATGCTCCTCCCTTACTGTGGATTTTTGTTTATATTGGTCAGAAGCGTTACCCTTATTATTATTATTACTTCAGTGCATGTGAACTCGTCAAAAATTCAAAGTCAATTTTTCGAAACCAAAGCGAGCGTTGAAAAAATTTTATTCAACCTTTTTTATTCATTTTTTCATGTAGAATGATCAATCTTGCGTTTGTACCACCGGATATGAAACACGCTGTACACAGTTTTGTCTTGAAAAGTAGCCGCATCTCGGGACTGGGCGCGAGCTCTTTTCAAAACGAGTAGTCTGTTCGGTTTGCCTTTGATCTCTACCGTGGCCAGTGAGAAGCACTGAGAATGAGTGAGAGTCTATGCCAGGCCTTCCCAAGTAGGAGAAATTCACTCCTGAAACAGATGTTTCGGTTCTCCCTCCAACGCTGCGCCTTAGCTGCTAAGGCCGCTAAGGTGGGACGATTCCTCCTATCCTCTCTCCGAGGAGACAGTAACGCCACTAAGGTCAGTATCAAATATATTGCCCGGTGAATTCGGTTTCGCAAGCAGCGATCGAGGAGAAATCAGCCACCACCATCTGATAATCGCTGATTTGTCAGTTGGAGTTGCGTGGTCCTCGCAGGGTATGGTGGGGTAAAGGAAACGCTGCTCGGCTCCGCCTGAACTAGCCGGTTGGCTGTTATTTATCCTTAACGTAATAGTTGTGTGCGTTGCGAAGCTATGCGTAGACCAATACGAGATGAAGCTATCGAGAACGAATCAATGTTCTAACCAATAAAGTTTCTGAATTTTTTTCGTTGCTAACGCACACCTATTCTGATGTGCGTATTTCTACGCTGACAGCTCGGTTTGGCCTACACGCCAGAATCTTGGCACTATCCCCACCACTTCTGGCTCACTCTTGTTCTGTGAAGGTGAGAGCGAGATGGAACAAGAGCGATTAAGAAAACGTTGAGAAAAGGAGCACTGAGGCAAACAAACGGCCAATATATATGATACCGACCTTAGGTAGTATGTTGGGGCGCTGTAGGGTGGAAGTACCGAATGTGTCAAGTTTTTATAGGAAATTTCATAATGACTTAAAAATAGTACGGAAAATTAAAATTTAAATTAGCATTTCAAATTGACGTAAAAAGAATTAAAAAAGAATTATTCCATACAACGATACAGTACTTATTACTATATCGTTGTATGACTGTATGTAATAATTACTATATCGTTGTATGTAATAATTCTTTTTTAATTCTTTTTACGTCAATTTGAAATGCTAATTTAAATTTTTATTTTTCCTACTATTTTTAAGTTATTATGAAATTTCCTATAAAAACTTGACACATTCGGTGCTTTCACCCTAGAGCGCCCCAATCTGCTGCCTAGCGGCGTTACTGTCTCCTTCAAGAGAGGGTAGGAGGAATCATCCCATCTTAGCGGCCTTGGCAGCGAAGGCGTAGCGTTGGAGGGAGAACCGAAACATCTGTTTCAAGAGTGGATTTCCCCTACTTGGGAAGGCCTGGTCTACGCGACAGCGACAAGCTATAAATTACGGTCAGCACTGCCGCGTCGTCGTCTATTAAAATAAGCCGCAATAGATCTCTCTGGCACCTCTCATTCGCCGCGGCAACTACAAAAGAAGTAGCGATGACTGCGGCGACTTCTTTTTGAGACAGAAGACGCGAGCAGGGATGCCAGTCTTTACGCGTAGTGGAAGAGGAAAATACGTGTAATGGAGGGGGAACACCTACAGCAGTGGAGGTACATGTGTCACAGAGATGGGAAAATTTTTTATTTGAATAAAATTTCGAGTAACGAATGAAAGTTAAAAAAATTATTCGTCATTCTTTCGTTAACCAGCGGTAGCTTTATTTGACACATGACGAGAAATTTTTGGCTGTACTTCCGAATGGCCACAGTGGCAGATCGACACGAGGTTTGGGGGAAAGGGTGGGGAGAGGGTGTGGACCCTAAATATCAAATTGTTGCTTCAGGAATTTATCAGTTTTTGAGATATTAATAAAAACAACTTTTAGTATGTCTGTTGATTTATTCCGACATAACGCATTCCACTTTTTACTTTGTCCCGGGTATTAGTATTGGTTGGGGTTAGATTATTGGGGGGGGGGGGGGGTGCGCGCCCGCTTGCGGGCGCGTAAAGCATGGTAGCCAACCGATGTTACCGATGTGAGTTTGGAGATTTGAACCAGCAACTTGCGAATGCGACCCATCCTACTATATGGGGTGTTATTTTACTGATAGTCAATATTCTAGGGGGTGATTCTAGAGGCCAAAATAAGACGAAAATAGAATACCATTTTTTAATATCGCGCTTCGTTTTCGAGAAAATTGACTTTGAATTTCAGCTAAATACGCGTGCCTTTCCGGCGCCTGAGGAGCACGCGGAGGTAAGGAAAACGCGTCCAGCAGTTCGTAAAACAGTTTGGGGGGACGGGAGGGTCGCCGGGTAGGGGTGCCCGCACCTACGTCCAAAAAAATTTTTTAAAAATTAACAATAATTTTGAATTAATTTTTTGAAACTAATAAATACCCGAAGCTACAATTTTAGATTTGGGGTCTACACCCCCTCTCCACTCCTTCCTCCAAACCTCATCTCGATCGGCCACTGGGGCCATTCGGAAGAATATCCGAATTTTTTAACTTTTATTCTTTCTTCGAAATTCTATTTAAATAAAAATTTTGCCCATCTCCGGTGTGTCACGGCGTCATCACACACACATATACCGCCACTGCTGTAGCTGTCCTCCCTCCACTACGCGTATGTTCTCCTTCCACTCGCGTGGGGAAAAGCCTGGCAACCCTGGACGCGAGTTCCTTTCGAAACAGTAGTGTACTTTCAATATCCGTATGATGACTACTACGTATTTAGCAGTGTGCGTACCGCTATTGCTGCCACAAATAAAAGCAGGAATCGATTATCCCATGACTTCGAGTATGTACATATGTATGTTACCAGCTCGCTTACTGCCTGCGCCATAATGAATTCGACATGATTGCGAAAATGTCTTTGATTTGAACAAAATCAGGTAACTCTCGGCGAAAACTTAATAATCAGATTTCTGCAAAAGATCACTTTTTGCACTTGATATCAAGGATGTTTATGCAATTGAAATATAATTTAGTATATAATACGTAAAATTAGAGGACGTGTTAAGTCATCGTTTTCTTTGTTTCTAATTTATTTAAACAATAATAACCGTTGATGTTGGCAAATTTTACCTTTTTGTCGCGAAATCGTACTTTATAAGTGGATTTCTATAGTGGAAACTGTTACACAGGCTACAAAGTTCATTCTTCTTTTATTTCAGTATTTTCAGTCGAGAAAGTTAGACATTTCGGAATAAGTGTTTCGTTAGACTGGAAAGTTATATTTGAAGTAAAAGACATAATTTTGCAGAAAACATTCATAAAATATCTGAAGTGTTTAATTTTCTATGGCTCTGAAACATGTTTATAGGAAATAACGGGCCATCGTTTCAACTGAAATTCTAAGAGCATCTAAATAATTGTTTTTAGAGAAGCGACCTTCATGAAATCTACGTACACATACGTTTATTAAGTGTGTTATACTTGAATTGTTATTATTTTACACTGAAGCACAATCAAGTGCATTTTCCAAATTCTGATCGAAACAGTAATGTCCAAATGCTTAATGATGAAGCGCAAAATTTTCTTGAAGGACCGTATTCTGGACGTGTATTTTCTATTCTAACTCATTATTAGAGAATAAGAATTGTTTATTTCTTTAAGTGAGGGCCCTCACAGTTTATTTAAATGAATTTGCTTCGGTGAAAGTGAGGAGTTTATGAGAAGTAGTGCTGCTTAAGATTGCGTCATTTATTATTGAAGAACACGTATTATTGAATGCCTTGAACATATCACTCGCACCAGGAGATAAACACAGATATGTCACTTATACAAATAATGGAATGAAATTCGCCGCACGTCATATAAAGGAGTTAGACTTTGTAAACATTTACTTTTTCGCAGTCTTTATGCAGACATACAGTGTCGGACATAAGTATTGGGATCTCTTTCAAAACAATATAACGTTTCACAAACTGGTCCAAACGACTTCAGTTTATTTGAGAAGCTAGAAGGATTAGTTTACTAAATGATATGTTTCGTCGTTTTGGAAAGAATACAATTGGTCGGAATGTCGAAGGATATAGTGAAGGTCACTTTTTCAATTTTTTATCTGACAAGGGGAACTTCGGGACTATCCATCTCAGAAATTGTTTATACTTAGTTTACGTGAAGGTCTGCACTCGGGCTTTAATTTCCCAAAGCAGTAAGACGCGCTTTTCAGCCAAATTCGAGAAAATCGACTTTGAAAAATGTGGAGAACAGGTATATACATTTGTTAGAAAGCAATGACCAACGAACGTCATAGGACAGTGCCTACCGCTCCCGATTATTAACCATGACGTCTTCATTTCGCATCTTACTGTTGGCATTATTTTTTTTTTCATTTGAATACCTACACCTTTTACATGCAAAGTTGATCAAATTCATGCTAATTAACAGATATGCAAACATCTGTTATATGTATGGGTGTACGGTGTATAACGATGCTCCACCTCCTGGGAGGTGGACATCACATTCAATTAAAAACACATCTTATTTTAAATTATCTCTTGCTTGAAAAATGACCCTTGTGTGTATGCTAACTGCCGTTCGCCACTATCTCGTTTGCAAGTTCCATTTTCTACTCTACGTGTTTTATTTTTGTACGAAAAACCTAATTTATTGTAAATATTCCTATTTAAAAATTAATATGTGCAATAAAAAGTACGATTTTTCAAGCAAGAGATAATTTAAAATAAGATGTGTGTTTTTAATTTAAAGCGATGTCCATCTCCACGTTGTCTGCTCCACGTTCCCGCGGTGGTTTTCCCCTGGTCTAAAGTCTCTGATACGACAAAAGAAGGTTGCTCACAGAGTTTTTAAGCGTTCTTGTTATTATAGTGACTATTTAATTTTTTCTAACCTTCGCTCGAAATGTAAGCATGCCATGGCGCGTGATTACCGTTCTTATATCGATAGCGTCGAGAACGCTGTGGGTGATGATGTATCAAATTTTTGGAAATTTGTAAACACAAGGCGCGGTGTGCATGGTATCCCCAATAAGGTTCACCTCGACGATGTGTCTGCTTCGTCACATGTGGCAGTAGCGAATCTATTTGCTGATTTCTTTGGCTCTGTTTATAGTCCTCACTATGGAGGCCCGCCTGCTACTACTCCTGGTATGTCCTCTGGCAGCGATGTTGATATGCACACGATTTCCATCTCTATCGGACAAATTTATTCTAAACTTCAGACACTTGATACATCAAAGGGTCCAGGTTACGACGGAATCCCTCCGTTATTTTTAAAGGAGTGTAGTTTTATTATCGCCAGGCCCTTATGGCATATTTTCAATTCATCTCTAGCCATGGGGACTTTTCCTGATACGTGGAAGACCTCATTGGCCACTCCGGTTTTCAAGGCGGGAGATCGCGCGGACGTAAAAAATTATCGACCCATATGCAAATTGTCCGTTATGCCTAAGGTTTTCGAGGAATTAATAACGGAACATTTAACTCCCTGCCTCTCCAACGTCATTTGTGATGAGCAACACGGATTTGTCCCCGGTCGATCTACGATTTCAAATTTGGCGGCGTACCACTGCTTCACCTCGGCTGCGCTTGATGCGGGTAGTCAGGTCGATACTGTTTATACTGATTTTCGTAAAGCTTTTGACTCTGTGGATCACTGTATCCTGCATTTAAAACTGTCTGCAATAGGGATCAGTGGTTCGCTCCTTGAGTGGATTGCTAGTTATCTGAAAGGTAGGGTGCAGGTTATTAAGATTCAAGATCGAATTTCTAACCCGGTCAACGTGACCTCTGGTGTTCCACAGGGATCGCATCTTGGTCCTCTCCTGTTCCTGATTTTCATCAATGATCTCGGTTCGGTATTCCAGCATAGTAGATTCCTCATGTATGCTGATGATCTTAAGATTTTTCGAACTATAAAAAGTGCATCCGACGTAAATCTGTTGCAGGAAGATCTAGCAGGGTTCGAGCGGTGGTGCTCCATCAATAGAATGCGATTGAACACAGGGAAATGTGTATTTTTGAGATCCCATAGGGCTATCTGTGGCATTCCCTCTAATTACTTGCTGTGTGACACAACTTTGTCTGAGGTAGACGAAGTGTTAGATCTAGGCGTTACATTTACTGCGTGTCTGGATTTCCGTAATCATTATCGCAGGATCACGTGTAAAGCAATGAAAACCCTTGGGTTTATCGCCCGCTTTGGCAAGCACTTTAGGAAGGTCAGGACACTTAAGTTGCTTTATGTTGCACTTGTGAGACCACAAGTAGAATATGCGTCGGTGATATGGAACCCCAGACACAAACAGTATGTCGGCTCGATTGAACTGGTCCAGCATAAGTTTTTAAGGATAGCAATGAGGGTCTCAGGTAGTCCTATGCGGTTTAATGATCACGATTATAATCCTGCCTTGCAAATAATGAGGCTTTCTACGCTTTGCGATCGCCGTGACATCGCGGACTTAATGTTCCTCTACAAGGTCTTCCATGGACATATTAAATGTCTAGAGCTTGTATCATTGATTTGTTTTAACGCTCCACAGCGGACGTTGAGATCGAGACCCCTTTTTGTATCAGGTGTCCCAACTTATCAGTATTATTCCAATGATCCCATAAATCGCGCCATGTGTATGTTGAACCAATGCCCTAAGGACATTGATTTCTTCTTAACATCTCTCACAGCGTTTAGGACTCAACTACTGAGGTGTATACCATTGACGTAATACATACTTTTAGCACTAAGTCATATTTATACTGCAGACTGTTTACTTGTTTACTTGTTTTTGTTGTATAATTGTTACTTAATTGCTAGAGCTTATTTCTTTATTATATATTTTTTTATTTTTATCTTTTCTGTTATTAGTTTTCTATGTATCTTTTTCTGATATATTGTAATTTATTTCTGCATTCTAAAGGGTTCCCCCTTTTTT
Source organism: Andrena minutula (assembly GCA_929113495.1). Lineage (NCBI taxonomy): Eukaryota > Metazoa > Arthropoda > Insecta > Hymenoptera > Andrenidae > Andrena > Andrena minutula. The sequence continues at coordinate 23,947,072 of OV815996.1, forward strand.
TTAATAATAATAATAATAATAATAATCTCCTGGGAGGTAGAGCATCGGTATACATCGTACACACCCATACATATAACAGATGTTTCCATATCTGTTAAGTAGCATGAACTTAATCAACTTTGTATGTGAGAGATGTAGATATTCCAATGAATAAAAAAAAAATGCCAACCCCAGAGTGAGATGCGAACCGACAACCTTATGGTTATTAGTAGGGGACGCTAGGCAGTGGTTCACGCTATTCGTTGGTCATTCTTTTCTATCAAAGGTAAATACAGGCACTCCACATTTTTCAAAGTCGATTTTCTCGAATTTGGCTGAAAAGCGCGTCTTACTGCTTTGGGAAATTAAAGTCCGAGTAAAGACCTTCACGTACACTAATTGTAATTATAAACAATTTCGGAGTTGGACAGTCCAGAAAGTCCCCTTGTGAGCCTGTAATAAAAATTTAAAAATCTCGTTTGTAGATTTAAATAAGATGTTTACATGCTGAAAATTTCATCGAAATCGGTTTACGTAGCTATGAGTTAAAAGTGGTGGAAATCACAGTTTTCAGCCTACAACTGTAATAAACCTAAAGATTTTACATATTTTAATGGCTGAAATGTTCAGCACGTACTACCTACAATTTACATAAATCTACAAACGGGATTTTTAAATTTTCATTACAGGCTCAGATAAAAAGTTGAAAAGCGACCTTCATTATTTTCTTCAGTATTCCGAGCAATTAAACTTTTTTTCAAAACGCCGAAACACGTAACAATTAGTGAACTAATCCTCCTAGCGTCTTAAAAAAAATTCGGTTCGTTTGGATCAATTTTAAAAGAGTTATTCTGTTTTAAAGGATGTCCCAATTCTTTTGTCCGGCGCTGTAAATATTCAGTAATACTTTTCAACGGCAGTTTGTTTAAATAACTCAGAGGGTAAACACGATAAAAACTTAGTTAGTGTTGTTAATAACAGAAGCGATTCTATAGAAGACAGTACGACCTCGTTTTGCTCATAATTTCTTCAAATTAATTCGAAAAGTTATAAGAATCTTAAGAAATCATGCGATAGTATATATGTGTGCTAGTTTGGGACCCGATTGTGTAAAGAGCAAACTCGCATGACCATCTTCTTTCCCTTTTAGGCAGGGTTAAACGTTGAGACTGATAGATATTAAATTAATCGTAAACTATATATTTATTTATCGTGAAATGATGTCACAGAATGGAAGAAATTGAACTGATTTAACGATATAAAAAATTACTAAACTTAAAAGTCATTTAATCACAATGTAATTATTTAATCCGTGGATTATCGCGAAGCAAATATCTGAATGAAGTCTTTCAAAGATACATCGGAGTCGTTAAATAAATCAATTCAATGTAAATGGAAAGTAACTTTCAAAGACATAACGAATCTCATAACTATTTGAATCTCATAACTGAATTTGGTGCATAAAAGAATGCTTATAGTATTGTATATACTAGTATATGATATTTAAAATATTTGGTGATCTGCGGATTAAATATAAAAACTTTCTTTCCTGTGACTAGTTTGGCGATTATAAACATCTTTTATCCCTTTGAGGCAGGGTGCAAGAGACATGATTAATACAACGATTACGATTAAACGTTATCAAAGCGCGCCGCGTATTGTCGCGAGTGATTAAAAATGCGCGCTCAAATGGCCCTGATGCAAGAAGGATTTAGATGAGCACCGTAGCATGACTATTTATCCCTTATTTACCCCTTTTGGGCATTGTGAAATATATATTACTATAAGAATAGCTTCGACGCAGAATATAATCAAACCGATTATAATTAAATGTTTAATGTTACTAATATCCTGTTATCACTCAATGGATAACAAAACCTATTGTTTATCATATATTGTGCTACACGCAAAATATTTACAAGCAATGTCAAGGTGGGTATCCACTTGTAACGTATCCTCTTATCGTATCGCCGTTGCGCATTAGTGTGGACGGGCAGCATTACACCGTCTCATATCAAAATTGGATGTAAATATACGCCACAGCATTAGTGATGATACGCGAAAAAGTTACATACCGTTGCACAGTATGGTATCACTGGATAACACGCCACGGCGATACGATAAGAGGATACGTAACAAGTGGATACCCACCTTTACACTAGAAATGTGGTTATGGCTCACTGAACCAGTGCCGTCTCATCGTTTTCGAGGGCCCTGAGGCGAGCTCCATATGTGGCCCTCAAAATTATTCTAAATTAAATAAAATAAAAAATACCGCGCTAACACGCGAAGTGAATAAGTATTAAAACAATTAAATAAATAAGATTAAACGTGAGGTCCATTTCACGAAAAAGGGCCTCATTTTTAAATCTAAATTTTGGTGTATTCGTTATTTTCTTTCCGTCACAGTTGGAGGACCAATTTCCATTTATTTTCTAACTTACACAATTTTTCGGGGACCTCCTAAGCTTCGGGACCCTTAGGCAGCTGCCTTTTTTGCGTGCAGGTTAAGACGGCACTGCAGTGAACCCAATGTAAAATGAATCAGGACTACTCGTTGTATATTCAACTTCATAATTGAAGAGCCCTTGTAGGAAACACTGTAAGTGCCAAAAACCAAATTCTATACTAGGTATAGTATTATTTACCATTCGCACGTAGAATATTTTTCGATAAATATTTGTTTTAATTTTGCCACCTACAGTGTTTACAAGGACTCTTCAATTATTGAATTGTAGATTTACTAGCATGGGTAACGAAATTCTACGATTTTTTAAAGCATGATGTACTTATTGTAAAATGTGTTTTGAGTTAAGTATTGAATATACTACATACATATGTTCACGCAATTGCATGACTCTCTACAAGTCCCTTTCAAGCAGGGTGTAAGATAATCGAAATGTATTCAGTACAGATTTCTACCATGTAGAAGTTTGCAATTTACGTCGGCAATAAAACTTATCTTTAAAAGGAAACTCGAGAATATCAGAATTTTTTGTGTGTAGATTAGGGTGGCTCATTTTCGATTTTTGAATTTTCTGAAGAAATTTTTTTTTATCATTTTCGCATATTTCGGTATATCCCCCCCCCCTTAAATGTTTAAAAATAGTCCGCGAAAATAAAAATTCCATTTTTTTTGTTCACCTGTGACGTCCCACTATCTTTCGCGCGGTCCCAACTAGCATCTTCCCTATAAGTCTGCCCACAACTCCATAACTATCTATAATACAGCAACTCTTAACCCTTTCTCAATCATCAAATCGCCTGGACGATGTACCTTTCTGGCCCCCATCTCCAGATGATCAAATACAAATCCCCTTCCCCTCTTCACCCTAGAAGCCACGCTCTGTCCCTCACATCTAAATCTCAAACAAGTCCCTCGCCTCAAAACCCTCTTAGATTGAAACCGCTTCTCCTCCCCTCTTTACCAATCAAAATCAAAGGCAAGCCGCCCTCAAAACCCCAATCAAAACCTCCCAAAAACCATCCAATGGGTTGAGTACCCCCTTTTCAAAATCCCAAAGAGCCGCCAAGTAAGCTATTGCGACGTGTATATCGCGCAGGACTCATCAAGACATTCCAATTACACAACACATATTTTATACATGAGTCATCGCGCATACCGCAAATTCTCCGCATACCTGACATTCCATCGCTTTGCATAAATACCAGCGCCGTATGGACCGCGACAGCTAGTTCGACAACATCCGCTACGCGAGTTAGTTCGTTTCCATACATTTCTAAATCTCTAAATCTCAATGTTGTAATATTTTGCTTCAGTGCAACGTCTCCAAAGGGACTGCAACCCTTCGACATCTCTGTAAGCGCATACCATTTCATTCCCATTACTAACTTTATCACTTTCTATTATTATATAATTTAGTTTTGCTCACGCTTATTGCTTTTGTAAGATAATTCGTCGCTGAGCGGAGACGGCTGCTCGAGGCATCGTGGGGCTGGTTCCGCCGACACGGCTACGGCGACCACCCCGAAACACCGATGCATTCACCGGTTATCTACCGGTTCGAATAAAAAAATGAGCCCGCGACTTCGGAGATGGGCAATCATTACGGAGTCTCTAAAACGAACGGACGCTTGGAGATTCTATTATCCGCACAGAATATACTACAATATCGACCAGTTTTTCATTCACCTTTCGGTATATCTTACAAATCAGAAGTGGGATAGTAACATGATTGTGTTGGTGTTACCGCCATTGTCATTCAAGCACTTTAGTGTGAGACTTTTTAGCCACGCGTAATAGTGAGTAGAGTCGATGTGATGGGTGATGGGACGTTTGCGAAATTGTTCACGGAAACGGTAGAAATGGAGATTAATTTATACCGTGTTAGGTAAAGGTGGCCGTTCCAATAAGCGGCTACAGCCGCCAGCGACTGCGACCGGCGCACAGTGGTCGAAAATGACACAGTCGGCGTCAAAAATCAATTCCCACGCCAAATCGAAAGGAAAATTAACGCCCCTTGGTGTACTGGGGTATTAGGTATCGCTGATTACGAATCCGTTGCAGGATTTTTGAAAAAGAAGATGGCGGATCCAGTATGGCCGCTCAAAGTTGACAAAAATTGGAAAAATACGAATCCTACGAACGAAACACGTTGTTTATTCAAAACCTACAGCTATAACTATATATTTTATGAATCTAGAAATGTGCATCACACTCTATAGAATAATATTCTAATGAATAGTTGTTAAAAAATTATTGTTAACAATAAAGAAACAACATTATTTACTAATTTTATCATTTCCGCGACAAATACTGCAAATACGTGATTAATCTAACCATTGAATATTTATCGGAGACAAAAATAAAGATTATTGTCATAAAAAAATGTTAGTATAATTGTTTATTAATAATTTGTTTAACAATTTTTTAACAAAGTGACTGAAATCCATTTCATACAATCAAATTGATCATATTTGGTTGTAATATTGATATAAACAATTAATAACAATTAATTGTTATTAAACAATTTGTTAACATAATAGATTTCAGTAATATTCAACAAGATAAGTGTAATTTGGAAGGTACATTGTTTTTATGACGTAGGTACCCACTAAGTAAGGATTCTTGGAAATTTCATCCGCAAGGGGGTGAAAAGGGGTAAAATTTATTTTCTCGGACTCCTTAATATCTCTTAGGTCCGATTAGATGTCACCTTGGTTTTCACTTACAACGGTTGCCCATACAAATACCTAAAACTCAATTTCAGGATTTTGCTCTAATCAACCCCTAAGGGGGTGAAAAGGGGTATACTTTGTTTTCACGGATCCCTCAAAAGCTCTTCGGTCCGATTCGATATCGATACTTGGTTTAAGCTTAGCAACACAAATGCCTAAAAACCAATTTCAAATTTTTACCCTATTCAACCCTTAAAGGGTTAACTCTGAATATGGTGTACTAAGTAAGTGTGCATTGAATTGGGGCAACTTAAGTTTTGAATAGTAGGTGTGAACGAACATATACCTACATATATCAATATCCGTTATACGGAGGTTACTTTACCGAAATTATATAAAAAATTGCTACAAAAAGCAGATATAAAAGTAATTCCTTTTAATTATTCTACCGTAGCGAAGCACGCGTATTTTTCTATACATAAATAAAAACCCTAAACCCAGTATTTGAACTTTTTAAACTTTTTTTTACATTTTTCAATTTTATAATTTTTTCCGTGTTTTTTTTTTAATTTTTTGTTTACTTGAAGTTTATTAAATAAAATAATATTTATATTGATTAATGGTTTGTTGTAACTAAAACTCATCGGCTGAATTTTCGTCATCCGACTTTTGTTCATTATTATTGGAAGAAATTAATAAGTTTTTAACTTGTTCACACAAGTCTTTAATTTTGTTTTGTTTGTGGACCCTCAAACCACTTATTATTGGGTCGGATGAAACCAACATAAGGTGCATTATGTCTTCATTACAAACAAAACGTGAAAACAGTCTACTAAAACGTAACCTAGCCTGCTTAAAAATTTTATTATTGGCTTCTTGAGCTTCCTCGGATAACCAACCAATGGGTAGCCCAAAAACCGCCATTATATTTGCACCGTGTATCAAAACTTTGTGTACACATGGAGGCATTTTGTACCAATCGTATAAGTCAACGAATAATGTTGCGGTGTCAAGTGTGTACTTTTCAAACTTATCAAAGTCAATGTCGTACCCACTTGTCAAAACTTGTAAAATAATAGAAAATCGTTCTATTAAACGAATGTCTACTCCTGTTGCGTTTGCCGCTTTCTCGGGGTCATCAAAAAATCGCCTGGCTGTATTTCCATCATTGGTTGTTCCGTGACCCTGTTTCACCACATCTACAATCAGTGACATTTCCGATCGTATACGGTCTTGCACCAGGTTTTTTCGTTCCTCTTTTAACTGCTTATCATCTCCTTTAGCGTAAAATTTTTCGAAATCTAAATTGTAGGCGATGAGCAGAATACATTCCATGAATCTAATACGACAATGGAGAGTCGATAGCCCGTAATAGTAATGGTTTTCTTCAACGTGCAGTTTTTGAAGAAGGTCTAATTTATTCATTTGATTTGGGATTGCTCTACATATGTTGCAAGATGTCGAAGATAACTACACTAGTTACATACTAAATGGAACTGCGCCTGCGTCAGTCTCGCGCACATAACCACCGCTCCTGTAGGTGTTTCCCCCTCCATTAACGGTAGCTTAGCCCGCCGATCTCTAGTGGGGAGAGCGCCGAACTCGCATGGGCCAAACGAAGCACTGCACGCTGGTCACACTCCGAGGATTTCGCAACCACTATTTTTCCTTTTCAGGACTATTTCCCAATTTTTTTCCAAATCTTTATCAAAGCTTTTACTGCTTTTTTATATAAAAATTCTATTTCAGTCCTTTTCAGGACTATTTCCTATTTCCTTTTAAACATTCTTTTTAAATATCGAGTTTTCATTTTAGTTTTGATTTATTATTGAATTTGTATTTTCAAAATTATATTAAGTTAGACAATGTCGATTTTTACAATTGAACAAAAACAGTTGTGAGAATGGTTATGGTCTGAAACAAATAAAATGAGACTGGTGCTGCAGTGGAGTTACAATCGCTTTTGGATCTTACTGTTGTAAGAATTTTTTCATTAATTTCAAAGGAAAATTTAAAAACCGTTACGAAAAAACAACTAATTCTACATGGGAAATGGGGTTTAGATGGTGCTTCCGGTCAACAGGTGTTTAAGCAAAAGTGGGACAATAATGAATCAGTAAATATTGATAGCTCGATATTTATGGTATCATATGTACCACTGAGCATAATGTCCTCAGATGGACAAACGATATGGAGAAATACACGTCCATCTTCCGTGAGACTTTGCAGGCCAATTAAATTTCAGTTTACGAAGGAAACCAATACAAAAATTCAAGAAGAATATGAATATACAAATGAAAAAATTAAAAATTTAAAAATCACAGAAGTAAATATTAAAAGAAAAAAATATTATGTTTCATACAAATTATATTGTACCATGCTGGATGGAAAAGTATGTAACGTCTTAACAAGACAAGCATCTTCGACATCTTGCAACATATGTAGAGCAACCCCAAATCAAATGAATAAATTAGACCTTCTTCAAAAACTGCACGTTGAAGAAAACCATTACTATTACGGGCTATCGACTCTCCATTGTCGTATTAGATTCATGGAATGTATTCTGCACATCGCCTACAATTTAGATTTCGAAAAATTTTACGCTAAAGGAGATGATAAGCAGTTAAAAGAGGAACGAAAAAACCTGGTGCAAGACCGTATACGATCGGAAATGTCACTGATTGTAGATGTGGTGAAACAGGGTCACGGAACAACCAATGATGGAAATACAGCCAGGCGATTTTTTGATGACCCCGAGAAAGCGGCAAACGCAACAGGAGTAGACATTCGTTTAATAGAACGATTTTCTATTATTTTACCAGTTTTGACAAGTGGGTACGACATTGACTTTGATAAGTTTGAAAAGTACACACTTGACACCGCAACATTATTCGTTGACTTATACGATTGGTACAAAATGCCTCCATGTGTACACAAAGTTTTGATACACGGTGCAAATATAATGGCGGTTTTTGGGCTACCCATTGGTTGGTTATCCGAGGAAGCTCAAGAAGCCAATAATAAAATTTTTAAGCAGGCTAGGTTACGTTTTAGTAGACTGTTTTCACGTTTTGTTTGTAATGAAGACATAATGCACCTTATGTTGGTTTCATCCGACCCAATAATAAGTGGTTTGAGGGTCCACAAACAAAACAAAATTAAAGACTTGTGTGAACAAGTTAAAAACTTATTAATTTCTTCCAATAATAATGAACAAAAGTCGGATGACGAAAATTCAGCCGATGAGTTTTAGTTACAACAAACCATTAATCAATATAAATATTATTTTATTTAATAAACTTCAAGTAAACAAAAAATTAAAAAAAAAACACGGAAAAAATTATAAAATTGAAAAATGTAAAAAAAAGTTTAAAAAGTTCAAATACTGGGTTTAGGGTTTTTATTTATGTATAGAAAAATACGCGTGCTTCGCTACGGTAGAATAATTAAAAGGAATTACTTTTATATCTGCTTTTTGTAGCAATTTTTTATATAATTTCGGTAAAGTAACCTCCGTATAATGGATATTGATATATGTAGGTATATGTTCGTTCACACCTACTATTCAAAACTTAAGTTGCCCCAATTCAATGCACACTTACTTAGTACACCATATTCAGAGTTAACCCTTTAAGGGTTGAATAGGGTAAAAATTTGAAATTGGTTTTTAGGCATTTGTGTTGCTAAGCTTAAACCAAGTATCGATATCGAATCGGACCGAAGAGCTTTTGAGGGATCCGTGAAAACAAATTATACCCCTTTTCACCCCCTTAGAGGTGATTAGAGCAAAATCCTGAAATTGAGTTTTAGGTATTTGTATGGGCAACCGTTGTAAGTGAAAACCAAGGTGACATCTAATCGGACCTAAGAGATATTAAGGAGTCCGAGAAAATAAATTTTACCCCTTTTCACCCCCTTGCGGATGAAATTTCCAAGAATCCTTACTTAGTGGGTACCTACGTCATAAAAACAATGTACCTTCCAAATTACACTTATCTTGTTGAATATTACTGAAATCTATTATGTTAACAAATTGTTTAATAACAATTAATTGTTATTAATTGTTTATATCAATATTACAACAAAATATGATCAATTTGATTGTATGAAATGGATTTCAGTCATTTTGTTAAAACATTATTTAAACAAATTATTAATAAACAATTATACTAACATTTTTTTATGACAATAATCTTTATTTTTGTCTCCGATAAATATTCAATGGTTAGATTAATCACGTATTTGCAGTATTTGTCGCGGAAATGATAAAATTAGTAAATAATGTTGTTTCTTTATTGTTAACAATAATTTTTTAACAACTATTCATTAGAATATTATTCTATAGAGTGTGATGCACATTTCTAGATTCATAAAATATATAGTTATAGCTGTAGGTTTTGAATAAACAACGTGTTTCGTTCGTAGGATTCGTATTTTTCCAATTTTTGTCAACTTTGAGCGGCCATACTGGATCCGCCATCTTCTTTTTCAAAAATCCTGCAACGGATTCGTAATCAGCGATACCTAATACCCCAGTACACCAAGGGGCGTTAATTTTCCTTTCGATTTGGCGTGGGAATTGATTTTTGACGCCGACTGTGTCATTTTCGACCACTGTGCGGCGGCTACAGCCGCCAGCGACTCCAACTGGCGTCGTCGCAAATGGTATTTCCTATATCTAAAGGTGGCCGTTCCAATAAGCGGCTACAGCCGCCAGCGACTGCGACCGGCGGCTACAGCCGCCAGCAACTCCAACTGGCGTCGTCGCAAATGGTATTTCCTATATCTAAGCGTCGACGCCATGGCCCCCACCAGTGCAACGACGCGCCGCACAGGCCCTTTTCGAGCACTTGAAAAGAGGGTCTATTGTTGTATGAGGTCTCGAGGACCGTCGAAGATAGTGAAAGACTAGCCATTTGTCTTATATGTACATCGTGTTCTGTTTATCTATCGGATTGAAGAAGTCAATGACATTTAGGTGCTTCTTTTAAAATATCGGAATTCAAATTGTGGCAAAAAATAGGATAAACCTATTCCTTTCTAGTGATGTATAAGTTAAAAAATATTTTTTACATCTATTAATTTGTTTTTTCTATTTTTTAACTCAATCGTGATAAAAAATTGGAAACTGTTTTTTGGTACTTTATTAGTGGTTTAAGTCACACGCTGGGGAAACGTTCGGTTTTCAAGTTATTATTTCTGTACTTTCCATAGTATGTATTTATCAATTTTTTTAGTTTTATTGAAATTGTTGACGTTATTTTTTTAAATAACCTCAGACTTTGTTATGAGTTGTATATTAACTCAAATTTTTATGAACTTACTTAACAATATTCAGCATTTTCAACGCGAAAAATGGAATATTGCATTTTCCCATATTTATTGGGATTCAGGCCCATTGTACGATATAGAATACAAGTGATTACTCCATTATTAGCAAATATTGTCAAATCTTGTTTTCGCAGTTGCAAGGACAAATATATGTTGATTATACATGTTCGCGGAAGATAACTAAAAAGTCGAAAATTACTGATATTTTTTCAATGAGTTTCTTATAAAAAAATAAATATATATAACGAATTATTTGCTATTATTTTGCAGAATCGATACTAATTATTTTTTACCCCTTTAACTTTACTTTAACAAACTTTGAAAGAAACTATTTAAATTTTTGCATAAAACAACAAATTTGACATGTGTTTACACGCAGATCAGATGTAGCCGTCATGATATTTTTACATTTTTTTACAAGAGCTCATATTATTAGTTTACAAGATATATATATATATATATATATATATATATATATATATATATATATAAAAAAAAAACAATTCCATAAGTTATGAATTCTGACTTCTTTCCTTATTTCTGGATAATCTGTCCGAATGTGAGATGGATCGCAGAGCGGCTAGAGTCGCAGAGCGGCTACAGTCGCGATACTGCTTCTGGAGCAGTAGAGCGACAGCCGCTGCGCGACGTGGCGATTCTGCTGTTACGACGGAACACAGACACTCGTGGCATTGTGTAGTGTCTCGAGTAGCCTAGGCTGCTCATGAACCAAACGCGCATAGGCTATAGCAATCCTGGCGCGGCCGCAGCAGTCGCAGCCGCCCATAGGAGTTGGGATGAATGCTTTTCCATTGTACCAGTCATCGCGACAGCGGCTGTAGCCGCCGGTTGCAGTCGCTGGCGGCTGTAGCCGCTTATTGGAACGGCCACCTTAAGCGTCGACGCCAAAGGCCCCCACCAGTGCAACGACGCACAGTGGTCTATTTCGCCAAAAAGCTGGCCAAAATGCAATTTTCAAACTATAAAACAGCGTTTTGCTACTATGGCACATTTGTTATATACACTGCAATGTATCAAATACTGTTTGAGAAATTAAAATACAGTTATCAGTTACTATTATATAAACCTTTAAAGTTGGCTTAATTTCTTAGTCCTTAATGTCTTGATATTTCTATCATTTTTAATGTATCACACAAAGTTTCATTGAAGGAATTCATTTGTGAAATGTTTTACCATTAAAATATGTGTTATAAACATTAAATTTGCATAGCAGCAGTCCAAAATATTTGTACATTTACCCGTGTATTTCCCTTCCCAATATATCGTACATCTTAGTCCTCGCTTAAGGGAGGTTTCTGCCTTGTTGGGCCAAAAAAGGTTCGATATTTCACCAATTTTTTATGCGAAAAGTATTAAATATAGAATGTTGATATTTGGTATGTTTACTAAGCGGTCTTTATTGAACATAAAAATATTTTTTATAGTTTAACAAAACATGGTAGTGGGAGTGGGAGGAGCCACGTATGTCGGTGCGCGGGCAATGATATTCATCGCTTGCGGAAGTCCTAAGTCCCGGACAGGTGATCTGAAGCAAAAAAATGAAACATATTTTTACTTTGTACAATATTGTGCATAAGTTGACCCAGAATCAAGAAGAAAAATTGGAAAATAAAACAATAGTGAGCGATCGAAGAGAATTTTTTTTTTCACCAAAAATGTTTGCAGATTTTTATTCATTAAATAAAAACGGTAAAGTATTTTTTGATAATTCTGGGTCAACTAATGAAGACGTTTGTTGTACACGTGCCTGCCAAATTTCATAAAGATTGCTTATCTAGGGCATGTAGGAGCACTTCCGCAAACTTGAAAAATGTAGTTTCGAGAAAAACGCGTTTAAAGTTAAACCGAAGGTTATGTGCGAATAAAATGAAAAGTTTCATACTTACACCTAATCTGCTATGCCAGGAGCATAGAGGATACCTTCCTCTTCTTCAAAAAGTTCGTCTTGAGCTGTCCGTTCCAGTCTTCGGGCCAATCTTGCTTCTTTTGATGATGCGGAATGTGTAGCGTCAGCTTTTTTGACGCGCACCATGTCCCTTTTGTTGGCCATTATTTTGGCTTCAGATTCAATTGTGATGCCCATCACTTCCATCATACGCAGTACGGGGGTGATACCTTCATTGAAAATACATACGGCAATAAAAGCTGCCAGTTCGACAATTTTTTTCGAGCAAAAAATGTGTTTTGGAGCCAACCTCCAGAGGACAGCGTTGAAACTTTCATTATTATTTTGCGTATGTCCGCCCAAACAGCGTTGCAACAGATCGTCTGACGACAGATCTGAATATATCGGACGAAGGAGTTTCTGAACTTCAGTCGCAAGTGGTTGTTTGTGTTTGAAATCATGCAATTTGTTGCCTGCCTCTGCGCGTCTCCAGTTGCACCACGAGTCAGGCCCGGGCGGACAATTGTCGTGCTTCGGCTTCGCATCGGTCGAGCATTTATGATCGAAAGTCGCCCAAATAGCATTTTTCATAGCAGTCACAGAATCAGGATTTCTAATAATTGCCAAACCATAGTAATTGGTCAAGTCACGAATCAATTTATCCGTCAATTTGCCACCACCTTTGCCACCAACCCCTTTCGTCTTCTTTTTTCCGGATCTCAATCTTGATCCCATTCGCTTTTTGACGTGTCCAACGCACTCTTTCTTCGTCACGATCAATTCCTCCCCATACGGTTGTATTTCCAGAAGTGATTTGAAGGTTTTCGTATCCCCGTCGCCTATGTAGTTGGTATATTTTACATCATGAAGCTCCTCGGATCGTGTAAACATTTCGATAATACCATCGACTTCCATTTTTCCAGCGCTTCCAGTATGATTGCATGCACAGTTTTCTTCGTGTTCTTCATACCAGCTATCAAATTCCTCAGTACCCTCTTTGCCACTCCAGTAATTACAGGATTGGCAAAACTTGGATTTCACAACAAGGTCCAGAATCTTACTGGAATGTTTTCCAATTAGAGTGACTACGCCAAACAACGATGAAAAACCTCTCCTGCTCCAAGTTCCATCACCTGAAACGGTCAAATGAGGTGGCTCATTTCCCGCTGCAGCATTTTTCTCAATTTCTTCCTTTGCAGCCTTTCCGAGTAGTACGTCGGTCGTGGCTTTCGCAGCAGTCAACGCATTTTCCAAGCATGCATAATATGTGCTGTTAGCAATTCCTTGACCCAAATCCATCATGCCGCAAAAAAGATTTATGCCCTGCAACCCGATTCCTAGTAAACGCATTACAAACACGATTCGTCGATTGATTTCGAAAGATTTGTTCGAAATTTTCGGGCTAGATTCAATTTCGGTGGAGCCACAATCACACACGACACAGAGCTTGAATCCTAAACCTTGTTCGCCTTTCACGTTAAACTTTACGTCACTTTCACATTTCTTGCATTTTAATAGGGCCCTAAGTGTGGAAAACACAAAAATAAAATTGATAATGCGGTACCCGTGCATTGGATCAATGGTGATTTCAGTATCACTAGAATTCATCAGCTTTTGTGCCGACGTACTTGCGTGTAATGTTTCGTTTTCCCTGGTATGCTGATTACCACTGAATCGCCGTTTTTTTGCCTTGTGACCAGGTCGCTCATTTTCCTCGCGATTGAATTTTTTTGTTTTAAACATTGTGCACTACGGTTTTAACTTCGAAAATCGTCCGTTACTCTTCGAGGTGACAATCATACTGAGGACGCTTTTCGAGGCAGCTGCAAGGTAAGGCTTTTGGGGAAAACCCAAAAATATAGACAATACGAATCATAAAATTTTGTTACACAGGACGCGAATCTAGCCTGCATCGGTCGCGGTTTATAGCGCCGCGCCGGCACAAGCGCTCCGAATTTCATACCTGCGGCGCCCGCTTCTCTTCGTCGGCCTGTAACTTTGCGAATTTTATTTATATCGACTTGCAATTTGCTGTACGTATTCTTAAACATTGGCTCTTTCCGATAAATAAAAAAAAAAAAAAAATTTTTTTTTGACCCAACAAGGCAGAAACCTCCCTTAATAAAGAACGAGGAAAAAAGTAATGTTATACGCTTTTATACGCAAAGAGAAGAAATTCTTCATTTCAAGTACACTGCCCAGAAGGATATGCAATTGACAAATTTTGCGATAATTTGCGATCCTATAAGATATTTACATTTAAAGTGCTTAAGAGGGTCTTCTACAGTTATAGACAATTTTTTACATTCTCCGGAATTTTTGTATAACGAAACTATGAAACTTCTTCCATTGACGTTTTTTTTTCACATGTATTTGTTCATTTTTCAACAATACTTACAAATTTTTACAATGAGAAATAATCAAAAGGTGGCAGTACAGAGCCTCGTATACAAAAGGGTGTACCGAAAGGATATTCTCATTGCTCTCATAAAATCTCAAGATCTACTTAACCGATTTCATTCAAATTTGGTGTGTATCTTCAATACACATGTTGCTATAGCCCGTACTAGAATGAAGTCAAAATTATTATTTTTTCTACTTTTCTTTACTCTGGAAATGTTAACAAAAATTTCGAAAATTGGTATTTCAACTTCAAAATATCACTTTTTCTAATTGTCAATGTTTAATGAAAACAATTTTTCTAAACTAAAAATATGCCATTTATCGCCTATTGAACGAATAAATAATTAAACGATCCATTGATTTTCGCAACATTAACACCACTATTTTCAAAAATCTTCTAAAATGAAATTATACTTAATTCATTATTTTGAATGCTTCTTTTTGAGCGAAAACAGAGAAATCATCACGTTTTACGAAAAAAAAATACGTAAAAGACAATATTTATGCAAGCGGTATTACATCCTCCATTATGAATTTTATATTTTCGATGACACATTTGATACCAGCGACCACGAAAACTCTAAAGTACTAGGTGTCTGTTAAATTTGATATTTTTTTCAGGTACTCGACCACCATTTGTTTTCTTTTTGCAATTTTGACTTCAGATTCTGAATCAGCGACCTCGAAAACCCTTCTATACTAATTTTTGTACAAATCGGAAGATGCCTTCATATTTTGGCCAGCTTTTTGGCGAATTAGACCACTGTGCGACGCGCCGCACAGGCCCTTTTCGAGCACTTGAAAAGAGGGTCTATTGTTGTATGAGGTCTCGAGGACCGTCGAAGATAGTGAAAGACTTATATGTACATCGTGTTCTGTTTATCTACCGGATTGAAGAAGTCAATGACATTTGGGTGTTTCTTTTAAAATATCGGAATTCAAATTGTGGCAAAAAATAGGATAAACCTTATTCCTTTCTAGCGATGTATAATTTAATATTTTTTACATCTATTAATTTGTTTTTTCTATTTTTTAACTCAATCGTGATAAAAAATTGGAAACTGTTTTTTGGTACTTTATTAGTGGTTTAAGTCACACGCTGGGGAAACGTTCGGTTTTCAAGTTATTATTTCTGCACTTTCCATAGTATGTATTTATCAATTTTTTTTAGTTTTATTGAAATTGTTGACGTTATTTTTTTAAATAACCTTAAACTTTGTTATGAGTTGTATATTAACTCAAATTTTTATGAACTTGCTTAATAATATTCAGCATTTTCAACGCGAAAAATGGAATGTTGCATTTTCCCCTATTTCTTGGGATTCAGGCCCACTGTACGATATAGGATACAAGTGATTACTCCATTATTAGCAACTATTGTCAAATCTTGTTTTCGCAGTTGCAAGGACAAATATATATTGATTATACAAGTTCGTGGAATGTAACTAAAAAGTCGAAAAATACTGATATTTTTTCAATGGGTTTCTTATAAAAAAATAAATATATATAACGAATTATTTGCTATTATTTTGCAGAATCGATACTAACTATTTCTGACCCCTTTAACTTTACTTTAACAACCTTTGAAAGAAATCACTTAAAATTTTGCATAAAACAACAAATTTGACATGTGTTTATACGCAGATCAGATGTAGCCGTCATGATATTTTTACCTTTTTTTACAAGAGTTCATATTATTAGTTTACAAGAAATATATAAAAAAGAACATAATTCCATAAGTTATGAATTCTGACTTCTTCCCTTATTTCTGCATAATTTGTCCGAATGTGAGATGGATCGCAGAGCGGCTACAGTCGCAGAGCGGCTAGAGTCGCTAGACTGCTTCTGGAGCAGTAGAGCGGCAGCCGCTGCGCGACTAGGAGATTCTGCTGTTACGACGGAAAACAGACACTCGTGGCATTGTGTTGTGTCTCGAGTAGCCTAGGCTTCTCATGAACCAAACGCGCATAGGCTATAGCAATCCTGGCGCGGCCGCAGCAGTCGCAGCCGCCCATAGGAGTTGGAATGAATGCTTTTCCATTGTACCAGTCATAGCGTCAGCGGCTGTAGCCGCCGGTCGCAGTCGCTGGCGGCTGTAGCCGCTTATTGGAACGGCCACCTTAACTTGAAGAATACAGTGGCTTCCCCCTACATCGATGACATCATACGGATTGCAGCACCTGCAGCTGGTGTTGGAAAAGTTGCGAGAGCATGGATTGACCCTTAAGTTGAGCAAGTGTTCGTTTTTACAATCAAGCGTCGAGTACCTTTGAACCAGAAATCAGCGCAGACCGGTTCAAACCAGGTAGGCGGAAGGTCGAAGCGGTGTTGGCAATGCTGGCACCGACGACTGTTAAGGAGGTTTGTCAATTTCTGGGCTTATCCGGGTACTTTAGGAAATTTATTAACACGTTAAGCGCGACGTCAGCCCCTGGGGGCTGACAGTGGACTTTCCGTTCAGACGGCATCAGCCCCTGGGGGCTGACAGTGGACTTTTCGTTTGGGCGACGCTTAGATGGTAAAAATAACTTATTCGATGAGTAGCTACGTCCTTCATCCCTCAACATTTTCAGTTCGAGACGCTTCCGCGTCTCTAGATAAACAGTGACTCAACCAACAATCGCCACCGCGATGTGTTTTATTCTGTATATACATTGTAACCGAACATCTCGCGGAGTCACCGCCGCCGCCGTTTGCCGCTTGAACGGAAAGCAGACCAAAACTGGCTCCGCGTTCAACGTGTAAACGGATACGCCACTATAGTGATCCATTGGCTGTTCTGCTGCGGAAGGACGCCGTTTGGACATGGGGTAAGCCATAAAAAGAAAGCGGTAGATGTAATTAAGCAAGCGTTTACAACCAGATCGATTCTGGCATTATACAACAGTGGGCTGCGTACAGAATTGCACACCGACAGGTAGGCGTGATATTGTTTCAATATACCGACGAAGGGGCACAGCATGTCACTACATTATAATAAACGGACGACCCTTGATCAACAGAAGTACCACTCCTAAGAGTTGGAGACGATGGCGGTAGTGTTCGTTTTAAGGTATTTTCTTGTCTACCTGCTGGGGCTAGAATTTAAGGTGATTACCGACTGTAACGCGTTGCGCACGACCTTCACGAAAAAGGATTTGATACCGCGTGTCGGGCGTTGGTGGTTAGAAATCCAGGACTTTACATTCGAGGTGGAATATGGTCGCGGTTCACGACGAATGGAGCATGTCGATGCGTTAAGCAGGAACCCAATAACGACACTGGATGTATATCCGGTAGATATCACGGAAGCTGATTGGATTGTGGTCGCGCAGCTACAGGACGAATAGGTCAGCCGGATAAGGGACATATTGTCGGGCAATGTCAGGAACCGCGACACAAAACAATATTTCGCACATTATCTGTTAAAGGACAATAAGGTATATCGACGCCTAAGTGATGGACGTAAGGCATGGCTCGTGCCGCGGTCGGCGCGTTTTCAAATCTGTCGGTTCTGCCACGACGATGCAGGACATTTGGGGCTGGAGAAAACGTTGCTACGTATTCGGGAGAATTACTGGTTTGCGGAGATGTCAGCTTTTGTAAAGAAATATATTGGGGCGTGTTTGCAATGTCTTTACTATAAACAGACGTCGGGAAACAAACAGGGCATGTTACACCCCATTGAAAAGATGCCGGTGCAGTTTCACACGGTGCACGTTGACCATGTTGGGTCATTCGTGACAAGCCGAAAAAAGAATAAGTATCTTTTTGTCATGGTAGATGCGTTCACAAAGTTTACAATTATAGAACAGGTAAAGGATACCAAGGCGAAACGAGTAGTAAAGATATTATTTGACGTTATACATTTATTTGGGATTCCACACCGAATAATCAGTGATAGGGGAACGACGTTTACCGCACGAACGTTTCGGATATTTTGTCAAACATATGGTATCCGTCAAGTGTTGAACGCGGTAGCTACACCACGTGATAACGGGCAATGTGATGGCCGCAGCCGCTGATCTTCAACGGTGGGATGGAAACGTAAAACCCATACAGAGCGCGTTAAATACGAATCATAATAAGGGTATAGGAGTTACCACTACGGAGGCGTTGATGGGTTTAAGGCTAAGTCTACCACGGAGGCGCGATTGTTACAGGAAGTACAAACTGAGGTTGAACCTATGGATCTACGGGAGGTTCGTGATAGGATTGTCGACCATATCACGGATGATCAGCGGAAACAAAAGGAGAGATACGACAAGACTCGACGGGAAGCAACGAGATACCACCAAGGAGATATTGTCATGTTTGAAATTACTACTGAACGAGCGACGGAAGAGAGCAGAAAACTTTGCCCCAGATTCAAGGGACCATTCCGAATTGTTAAAGTCCTTGTGAATGACCGGTATGAGGTCGAAGATTTACGGGAAGGGAGCCGACGGGCGAAGACAGTCGTCGCGGTTGAAAGACTAAAACCCTGAATTGCGGTGGTATCGTGAAAAGGGTGTGGGTATAGGAGCATTAGTTAACGGAGTTCAGTTGTACATAGAGTTGTAATATACAGGGTGTCCCAAAAATGCTGCGTTTCCTTAAAGGGGGTGATTTTGGGGGTGATTGCAAACAACTTTTTCCTTTGCGAAAATGCTCTCCGATGTTTCGTTAACGAGATATTAATAAAAAGCACCGACCAATCACAGCGCGAGTCTGACGGCCGAGTTCCCGCGCTAGCGTGGCTACGAGCCGCGCTGCGACTGCGAGCAAGCAACTCGGCATGCATCGAAGAAACTTGCGTAGAATGGCAAATGAAAAAGACGTAACAAATAAAATCGAACATGTGGTCATGGTTTGTTCGTCATTTAAAGTGAATAATGAATAAAGGATAAATGGATGAAAATCACGTGTAACGTAAAAAGACGAATATGCAGTTTTTTTTTAGAAGATTCGAAAATAATAATTATTTGAAGTGGGAGGATAAGGAATACGTAAATTTCCTTGTGTTAATAACGTAGCCACGAAAAGGTAATGTAACAGGAAATTAACGAAAGGTGATAGTCGTTCGTTATTGTGATAAAAATCCGTAATTCAATAACGGTCAGCACTGTTGGTGGTAACGAATAAGTATGTTTAAAAAGCCCAAATAAATGTTATCGTACGGGAATTTAGAGAATTATCGCCGGAAATAAGCCATCGCTTGCGTTAAATTTAAAAATGAATTATCACTAATAAAGTAACTAAAACTCACCCTTGTTGGAAATTCACCTGCAGCTTGAAAATCTGTGTCACAGGGTCACCGAACCGATCCTGGTCATCGATGGACGTGCTCCGTGCACAGCTGGTCCCAGGTATCCTTACATACCCACTACAGTCCAGGTCAACGTACCGAATATTCACTTCACTGCACGGCTACTAACACTGATCACATTATTTGCTTTTCAAGAGCGTGTTGTTCCTACGTTTTAAAAATTGGCGTCTTGTTTTCAATTTAAAAAGTGCTCCACGTGGCCACCGTCATTCTCGATGCACGTTTCAGCGCAAATTCTAGCGCAAATACTCGCGCAGCAGCACTTGCGTCCCCGTTGTTCCGGGCGTCCACCCAGATCATCCTGAAGTATTCTTGGGCCGTGTACATTTCTGTGACGCGATTGCTAGCTGACTGACAGGATTTTTTCCAAGCAACTTCCGCTACCCCCAAGTAGCTTCTCTGATTCCATTATGAGTTAACTCCCACCAGGGCAAGAGGCTTTAGGTAAAAAGAAGCCAGCACATTTTCGGAACACGTGTTTTGCAGAAGTGCAACGGACACTTTCACAAAAGCCCGCGCTCGGTCCTTCTACTGCCAATGTACCCATTACTTCGAGATAGAAAACAGACACCACGTGTATCGGTTCGAAAGGGTTCGAAGGGAAGAGACAGTCTTCGAGTTGCTGTAAAGAAGAAAATGCATACCATTCCTGTTTCCCCTTTCCGATACCCTGAGTACACGACTGCTACGAGGCGGAACCAATTAAGTCATAAATTATCCGAAACTGTAGGAAACCGTTCTCTACCGCCGACTCGCCGGACAATAAACCGCGACCCTGGCGAAATGCTCTGGGTGATCAGCCTGATTAATTTTGAAGAACTAGAAATTACAGAGTATTATCCAACATTAATACGCCTCGCGGAAAGACACAGGAAGAGAAGGGGTGGTCCGCTGACTGCGCGTAGTCCCGCCTGCTTCGTCCTACCTTCAAATTAAAGACGGATCCCTTATCTCTCGAGTATAAACACGCGCTCGAATTTCAAAACAAAAGCACGTGTCGACGTATTCGGTGCGAGGGAAGATAGGCTTGAAATTCGATTGGTCCCAAACTAACCAACCGGGCCTGCTCATCTCTCGTGTCTAAACATGCGCTCGAATTTCAAAACCGAATACGTAGACACGTGTTTTGTTTTGAAATTCGAGCGCGTGTTTAGACACGAGAGATAAGCAGGCCCGATTGGTTAGTTTGGGACCAATCGAATTTCAAGCCTATCTTCCCTCGCGCCGAATACGTCGACGCGTGCTTTTGTTTTGAAATTCGAGCGCGTGTTTATACTCGAGAGATAAGGGATCCGTCTTTAATTTGAAGGTAGGACGAAGCAGGCGGGACTACGCGCAGTCAGCGGACCACCCCTTCTCTTCCTGTGTCTTTCCGCGAGGCGTATTAATGTTGGATAATACTCTGTAATTTCTAGTTCTTCAAAATTAATCAGGCTGATCACCCAGAGCATTTCGCCAGGGTCGCGGTTTATTGTCCGGCGAGTCGGCGGTAGAGAACGGTTTCCTACAGTTTCGGATAATTTATGACTTAATTGGTTCCGCCTCGTAGCAGTCGTGTACTCAGGGTATCGGAAAGGGGAAACAGGAATGGTATGCATTTTCTTCTTTACAGCAACTCGAAGACTGTCTCTTCCCTTCGAACCCTTTCGAACCGATACACGTGGTGTCTGTTTTCTATCTCGAAGTAATGGGTACATTGGCAGTAGAAGGACCGAGCGCGGGCTTTTGTGAAAGTGTCCGTTGCACTTCTGCAAAACACGTGTTCCGAAAATGTGCTGGCTTCTTTTTACCTAAAGCCTCTTGCCCTGGTGGGAGTTAACTCATAATGGAATCAGAGAAGCTACTTGGGGGTAGCGGAAGTTGCTTGGAAAAAATCCTGTCAGTCAGCTAGCAATCGCGTCACAGAAATGTACACGGCCCAAGAATACTTCAGGATGATCTGGGTGGACGCCCGGAACAACGGGGACGCAAGTGTTGCTGCGCGAGTATTTGCGCTAGAATTTGCGCTGAAACGTGCATCGAGAATGACGGTGGCCACGTGGAGCACTTTTTAAATTGAAAACAAGCCACCAATTTTTAAAACGTAGGAACAACACGCTCTTGAAAAGCAAATAATGTGATCAGTGTTAGTAGCCGTGCAGTGAAGTGAATATTCGGTACGTTGACCTGGACTGTAGTGGGTATGTAAGGATACCTGGGACCAGCTGTGCACGGAGCACGTCCATCGATGACCAGGATCGGTTCGGTGACCCTGTGACACAGATTTTCAAGCTGCAGGTGAATTTCCAACAAGGGTGAGTTTTAGTTACTTTATTAGTGATAATTCATTTTTAAATTTAACGCAAGCGATGGCTTATTTCCGGCGATAATTCTCTAAATTCCCGTACGATAACATTTACCCTGATAGCACAAAGACATCTTATGTACGTCCCAAGAACGTCCGTTCCGGACGTACTGTACGTTCGAAGGGTGTCCCGCGAAGGTCCATATGTCCCTTGTACGTCCTCGTTAAGTTCTTTAAATGTTTTAGGAAGGTCCTATTTACAAAGTGGGACGTCCTGAGGACGTGCTGTGCCGACATTCCTAGAACGTTTCCTGAATGTCCGAAAGTACAAATTAAATACGTCCAAAAGGCGTCTTAAAAACATTTTGCAGATGTCGTAAAAGCGTCTTAAAGACGTCTTCATCAAGTCTGGGTTAGGACACTAAGAAAAAAAAACTTGGCGGTGACGAGAATCGAACCCAGGTCTCCCAACTTACGAAGCAACCGCTTTTCGTAACTACCCAAGACACTTACTTGAAAATAGTTCTCATTTCTAGGTATATAACTATATTTAAGTGTTTATAAAAAATACGCATTAACGTGAAATATTCTACAGAATATCATCATCCGACTTCTTGACTCATTGCTTAAAATTTCACATTCGTTTCAAGACAGATGTTTTAACGACGTCTTAAGACTGACGTCTTTAAGACGTCGTGTGTGTAAGAATTAAAGATGTCTGTCTTAAGACGTCGTGTTAGAGCACTAAAGAGGTGAGTATTCCTATCCGCCATTTTGGGTCCTCTGGAGAAAGAAGATTATTGAGTACCCGCCTTTTTGAGTATTGTCAAATTCGCTTTATAAACCGAATATGAACTTAAATGTAATAAAATACTCTAATAATGTGTCGTGCTAACATGTATGAATATCAGTAATGCGTATTTTGTTTATAAAGTGAATCTGACAATACATAAAAAGGCGGGTACTCGATAATTTTCTCTCTCCAGAGGACCCAAAATGGCGGATAGGAATACTCACCTCTTTAGTGCTCTAGTCGTGTGCTACCTGGGAACATTTCAGCGACTTCATTGCACAAAAAATAACGCAAATGCGAGATTCAACCATAAGACTGTTTTGCAATCTAACCTTAGTCATCTGTAAAATCTACAAGACGGTTGTTCCTCGAAGATCGGAAATTCAGTTCTTCTAAACATTCACAAGATTTACGAGACGAAGATTTTCGGAACATTCGAAATGTAGTAGTTAAAAACAATCACGTGACTTACAAGATTGTTTGATGTTCCAAGAACATACGAAATTTAAGTCCTAAGAACATGCGTAGGACTTAAGAAACGAACGTTCCTGGAACATCCAAAATTTATGTCCTAAGAACATCCGTAGGACTTAAGAAACGGACGTACCTAAAACATCCGAAATTTAAGTCCTAAAAACGTTCGTAGTAGTTAAGAAATGGACGTACCTAGAACATCCGAAATTTAAATCTTAAGAACGTCCGTAGGACATAAGAAACGGACGTACCTAGAACATCCGAAATTTAAGTCTTAAGAACGTCCGTAGGACATAAGAAACGGACGTACCCAGAACATCCGAAATTTAAGTCTTAAGAACTGTTGTGCTAAGGCGCCTGAGACCGAGATTCTGGTAGCGAATCTCAGGGGTGCTCCGGGCGTCCTTCGCTGTTGCTGTCCACGGGCTCCGAAGGTTCGGTTAGAGGTGCCGTGGCAGAAAGATTCAGAGGGAATCCGAAGGGTATGGGGATCGTAGCAGGTTGAAGAATAGGAATTCACCGCGAGGTTTTAAACAAGGGTTTATTCTGTCCCGATCTGAGTGACAGATACCGCGTACTATAACGTCAGTCTTTCGATTACAAGAGAGCCACTCGTGGCTTGTACATGGTTCTTATACTCTAATCGGGGTGAAGTGGGGACCATCGGGGTCTCCATCTTTGACCCGCTTTGGGTATTTCGCATTATGCTGATGATCCTCGATGCGCTTCCGAGAGTCCTGACGCAGCTGTGGCGGTTTTCGGCTGCTCGGTTGCGGCAATCGGAATGTACGCGGTGTCATTGCCCTTAGGCGTTGGTTGGGTCACAACATCCCTCCCCCCTTAAGGAAAGGGTGCTTAGGGGAATTTTATTTATACAATTTCCCGGTACCCTAGATTGTCCTAATCTCGGTGTAGTCGCTGTTTGCAGCGGATTCACGAGTGTTTTCTACGTTAGAGTTAGATGCCGAACGTTTCGCCCTTCGTCTTTTCACGGTTTTCGGTATTTGCATTTTTCGGCGTAGTTGGTAGTCGCGTCTTAACAAATATATGACGAGTACAAGAAGTATTATTAGCGCCGTAGTTGTCGTTGTCGGATGTACAATTTGCCAGGTCGTTAATCCTGGTTGGTAATTGCTATTAGTTAGATCGCTTTCTACTTGGTTGAGTTGAGTATACAGCGCTGAGAACTCGGCTGGGTTCTTTAAGAGTTTATCTAACTGGAAACGTGTGAGGGGTTGCGTATGTTCGCCCTTTTTTGTTTTATTTATTCCCGTTGTAATATCGTATCGCGGTGCTGTTGGCATTTCGAAGTCCTGACTATATGCTGTTTTCTGTTTTTTTATTACTACTATATCGGTGTGTTCGGGATGTCGCTTGTTACATTGAATAGTTAGTGTCTCGGGTTGGTGCGCCGCGAATATCCACGTGTCCGCGCGCGAGGTACCTATCCACATCGTGTGGTTTGCCGCTATGTTTTTTATTTCGCAATTTTTTGGGAATTGGTCCGAGGGTTGCAGCCACAGGCTTGCTTCGCACTCGAGGTCGTCATTCACACTGTGCGCGATCATTGGTCGTTCGCAATAATATTCTGCGGCTATTTGTTTACATCCCTTCAATTCTTCTTGATTTGTAAGTACATATTGGTTATTGCTCGCATCGATGACGAGTATTGGTGTTCTTATGACTAATAATGCGTATGTACTGTCGTGCAAGTGGATCGGGGCCGGATTTGCCTCGATCACTGTGAATGTTTGTGAAGAAATTAAGGGAATGGTTATTACTGCTACCAAGGTGGTCTTATCGAAATACGCTGTAACCGATGACAATTTTTCGATCACATTGGCGTTCTCCAGTTTCGGCGCTATAGGAAACGTGAGTCCGTCTGGGAGGTGTTGTACGGCGATTTGTAGTAATTTTGTAATTTGCGCGCTCGATAGTACGTTTGTGTTGATCACACCTCCTTTTAAGCCGGTATAGTATTGCAACACGTCGTCTACGTCTTGAGTCAGGTCAGTCAGTAGGTCGTTTAACGTGTTGAAATGATCTCCTACGTCAGCTCTTTGTGTTTCTTGTATCAATGCTGTTTCTATTCGCGTCTGTAGCAGTCTCGTTTGTCTTGCTAGTATTTCTTCGTTATGTTTTATCGTTTTTTCCGCGTTGTGTAAATGGTGTAGTGTATTGTTTGTTATTTGTATTTGTGTTTTCATAGCGGACATTAGTGTCTTTTGTGTTCCGTCTAATTGTGATAAGTGATTGTTAATCCGTTCGGCGTCGTCGGCGTCCATAGTTCCGAATATGGTTTTTGCTAAGGACCCTATTCCGTTGATTAATCCCCGACGCTTATCTGGCACATACGTAGGCATTTCTACTACCTGCTCTATTCTTTTACATCAGCGCTGTTCAAGGTCGCTCCCGCGGGAGATTGGGGTTCTCCCACTCTCATCCGCGTTGTCAGGGATACCGCGCGACGCTAAAGAGGACCAGCGTGTCCGTCGCCGAGCGTGCTCGGACGCCCGATACGACATGTGATTAGTGACACGCGGAGTCGCAGCCAGCCAATGCTACTTCTTCCCGGTATAAGTTGTCAGTTTTGGTGACCTGTACTTTTCAAACAATTCTGAAACTACATATATCATAAACAAGCCTGACACATAGGTACGAAAGTCAACGAATTAACCTGAAATGACCCATATCTAAGTGACAGATGGCTGGCCGGACGTGGCAGCCTTCTTAGCGTCGCGCGGTCTCCTTGACGACGGAAGGCACGCTATGCGAGAGAAGGATTGGAAGGGGAAGCAGGCGCGTGAGGGGCCCCTACGCTGGACAGCGCTGTTTTACATAATTTCCCTGCTCTTTTAAGTAATGCGCTTAACCGGTATCCGCATGTTGGTTGTATCACGATTTCTCTTTCGCATCGTCGTTGTATTTCGTTTACATAGGAAGTTATTTGCTGGTTTCTTTCAAGGAGAGTGTCCGTTTTCAGGTGGGTCACGATCTTCCACGAATTCGTTACCATGTGGAGTTTCCCAAGGTGCATAATGTGGATACCTGCTTTATGCTTGATCGGTGTATTTGCCTTTTTTTTTCTTTATTTCTAAATATACTATTATTTTACCTATTTGACGTGTTTCCCTAATTATTTCCTTCCCTGTATCCACGTCTTTATAGTTTTTAGTGATTATTACATATATATTTTTTTTCTTGAGGCAGTTTCCATTGCCTATTCTATGAAATGTTTTAGTCTATTCGTATGCGTGTGTAAGGTTTTCTTTCCCTTTTTTATTGTTACGTTTACTTTGGAATTTTTTTCTATTATTGTGTAGGGACCTATCCATTTATTATCTAATTTTTTCGATCTTCCCCTGCGTACGGATTCGTCATAAAGCCACACTTTGTCGCCTACTTTATATTTCACTTCGCGCGTCTTTGTGTCGTATGCTCCTTTTGATTTTATTTTTGCGTCCTGGAGTTTTTCCCTCGCCGTTTCGTTTGTTATTCTTATGCGTTCTCTTGCTTCCTGCGCATAGTCTTCGTAGTTGTATGTCTGTCTAGGCAAGGTTTTTAACGCGGTTGGTAGTAACGCCGTTCTTCCGTACATTAATTCGTAAGGCGTAAAACCTGTCGCTGTATGGGGGGTTGTATTATATGTAAACATTGCATAAGGTAACCATTTGTCCCAGTCCGCTTGGTCTTTGTTTATGTAGTGTCGTAAGTATTCTACTAAGGTTCTGTGCGATCTTTCTAATGCTCCATTGGATTGTGGGTGATACGCGGTTGTTTGTAGTTTCGTTATACGGAATAACTTACATATATTTTTAAACATTTCGCTGAGGAAGTTTGCCCCCTGATCCGTTAGTATTTTCTCGGGTATACCATATTCGCAAATGATTTTTTCAACTACTGCTTCTGCTATTGTCACTGCTTCCTGGTTTGGCAGAGGAATCGCCTTGCTAAATGTCGTCAGAAGATCCTGGAAGGTTAATATGTAGACGTTTCCTTGGTTACTTTCCGGCAGGGGCCCTACTATATCTAATGCTACCTTTTCCAAGGGGTTTCGTGGTGTGTCGGTGATCTCCATTGGTGCCCTATTTTTCCGCCCTATTTTGTTTTTCTGACAGAGACTACATTTTTGTATGTAATTCTGGATGTCTTTATTCATCCCTGGCCATCTGTATTTTTGCTTTATTCTTTTCGTTGTTCTCTGAACGCCTTGATGTCCTCCTAGGGGTGTGCAATGGTATTCATGAAGGATTTGCTGTTTCGTTTCCTCGTCGGGAACCTCGATTGGCTGTGTTTCTTCCCTGCCGTTCTGTAGTGCGTGTACGTTCCTGCTTAGTGCGTCCGCATTAGTATTTTTCTTTCCTGCCTTATGTATGATTTCGTAGTCATACTCGGCTAATAGAATTTTCCATCTTATTAGTCTGGATCCTGGGTCCTGTACCCTAAATAGCCATACCAGTGCCTTATGGTCTGTTACTACCTTAAATGGGGTACCGTAGACGTACGGCCGGAAGTGTTTAACTGCCCAGACTACAGCTAGTAATTCTTTTTCCGTTGTACTATAATTTCTTTCAGCTTTATTTAGTACCCTGCTTGCGTATGCAATTGGTTTATCTTCGCCTATCTTTCCTTGTGATAGTATTGCGCCTAGTGCTACGTCGGAGGCGTCGGTTGTTACTATAAATTCTTTTGTGAAATCCGGGTAGATTAACAAGGGTGCCGTGGTCAGGGCCTCCTTCAGTGTCTCAAAAGCATTTTGTTGTTCGGCTGTCCAGATGAATTCGACCTTACTGCTCGTAATACTCGACAAGGGTTTAGCTATTTTTGAATATTCTGGAATGAATCTACGGTAATATCCTGCTAACCCTAAGAATGCTTGCAATTCTATTAGTTTTGTTGGGACGGGGAATTCTCTTACAGCCTTGGTTTTCTCGGGGTTTGGTTTGATCCCTTCAGGAGTAATTATATGGCCCAGGAATCCTACCTCTTTGCGTAAAAATGCGCATTTTTCCGGTTGTAGTTTTAAGTTATTTTCGCGAAGGGTGTCAAGAATTTTCCTCAGACGTATATTGTGTTCCTTTAAGCTGGCTCCGTGGATAACTATATCGTCGAGGTAGACGAAACAGTCTATTCCTTGTAGTCCGATGAGGGCAGCGTTCATTGCTCGCTGGAACGTCGCGGGTGCGTTTTTTAATCCGAAGGGCATGCGGTTGAATTCGAAATGACCCTGTGGGGTTGAAAACGCTGTCTTGCCTTTATCGCGTTCATCCATAGGAATCTGATGGTATCCGGACGCCAAATCGAGTGTTGTGAAGTATTGCGCTTTCCCTAGTTGGTCTAAAATGTCTGTAATGTTGGGTAGTGGGAATGAATCGCCTATGGTGATTTCGTTAAGTTTCCTATAGTCGATTACTACGCGATATCTCTTTTTACCCTCATTATCAGGTTTTTTTGGTACCACCAATAATGGTGCGTTCCATGGACTGGCGCTGTGACGGATAATACCGTCGTGTAACATCTGTTCTACTTGTTTTTGTACTTCCCGCTTATGGACTTCAGGTAATCTGTATGGCTTGACGTTGCAGGGTGCCGTGTCGCGTTTTATACGAATCCGGTGGCCGGTTACGGTGGCCTGTGTTAGTTGATCACCCGGTAGATGAAACGTATCGTGGTATTCTTTGCATATTTCGTTAATCGCTTTTTTTTCTTCTTTATTCATGTGCTTGCGATCTACCTGATCTAAAACTCGAGCGATGCGCGCTGTCACCGATTCTCTTGCGGTCAACGCCCGAACGGCTGCGGCGCTATCGCTGTATTGAATTATTTCGTTCTTCGGTATCTCGCTTAGCTGGATTCGCGGCACGATTATTGTTTTTGCTTTCGTAGTTGTATTTATAATACAGGCTACGCATTTCCCGTTTTTGGGTCTTGTTAGCCCTTCCCCTAAATATACGCCTTCCGCTAACTGTTGTTTTTCTGTTATCCCGTCTTGAACGCTATCCGTAGGAATCATTACTAACTGTTGTGCACGTGCAGGTATAGTTATTTTTGTGCTTCTGTTTAGGATCTTCCATGGTTTTTCATCTATTAATACGCTGTGTTTAGGGTAGCTTATGGTTATCCTATTTTCTTTAAGAAAGTCTACTCCCAGTAACCCGTCTGCGTCTCTCAAGGTATTTCCTTCTATTACGTACAAGGGATGTATTACCCCTTTTTCGTTTATCTTGAATACGGCCTCTATTTTCCCTAATGTTTCTGTCTTTTCCCCTGAAAATGTAATAAGATGGACATCGCTTTGTGCCATTTTTACATTGTCGGGGAGAGCTCGTTTAGCGATTAGAGATACTTCTGCCCCGCTATCTATTAACATTAATGTATGTTTATTTTTGGTGTCCTCTATTTCTACTTCTATGCTATCTGATGTGTGTCCACCTTTGGAGAGGGATCCTATTTTGATCATACGATAGGTTTTTGCGGAATCTTGGGTGGGTGAATCGCGTTCCGGTGACCACGAGCTATCGCGGCTGCCTTGCGAGGAATGTGCGCTGTCGGCGCTTCTAGGCCGTGACTGTCGTTTTCCGCCTGAGGTCGGTTTCTGGTTCTCTATTTTATTTCCTGTTGATTTTTCGCTTTTCCCCTTGGCTGTTACCGCCTGTACTCGCCGGTTGTTCTTCGAAAAATTTTTTTTTTTCCCATTTGGCTTATCCTTATCTTTGTTTTTCCAACATTCTTTAGTGTCGTGTCCCGCGCGTTTACAATCATTGCAGTAGCGAGATGATTTCTTATTTTTATCCTGCGAAGAGGAGTTCGCCGCCCGTGACGTTGATCGTTTCGTGATTGACCGTTCTTGATCTATTGCTATCGCGATTGCTTCCTGTAGGTCGGCGGGTCTATGTGATTTCACTAAAACTTTTAGGTCGTCGCGGAGTCCGTCCTCAAATATCGTCAATGTTTGTCTTTTGAATATTTTTACATTTGCCTGTTTTTCAAGCAGACTGTCTTTATCATCGATCCCGATCGCGATCAGTTCTCTTAGCAATTTTGATACACGGTTACCGTATTGGTGTGCGGTTTCATTGGGGCCCTGTCTGCTATGTAGCAGTTCCCTTTGTACAGTTGAGGCTATACGAGGGGGTTTATAAACCGAAGTTAACGCGTCCTCTAAGTTTTGCATTGTCAGGATGTAGCGCGTTTGTACTTCCTCTAAGGCGTCACCTCCAACCCGCATAGAGATTATTCCTTGTAACATTTGGGCTTTTTCTTCCGCTGTCCGACATGAGTGGTACACATATTTGCAAGCGGTCAGGAACCCAGGTAGCTCCGAGGGGTCCTTCCCGTTGAACAGGGGTAAGGCCTTTACTACGTGGAATATTTCTCGGGTGACCGTTCTTTCTGGTATGGAGTTGGGGTCTTCTAACTCGAAGTTAGGGGGAACGAATAAACTAGCGCGTCTCGGTTCCTCTCTAGTCTCGTGGATGGTATTGAAGTGGACCGTGTTCCTGTTTGCGGGCCCGGGAGTGGCGTGCGTAGAGTTCATCGTTTCCCTTAGCCTTCCTATTTCGCGATCTATCGAGTCCTGTAGGGGACCTTCCCTTGCCTCCATGGCTCCCATCCTATCATTCAGTGCTAGTACTCCGTCAGTAACGCTAGCTAAAGAGGTGGTCAACCCCTCGAGTAGTCGTTCTAGGTTTACTAATCGGCCTTCAAGGCCTACGGAACCCTGTTCGGTGTTCCTGGTTGTGGTTGCCGAAGGGGTGTTCGACATAATGTTATTGGTAGCTTGTTCTCCGCTCGAAATTAAACTATAATCTAACTCGTTGTATGGATATAGTCTCCTGGCGGTTAGGTGTCCGGCGTGACTTGACGCGATTGGTACTACGGTCGGAACGCTGTGTTCTTCGCTAGTTTCTACGTCTAAAACAAGTCGCGTACGGTCTCCGATTTCCCGGAAAGTCTCGAATGTTGCGTCGAAAAGTGGTTCAGTGGAGGGTTTCGTACGGACTTTAATGAATCTACGCGGAACACTTCGGCGGATTGCTCCAGGCGAAAGGATTTCTTTTCGCTCGGTTAATTCTAAATTACGCTCGATATCTACATCTAAGGAATGTGCGCGGCGCATGAGAACGGTGGCGTGCGGCCCGGATTCGCTGAGAGTGGTATTTCGCACTTACAGCACTAGAAGCAGGTGATGCATCGCTCGTCTCGGTGTCACTAGCAGGTTTTTTCCGGCGGCGTCCTCTGTGGGTGTCCGTCCGTACTGCGTAGTGGATTGCTCTGTTGTTGATTTGGTCGTTGTCTCCGCTAGGTCCTGTTGATCTCGTCGGGCAGACTTGTTCCTCACGTTAGCAGGATCCCACCGCTGCCACCAAGTTTGTTGTGCTAAGGCGCCTGAGACCGAGATTCTGGTAGCGAATCTCAGGGGTGCTCCGGGCGTCCTTCGCTGTTGCTGTCCACGGGCTCCGAAGGGTCGGTTAGAGGTGCCGTGGCAGAAAGATTCAGAGGGAATCCGAAGGGTATGGGGATCGTAGCAGGTTGAAGAATAGGAATTCACCGCGAGGTTTTAAACAAGGGTTTATTCTGTCCCGATCTGAGTGACAGATACCGCGTACTATAACGTCAGTCTTTCGATTACAAGAGAGCCACTCGTGGCTTGTACATGGTTCTTATACTCTAATCGGGGTGAAGTGGGGACCATCGGGGTCTCCATCTTTGACCCGCTTTGGGTATTTCGCCATATGCTGATGATCCTCGATGCGCTTCCGAGAGTCCTGACGCAGCTGTGGCGGTTTTCGGCTGCTCGGTTGCGGCAATCGGAATGTACGCGGTGTCATTGCCCTTAGGCGTTGGTTGGGTCACAACAGAACGTCCGTAGGACTTAAGAAACGGACGTACCTAGAACATCCGAATTTTAAGTCCTAAGAACATCCTAGGTATGTTCAAAATGGACGTAGGACGTTCGGATATAAACTGGACATGAAACGGACGTCCTTGGGATGTATGGTGCTATCTGCGTATTCGGGCTTTTTAAACAGACTTATTCGTTACCACCAACAGTGCTGACCGTTATTGAATTACGGATTTTTATCACAATAACGAACGACTATCACCTTTCGTTAATTTCCTGTTACATTACCTTTTCGTGGCTACGTTATTAACACAAGGAAATTTACGTATTCCTTATCCTCCCACTTCAAATAATTATTATTTTCGAATCTTCTAAAAAAAAACTGCATATTCGTCTTTTTACGTTACACGTGATTTTCATCCATTTATCCTTTATTCATTATTCACTTTAAATGACGAACAAACCATGACCACATGTTCGATTTTATTTGTTACGTCTTTTTCATTTGCCATTCTACGCAAGTTTCTTCGATGCATGCCGAGTTGCTTGCTCGCAGTCGCAGCGCGGCTCGTAGCCACGCTAGCGCGGGAACTCGGCCGTCAGACTCGCGCTGTGATTGGTCGGTGCTTTTTATTAATATCTCGTTAACGAAACATCGGAGAGCATTTTCGCAAAGGAAAAAGTTGTTTGCAATCACCCCCAAAATCACCCCCTTTAAGGAAACGCAGCATTTTTGGGACACCCTGTATATGGTCTTGTGTATTGTACTACAATGATGACGGGATGCCGGATTTGTGTTGTGCATTTACTACAATGATGTTTATCATTGTGTTGTATGGATTTTGGAATTGTACTACAATGAAGACTGGGTGCCGGATTTCTGTTGTATATATAGAAGCAGAGAGATTGGAGAACATCGACCCCGGATGCAGGTCAGATGTAACACTTTATTGATGATTACAACAATCATGGGTTGTGGTTGTTGCTGAGTGAGAAATGTATCGAACCGATAAAGAGGAGCGGTATGAAGGGTTGATTAACTAATTTAAAGACAAATTTCAGATTTCAATGGATGTGTTAGCTCTTGAATTGTATACTCAGATTTGCTGTTGACTCTTTTGTAATAGAAACAAGGCACTGTTTGAGGACATGTACGCTATCAGGATGGACGAGTGTAAGATCCCAGATAGCCACGTCCGTATTTGCAGATTTTGCTCAACGCCTGAGTACAAATGTTTGTGGCAGAAAGACTACAGATTTGATACAGTATTTGTTATATTCGATGATGAAAGCAGACTGACAGCAGAACCTGAGAGCAGATTGGCGGCAGGGTCTGCTGATACAATTTAATGGCAGGAATCGAGCAGACCCTGCGCAGCGCGATCTGATGGCAGATAGGCAGCAGAAATCGAGCAAATTCTGTTGACATAGCCTGCGGGCAGTTTGACGGCAGATACTGCGGCGAATCTGCTAATCCAATTTAATGTCAGAAATCGAGCAGACCCTGCGCAGCGCGATCTGACGTCAGATAGGCAGCAGAAATACAGCAGATTCTGCTTACATAGCCTGCGAGCAGTTTGGCGGCAGAAAGTAAGGAGAGTCTGCTGGTACAATTTAATGGCAGAAATCGAGCAGACCCTGCGCTCCGCGGTCTGACGTCAGATAGGCAGCAGAAATACAGCAGATTCTGCTTACACAGTCTGCGAGCAGTTTGGCGGCAGACACTGCAGTGAATCTGCTGGTACAATTTAATGGCAGAAATCGAGCAGACGCTGCGCTCCGCGATCTGACATCAGATAGGCAGCAGAAATACAGCAGATTCTGCTTACATAGCCTGCGAGCAGTTTGGCGGCAGAAAGTAAGGAAAGTCTGCTGATACAATTTAATGGCAGGAATCGAGCAGATCTTGCGCTCCGCGATCTGACGTCAGATAGGCAGCAGAAATACAGCAGATTTTGCTGACATAGTTCACAACACGACCCCGCCAGGGCGCGATTGGGCGAGCGTTTCTCGCTTGCGAAATAGCACCGTGGCGGGAATAAGTGGCCGAGGGCTTGATCATTCAGGGCTCTCGAGTACGACTCGTATTTGCCGGCATTCCACTGCGGAGTATATATTTGGTATACCCGTCTGTAAGGGCGGTATTATCAGTCGTTGCTGAAGACGAAGATCGTCTTAAAAATCCGGCATCCTTTATTAATCTACTAGACTAGTAGAAGATGCCGCATGCCAAAAACTAAAAAACGATTGATGATAATACCGCCCTAAGACGACTGAATAAATAGTAGTTATCATTAATTCTTTTATATTTGGAAGAACTGTCTTTCAAAGTTTAAATCATTATTTTGAGCCGACCTGGCATTCAATTCACTAACAACTTGCTAAGTAAAACATTAAAAATGTTATAATACCCGTTTAAATACATGGTTTACCAACTGTTCTTTCTTCCATAAAATATGGTAGGAATCAGATCTTTCAAGTCGGTCTTATAAACGTGTTCTATATATTATTTACGCTAAAGACTTTCGCACTGTTTTTAAATCTATACTATTATATAAAATTGCCTACTATGGCCGACATCAGGATCTGCTTGATTTCTGCCGCCAATTTGCGGGCGGTTTTTGTCAGCAAGATCTGATCGAAATCTGACATCAATCTGCGGTCAGATCCTGATGTCAGGCTCTGACCGCAGAACCATAGTCAAATGCGGACATAGTAGGCACCGAATCTGACGTCAGAATCTGCTCTGTATCTGACACCAATCTGCCGTCAGATCGCGCTGCGCAGGATCTGCTCGATTTCTGCTCTCAATCTGCGGTCAGCCACGGCAGCAAGATCTGATCGAAATCTGACATCAATCTGCGATCAGATCCTGATGTCAGGCTCTGAACACAAAACCATAGTCAAATGCGGACATAGTAGGACCCGAATCTGACGTCAGAATATACTCGAATCTGACATCTATCTGCCGTCAGACTGCAGTCAGTTTGTTTACTGGGTAATAATATGCAGATATATTTTTGTACAAATAAATATTTTAATACGAATAAATATTTGATTCAAAATACTTGGCGCTGCGCAACCGAAAAAATGTTAATTGCCTTAGTATTAATAATTTACAACAACTCCATTACAATATAAAATACATATACATACTCATATTAGAATCGCAGTCAGATTTATTCTACGTATATTTAATTCTAATACCATGCGTAGCATATGCACACGCACACGCGCGCACGCACACACACACGTACAAGAAAGAAAGAAAAGGATTAATGCAATTTATTACATATTTATTGAGTTTAGCAACACCAATTCGGGGCGCAGCGCCAAGTATTTTGAATCAAATATTTATTCGTATTAAAATATTTATTTGTACAAAAATATATCTGCATATTATTATTTAATACATTTTTTCTTTGTATAAATAGCCATTATGAGTAATAGAATTTTAGCTGTGCATATGTAGTTGTGTCATCTAAAACGCAGTTGGAAAGCATCTTTATGTACTGGCAGCTCATTTTGATTTCACATCTTTTTTTAATTTTGTAATTATTATTATCTTCTATTTTTTGTGATTTTCATGTACTTGGCGTATTTTTTTACTTTTTTGAAGTTTTTTTTGTGGAGATTTTGTTTTACCCGACGTGTGAATTCTTCTAATTATCCTTCGATAACCTAGAACCATTACAAGCCGCAGTAACAGCTGATCTCTCTTCGCGAACGCCGGGAGTTCTTATCAGTGTTTACAAACTTACTTTCCCTTAGGGTCCCGCATACCCATTACTACACCTATAGTAAAGAACTACGACGTGCGCTTATTTTTATTGCAATGCAGCAGTTAAGCCAATTATCGAGCCATAAATACAAGCCGCAAGTGTTCTAACGGGTGTCACTCCGGTGAGCGATTGCTGCATAACCTTTCCTGGTCGACTTGAGCTGTGAAGCAGGCCTTCACACTTGAATTTCTCCTACCCTGTAGAGCTGCAAAGCAAGCCTTCGCGCTTGAATTTCTCATACCCCTTACAAGGAGAGGTTCCCAGGTGCCCGCCTCCGATTGCTTTGGTTTTTGGATATGTTTTAGAGGACCGAAAAAAAAAGATATACGTGTTTTTTTATAGCGGCCCGTTTTCATATTTAGGGGGTGAAACACCACCCCCCAAAGTTATAAGATTTTCAGGTGTTCATCTCCGATTGCTTTGGTTCTTGGATATGTTTTAGAGGACCGAAAAATAAGAAATACGTGTCTTTTCAGTTTAGCCTGCTTGAATGTTTAGGGGGTGAAACCCACCCCTAAAGTTCATAAGAATAGTTGGTGCCCGCCTCCGATTGCTTTGGTTTTTGGATATGTTTTAGAGGACCGAAAAATAAGATATACGTGTTTTTTTATAGCGGCCCGTTTTCATATTTAGGGGGTGAACACCCCCCAAAGTTATAAGATTTTCAGGTGTTCATCTCCGATTGCTTTGGTTTTTGGATATGTTTTAGAGGACCGATAAATAAGATATACGTGTCTTTTTATTTTGGCCTGCTTCAATGTTTAGGGGGTGAAACCACCCCTCTAATTTTCATACGGGGTACAAAATTGTGTCGAGTAAAACTTCAAATAAATTTCATTTGCGTCATAATTTACTGTATGGATGTTGTTCTTGTCGTCAGTCACCCTTATCAGAGGGTAAACTACCCGCAATCGTTTCAATACGTATTTAAGAGGCTTGAAAAGTGTCAAAAATGTCATCAAAAACTTAAAAACCATAAATACAAATTATTTTATGGAGACACATCAGTGGTTTTATGCCCTCCCATTGCTACCGACAACCCCCTGTGAACAACCCCTAGTCAGTCAGCTACGTCGGGCTTACAGAATTCAAGCAGACTATTTTGCGAAAATTAACTGCAAAATGATGAAGGTAATTTCAATCTTGCTTAATGAGAAAATAGCTCGCAAATGCACAGTTACATTATTGTAAACAATGAAGAAATTTACTTACTGCATTAATTCTTTTTAACTTAAATTTTTAATCTGAATTTCTTACAAGATATATACAGTTTACGAAACGATCACTTAAAGTATTTGTATATATACTATCGGAGACCTTACGGTTCATATTTGTCACAAAAGTGGTATTCATGAAAAAAATGCTTTAAACAATATGATTTTTTACACCAGGAGCATCTAACTATCGGTGTTTCATCGCAGAGTGCACATTTCATTTCCGTATTCTGTTCAAAAGCAAAGTCTACAGGATTCACAAAATCTCCTAACTTTTGTTCTGTGTATCCACTTTTATACCAAGGATACTGGAATAGATTTATATATTTGGGTGAAGACAATTGGTTGTGTACAAGTGATTGTAAATTAATTATATTATTTATTAAATGAAGATTAACGTCATAGTTATGGAAAAGTACATCGTCGGAGAAACGCCTAACATAATTCTTCCACACCCTAAATCCATAAACATCTAGAGGTTGGATTTGTCCAGTGGTACCTTTTAAAATCCGTCGTAACTACACATATATGTATAGTTAATTTTCATTATCAATAAGAATTATTCTCTAATTAAGATAATTTCAAAATATACATTACCAGATGTGAGTTTTCCAGATTTTGATGCCGTCACGTACACGTTCGTTGGCTTAAATAATGTTTTTTGAACTATTGGTCCAAATTCTCCATTTGCTTGTTGCAAGACCATAAAGAGGGGTGATAACAGTCTTCCATCCGCGAGTTATTGTTGGTTGTATTGTATAACTATGTGTCGTTGAAAA
The DNA here is from genome assembly GCA_929113495.1 of Andrena minutula. NCBI lineage: Eukaryota > Metazoa > Arthropoda > Insecta > Hymenoptera > Andrenidae > Andrena > Andrena minutula. Next base: position 23,985,288 of record OV815996.1, read on the forward strand.
TACAGATTGTACAACACATTCTACTTTTTTTGTGCCTTGCACTGCTAAGGTTCGTCCTGGATGTATTTCTAATTGAAATCCACTCTGGTCTGAATTATATATATTGTCAGGTCCGATTCTGGCACTCAAAGGTTTTACTTCCTGAACAAAGTCTGTAGCTCTGACTTTTAATACTTCATTGTCTTCTATTGTTGTGCGTGTAACAAATTTGGTTATTTTCCGTGAAACAATGCGATGAGCTTTTTTAAAACTATTTACCCATTTTCTAGAAGCTTTAAAAACCATGTTATCATTACCCTGCTCTTTATATGCCTTCAAAGCCCATCGTCGAATATCTCTGTCATGTAAAATATAACCGGCATCAATAGCTTCCCTCAAATTTTGTATTACATACTCGGAAATTTGTGCTAATGTTTCTCGTTTGGTTCCTCCTACTTCAATTTGATGAGCCCATCGCCGTAATTGCCGTTCAGAAGTAACATATTTAAAATTATGTTGAACTGTATTAAGCTTACGCTTTTTTCCTCCGTCATTCCAAAATGCAACCGCTCTCCGCTTATAGTCAACATCAACATCTTTATCATGTTTAGAACAAACTCCTGTATATGTTTCTTCAGACCAATTTTCATCATTATCATCTTCATCAACAGCTTGAACTTCACACTCTTTAAACTGATCCAGAAAGTCCAATGAAAACTCTTCTGAAACTGTGACTACATTAAATTCAAATATGCTATCAAGCAACATCTTTTGTATAGATTCTTTTAATTGTACTTCCTCCCTTGTTATAAGAGTTTCCATCAAGTACATATTTTGAAATGTTACTAATAATAAATTGATCACGTTCAGCGGATTAATATTCATTTATAGTCGTGAGAACTGTAGTTGCAAATTCTGTGAACACGTGAAGCACTCGGATGTGACTGAAGAACAAACCAGTTTTCGAGAAGCAACGTACCGCAATCTTGCAGAAAATATCGCGTAACTCGATATAACTGCTATTTTTAGCGTCATAACAAAAGGGTGCGGAAAAACATTCAAGTCAAATGCAGCTGACCATATATGTTCCATATGAAAGAAAACCGCTGCCAATTCATTGGCACTTGGCTTCCTCAATTTCTTTTTATTTTTCCAATATTTTAATTTTAGCTTACTGAACTCCCATTGAGGGTATTTGTAATTATAATGTCAATTTAGAGCTCCATCTTTATAAAGTACTATTTATCTGAATTTCCTTTGTATTCGTTCAAAGCTTACGCTCCTTTGAAATATCTTATATAAGCCCGACGTAGCTGACTAACTAGGGGTTGTTCACAGGGGGTTGTCGGTAGCAATAGGAGGGCATAAAACCACTGATGTTTCACCATAAAATAATTTGTATTTATGGTTTTTAAGTTTTTGATGACATTTTTGATACTTTTCAAGCCTCTTAAATACGTATTGAAACGAATGCGGGTAGTTTACCCTCTGATAAGGGTGACTGACGACAAGAACATCATCCATACAGTAAATTATGACGCAAATGAAATTTATTTGAAGTTTTACTCGACACAATTTTGTACCCCGTATGAAAATTAGAGGGGTGGTTTTACCCCTAAACATTGAAGCAGGCCAAAATAAAAAGACACGTATATCTTATTTTTCGGTCCTCTAAAACATATCCAAAATTCAAAGCAATCGGAGGCGGACACCTGGGAACCTCTCCTTGTTAGAGCTGCGAAGCGAGTCTAGGTGCTCGAATTTCTCTTACCCCTTAAGGTAGAATTTCCTAGACACGATTCGCCGCGGCGGCGGATCGCGGCAGTGCATCGCGGCCCGTCGCCGCAGCGAGCTGACCTTAGGTACTGCGTTATGGGACCCAGTTGGGTTCGAGCACTTGAAAAGGTCTATTCTAACGGTCGGTATACCTGTTTCAGAAAAACCAGATTGTTGATTTTTTATCGTATCTCTATGGAAGTGATACCGAAGGCTTCCTGACGTTTTTTCGATGAAAATCATTCCAAATGTCATGTAAATCGGGCTATTTTTAACGAAGATTGCTTGAAATTATGCAAATGAATTTTTCATCTAATTTCCTTCGTTATGCTCCGAATTACGTCGTTCTTGGTGTTAGTTTCATCGGCGAAACATAGAGAATTGATTAGCACCGTTTTCGCAGAGATCTGATGAGAAATATGGAATTTGGATTTTTCCACTTTTAACCCTCGCTCAACGATTACCGGGTCACCGTGACCCGACTGTTGCGCCGGTCGCCGAGAGTAAACAATAACGTATCGACTCAGTCGTAGCTTCCCTTCCTTTATTATGTAATATTTACCATAGTATTTCCAAAAAATAATAACAAATTTTGTACGAAAACTTTAAAAACGTATGCGTATAAGAAACTTTTACAGTGGGTCCAAATGACCCGGTAACCGTTCGCCGCGTCACTGCGAGCGTCCGTAGTCCGAGGGTTAATGATATTCGAAATCCTTCGAGGATCGAAAGCCATAAAATTCGGCGCAGCAACACAGGAGGTTGACCTCGCCACGTGGTGTCAGCCGGTATCTCTTTGACAGGCTTTGCTCCAGAATCACCCTGTACAATACAGTATGTATATGTACATATAGAGTTTCGAGGACGAAATGAGACGACGATTGCAATTTTTTATAAAACAATGATGGCATTCGTTTGTCGACATTTGTCCAACAAAAGTTTGGTTTGTCCACCCGTAAAAAAAGATATACCTAAAAAATAAAACTGTGAACAATATAAATATACATGTTAGATTTGTAGAAGTTATGAAACATTCATTGCACAGATGTACTGAAGCAGGGTCACATAAGTATTCCATCGGCATTAATTACCTGTACGTACCTTATTTTATATTAATATTACGTTTTTCGACGTTGTCGCATGCTGTGCACTAGCTTTTCTTCCTACTAGCTACCGCCTTTTCCTCCTGTGTTAACATTGTTCATTTCGTCCCAACAAATAATATCGCAATATGAATATAAATGTATGCATGATTACCCCTCAAGTCAGGTATGTACATTGAACATACATATACTGATACCAGGAGTTCATACAGTACAGTGTTTCAGCTTCAACTATTTTACATTTTTCATTTTAATGAATAAAGAAGAGAAAGTAAGATGAATGTAATTGTTGTTGAAATTTAATTTTAACCCTCCGAGTACGGGACATCGAGTACGGAGCCTGGGTCTTGGCGGACCCCACACCGATAGTTCACTAATACATATTCACGGTCGCTCGAGACCCTCACCGATACAGTATTTAGGTGGGGATGGTCGCTCAAGCTCGAGGTCCTCGCCGATACAGTTGTTACGTTCGGAACGTAAGATTTTTCTTTTTGGTCAGGGTATGCATCAACAACGCCTATCGTTATGGGAAATCCCTCGTTGATCATACTCCTGCCCATTAATTAATAATATTTTTGATAGAACAAAAACCCCTTTCTTGGAGCGTCGTCGCCTCGACGCATTGCCGTCCCGCGATACAGATAAAGGTGGCCGTTCCAATAAGCGGCTACAGCCGCCAGCGACTGCGACCGGCGGCTACAGCCGCCAGCGACTCCAACTGGCGTCGTCGCAAATGGTATTTCCTATATCTAAGCGTCGACGCCAAAGGCCCCCACCAGTGTAACGACGCGCCGCACAGGCCCTTTTCGAGCACTTGAAAAGAGGGTCTATTGTTGTATGAGGTCTCGAGGACCGTCGAAGATAGTGAAAGACTAGCCATTTTTCTTATATGTACATCGTGTTCTGTTTATCTACCGGATTGAAGAAGTCAATGACATTTGGGTGTTTCTTTTAAAATATCGAAATTCAAATTGTGGCAAAAAATAGGATAAACCTTATTCCTTTCTAGCGATGTATAATTTAATATTTTTTACATCTATTAATTTGTTTTTTCTATTTTTTAACTCAATCGTGATAAAAAATTGGAAACTGTTTTTTGGTACTTTATTAGTGGTTTAAGTCACACGCTGGGGAAACGTTCGGTTTTCAAGTTATTATTTCTGCACTTTCCATAGTATGTATTTATCAATTTTTTTTAGTTTTATTGAAATTGTTGACGTTATTTTTTTAAATAACCTTAAACTTTGTTATGAGTTGTATATTAACTCAAATTTTTATGAACTTGCTTAATAATATTCAGCACTTTCAACGCGAAAAATGGAATGTTGCTTTTTCCCCTATTTCTTGGGATTCAGGCCCACTGTACGATATAGGATACAAGTGATTACTCCATTATTAGCAACTATTGTCAAATCTTATTTTCGCAGTTGCAAGGACAAATATATATTGATTATACAAGTTCGTGGAATGTAACTAAAAAGTCAAAAAATACTGATATTTTTTCAATGGGTTTCTTATAAAAAAATAAATATATATAACGAATTATTTGCTATTATTTTGCAGAATCGATACTAACTATTTCTGACCCCTTTAACTTTACTTTAACAACCTTTGAAAGAAATCACTTAAAATTTTGCATAAAACAACAAATTTGACATGTGTTTATACGCAGATCAGATGTAGCCGTCATGATATTTTTACCTTTTTTACAAGAGCTCATATTATTAGTTTACAGGAAATATATAAAAAAAAACATAATTCCATAAGTTATGAATTCTGACTTCTTTCCTTATTTCTGGATAATCTGTCCGAATGTGAGATGGATCGCAGAGCGGCTAGAATCGCAGAGCGGCTAGAGTCGCTAGACTGCTTCTGGAGCAGTAGAGCGGCAGCCGCTGTGCGACTAGGAGATTCTGCTGTTACGGCGGAAAACAGACACTCGTGGCATTGTGCTGTGTCTCGAGTAGCCTAGACTGCTCATGAACCAAACGCGCATAGGCTATAGCAATCCTGGCGCGGCCGCAGCAGTCGCAGCCGCCCATAGGAGTTGGGATGAATGCTTTTCCATTGTACCAGTCATTGCGACAGCGGCTGTAGTCGCTCGTCGCAGTCGCTGGCGGCTGTAGCCGCTTATTGGAACGGCCACCTTAAGGCGGTGCTGACGCAGCGGCGTTCTCACCAGATAGTCGCGTTCGAAAGGACCAGTGGTTTTCCTGTTGTGCCGAATCCGTTCTGTGTAAACGGCTGGGATGCATTTCAACAATGCCTTGCAGCATTGTGGGAGAACCCTCGTTGAGAACACCTCTGACCGTCGCGTTAAACATTGTAACATAATCAGTAACGGCTACAGCAGGAATGCGCAGACTGTATCACTTCTTAGAAGATTGACGGAATTTGTTTGAGAATTAAGTGAGCTTGAGCGTAGGAAGCTGGATAGCGATTGAGGTTAGGAACGACGGTGAGAAAGGAGAAGAAACTAACAGCACTTTGCACACAAAAGAGCTTGTCGATTTATTTAAAATCACTTGAGCGTGAGCGTGAGCGTTCTGAGAGAGTGTAACGCAGATAATGGCTACGCGTGACCACGCCGGCCGGTCGCAGCACGTGTCGAGCGCGGTGAGAAAAACGTTAATAAAATATCGCGGTGAGTAAAATCATGAGAAATAAACAAACAATGATAACTGCTATGCACTGTGAGCAAAGTGAGAAGTTTTACACAATGGTTTGCGCACAAGTTAAGAAAAGTCGGTTAGCTATAAGGACGCGTCCGTATCTATACACTATGTGAACAAGAGTTACTGCAAGATGGTCGATTTCCGGAACGCGTCTTCTCGAACATGCTCGAGAGAAGATCTACGCGGGAAGCAATCTGATTGGCTGAGCTGAACTACGTGGTGAGCGATGATTGGCTGTGCTGAGCTGCGTGGTAAGCGCGGATTGGCTGAGTATTCGATGTGAATATCGATTGATCGATTGACTGTCGATCGGAGATCAGCCGCTCGTTCCGCTGCCCGGTAGGTGCTGCGCCGAGAACGAGGGTGGTGGCTTTGGGAAGTAATGCATTCCCAAACAGAATTGTATACCCTACATCCGGTGCAGGGAGTCGCGCCTTCTCACGGTTTTGTCGCACGTTTCGGGGCACGTGTAAATTAATTAATTAATTCAAAGTTGTTTGGTTAAAATTAGATACATAACACAATTTCTGATAGTCCAAGGACTGTGGGATTCCCCTAGTCAGAAATTGTGCATATAAATTTATGAACATTCAGGGAAGGCCTCAGCATGTGTGAAATTGTAATGTGCGATGTCATGTTTTCCTGTACGTACGAATGTTCTGTAAGGATTGATCATATATTTGAATCAGGAGTCTGATGGATAGACGTGAGAACACACACACACCGCCTCGTTAAGTAGACGGGCTCATGGTAGCGCGGCCGAGGGATAAAATGCAGCGTAAGCATTTTCGGTACGGACCCACTCTGGTCGCTGCCGAGAGCGTGAAGCTGCGACACTCTGTGACGATAAATCGTGAGGTGCGTGTCGCTGGGTCCGCAAGTGTCTTAGAGCTAGAGTTCTCCGGTCTATTGTGAAACCGCGTGAAAGACTCGACTTTGCGAAACAATTCATTTATTTAAACCTCGTGAAATAATTCATATACTGAACTTTGCGAAACAATTCATTTATTATTACTCATATTGTTCTTTTAAAACCACTTTTATTCGGTCTTGTTTAAAATTCAATTCAGATTTACTCGTTCAGATAACCAAGTGTGTGTGTGTGTATCTTCGCGTTTCATCTCTTTTTCTGATTTAGATCTATCATCAAAGCACAGGATATCATTCCAAGCGAAAACACAAATTATATTTGTCAATTCAATATCAATTGTCTGGTGAGTTGCACCTTTTATCTCTTATTTTACCTTTTATGTAAACCTTATTACTTTGTTAATATTCATTCGTATACGATAATTTCTGACAATCAATGACTGTGGGATTCCCCTAGTCAAGAGTTATCCATGATTACCATTTTATAAAATGATAAATTGAATATTTCCATAATATGTCATGTTCTTTTGCTTTCATTCACTAATAAACAATTATTGTTCATAAAATTCTATTCATTAATTACCTATCTGATTCCATTGAAAAGACCCGTATGGGACTAGAGCACCAACGATCCCAAAATCTACCCCTTATCCTTCTGATAAGGTATTTAGATAATTAAATAAAATAATTGACTGTTGCGAGTGCGGCGAGCCTCCTTCGCATTACCTACATAAATACGACAAATTCTGATAATCGAAGGACTATGGGATACCCCTGATCAGAATTTGGCCGTCTAAAACGCGCCGCTCGAACACTAAAGGCCGCGGCACGTAACACAGTATTCAGGTGGGGATGGTCCCTCAAGCTCGAGATCCTCGCCGAAATACTATGGAACGTGGTGGAAGAGGGTTTCGGATTACGTTTGGATACTTGTTCTACATATACGAAACAATAATAGGGTTGCGATTTGTGAATTATAAAAGAATCATGTTTATTCAACATTTATATCAGTACATGTATTGCATAAAAGTGTGCGGTTTTCTGTACAGTGGTTTTTACAAACATATCTTTGACAAGATTCGCATACAGTATGATGTTTATTATTACTCCCCACACAGGGACAACATCTACCACGCTTGTGACCTGCTAGTTTTTTCTTCTTTACAATTTTTCGTCCCGTCGCTTCTATCGCGGTTGCAACATTTGCATGTAGCCCTCCTTCTTCATTTTCAAATTTACAAACCAAACAAACAAAACAACAATAACAACGATAACGATAATAACAGTGATAACAACGATAACAACGATAACGATAATAATAAAAAAACAAAGCTAACAAAAAAACGACACAGGAAAAAATCGAGAATGCAGCGAAGCGTCGTTGTCGGCGATACATACGCGAATGCCCGAAGGCAACGCAGTCGCTTCGAGCTTCTGACTCTTTAGACCCCAACAATGTCCCCGGAAAAACCCTGTTTATGACACCCCCAAGCGCGAGGCGCTTCTTGACGACAGGTAAATGACCGCTTGGCTGCGAATAATATTAACCGCTCCGTCACTGTGTGCGTGAGCGCTCTGAAATGGTGAGTCAAAATTAACCCAGGCTCCGTACTCGGAGGGATAAAATACACATTGGAAACACCGTTCCTCAAAGACTGGGAATTACCCGTGTGAATTCGGCGGCGGAAGAGGAATCTTCTCCCTCTTGACGAAATCGAGGAGGAAAACCCCACTTCTGGTGGCAAAAAATTATTCTGGCTGATCGGCCAGAGCGCCTCGACAGGTTCGCGATTTATAACCGCACTGTCCCTCAAGTCGGCGGTTAACAACGGCATGCGCAGGTCCGAAGTCATCGCATGTAACTACTACCCACCGGCAAAGCAATATACGGATTAACCCAGATTGAAGAATGCCTAAAATTCTTAACGACGGCACGACGATCATGATTGCCCTTTTGAAATGCTGTGCAAACAGATGTTGTCCAAACGTTCTTGGGAAAATATGAAATTACGGGTCAAAAACAACGAATGAATTCTCGCTGAGCTCTGAGCCCTCTATGTTCCAACGCACAATGGGCGTCAATCTCAAGAGTAGAGAAAAAAGTCAACATGCCATTTTTTCCAATCAAAATGCTGAATCATATGAAGCCACTTTATAAAAAAAAGTTTTTTGTCTTTTTTTGGGTGAAGATATCTTGAAAACTATCTACTACTGGATCTCAAAAAGTCGATAAAAGGTTTAAAACTTCTTCGTTTGTATTGCAATGTGACTATTTTGTGCGAACATAAATCTTTTCTATACCTTTTAAAATCTTTCTTTCTGGTGTCTTGGGTCCCTTCTCCCACAGTTGCCCAAATATTGTATAATTTCGTAGGAATGTATTAACACTTTGTGAACAGTACCTATTTATTTAGTATATTGGTACCGGGATAACATGGATACAGGCTTACAATTTTTCCTCCACATTCCATAGTATATATATTTATCAAATTCTTTTAGTTTTATTGGAATTATTGACGTTATTTTTTTATATATCGTCGAACCTTTGTATGAGTTGTATGTTAACTCTTCCTTTATGAACTTCCTTCATAGTCCAGTGAAATTAGACGAAAATCTGCCCGATATACGGACTAATTCCCATCAAGCTGGATTTTGGCATGAGCATTTATTTGGTCGTTTTAAACAATATGTCAAAAGTCCCCAAAAATTTAAAAAACCACGTTTAAAAAAAACGCGCTGAGTACTTTACCTCCGGGGTGGTGTGGAAATGAGTGTATTATTTCTCGCGGGCGAAGATCCAACCCCTCGAAAATTCAAAATTTTTTAAAACTTTGAGGATATACAGAAGTTAATATAGGTGTGTATTGCGTCATTTTTTTGTTTGTTGCCCAAATTCATTGTAAGGGGCTGAAATTGACCCCTGAAAATACGTTCTTTTTTTCGATTTTGTGTTATAACTCGAGAACCGTAAGTGTTAGCAGAAGTTCACGGATAGCGCACGTGGGAACGTTGGGATCTCACGAGGGATAATTATTTAGTTCTAAGCACTAATTATAAGGTCTATATATGTCTATTTACAATATTTACAATAAAACACTGGTTGAATTAATTATGTGGACTGTATGGTATGGTTTACGGTCGATTTAGTCGCGTCCTACGCCGTAGGCTTTTCTTTAAAGAAACGCTGCACGTGGAATCGGCCCGATTACGTACAAGCAATTACCGGTTAGCGAATTACCGAAAGCTAGAGAGAGAAGCGAGTTTTACGTGGTACCTGTTAGACGGCTCGTCGATCAGTAGGTCGAGGAATTCGTTGCCTAAGGGAGACCCGATCGCCGCTCCACATGGGCTAGAGAGGGGGGGGGGGGGGGGCAGAATTCGTTTCGGTTACAAGGTTCGCTCGATCTCGCGAGATGGCGCGTAAAGTATGATTTCGCGAACATTTCCCGCCCGCCTTCATCGAACGATGAATGAAACCCCGATCCAGTGAGCTGATTGGTTCCTGTGGTGTGGCGTGATCGGATCGCGCCTCACGAACGCCGCCACTCGGCCCATGTGGGGAGCGTACTACGCCTTTTCCGGTAGTGTAATTATGATGGTGTACACGCGTCGGGATTCATTACTTCGTCGCCCTGAACAAAAGGTAAGTAAATTAATTTTACTATTGGCCTTACAAACTCTGATCGCGCGGTTTTTACAAGAGCTACCCGCGTCCACCCATCCGGCCCGGTGAACAGACGCGTGATTCGGGCTAGGGGCCACTTGCTGGGCGGCAGTGTCTCGTTCTTCAAGATACACATGTCCCCAACTCGTGGCTGAGGGCGTAGTTGTGTCCACTTATTGCGAGCCTGGAGGGCTTGCAAGTACTCTCGGGACCAGCTACGCCAGAATTGCAACCTCATCTGCTGCAGGAGATGCCATCTCGACAGGCGTGACCGTGGAACATCCTCCACCGTCGGGTCCGGCACGGCGAGGAGAGCGTCGCCGATAAGGAAATGCCCCGGAGTAACGGCCGTGATGTCCCCCGGATCGTCACTTTGGGGTTGCAGCGGTCAAGAGTTGAGACAGGCCTCTATTTGTGCGAGTAAGGTCGACATTTCCTCAAATATGAGGTGCTGATCCCCAATGACCCTCCTCAGGTGGTGCTTGGTGGATTTGACGGCGGCCTCCCAAATACCCCCGAAGTGCGGGGCGGCGGGTGGGTTAAACCGCCAAGCGATGTCGTCGTCTCGAAGATGGGCCTGCATAACCTCACTAGGACTGCGGAGAGGTTCCAGCTCTCGCGCAGCTCTCTGGCTGCACCCACGAAGTTTGTGCCTCGATCGCTGTGAATGGTGTGGCACAGCCCTCGTCTCGCCGTAAAGCGCCGCAGTGCTGCGAGGAAGGCTGCTGTACTATAATCTGAAACAACTTCCAGGTGAATAGCGCGCGTAACCAAGCACACGAAAACGACGACATAACCCTTGGATGTACGTTGTCCCCTGCCTCGAGAGGCCAATAACGTGAGCGGCCCGGCATAATGTAGACCCACTTGCAGGAAGGGTCTGGCTTGCGTAACTCGATACGCCGGAAGGTCCCCCATAAGCTGCTGACCGGGCGTGGCCTTCCATCGAAGACAGGTGACGCAGTGATGGATGTGGACCTTGACTCGCTGTCGATCGCCCAAGATCCAGTACCTCTGACGTAGTGTGGCTAAAGTGAGTTGTGTTCCTCCATGTAACGATCTTCGATGAGCCTCATCGATTAACAACTCAGTGAAGTTCCCTCTCGGTAGCAGTATAAGTAGGTGCTTCTCCCAGGACGGCAAGGCAGCGTGCCTCAGGCGTCCACCGACCCGCAACAGCCCTTGAGAATCCAAGAAGGGTGCGAGTCGCCGTAGCTTACTGCGACTCGCAAGCTGAGCTCCACGTGACAGCTGCTGGCGCTCCTCCGGGAAGTCTCGGCGTTGAATCAGCCTGATCCAGTGCATCCGGGCTGCTTCTAGTTCCGCTGGTGACAGGTAGGGCTCTCTTCCTTCTGGTTTTGTCTGGCGTGGTGCCCAGCGTAGGCACCAGGCGGTTACACGTAAGAGGCGCTGCATGGAGGAATAATTATTTAATAAATAATTATCTTCTGATTTCATACCAGTAACCAGATGCGACACGACTCTGGCCTCCAACTCGGTGGTCTCATCTTGGACTTCAGGGTCGGTCAACCAGTGGGGAGCCTCGGTGAGCCAAGCAGGCCCCTTCCACCATAGTCCGAAGTCCGTTAGTAGTTGCGGAGCTATGTCCCTGGACGCACAGTCAGCTGGGTTCTCGCTCCCAGCCACATGGTGCCAACGAGCATTAGGGAGTTCTCGTTGGATCTCCGCTACTCGGTTCGCCACGTACGTCTTCCACTTTGACGGGTGGCCTCGGATCCAATCCAATACGATCTTTGAATCGCTCCATAGGTGAGTCGCTACGTTGTCCAGCTCCAATGTTCCCCTAATAGTGGTCACGAGACGACTCAATAATGCCGCAGCGCATAACTCGAGCCTCGGGAGCGTGACCCGTTGAAGAGGGGCGACCTTGGTTTTAGCCGTGACCAAATACGACTGCGTACTGTCATCGTGGCCCACGATGCGTAAATACAGTACCGCAGCGTAGGCTCTCTCCGAAGCGTCACCGAATCCATGGAGTTCCACATCTTTGGTCCGGGGGTGAAGTCCTAGCCACCGAGGCACCCGGACATCGGCCAGGTTCGGCAGGTCCGCCAGGAACTGGGTCCACCTCCGTTCCTCAGTTGGCGGCAGGGTGGTGTCCCAATCTATTTTTAACAGCCACAGTGACTGCAGGAATATTTTGGCGGTTATAGTTACCGGCGCCAGCAGGCCCAGCGGATCAAAGATTCGTGCCACACGAGATAGGACCGTTCGCCTGGTGGCCGCAAGAGTAACGGGGTCCTCCACCACCCGGACTCGGAACTCGTCGTCGCGTACGCTCCAATGGACTCCCAGGGCTGTGTGTAGCATACTATCCTCCCAGTGGATGGCCGACCGCACCTCTTCTCCTGGGGGATCCTCTAGCAAGGTGGGTGAGTTTGATACCCACTTTCGTAAATTGAAGCCGCCCGCCCTGCAGAGCTGGCACAGCTCTGCCTTAATGGCTCGGGCTTCTGGCTCGTTGTCAGTTCCAGTCAGCACATCATCCATGTAAACGTCCCTCTCCATTATGGCTGCAGCTCGTGGAAATCGGTGGCGCTCATCCTGGGCCAGTTGACGCAGCGTGCGGATGGCCAGATAGGGAGCGCACGCGAGGCCGTAGGTGACTGTGTTCAGCTCATAGTCACCTACGACGTCCTCGTCGCGTGGTCGCCACAGCAGTCGCTGGAAACGCCGGTCCTCCGGGTGGACGATGATCTGACGAAACATCTTCTCGATGTCGGCGGTCAAACAGACTCTATCGGTTCGCCAGCGTAGAAGCACCTGGAGGAGACTCGGTAGCAGGTTGGGCCCCACCATTAGGAGGTCGTTCAGCGACTTCCCTGAACTTATAGGGTAGGAGCCGTTGAATACGACCATTAACTTCATAGTAGTGCTGCTCGCCTTGAGGACCCCATGGTGTGGCAGGTAATAGCAGTTGCTGTCTAAATAAGATTTACTGCATTTAGACATGTGAATTAATTCCACATACTCACGCAGAAAGGACTGGTACGCCACCTTTGGAGCATCCTGGCGGCCCCGGCCCGGGACTCGCCCAGGCCTTGCGTCTCTTTAAATGGCAGACGCACCATATATCGGCCCGACTGCAACCGCTGGTGAGTGGCAGCGATGTGCTCTTCGCGCGCCTGATCCTCTGTATTGAGCGGCGCAATTAGTTTGACTTCCTCTTGTTCCCAGAAGCGTTGGATCAGCGGATTAAGGTCCTCGTCCCTCGTGCATTGCAGCGTCACGAGCCCCTTCGATGCACGGGGGTCGGAGCTGGCCAGAGGTGAGGCGATGCCGGAGATGATCCAACCCAAGGACGTCTTCTGAGCGATGGGTTCGCCCTCTCGTCCCCGTCGGAAGCCGTCTTCCAAAATCAGGGAGTAGATGTCAGCACCCAACAGGACATCGATCTGAGCGCCATCCATAAAGCTCGGGTCAGCCAGTGGGAGATTGCGCAGGTGAGCCCAAACTTCCTGTTTCGGGTTGGTTGGTGGAGAGTACGCCGTGATACGCGGCATCACCAACGCCGTTGTTGACTGCCGTGATCCTTTATCGCCATGAGGAGTGAACTCCAGCTGGACACTCCCCTTCACTCGCTCCGTCCGTTGGTTGCCAATGCCGATTACACACACGTTCGAGGGTCTCCTTGGTAGACGCAGTAATTGAAATAACGTCTCCAGGGAAACCTCGCTACCCTGGTCAATCAGGGCCCGCACCACCCTGGATTCGCCGTCCGGAGAGCGCACCACTATCCGGGCAGTAGCTAAGAAGACAGGAGGAAAAGCCGACGTGGCGCGAGAGGGGCTCCCTCTCCGCCTGGCTGCTCCCATGTTAATTGACACGGCCGTGTTTTCGGCGGACGCGGAGTTGCTGAATCCATTATGGATGGTAGTGTGGTGCTTCTGTTGGCACTCCTGACGACGCTTGTCGCATTTGCAATCCGAGGCCCGATGCTTCCCCAAACAATTGAAACAAAGACGCTTCGCCATTAGCGCCTCCTTCTCTCTAGCAGTTTTAGCCTTATAATCCTTGCAATGCAGTATAAAGTGCTCCCCTCCACAGAGACTGCACTGGTCTTGGAAGGTTTGAGTTGCGCTCACCTGATTGACCTTGACCGGTTTCGGAGCACCAGCGGGCTTCGAACTGCGTTCGGCATGCCCTTTCCGTTGTTTCAACTGATTATAGGTAGAAGGGGACTTCTCTTGGCCTAGTAGCGTCTCCCATTCTCGCGGAGATTGGGGATCCAGTCGATTCACCACCAAGTGTACTAGCCAATCGCCGCTGGCGTCGAAGGGCCTCTTGAAGGCTGCAAGGGCTTCTACAGAATCGCATAAGGTATAATACAAGCTCTTAAGGGGAGAGGTCACTGAAAAAATCGTGATTTTCGACCATTTTTAAGATTTTTTTTTTTTGCATTTTTGACAAGTTTGAACCCTTGTTCAACCGTACACAACATGGTTTGAAATTCAGTGTTGCCTTTCTACTAGAAAAACCTATTTTTCCGAAACCTTGCAAAAGAGCCGAAAATTAAAACCTTCGTTTTTCGGTATATCTCTCTATTATTTAGCTCTTTGAGTATGTTCAACCGCTCGCTAGAGTTTTGGGAAATCCAAATTAACTGCGAGGCCTTGAAATTGTTTATTTTCACTAATGGCCAAAATGCGTTTCACGATTCTAAAATGCACGCGTGCTCTGTAACAGAATCCATTTGACTGCGCCTACTAAACTACGAACGCTTTTTTACAAAGTACTGTATGTGACTGAGTTCGTGGTCAGGCTGCGTATCCCTCGGCTATCGGTAACGCGGCCATGTACAGTAGGTAACTCTCTAAGCGGGCCCAAAAGGGTCAGTGGCTGCCGACAGAGGTCAGTCTCTCCGGGCGCTAGACACCATATTTTTTGAAATCTTTCAAAACTCTGGTTTACGAGAGAATATAGAGTGAGATTTTACGGTGAAGTGAAATTAGCTTGCATAAAACGAGTGAAATGGATCTCATTAGCCGAAAATATCGCAAGAGTAAGAGGAGAGTGAAGCGTGATGTTCGTTTAGCAAAACAAGCGGCGATAGTTGCTAAATTGGAGAGAAATAAACCTGCAATAGATGATTCATCTAGTGCTCATTACGATAATGGCAAAGACAAGGCGACCAGTACTAAGAAACTGGAATACTTCAGAAATAATGAAGAAAAACCTGTTTCTGAAATGCAGGATGAATTTTATATAGTGCACAGATCTACAATTCAAGAGTTGATCAAAGACTGGACTTGCAGTGTTTGCCATTCAAAAATGGTTATTCTGGATAGTGACGTACAGGTAAAGTGACCATCCTCCTCAAACATATCGGAATAATCCCAAATTTTCACTCTTTTCATCATTTTCATTTTGTCCCGTTTTGTTCCGAATTATAAACATTTTTTTCCATTTATTATTACAAAGTTACTCTGCCTTGATTAGTTTTCTGACTATAGAAAATTCCTTACACATATTTTTGTGTTTATAAAAAGTTCTTTATCCCTCCTTGTCCAATCATCCTGAATTCTGTATTTGGAAATCTGATCTCTTTACATATAGGGATTCACAAGAAAATTGACTGCAAGATGCACCAGTTGTGAGAATATTATGGGGCAAACTTACACCAGCCCCAGGATAAGCACCGATGAAACCACAAAACGACCACCGTTCCTGATAAATAGGAAAATGGTAGATGCTTTTGTCTCTGTGGGAGCTGGTTACGCTGCAATGGAACGGTTTGGAATGGAAACCGGTATCAATGTGCTTTCACCAACAGCATGGAAAGCACACCTTGAAAAAATTCAAGCAAGAAATAAAGAATTCAAGGAAAGTATTTGTTATATTTTCATATATGGCGTTTAAAGAAGGCGCGCCTATCTGTAGGGCGCGCGCAGCGCTACGAGCGCAGGTGAGAAGAAAGGGGAGTTGTAAAGACGGAAGGATGAAACACTTCCGTCTCGGATGCCGAGCTGCGATATAGTGATTGCATTAAAGTTAAGTCTGTGTGAATAGCATTATTCATTTTCCCATTTACGACGACCTCCCAGTCTCATACATAACAATTTGGCGACGAGGATGGGATTAATGTAGTATACGACTAAGAAAGCAACTACGAGCTGGAAGAAACAAGTCCGTGCGTTAAACCTAACCTAAAGGTGTGTCGAGCACGTGCGGACGGCATGGCGGCTACGGTACACGGCAACGTGACGATCGAATACTTCGATCCGGCCACGGCGAATTGGAAAAGATGGTTACAACGTTTCGAAGGGGCCACCCAAATCTTCAAAGTTCCGGAAGATCAAAAGGTGGCGTATTTTTTACACTTCATTGGTACAAAATCGTTCGAGATTCTGTGCGATAGACTTGCACCGAGTGACCCGTACGGCGCAACGTACGAGCTATTAAAGTCAAGCCTTGGGGAATTCTACGCACCGGCACCACTGGAGATAGCGGAAAATTTTCGGTTACACTTGCGGAAACAACAAGAAGGAGAATCGGTGCAGCAGTTCGTTACAGCACTGCAGAAATTAAGCGTAAACTGCAACCTGGGAAGCTACCTGCACACTGCTCTACGAAATCAGTTGGTCTTTGGGCTCTCGAGCAGACGCATACAATCACGCCTACTGGAAACGAAGGATCGTACGTTTGAAAAGGCAGTGGAAACGGCTACATCGATGGAGCTGACGGACCGGGACGTGTCACAGCTACAGTCGGGGCCAGCTACGGTGGATTACCTTGGGAAGAAGGAAACAACCCCAATTAAGAAGGGACAACCAAAAGCAGCCAAGAAGACGCCGAATAAGGAAGCAGCGAAACCAGAGACAAAGTACAAGCGTTCTACGACAAACGCGAACCGAAATTCCGATGATAATACTGTTTGTTTTAGGTGTGGCGGCAAGCATTACGCGTCGAAATGTACGTTAAATCGAAATATTGTATGTAGAAACTGCGGCGTCCAGGGGCATCTGCAGAAAGTTTGCATGAAGAAAGATGTAAATAATGTGCAAATAGCACACGGTGAGCATACCGAATTTCGAGATAAATTTTTTGCAACAACCTGCGTCAATGGCAAGAAGGTGCAATTTGAGGTAGACAGCGGTGCGGCCGTAACAATAATAAACAGAAGTTTCCTGGAGTCGCAGTTTCCTGGAGTGCAAATCCGGAAAACAAGGTTAGAATTAATCAGTTTCTGTAAAACCACCATTAAAGTAATCGGGTACGTGGAAGTAGAAGTAACTTACGGGAATAGAAAAGAAACGTTGCATATGTACGTGACAGATACGAACCGAGAACCCTTGATGGGCCGCGAATGGATACGACAGCTACAAGTACAATTATTTGATACGGTGCAAAGTCTTTCGGTGAGCACCACAGGGGAACTAAAAAAAATCTTACATGAATACCGTGCGAAATTAGATACGGCCTCAACAAAAATTCGCGGTATACAGGCGAGACTAACCTTAAAAGAAAACTCGACACCGGTATTCCTTAAAAGTCGCAGAGTGCCGTTTAATTTGGTACCTTTGGTAGACCGAGAAATTGATAATTTAGTCCACTCGGGGGTATTAGAAAAGGTGAATACATCAACCTGGTCGACCCCGGTGGTCCCGGTATTAAAAAAGGATGGAAATATACGCGTGTGCGGGGACTTTAGTGTTACGTTAAACCCGTATCTGGTAGTGGATCAGTACCCACTTCCAACCACAGATGAACTGTTTAGCTCTTTGGCCGGGGGAGAAAAGTTCACAAAAATAGATCTTAAACAAGCTTACTTATAAATGGAAATACATCCCGATGATCGGGAATTATTAACATTAAATACTCCCCGGGGGTTATACAGAAGTACGCGGCTGTTGTACGGGATCGCATCGGCGCCGGCAGTCTGGCAACGAGAAATCGAGACCATTCTGAAAGGAATACCGGGGGTGGTAGTTTTCCTAGACGACATAAGGGTCACCGGGCCGAATGATGACGTACATTTGCGACGACTCAAGGAAGTCTTGACGCGTTTAGGCGAGCACAATATACGAATCAATACAGAAAAAACAGAGTTCCTCAAAGAAGGTATACACTATTGCGGCTACTATATCGACCGTCAGGGTATCCATAAGGAGAAACAAAAAATGGAAGCAATTGAAAAGATGCCGCGCCCGAAAAATATCACCGAATTACGCGCCTTTCTTGGGTTAGTTAATTATTATGGGCGTTTTATACGTAACTTAAGCGGAATTTTAGCACCGTTACACACCCTATTGGAAAAAAAAAAGGAGGGAAAGAAGTGCCTTTTGTCTGGGGGCCGGCGTGCGAGGGAGCTTTCGTTGCGGCAAAAAAAGCGTTCACGGGCGAGCAAATCCTTGCGCACTACGACTCAAAACTACCGTTAATCGTGGCATGCGACGCGAGTTCGTATGGTGTGGGAGCGGTACTTTCGCAAAAGTACGAGGATGGAAATGAAAGAGTGATTCAGTACGCGTCAAAAGCACTTTCATGCTCGCAAAGAAAGTACGCACAAATAGATAAGGAGGCGTACGCTATCATATTTGCCTTAAAGAAGTTCTATCAATATCTGTACGGAAAAAAATTCACGTTGTACACGGACCATCGACCCTTAACTCAAATTTTCGCACCAGGAAAAGGGTTACCGGTACATAGCGCGATGAGAATGCAACATTACGCTATCTTCTTACAAAGTTTCCAGTACGACATTAAATATAAAAATACCAAACTGCACAGCAACGCGGACGGACTTTCGCGACTGCCAGTTAAATCCGAGGAGGTAAATAACGAGGACGCATTGGATGAGTTCGAAATAAATACCATCGACGCTCTACCGGTGACTTTTAAAGACCTGGTGGCGGAAACCGCAAAAGACGCGGAACTACAAGCACTCCTGGAGGGTTTACACAAGGGGGGTGACTTAAAGGCAGACATACGTTTTAATGTACCCTTGGTGGAGTTCAGCTGCCAGCAAGGGGTCATTTTGCGAAATAGTCGGGTGGTGGTACCACGAGCGTTGCGGGGCGACATTTTACGGGAGCTACACAGCGAACACCCCGGAATTGTAAGAATGAAGTCGATCGCAAGGAGGTATTGTTGGTGGCCCGGTATAGATCGCGACTTAGAAAACATGGTGCGAGACTGTGCGAACTGCAGTCTGGTGCGCAACGATCCAAAAAAAGTCGTCGAACAGAGCTGGGTGGAAGCCACGGAGCCTTTTCAACGCGTTCACATCGATTTCGCGGGACCTTTTCGGGGGCATATTTTTTTCGTATTGGTAGACGCGTTTTCGAAATGGCCGGAGGTGCACATCACCACGGACATGACAAGCGGATCAGTAATCCAAAAATGCAACCAAATTTTTGCAACGTTCGGGTTGCCGGAGATGGTCGTCTCAGACAACGGGCAACATTTCAAATCATACGAATTCGAGCGTTTTCTAAAGGCCTGCGGAATCGTACATCGCACGTCGGCCCCGTTTCATCCGGCGACGAACGGACAGGCAGAGAGATTCGTGCAAACACTCAAAATAGCGTTAAAAAAGGAATTTAAGGATACAACGATGAATCCGATAGAATTACGCGAAGCGATACACAAGTTTCTGTTGCATTATCGTACGACAGCGCACCCAGCGACAGGTGTGTCGCCGGCGGAAAGAATGTTAAATAGGCAACTACGGGTAAGATTAGATTTACTGTTACCCTCGCGAAATATCGATGGGCCGACGGAACAAATGAAGATGAATCGAGTGCGGGAAGCGCGCGTGGGTGAAAGAGTACAATGCCGGAACTATCAGGGCAAAATCAAATGGTGTTTTGGCCAAATAGAACGCAGAGTGGGTAGACTGCACTATATAGTGCGCCTAGACGACGGCAAACGTTGGACGCGCCACGTCGATCAAATCTTGAAGGCGGGAGGAGTACCAACACAGCGCGCCACCGAAACAGACGCCGACTACTATGCACCGTTAGAGGAGACAAATACCGATGACGAAGCACAAACTCAGGCGCAACCGGAAGAAACGGCTCTCGAACTATGGAGATCAAACCGAGAACGTCGGCCGCCTGAGCGTTACGGGACCCCCATTTCACACTAAGCAAATAGCAACTAGAATGTAAGAAATAGACATGGAAGCGCACTACAGGTACCTAGGGCGAAGTTCGCGCCATAGAAGTTTTTTAGTTACCGTTTTTCGAGCCGCACAGTTACGTTTATTTTTTATAGGAGGGGAAAAGTGTTATATTTTCATATATGGCGTTTAAAGAAGGCGCGCCTATCTGTAGGGCGCGCGCAGCGCTACGAGCGCAGGTGAGAAGAAAGGGGAGTTGTAAAGACGGAAGGATGAAACACTTCCGTCTCAGATGCCGAGCTGCGATATAGTGATTGCATTAAAGTTAAGTCTGTGTGAATAGCATTATTCATTTTCCCATTTACGACGACCTCCCAGTCTCACGCTATGTCCTAATTAGATGTCGCACAGCGACAAAATCGTTGTCGTCCAACCGACCGACCAACACGACTATAAACAAACAAAGGATTTTCTATGGGCTTGTCCAAATGGTCAATGCATGCGATGCGGCAACTTCGTATATGTCGGTCGTTTTGTTTGAATTTCAAACCAGTTTGTTTTTTTTTGTCGTATCGCACGCACGACGACCCAAAAAATCAATGGATTTCGTGGGATTACTGATTTCTGAAGTCAAAAAACGGCCTATTTTATGGAATTCGAGTATACTGATAAAATAAATTGTTGTTTTCTCGTAGCTGACAGTAAAGGTGGTGAAATTCGCCGAAATTTATCCTGTCTTTATATATCTGGTCTATAAACTGACGATTTCTCTTCCGTGTATTTGTTCGTTGTAATATATGTTTCACATAACTATTTTCACTAAGAAAAAGCAACTCCAACTTCGACAAAGACATCTTGTAAACTAACCGTAAATGTTGGTTGCAAATAGTACTCTACAGCCGGCCGTATATGGACACTGTCGCATTGTCGTACGACCGACTGAAATCGGTTGGTTGGACGACAACGATTTTGTCGCTGTGCGACATCTAATTAGGACATAGCGTTATACATAACAGTATTCTTAGGAAGTCGTGCCAAGTTGTGAGAAACATGCACACTGCTGATGAAGGTGAAGTGCTCGATACACAAATATCATTCGATGGATCATGGCACAAGAGAGGACATACTTCCCTTCATGGCATCGCCTTTGTCATAGACATAATGACAGGACTCGTTGTGGATTATGAAGTGATGTCAAAGTATTGCCACATGTGTGCGCTACGAGCAACTGAATTCGAAGCAGATTCACCAGAATTTATCAAATGGAAGAAAGTGCATGTGGAAATAGGAGAATGTCAGGTAAGTTTTGTATATGAATATAATTTTGATATATCCATAAACCAGAAAAATATGTATTTGCATGTATATATGTATATGCACGCATTTATTCTTTTAGATAAATTTTGAAGGATCCTCCGGAAGGATGGAGATCGCAGCTGCTGAAGCAATGTGGAAAAGATCCATCGAACATTGTAACATGCGATACACCACAATGTTATCAGATGGTGATGCAAAGACCCACACTTATCTTCAAAGTTTGCAAGTGTACGGTCCTGACATTGACATCCGGAAAGAAGAATGTGTAAACCACATTGCGAAGCGCATGGGTACTGGCCTTAGAAATGTTGTCAAAGAGTGGCGAGCCAAAAATGTGACACTTGGTGGCAAGGGTGAAGGCACACTCAAGGAATCTACCATTGACAAATTGACAGCATATTACAGGTTATAAAGCGATTGCAGAAAATATATATTTTATCAATTTGATATTTTCTGTCGAATTACAAAATTTACTTCTAATGTTACAGAAATGCCATAGTAAAAAATATGCCAAATGTAAAGGACATGGAAAATGCCGTGATGGCTACTTTAGATCACTGTAGCTCTACAGACAGTAAACCTAACCATGCCAGATGTCCTAAAGGCAAGCAATCGTGGTGCTTTTACAATCGAGCAAAAAGTACTAGACAAAAACCAATGAGCCACACACACATGTCACTCAAGCTGTCTGAAGATGTCGCCACCAAAGTGAAACCCCTATATGAAAGACTGTCAAATGAAAATTTGATGGCACGGTGCTGTAAGGGAGGCACTCAAAATGCTAATGAATCTCTCCATGCAAAAGTATGGAGATTCTGCCCGAAGACAATATTTGTGTCGAAAGCAAGACTTGAAGTAGCTGTGGCACGTGCTGTCTCAGAATTTAATATGGGTTGCGTAAGCTCATTGACAGTGAGGAAACAAACAGCTGGGGAAATTACAACTGAAACAGCTAAAAGCATAGCTAAAGGCAGAGACACCAGAAGAGAAACCTGCAGTGCACAACAGGAGGCCACTACAAGAAAGCGCTTTAAGAGGAAACACAACGCAAGGAAAATTGCTGCTGAGAGGAAGAGACGCAAGATTGATGAGGATGTGTATCAACCAGGTGGATTTTAAAGTATATACAAATGAAAAATGGTCTGGAATTTACTCTTTAGATTTCAAATGCATTTATCTCAGAACTTACTTTTTTAATATATTTAATGTTCCTTGCGCAAAACTGTTGGTCTGATTCTCTTGCAGCTTGGCATACTTGAAGAGCAACATGAGACCAAGAAAATTGTGTATCGGCATGAAGAAATCTGCAAAACTCTTTGCGGTATGCTTGTTTTTCCTCAAAATTTTAATCAAATATTGCAGTTTTTACATTTAATAAATTCAATCATTTTTAGCTCAAAAAGTATGAGACGTAGGAACTTCTCGATACACAACTTTTTACTCTACCATGGACCCTTCTTCGCTGCAAAACCTGGAGGCTGTGGCATCACACACTTTGCGCAAGAAGATTTTTGAAGTTATGCTTGATTTTTGCAATGTATTGTAAATTGTATGAAAAGTAATAATTAAAACTGAGTCTACCCTGGCAGCAAGGACTTTATTTCGAACCTACTTCCTTCCCTTAAAAGGAATTTCGCATGTTTCAAATATTTTCGGATTTCAAAGTTTCAGTGACCTCTTCCCTTAAGTTCCGTACCGGACTCACGTGTTAGAGTGGGTAAGTTAAATATGGCCGCCATCAAGGACTTGATCGCCAACCGCTAGTTATCGTAACGGTCCTCCAACATTTTCCAGGCGGCTTCAAAATTCTCCTCACGCACCGGCATATTGAGCAGGAGTCTCGCAGCATCGCCGGTAAGGGCACCACGTAAGTAGTGTAGGCGCTCAGCATTGGATAAAGTAGTGTTCTGAATTACAAGGGACCTGAACAAACCTTGGAAAGATGGCCAGCCTTTGTGTTGGCCGTCGAAAGTAGGCCATGGAATTTTGGGGAGCGATGTTTTCGTGCGCCCGACTCCCGTATCCGTGGACATAAGCTCTAGAGTGCGAGCTAACGACCTTTCCCTTTTGTCGATTTCATCTACTTTATCCAATAACAGTGCCTCCTGCGTAAGGAACGTCTCCTCTATCGCCTCAAGTACAGTTTCCGTAAAATAAGGGTCGTCCTTTATCAAGGGTTCGTCGGCCATAGCAGATAGCTCGTCGTGCTGGGCTTCGAATTTGGCCCAATTGTTTCGAAGCGCCTCCAGTCGCGACGTTACATTCCCCTTTGTTATATTATTGGCTCCCAGCTTCTTTAGATTATCGAACGCGCGCGTGATTCTCCCTTTTAAGTCGCGTTGACTCTTTGTAATATGGCTCATTGTTCCAGAGGTCACGCACGACGGTTACGAAACAACACACGCGTGGAAGCCCAAACGTTCCAGAAACACCAAATCCAAACGGCGCTGATCCGGCTCGAAGGACCAAAAAATGTTAGCAGAAGTTCACGGATAGCTCACGTGGGAACGTTGGGATCTCACGAGGGATAATTATTTAGTTCTAAGCACTAATTATAAGGTCTATATATGTCTATTTACAATATTTACAATAAAACACTGGTTGAATTCATTATGTGGACTGTATGGTATGGTTTACGGTCGATTTAGTCGCGTCCTACGCCGTAGGCTTTTCTTTAAGGAAACGCTGCACGTGGAATCGGCCCGATTACGTACAAGCAATTACCGGTTAGCGAATTACCGAAAGCTAGAGAGAGAAGCGAGTTTTACGTGGTACCTGTTAGATGGCTCGTCGATCAGTAGGTCGAGGAATTCGTTGCCGAATTCCTCGAATCCTCGGGCTCTCCCCCTTCCATCGATCGCTAATCCATGGAAGGGAGACCCGATCGCCGCTCCACATGGGCTAGAGGGGGGGGGGGGGAGGGCAGAATTCGTTTCGGTTACAAGGTTCGCTCGATCTCGCGAGATGGCGCGTAAACTATGATTTCGCGAAGAGTAAGAACTGTAAGACCTATAACTTACCAACTTTTAGTCCCAATTAAAACAAGTAACTTTTTCCTGAACACTTTTTTTCTATCTCCTACAGTTCATGAGTAATAATACCAACAAAAAAATGTTTAGGGGTGAATTGCACCCTCTTGGAGTGAATTTGGGCATCAAACGAAATTGCGTTGTACTCAGGAGGACTTCCCCTACATATTTCCAGAGTTTCATAATTTTCTGAATTTCCACGTTCAGGATCTTCCCTTATTAAGTTTATGGGGGTTGGTAACTTGGTAACCCGACATACATGAAAATGGTTACACTTACGAAAAAACTTGTAAGACCTTATTTGTAGAGAATTTCCTAAGCTAAAAATTTTGTAATAACTATTTTTGTCGCAAAACTGCTAGATAGCGAGATATTTGCGAAAAGCAGATTTTTTTGTTTTCAACCCTCTGCAAAATTTTTAGCAGCAGTCGGATTGATGGGGACTTTTGACATATTGTTTAAAACGACCAATTAAAGGCTCATGCCAAAATCCAGCTTGATGGGAATTAGTCCGAAGACAAATACTAATTTCACTGGACTATCATAATGTTCGTCATTTTTAGTGGTAAAAATGGGATGTTGCATTTTTCCCCTATTTATTAGGATTCTGCCCCACTGCACAGTGGTCGAAAATCGAGAAAACCTGGCCAAAACCCTAATTTATAAAGTCACCAGTTATGGTTTTAGTTTCCACCACCGTTTTCATCACCTATCTGGCTACTAATTACCAAAAGTTAGAGGAAAGTAGGTTTGTCATTATTCGCTACAGCTCATTCCAAAGTTGAGTATTGTCGGAGTGTTACTCTCTCAGTGAAATTGTTGGTGCTCTTTGTGACTCACAAAAGTGCACTTGAAAGTAGTAGAATAATCATGGTTCAGTAGGTAGTAATAAGTACAAACCTATACTATATTTTGGTACCGATGTGAGGCGCGTAGCAATGGAGGGGTGAAATTTCAACTAAAAAATTGCACACCCTGTCATGGCCACTGGTGAAATTATATTTAGCTAGAGAAAAAGTTTACTTCGGCGCTCTATTGCGCAAAGTTTCTTCTTCTGTCTTTAAGAACAATACTTCAGCTGCTATGGCCCACACAAAACTTTTGCTCATATTTTCCCCTTTTTAAGAAAATCCATTTTATGTATTATGGTGCAGTGGTCCTAAATCCCCAAAACGTGACCAAAAGATACAAATGACCGTTGATTTGTACAAAAATGAGTACATTAAGGTTTTCGAGGTCGTTGATTACGAATCTGAGGTCAAAATCGCAAAAGAACAAAATGGCGGATCCAAAATGGCGGAAGCGCATATAAAAAAAACATTAGATTTGGTCTAAACTCGGTATCCTGGAGTTTTCGAGGATGCTGATTATGAATGTTAAGTCAAAGTTGCAAAAAACAAAATGGCGGACCCAATATGGCGGAGGCGCACATCAGAAAAACATCAGATTTGGTCTAAACTTGGTATCCCGGAGTTTTCGAGGTCGCTGATTACGAATCTGAGCTCAAAATGGCAAAAAACAAAATGGCGGACCCAATATGGGAGAGAGACGCATATCAGAATAACATGAGATTTTCAATCTGGGAGCCTAAAATATTAGTTAAATAAGGTGGTTGACCCAGTTGTCGATCGGTTTAGACGTAGTCGTCGATCACTTAAATATTGAGATTTTATAAGGTTTTTGAACAATATTGTGATGATGTATGTAGGTAAAGACTCTTAAATATTAATTTGTAATTTTTTCCTATACACAATATTGTTCAAAAACCTTATAAAATCTCAATATTAATTCAAATGATCGACGACTGGGTACCGATGGACGACTGGGTCAACTACCTTATATGTATTTTCAGTTGGTAATAAAGATTTCGACCGTCACAGTGGCTTCCCCCTTAATTTCGTTTTTGTTTTAGTCGTATCATAGTAACCAAACCATGTTTGGTGGCCAACTGATTCTGCTTGTAGCGAAATAGTATTTTTGGAAGTGCGGTCTAATTATATATTATATTTTATAATTATGGAACGCAACGTAAAGTCGGGATCTATTACTTTAAGTAGAAGATAGTTAGTCGAAGTGATGCTGTCGTCTGGTTCACGTTTTGAAGACAAATTTAAAATTCTTCTGAACCACGTTACGGAATTGATAAATTGTCCAGAGGACTTATTATATAGAGTGAAACAGAAGATCTATTGTGCTATCTTCAAGTTTAAACTGAAATGGCAAAGTGCTAAACGTATCAAGGAGAGATTTCTAAAACAAAACAAAAATTGTTTGGATACAGTCATAACTCTTCCTTTTTATCCTCAACTGTCCTCATCTCCAGCTACTTCAGGTGGACGTCCTGCTGTTATTTTTTCCAAGTGCAGTGAAAGGTCGAAACGCAGGAAAGTTGACTCACTAAGATCTACAAGTACTGCAGAACTGGTGTACGCTGCACAAATGAATCTCTGTGCAGAAGGAAATGTAGATGCTGCAGCAGTTGTAAAGGACTCAATATTTACAACGCCAACACGAGCGCGGAAGATTAGGATGGCATACCAGAGAAGCAATAATGAAGTAGTTCGACTTTCTGGAGATGAAGCGTTGTCTGTATTGGTGGAGGCGCAACTTACCAAGCATCAATACAAAATCATTCAAGAGCAGGATAAGAAACGCTTTCCTCCCTATGGCAGAATGTTAGAAGCTAAAAAACGTTGCTATCCTAAACCTGAATTTATAACAGTAACCGGTAGAAGTGCTGAAGTGAAATTACAAGCCATATTAGACCACACAGTTGATTTTATTATAAATATGCAAAATGATGTCATTCTATCACTGACTACCGAACAACTGAATAGTTTACTATTAATATCGAAGTGGGGATGTGATGGTAGCTCAGGACACAGCCAATATAAGCAGGCATTTGAGAATGACGGAGACTCAGACTCCAGTATCTTCGTTACATCTTTCGTGCCACTTCAATTAATATCTGATGAACCTAATTCATCTAAAAAAATTATTGTGTGGCAAAATCCACGTCCAGCATCACCTCGCTTTTGCCGTCCAATTAGATTACAATTCATACAAGAAACATCTGAGGTTATTACTCAAGAGAAACTGTACATAGAAACACAAATAAACGAACTTCGCCCTTCTTGCATAAATATAAACAATACCGAAATTTCCATTAAACACCATTTAAAATTTACAATGATTGATGGTAAAATATGTAACGCTGTATCATTTAACAGATCAACACAAACATGTTATATTTGTGGATTCACATCCAAATTTTTAAATAATATAGACGGTTGCTTAAAACGAAAAGTTGATTCAACAAAATTTGAATTCGGTTTGTCCACTTTACACGGGTGGATACGTTTCTTCGAGTGCTTATTGCACGTGGCCTACAAGATACCTATCCGTAGTTGGCAAGCTCGAGGAGAAGCACAAAAAAAATAGTGGCACAGACAAAAAAAGGATTCAAACTGATTTTAAATCGAAAATGGGCCTTCTTGTTGATCGACCCAAGCCTGGTTTCGGCAATACGAATGATGGGAATACGGCCCGTAGATTTTTTCAAAATCCGCAAATGTCTGCTGAAATTACTGGCATCGACATAGAAGTAATTACACGATTCAAGATTATTCTGCAAGCCTTATCCAGTGGTTATGACGTGAATGTTGCTAAATTTGAAGAATACACCATAACAACAGCAAGACTATTTGTTAGCAAGTATCCGTGGTTTTACATGCCACCAACAGTTCATAAAATTCTTATCCACGGTCCTGCCGTAATAGCGTCCGCGATTCTTCCTATTGGACAATTATCGGAGGAATCCCAAGAAGCTATGAATAAATTCATTAAAAAGTATCGCGAACAGTTCGCCCGAAAATGTTCACGTGAAAAAACATTACAAGATGTATTTAACAGACTTCTGCTGTCTTCTGCCCCGCATATTTCAACTCTGCGGAAACTTCCGAAGCGCAATTCAAAATCCCTAAGTCCGGAAGTTATAAACTTATTATTACCACCAGAAGTGAATACAGTACACTGAGATGATTTTGAAAGCGACAACAGTAGTGTTGATGAATGCGATTCCAGCGAAGATTCGGAATAAAGGTAATGCAATCGTTTTTCAAATAACTTGCACAATTATTTTCCATTAATAGGTACATGTGCTTCTTACTATACATACCCATGTATTATTACTTCATTTCATAAAAAATTGTTACTTTCTAGCGACAAACGATTAATCCCAAACCACATCGTACAGCATAAAATGGATTTTCTTAGAAAGGGGCAAATATCACCAAAAGATGTGATGACAAAATATTGAGTTTAAAAAACAATAAATGTTGAAATAAAAATATTTTAACATTAAAATAGTTTTTTCTTTGAAGATTACAAATATTTTTTGCAATTTTGACTTAACATTCGTAATCAGCGACCTCGAAAACTCCGCGATACCAAGTTTAGACCAAATCTGATGTTTTTCTGATAAGCGCATCCGCCATATTGGGTCCGCCATTTTGTTTTTTGCAATTCTGACCTCAAATTCGAAATCAGCGACCACGAAAACTTCGGGATACCAAGTTTAGACCAAATCTGACGTTTTTCTGATGTGCGCGTCC
Organism: Andrena minutula; assembly: GCA_929113495.1. Classification (NCBI taxonomy): domain Eukaryota; kingdom Metazoa; phylum Arthropoda; class Insecta; order Hymenoptera; family Andrenidae; genus Andrena; species Andrena minutula. Next base: position 24,014,401 of record OV815996.1, read on the forward strand.
GCCATATTAGGTCCGCCATTTTGTTTTTTGCAATTCTGACCTCAAATTCGAAATCAGCGACCACAAAAACTTCGGGATACCAAGTTTAGACCAAATCTGACGTTTTTCTGATGTGCGCGTCCGCCATATTAGGTCCGCCATTTTGTTTTTTGCAATTCTGACCTCAAATTCGAAATCAGCGACCTCGAAAACCTTAGTACACTCATTTTTTTAAGAATCAAAGGTCACCTTCATGTTTTGGCCAGGTTTTCTCGATTTTCGACCACTGTGCACTGTGCGGAATACAGGGTCATCGTTTAATCCTGCAACCCGCGCGCGCGCGAACTTGTAAAATGGCAACACCGCCTCACGGACGCATTCCACTACAATCATGCACCGGCCCAGCGGAGAGAGTGATGCCCGGCTTCGAAAATTTTAGCGTCGCAAAGAGCTAGGTATTGGGAATTTCCCGGCCCAGGTAATCGAGCCGCGCACTCCGCTTTTATGATCGGTTTGCCACTCGCATCCCAGATTACTGTAATGAGGTTTGAAAATAATGTCAACTGATCTCGTACTCGTCTCAATTTAAAAAATTTTAGCTACGACAGGGTTGACCGCGGCGCTATACCCTTGTACGGAGAGATTTTTCGCCACGTGCTTGTAAAAGCCACAATAATGGCACATCATTAAAAAAAATGACATTATCGGAAGCCGGAATAGGCGTGGCATTGAGTAGTTAAAACATTCAAACACAACAATTCTAGAGAAAAAAATCAAACACCGCTACAATCAAAGACACGTCCCATTAGTTACCCCCTACGTCTGATTTAGGTATGCACCGCATTAAGGATAAAATCATAAAAAAGAAAACCAGAACAATAGATTCGGAGGTCTGCAGAACTAACACATAATTCAATAAAAATTTAATTTCTCAATTTATGAAAGTAATGATACAGAAACAACAGGCCTATTGTTTATCAACACCACGAATTTTAAAAACAGCGTTAAATACATTATCAAATAAACAGTTTGCAAAAGCTTTTTAAGCAATTATGGTTAAAAAAATTGATAAAAGAAAAATTAAGTAAAGATAAAATATGTTAAATTATCCATCATTAAGAGGGAATAATTTTTCCTCATTTTTCGCCGCAAATTGCATTCCGATATCTCTTATAGTTCAAAAGTTATACGAAAAAGGCCCCAAATTTTTCAACCCCGGCCGGAAAATTCTGAATAGTTCTTCGCAACGTTAATTTGAAAGAGACCAGCCCAAAATTTTCGAAGCTCGGGCATCACTGCTGTCTAGCGGTCGCTAGCAGCTCTCCGAACGCCGGGACGGTGCATGGTTGTAGTGGAATGCGTCCGTGAGGCGGTGTTGCCATTTTACAGGTTCGCGCGCGCGCGGGTTGCAGGATTAAACGATGACCCTGTACAAGTAATTACTTCATGATTGGCCAATATTGCCAAATCTTGTGTTCGCAGTTCCAAGGACAAATATGTGTTGATTATAAAACAAAAATGAAATTTGCTTGGGAGTTCCCGGAAGGTAACTAAAAGGTCAACAATTTCTGATATTTTTTCTATGGGTATCTTATGGAAAAAACTAGGGGAGAGTGGGGTAATGGCGAACGCGGGGTAATCCGGAACGCGGTTGTTACGGTGTTTTCAATTTTAATAAATAAAAACTGTTGATCCCTCTCCACTAGTTAATAGTTTAGGTCGTATCCAACGCCGCGCAGAAAGTGATAAATATAAAATGCTCATGCTAGTCAAGATAAACACAATTTATTATTTTCATCATGTTTCAAGTAATATTTTGTCCATCTTCAATTGGATGTAATAACTGTTGAATTAATGATACAATTGGGATTTTTTAAGTTGAAATAAAGCACTTTTTTACCAACATTTTGTGACCAACGCGTTGCTTGAATTATATAATATGATTCTAACTTCTGAAATAACTTCTTTTTTATTTTTTGATGTCGTGGGGTAATGAGGAATAACTCGGATGGGGTAATCTCGAACCTTTGAGATTAGCAACGATAACCGATTTTGATGAAATTTTCAGCATGTATAAAACTTACTTATATCTACAAAAGGGATTTTTGAATTTTCATTACAGTCTCAGACCAAAAAAGTTTAAAAAACGACCTTTACTATTTTTTTCGATATTCCGACCAATTGCAATTTTTTTCTAACGCACAAGAAGAGGAATTTGAAAAATATATTAAGTAGAGGTTGTAGCAACATTTTTTATGGGCTGACCATTGCAATCGCGCTTTCTGTGCGACTTCTGCGATATGTAATTCTGTTCGTGATTACCCCATGCACAATTCGGAATTACCCCACCAGCAGTCGGGTAAATCCGAACAGCAGGGGTTTGGTTTTTTCATTATAAAATTAATTTTGATTAAAATTTTTGCAACATTCGTTAGCGCAGTTTATAGAGGACTAGTTTGAGTATGTTTATAAATAAAAAACAAATTTGTATCTCACATAGTTTTCGTTCTGTTTGTTTTCTCGCTTAGGTGTTCGCCATTACCCCACTCTCCCCTATATGTAACTAATTATTTGCTACTGCTTATCGGAAACGATTCTACTCATTTCGGTTCCCAAAATATTTTTCTTTTATATCACCGAAAATCAAAAGCCTCGATTTAAAATTTTACACAAAATAAAAACATAAACTTTAACACGTGTTTATACACAGATCAGAAGTAGCCGCCATGATATTTTTCCCTTTTTTAGGTGCTTATATTATTAGTTTACAAGAAATATATAGAGAAAATCGCGTGGCGGTCTCCGCTGGACTCAGTTTGGAGCAGTCTAGGTTTTGCAAGCCGCCACAATTAGCCGCCCGCCAGTTGATTCCACCATAATGACGGAAAACAGACACTCGTCGCATTGTGTTGCGTCTCGAGTAGCCTAGGTAGCTGCCGAGACAGACGCACTGACACAGCGGTTGGAAAATGCGCCTAGGAAAACAGATATACGCTTTTCCATAAGAGCGGTGTTTAAGATTAGACCGGTGCGATCCACCGCCGCGGCGAATCGTGTCTAGGAAATGCTACCTTTAAAGCTGTGGAGCAAACCTTCGCGTTTGAATTTCTCACACCCCAGAAGCAGCGAAGCTAACCTTCGCGCCTGAATTTGTTATCCATCGGGCAACGAAGCTGGGCCTTCGTACCCAAACTTTCCCCATATTTCTCCACATGGTCCCAGTCCTAACCTCCCCCACCCAGGACGTGACAACCTTCATAAATAAAGTGTTCTAGAAGTGTTCTTTTTTGAAAATAAAGTTTTTTTTTTTCATTTTTTGGGATTTTTTTCGAAAACCGTTTGTCGCACGAGAAAAAGATGCTCCTTGTCAGGATCTACAGCTTTTGTTTGACATATTTTTTAACTTAATCAATAACTTGGAAGATGTTATATAACGGGGTTGACTAACTGGCGACTCACGAGTGGCCGGGGGCCCCTCCGATTTGCTGCCACGCTGAACATCCCCCCTCCATACCGACCAAACTCTAACGATCGCAGTTGATTCCTGCTTCTTTCCTTCTCGTTTCGACTGCGATCGTCAGAGTCTAGTAGGTATGGAGGTGAGACGTTCAGCGTAGAAGCAAGGCGGAGCGGTCCCCGGCCACTTGGGAGTCGCCAGTTAAGGCCGCCACACACGGTCCGGCCGAACTGTGCAGGCCGGCCGGACCGTGTGGATGCACTCGGCCGGACGCCGCACATGGTCGGGATAGGAATAGTTAGTGACATTCTTGTTTAATAACTTTTAAACTATAAAAGATCTCGGAATGGCGCCAAAAAACATAAATTGAAAAAATTATTCCATTCTAATAATTTATAATTGAATATATTGTACGTTCATTTAATGTTTTTTTTTTCAAGTTTTTCAACTTAATTGTTATAAAAAATTTGAAAAGTATTTATTTAGTATTTTATTTAATGCTCTTTAAGCGTTTAAATCGCTTCTTGGGGAAAGTTTTAGTTTCCGATTATAAGGAAAAACCAAATAGTACTATTAGAAATTTTGACGAAATCTACAGTTTAGTTAAACATTAATATTCATTTATTATTAATTTATTCAATGGATTTATTCATTTCAGCGTATTAAGAAATTCTTTATTCTTAATTGTATCGATATGGAAGTGATACCGATGGATTCCTTATGTTTTTCCGATGAAGATCATACAAAATTTCATGTAAATCGGATTATTTTTATCAAATTGAGCTTGAAAATATAATTCGATTTTTCATGAAATTTCCTTCATTATGGTCCGAATTAGTGTCGTTTTTGGTGTTAGTTTCATCAGCGAAACATGAGGAATCGATAGGCGTCGTTTTAGCAAAGATCTGATGAGAAATGCGGAAATCCTGGATATTTCTGATTTTTTAATGGTATTCCAACCCTTTCGAAGATCGAGAGCCATAAAATTCCTGTCCTCGCCAGGGGGTACAAGGCGGCATCTCTTTGACAGGCGTCGCTGGAGAATCACCCTGTTGTATACTTTCAGTAGATTTCGGTAGCAGAAAGTTTATTTTTCCTTGCGCAATCCGGACTGTGCAGGCCTGCCGGAGCAAAATGAAAAAACGATTCGGTCGGCCTGAGGCCGCGGCCAGATCCGAACCGAACGCCACTTGAGACTCCCTATTCTCCATTTCAGCATAGTAAAAAATTCATCATTTTTTATCGTATCGATATGAAAGTGGCACCAATGGATTCCTGGCGTTCTCCCGATTAAAATCATAACAAATTTCATGCAAATCGGACTACTTTTACATAATCAACTTATATTCCTTATGTAAAAGTAGTCCGATTTACAAGAAATTTGGTATGATTTGCATCAGAAAAACATAAGGAATCCATTGGTGCCACTTTCATATCGATACGATAAAGAATAAAAAAAATTTTACTACGCTGAAATGAATATTTCACATTTTCATCCTCGACTGCAGGGGTCGACCGCAATTCGCTACGTTCACCCGAGGATTCATACTTGTTTCAGAAAAAAATAATTATTTATTTTTTATGTTATCGATATGGAAGTGATGCCGATAGATTCCTTATGTTTTTTTTTTCGATTAAAATCATAAAAAATTTCATGTAAGTCGGACTATTATTAACGAAATTAGCTTCAGGTTATAGGAATTAATTTTTCATACAATTTCCTTCATTATTTCCCGATTTGCGAGCCCGGGCGAGTCGTCACGGCTCGTCGATCCACGTGCCGTTTGATTTAACATTAAGACCCAATTAATGGGATGGTACACGTGCTGCCCGATGCTTTATCATCCGCCATAATTAATATTAAGCAAGAGAGTGATCGCTAGCCACAAACTAGTCTAGAAAGTAAACTCGGAGTAGGCGGGAACTCCATAATTTTGGGAGCTGACAATTCTAATTGGATGCACTTTTGAGGAAGATGAGGGTCTCCCCTCTGTGAATTCGTCGATGGAACAAGTACCCTCACCGTCATAACGGCGTGTTAGAATAGCCCAGCCAGTTGGTCCCAAAAAAATAGCCACGATGATCGGACGAAGCGTCACGCCAGGGTCGCGGTTTATAGTGGTATTACCTGAGTCAGGGGTGGACAACGGTACACGCGGGTACGGATGGTTTCAAAATGTTAACAGCAATATACTCGAAGCGAGGAAAGTCGAAATCCCCCCCCCCCCCCATAAACGGCACGTTGTCGATTGCCTCCTATTTCCTCATCAGGTAGGCAAATGTTTCTCGAAGAATGATTCGGAAAGAAGTATACTTTCAGGTTGACTTCCGTTTCCGGTCGCGAGGAGTGAAAAGTGTGCTGGAAGCGAGTGGCGTGTGTGAGGGAGAGAAAGAGTGGAGAGAAGGTGAAAAGGGGAGTGGTGTGCAAGTGTAGAGGCGAAGGGAGAAGGGGAGAAAGGATAGGGATAAGAGGGAAAGGGCTAGGAGTAACAGTGGCAAAGATATAGAACGGAGAAGGGAAGGTTTGGAGGTTAGGGATAGTGGTGAGGGAAGTGTGGCGGGAAAGAGCAAGGATAAAGGCAAGGAGTGACACCTGTCGGAGAGGAAAGGAGATAGAGGTGTCGGCAGAGAAGGCGGGAATTTTTAAAAGAGGGAAAAGGATAGTGGAGAATGCTGAAAGGGAATTTAAGTGGGATTGGGGCTGGGGAGTCTGGGGGAGAAGGACAGTCAGGGGGAGAGGGGAGGAAAGGGGGGGGGAAGGTCAAGGGGAGGGAAGAGATAAAGGAAAGGAATAGGAAGGACAGTGGAAGTAGTGTAGGGAGCAGTATAGGGAGCTTGGAGAGTGGGATGGGAAAAAAGAGAGGAAGAGAGGAGGAGGTGGGGAATTCAGAAAGAGAGGAATGGAGAGGGTTTAAAAAGAGTGGTATAACAGGAAGGTCACCGGTAAAAGGGAGAGAGGACGGAGAGGAGCCGGGGAGAGGGGGAATAGAGGGGGTGGTGACAGAGCTAATAAGGGAGATAAGGGAGTTGAAGGAGGAGATGAGGAAGGATAGGGAGGAAAGAAGAAGGATGGAAGAGGAATGGAGAGGGGAAAGAAGGAAGTGGGAAGAGTGGATGAGGGAAGAGAAGGCGAGGAGAGAAGGAATGGAGAAAAAGTTGGAAAAGTTGGAGGGAAGGGACAGAAGGATGTTGGAAGTGATAGAGAAGGTGGAGAGATGGGAGAAAGGAGGAGGGCCGAGTAAGGAAGGGGTGGAAGAAGGACAGGTGGAGGAATGGAAAATAAGGATGAGAAGACTAGAGGTAATGCAGGATAGGAAGGATAGAGAGGGAAGGAGGAACAATGTAATAATAAGGAGATTGGGATGGGGGGGAGGGGAGGTGGAGGAGGGGGTGAAGAAGCTCTGGGAGAGGATGGGGCTGGAGGGGGTGGGTATGAAGGATGTGACAAGGATAGGAAAAGTGGGAGGGGATGGAAGAGGAATGGTACTAGTGAAATTGGCGGGAAAGGAAGAAAAAAGGAAAGTTATGGAGGCAAGGAAAAAGTTGAAGGACGGGAAGGAGTGGATTGAGGATGACCTCACGGAGGAGGAGAGAAGAGGGAAATGGAAAATAGAAAGAGAGGCAGAGGAGGAGAGGAGGAAGGGGATGAACGTACAGGTGGGATATATGAAAATGTGGGTATATGGGAGGATGAGGAGGTGGGATGAAATAGGAGAGAAATGGATGGAGGATCAGGGAAACGAGAAGGGGGGGAAAGGAGGGGGGGGGGAGGTTGAGGGAGGGAGAGGATATAGGGGGGAAAGGAAGTTATAAGGTGGCCTTTTGGAACGTGGCAGGGGTGAAAAATAAGGACATAGAGTTCTGGAAGGGTTTGGAGGAGTGGGAGGTAATGGTACTGTGTGAGACGTGGATAGAGGAAAGAGACTGGGAAAGGGTGAGGGGAAAGTTGCCAAGGGGGTATGTATGGGAGAAGCAGTGGGCAAGAAGGGAGAATAAGAAAGGAAGGGCAAGGGGGGGAATGATAATGGGGGTCAGGAAGGGGTTGGAAACAAGGGAAGGGGAAGGGGGGGGGAAGGAGGGCATAATGGTGAAGAGGGTGAGGATGGGAGGGGAGTGGTGGGTGGTGGTGGGGGTGTATGTGAATAAGGATCTGCAGAGGAAACTGGAGGAACTAGAGGAATGGATGGAGGGGAGAGAGGAGGGAGTGAGAGTAGTGATAGGGGGAGATTTCAACGCAAGGACGGGGGGTGAAGGGGGGGGGAGATTTGGGGGGGGGGATGAGGAAGAGATAGGACGGGAAAATAGGAGGTCGAAGGACAGAGAGGTGAATAATGAGGGGAGGAGGCTATGTAGCTTTATGGAGGAGAGGGGGTGGGGGATATTGAATGGAAACGTAGAAGGGGATGAAGAGGGGGAATGGACATACACCCCCCGTGTAGCCTCTTCCCCCCGAAGAGGGAATACAGTGATAGATTACGTGTTAGGAAACGAGGGTACGAGGGAGAGAGTGGTGAGAATGGAGGTGGCAGAAAGGGTGGAATCAGACCATCACCCAGTGGTGGTTTGGTTGAGGGGGGAGGGTAGGGGAGTAGTAGGGGGGAAAACGGGGGAGGGAAGAGGGGTAGCAAGGGGAAACTGGACGGATAAGGGAAGAGAGGAATTCATAAGGGCATTTGGTAAGAGGGAGGGAGGGGGGGGGAGGAATACAGGAAGAATGGAGGGAGTTGAGGGACAGGATAAAAGGGGTGATAAAGAAGGTGGGGCAAGGAGGGGAAAGGGTGGGACGGCGAGGATGGTGGGATAAAGAATGTAAGGAGGAGAAATGGAAGGTAAGAAAAGAGTTGAGGAGATGGAGAAGGGAGGGAGGAGACGGGAAAGAATATAGGAAAAAGAAAAGGGATTATAAGATTATGTGTGAGGGGAAAAAGAAGAAGGAGTTAGAAAGGTGGGAGAAGGAGATCGAGGGGGTGAAGACAGAGGGGCAGGTATGGAAAGTAGTAAATAGTGAGAGGGGGAGAAGAAGGAGGGTAGAGGAGGGGATTAGAATGGAGGAATGGGAGGACTATTTTAGAGGGCTACTAGGAGGAGTAGAGTGGAGGGTGAGAAAAGGGGGGGAAAGAAGGAGGGAGGAGAATGAGGAGGGAGAGTTAAGTAAGGAGGAAGTGAGGAGGGTGATAAGAAATCTGAAGGATGGAAAGGCAGGGGGGGGGGATGGGATAGCAAATGAGGTGTGGAAGTATGATGGGGTAGAGGTAGAGGAATGGCTTTGGGATATTTGTAATAGGGTGTGGAAGGGGGAAGGATGGGTGGAGGAATGGAGGGAAGGGGTAGTCGTACCGGTAGTTAAGAGAGGGGCTGGGAAGAGGGTAGAGGACTACAGGGGGGTGACGCTGACGCAGACGGCGTACAAAGTGTACGCGTCTGTGTTGGCAGAAAGGTTAAGAGAGGAGGTGGAGGGGAAGAAGTTGCTGCCACCGAGTCAGGCCGGCTTTAGGAGGGGAAGGGGTTGCATAGACAACATCTATGTGTTGAATTTTTTAATCAACAGGCAAGTGACCAGAAAAGAAAGAAGGATGGTCATATTCTTCCTTGACCTGAAGGCGGCCTTTGACTCGGTGGACAGGGAGGTGTTAATAAGGGCAATGAGGAGGAGAGGTGTGAGGGAGGGGATAGTAGAGAGATGTGAGGAGGTGCTGAAGGAAACGGTATGTAAGGTAAAGGTAGGGGACGAGATGGGGAGGGCTTTTTGGACAGCTAGAGGAGTAAGGCAGGGCTGCCCACTGAGCCCTAGCTTGTTCACATTGCTACTGGCGGATTTGGATGAGGAAATGGAAAAGGGGGGATGGGGAGGGGTGAGGTTAGGGGGTAAAAAGGTTTACACACTTGCGTATGCAGATGATGTGGCGGTGGTGGCAGAGGATGAAGAGGGGATGAAGGGGATGATGGCGAGGCTGGAGAGGTATATGGATGGGAAGGGGCTACAACTCAATGTGGGTAAGTCAAAGGTGATGCGATGTAGGAAGGGGGGAGGGAGGTGGAAAAAGGTGATATGGAGATGGAAGGGAAAGGAGGTGGAGGAGGTGAAAGAGTTCACCTACCTGGGATACACATTGATGGCGAATGGGGGGCAGGATGCACAGGTGAGGGATAGGGTGAAGAAAGCAGCGGCGGTGATGGGGCAGGTATGGGGTATTGGGAAGAGGAAGTTTGGGAAGGATTGGGGGAAAAGGGTATGGCTTTTCGATAGACTGGTGTGGGCCACGATGGGGTATGGGGTGGAGATATGGGGGTGGAAAGAGAGGAGAGGGGTGGAGAGGTTGCAGGAGAGGTATTTGAGATGGGTACTGGGGGTGGATTGGTGCACGCCGGGTTATTTGGTGAGGGAGGAGCTACAGAGGGGTATGATGAAGGGAAGGGCGGGGATGAGGGCGTGGACATATGAGAGGAAGTTAGAGGAGGGGCAGGGGGGGGAGTTGGCGAGGGAATGCTGGGAGGAGCTAAAAGGTAGGGCAAGAAGGGGAAAGGTGTTGGGGGGATGGGAGGAGGAAAGAAAGGGATTCTTTGAGGAGAGAGGATGGACGGTGGAGGGAGTAGAAAAGATCAGGGGGAGAGGAGAATTGAGGGGAGAGGAGCTGGTGTGCAGGGGAAAGAGGTTAGAGGAGGTAGAAAGATGGGAAAAGATAAATATGTCGAAGTATAATGAGTGGTACGGAAGGATAAAGGGAGTGGGGCTGCCGGGATATCTGAAGAAGGGGTGGGAGGAGAATAGGTGGAGAAGAATGGCAAGGTATAGGTTAGGAAATGAGATGAGAGGAGGGAGGTATTGGAGGGAGGAGAAGGAGAGGAAATGTAGGGTGTGTGGATGGGAGGAGGAGACGTGGGAGCACGTGTGGGAGGTATGCTCAGAATGGGGGAAGGAAAGGGGATGGCAGGATGTGGTAAGGGAGGTATTGTGTGATGAGGGAAGTGGAGAGGAATGGCTAAGGAGGATAGAAGAAAAGAGAGGGGTGAAAATGGAAGAATGGAAGAGCAAGGATTGGGAGAGGCTGGAAGCGAGCGGAAGCGGGGGTCAGAGGTTAGGGATGGTGGGGGAGAGAGGGAGGGAGAGCGGGAGAGCAAGCGGGGGAGCAAGCGTGCGGGCGAGACGGGAGAGGGTAGTCTGTAAGGCGCATAGATTTAAGGTTAGAAGTAAGTGAGTTATAGGGAATAAGAAAATTGTAAACCCCACGGGGAAACAATAAAGTATACTACTATACTTTCAGGTTTTTCTCTGAGGTCCTTTGTGAGTTGGGACACCGCCAAGCTACGTACCTGGTAGTCAAACTCGCTAAGGTCTGGTTTTTCCGCGCGTGGAAGTTACCATGTTTAAGTAAGTATAGGTAGGTACGCTGTCTTTTGGCGCCTACTATTTCCGCACGTTTTCGACGGTGCTTCAGGGACTCGATCCTTTTCAAAGGTTGTAGGTATTGCATAACTATGATAACCGACGCGGGCAGCCACTTCTTGACTAACAAAATAAGTTTACTAATTACCTTTAATTGTTGTATTATGTAGTAAGTTCTGCTACGAATCGCGATATTGAAGCATATAAATGACCAGCTTGCTATTTAATATGTCGCCGTGACACAAACTTGCGTGTTCTTTAGTGACAATTAAAAATCTAAAAAGACCGGCGGGAACTGAATACTTTTGTTTCGACTATTCATGATTTTTTGTCTATTAAGTACTGTTTGATTTTTTTTTCATGAATATTCTGTGCAAACATGATATATTGAATATAACTTGCGGTATTTTATTTTATCCGGGCGGTTTGGAAAGAAGCGAGCGGGTTGAATGAACTTCGAGGAGATCGAAAACTATTTGTCCGATGTATTTGAAACTTGGTACACATATTCTTAACGGTATTATCTAAAATTTAGCATATCATTTTATTTTATTCCATAACCCATTCGTATATAATAAATCGTTTAAGTTTGCCTTGTAAGGTAAAAAAATAATAGTGGTATTCATCTTGCTTCCATTTATACAATAAATTTTTTTCTTCTTAAATCCGTATGCTAATTGTCTTGTTCCTTTCCTCGTCACCTTATCCGTGCGGATTTAGTTGCAGGTACACGTAAAACGGTCTGTCGCCACTACGGCTTAGGATCTATGCGGATATATGCTACTACCAATAAAATAATAAAATTTTTCGTATCGACCGTAGCAAAGTATAACGACTTGCCACGTTTATTTCTTAAGCACCTCCGCTGAATCGTACGTATCTTGTATTTTTTTCACCCAAGTTATTCACCTTCCGTTGGAAAATGAATGTCAAACAACGAAACGTGTATTTTCGTCGTAATTGCCACCACATGAAATGAAACAAATTCAAATAAATGAATTTTCTCGTACTTGTCTCTCGTAATATTTCTGCCACTTCCTTTTTCCCAATACTCGAAACTCGTATCTTTTAACGGGCAAATAATTGTACGGTCCCAGGTTTACCTAACATGAGAAAGACCATGATTCTAATGTTCATTAATAAAATATCTACTATGTAGCATAATTATTTCCTACATTAGTATACATCTAGTATATACAGGGTGTCCCAAAAATGTTGCGTTTCCTTAAAGGGGGTGATTCTGGGGGTGATTTCAAACAACTTTTTCCTTTGCGAAAATGCTCTCCGATGTTTCGTTAACGAGATATTAATAAAAAGCACCGACCAATCACAGCGCGAGTCTGACGGCCGAGTTCCCGCGGTAGCGTGGCTACGAGCCGCGCTGCGACTGCGACGAGCAAGCAACTCGGCATGCATCGAAGAAACTTGCGTAGAATGGCAAATGAAAAAGACGTAACAAATAAAATCAAACATATTGTCATGGTTTGTTCGTCATTTAAAGTGAATAATGAATAAAGGATAAATGGATGAAAATCACGTGTAACGTAAAAAGACGAATACGCAGTTTTTTTTTTAGAAGATTCGAAAATAATAATTATTTGAAGTGGGAGGATAAGGAATACGTAAATTTCCTTGTGTTAATAACGTAGCCACGAAAAGGTAATGTAACAGGAAATTAACGAAAGGTGATAGGCGTTAGTAACTAAAACTCACCCTTGTTGGAAATTCACCTGCAGCTTGAAAATCTGTGTCACAGGGTCACCGAACCGATCCTGGTCATCGATGGACGTGCTCCGTGCACAGCTGGTCCCAGGTATCCTTACATTCCCACTACCCAAAGTTAAGGGTCGCAATGTCAGGTGCGTCCAGGTCAACGTACCGAATATTCACTTCACTGCACGGCTACTAACACTGATCACTTTATTTATCCTGAAGTATTCTTGGGCCGTGTACATTTCTGCGACGCGATTGCTAGCTGACTGACAGGATTTTTTCCAAGCAACTTCCGCTACCCCCAAGTAGCTTCTCTGGTTCCATTATGAGTTAACTCCCACCAGGGCAAGAGGCTTTAGGTAAAAAGAAGCCAACACATTTTCGGAACACGTGTTTTGCAGAAGTGCAACGAACACTTTCACAAAAGCCCGCGCTCCGTCCTTCTACTGCCAATGTACCCATTGCTTCGAGATAGAAAACAGACACCACGTGTATCGGTTCGAAAGGGTCCGAAGAGAAGAGACAGTCTTCGAGTTACTATAAAGAAGAAAATGCATACCATTTCTGTTTCCCCTTTCCGACACCCTGAGTTCACGACTGCTACGAGGCGGAACCAATTAAGTCATAAATTATCCGGAACTGTAGGAAACCGTTCTCTACCGCCGACTCGCCGGACAATAAACCGCGACCCTGGCGAAATGCTCTGACTGATCAGCCTGATTAATTTTGAAGAACTAGAAATTACAAAGAGGTAGTCCGCTGACTGCGCGTAGTCCCGCCTGCTTCGTCCTACCTTCAAATTAAAGACGGATCCCTTATCTCTCGAGTATAAACACGCGCTCGAATTTCAAAACAAAAGCACGCGTCGACGTATTCCGTGCTAGAGATGGTGGGCCTTGAGGTCCGATTGGTCCCAAACTAACCAATCTGCCCTGCAGCCCTCCCAAACGGCCACTGTCCTGAAGAGGCCCTCTTCACAGCAGTATCTCCTCCCCAAGGTTCACCATCGCTCGCACGGAATACGTCGCTTGCTTATCTCAAGTGTCTAAGCACGCACTCGAATTTCAAAACAAAAGCACGCGTCGACGTATTCCGTGCGAGGGAAGGTGGACCTTGGGGTCCGATTGGCCCCAAACTAACCAATCTGCCCTGCAGCCCTCCCAAACGGCCACTGTCCTGAAGAGGCCCTCTTTACAGCAGTATCTCCTCCCCAAGGTTCACCATCGCTCGCACGGAATACGTCGCTTGCTTATCTCAAGTGTCTAAGCACGCGCTCGAATTTCAAAACAAAAGCACGCGTCGACGTATTCCGTGCGAGCGATGGTGGACCTTGGGGAGGAGATACTGCTGTGAAGAGGGCCTCTTCAGGACAGTGGCCGTTTGGGAGGGCTGCAGGGCAGATTGGTTAGTTTGGGACCAATCGGACCTCAAGGCCCACCATCTCTAGCACGGAATACGTCGACGCGTGCTTTTGTTTTGAAATTCGAGCGCGTGTTTATACTCGAGAGATAAGGGATCCGTCTTTAATTTGAAGGTAGGACGAAGCAGGCGGGACTACGCGCAGTCAGCGGACTACCTCTTTGTAATTTCTAGTTCTTCAAAATTAATCAGGCTGATCAGTCAGAGCATTTCGCCAGGGTCGCGGTTTATTGTCCGGCGAGTCGGCGGTAGAGAACGGTTTCCTACAGTTTCGGATAATTTATGACTTAATTGGTTCCGCCTCGTAGCAGTCGTGAACTCAGGGTGTCGGAAAGGGGAAACAGAAATGGTATGCATTTTCTTCTTTATAGTAACTCGAAGACTGTCTCTTCTCTTCGGACCCTTTCGAACCGATACACGTGGTGTCTGTTTTCTATCTCGAAGCAATGGGTACATTGGCAGTAGAAGGACGGAGCGTGGGCTTTTGTGAAAGTGTTCGTTGCACTTCTGCAAAACACGTGTTCCGAAAATGTGTTGGCTTCTTTTTACCTAAAGCCTCTTGCCCTGGTGGGAGTTAACTCATAATGGAACCAGAGAAGCTACTTGGGGGTAGCGGAAGTTGCTTGGAAAAAATCCTGTCAGTCAGCTAGCAATCGCGTCGCAGAAATGTACACGGCCCAAGAATACTTCAGGATAAATAAAGTGATCAGTGTTAGTAGCCGTGCAGTGAAGTGAATATTCGGTACGTTGACCTGGACGCACCTGACATTGCGACCCTTAACTTTGGGTAGTGGGAATGTAAGGATACCTGGGACCAGCTGTGCACGGAGCACGTCCATCGATGACCAGGATCGGTTCGGTGACCCTGTGACACAGATTTTCAAGCTGCAGGTGAATTTCCAACAAGGGTGAGTTTTAGTTACTAACGCCTATCACCTTTCGTTAATTTCCTGTTACATTACCTTTTCGTGGCTACGTTATTAACACAAGGAAATTTACGTATTCCTTATCCTCCCACTTCAAATAATTATTATTTTCGAATCTTCTAAAAAAAACTGCGTATTCGTCTTTTTACGTTACACGTGATTTTCATCCATTTATCCTTTATTCATTATTCACTTTAAATGACGAACAAACCATGACAACATGTTCGATTTTATTTGTTACGTCTTTTTCATTTGCCATTCTACGCAAGTTTCTTCGATGCATGCCGAGTTGCTTGCTCGTCGCAGTCGCAGCGCGGCTCGTAGCCACGCTACCGCGGGAACTCGGCCGTCAGACTCGCGCTGTGATTGGTCGGTGCTTTTTATTAATATCTCGTTAACGAAACATCGGAGAGCATTTTCGCAAAGGAAAAAGTTCTTTGAAATCACCCCCAGAATCACCCGCTTTAAGGAAACGCAACATTTTTGGGACACCCTGTATATGTACGTCAGTCGTATGCTTTATTGATGGGATTGGCAACGTATATATACGTCTCTCGTATATATTGATGGAACTGTGACAGCGTATATATATATACGCCTTTCGCAGGCAATAGGTTAAAACTGTAAAGCAAATGTTAAGTCAACTAACCTCATCATATTTGTCAATTAACCCCACAGCCGAGGTTTGTCTCACTACTCTAAATATATATAATAAACACTACAACCTAAACTCAATTAAAACGATTTCCAAAATTAAGCCTGTACCTATACCTAATGAAATTTGTAAACTTTTGGTGTGCAAGAACTCAACAAAATACCAATGTCCCATTTAAAAAAATTAGACATGTTAAAAATTAGTCGACTAAACCCGGTTTCCCCGACTCCCCGTCGTGTTGATGCTTCAAGTGTTTGTACATAGGAAACGTTTGAAATACAGAAGTTCGGTTTGGTTTATCACGCGCGCGCCAGCGATACTATTTCTTAGAAAGTCGCTTTCCGTTCGCTTCCTAATTAAATTTTTAACAATGCATGTTTTTCTTTCGAGTCTTTCGTTTGTGGCCTGAATAGCTATTATGGGTGTCATAAACGTGGAGTTTGTGATGGGCCCACGACGATGCAGGCCTGGCGGCCTGCAACCGGCCATGTCACGCGCTTGGAACCGGAGTTCCCGCTAAAATCGTACCCCCCTTTCCGGAAACCACGGCAAGGGTGCAAGAAATAGAGGGCGCGATTGGTGTCCAGTAAAATACATATTTGTTCAGCATTCCTTCGTTAAGTTAACCAATCAGCGCAAATTTTCAACTGCGGTGGTCTTCCCGGAAGATCGGAAGACTGTCGAGCGTCACTTCTGCATGAACTACCAGTCGTGACTGCACCAAGTGCTTCGTGAAATTCAAAGTGTGTCGTGAGCAGTTATTATTATTAGAAAATAAAATGGCATCGTCAGTTTCTGCTAGACAGAAGAAATGCATAGAGGATTTTCTAACAATTTATAGAAGTGAACCATGCCTATAGCAAGCGAATAGTGAAGATTATCGTAATCGTGACCTCAAAACTGCTGCGTATTTAAAATTAGTGAATAAGTTACAAGAAATCGAGCCATCCAGCACCAGAAAAAGTGTGCTGCGATGGTCTAACACGCGTTGTTACTGTAAAGACTGCTCGTTCCGAATTCATAAGGCCCGTCACGAAACTAGTTTTCTTGCCACTTGCACAGACCATCGAACAAACACCTTCACTTCGCGATTCCATGACGATAGATCGCGTTCAATAACTGCCACTTGCGTTGTCGGACGCCTCCACATGGGATGAGCGGCGCCACCGTTGCAATAGTGTTAATGTACTATCGATCAATGTATCAATCCGGACCTATATTCAGATTCAACGAGTGATGAATGCCGGGGAGAATGTTCGCAAAAGAGACATAGTACCGACACCTGTTGGCTACTTATACTAATTAGACAGGTGATTACGGCCTGCTCACTCATGTGGAGCGCGAATCGTGTCCCCTTCCATCGACTCGCGATCTATGGAAGGGGAAGGCTTGCGCTTCCTAGAAATCGACCGTGATTGCTGGGAATCGGCCACTCTGCTCCTGACATCACGCTTGGTAAATATCTTTTCTTTACGCACGTTGCTTGCATTCTATTCGAGTAGGAATACTAAGCGGTTTCTAATTCACTTTCAAGGCCAAATGACGCCACAACCGGCGCGGGGTGGGGGAAGTGAGGGCGCGCGGGGGAGCGGGGCGGAGGGAAACCTTGGCGCGGGGCCTGCGGGGGAGGAAGACAGGTTGCGCGCGCACGAGCCGCGGAGTGGGGGAAGCCGCGACGATAGAGGGGGGATCAGTCCGGGCCGAACTGCCGCTGAGACCTCTCCAGACCGGACCCACCGTCGGAAATTTTTCAGAGGGAGGCATTGACCCCCGAAAACTTTTTCGAAACTTGGCCCACCCGAAAAATTTTTCAGACCTAACCCAGGGTGGAGACTGTCCTGGAACTTTTTTTTTCCAAACCAATAATTTTTCAGAAATTGTTTCGGACAATGTCGGGAAAGATCGGCGTTTTTTTTTCGACACCGCATCTTCGAGGGAAAGAGACGGAGCATTACTTTAAAGATAAAATTTTAGGAGGGAAAGAGACGCCACTACATAAGAGACGGAGCATTACTTTAAAGTTAAAATTCTAGGAGGGAAAGAGAGAGTAATACATAGGGGATAGAATCGCATGCATTCTAAAGCTAACAGTATTTCAAAGCGTTCCGACTTAACGTCGCCGCGTATCGCGCGATAGCATGCGTAATTCGACTCCTCTGGAACAGCCGCGTGGGATGATATCATTTGATGGCGCGAAGAACGCTCGAACGAAACAGAATTAGCGCGAATCATAGAAAGAATTATGCAGCGTCAGCAAATCTTAAAGTTAGGTGGCAAGGAGGAGGACGGGTAAATAAAATTGAGAAATTATATACGTTTATGATATATATATATTGTTACAAATCATAAAATTAAAAGAATATAATTTACCATTTTTTACTACGAGCATCATCCACAATATGATTGAGAGTACAATCACATTTTATTCTAAAGCTAACAGTATTCTAAAGCGTTCCGATTTAACGTCGCAGCGTCTCACGTAATCGTATGTAACTTGAGTCCCCTGGAGCAGCCGTGCAGGGTGACGACATTTGACAGCGCGAAGAACGCTCGAATCATAGAAAGAATTATGTGGTGTCAGCAGAAATTTTTTTCCATTCCAATATGTGATGGAAATTTTTTCCCCAACACAGAGAAATAATAATTTTTTAATCACCGATATATAACGAACTATTATGTAGCAAACAGATATATTTTTTCCGAACCATTATGTAGCCAGCATTCTAAAGCTAACAAGTTTTTAAAACGTTCTGATTTAACGTTGCAGCGTATCGCACGATCGTGTGTAATTTGACTCCTCTGGAGCAGCCGCGCGGGATGATATCATTTGGCAGCGAGATGAAGGCACGAACAAAATATAATACTTTTTTCGGAAACGTCGAATCTCAGAATTAGGTGGCAAAGAGAGAAGGAGAATGATGGGTGAATAAAATTGAGAAATAATATAGAATAATACAAGCACAAATATAAAAATATAAAATACAATACAATACAATATGAAAAACAATATAAGTATAAAATGAAATAAAATAATAAAATAAAAGAAAATAAATTAATAAAATAAAAAAGAAAAATATAAAAACATAATATAAAAATAGAATATGAATAGAATATAAAAATAAAAAATAAAAATATAAAAATTCAATATAAAAATACATTATAAAAAGAAAAAATATAGGAATAACAATAATAATAATTTAAGTTATTATCCACTTTTGTGTTACAATTTAACGATCCTATACTCTTTCCATTTCATTCCCGTGATTGTGTCAATGTAAGTCCTACCGTTCTAATGTATCCTGCTGAGTCACAACAATTTTTTCTATTTCACAAGTGTTTCCTAATCTATTTTATGTTGCATAATCTTCTTTTATCATTTTCCTGTTCTTCCCATCTTTTCCTTCTCCCTATTATCTCCCGTAGAATAGCCAAGTTTTTCCCTTCTCCTCTAATTACCTCTTTCCAATTCCTCCCACTCTCTCCACTTACTTCAC
The DNA here is from genome assembly GCA_929113495.1 of Andrena minutula. Taxonomy (NCBI): domain Eukaryota; kingdom Metazoa; phylum Arthropoda; class Insecta; order Hymenoptera; family Andrenidae; genus Andrena; species Andrena minutula. The sequence goes on from OV815996.1 coordinate 24,033,428, forward strand.
ATGCTTCACTCACATGTTTCACTGTTTCTTCCTCTTTCTTACAAAGCCTACATATCCTTTCTTCGTTCATTAGCCAATATTTGCATACACTTGTTTCACTATCCTTTATGAATCTTCCTATCCTTTCTAATTCTCCTCTCCCTTTTTTCTTTTTTTTCACCCATAAGTATTTCAGCTTATTTCCTGGTTTCCTTGCCACCTCCCTTAATTCTCTTAGGAACTTTGACTCTTCTATTTTCATCTCTCTTTCTTGTTCTTGAATGTATTTACTTATCTGCTCTATTTTGGTTCACACGTCTTCACCAATAAAAATATAAAAATATATAAATATAATTGAATATAAAAATATAAAAGTACAATTAAAATAAAAAATAAAACACAATACAATATAAAAACATATAAATATAAAAGAACATAAAATAAAATAATAAAAGAAAATACTATTAAATAATAAATATAATATGAAAAGAAAAAAGAAAATAGAATATAAATGAATAAAATATAAAAATATAAAATAAAAAAAAATAAAAAATATAAAAAACATTGTGAAATAAAAGGAATAGAATAAAATAATAAATATAATATGAAAAGAAAAAAAATATAAAAATTCATTATAAAAGAATATAATATAAAAAGAAAAAATATAAAAAAACAATATAAAATTAAACGAATAGAATAAAAAAATTCAGTATAAAAATAACAATATAAAAAGAAAAATATAATAATAATAATAATAATTTAATTTATTGCCCACTTTTGTGTTACAATTTAACGATCATATACTCTTTCCATTTAAATCCCGTGATCGTGTCAGTGTAAGTCCTACCCTTCTAATGTATCCGACTGTGTGCTAACAATTTTTTTTCTATTTTACAAGTGTTTCCTAATCTATTTTATGTTGCATAATCTTCTTTTATCACTTTCCTGTTCTTCCCATCTTTTTCTTCTCCCTATTATCTCCCGTAGAATAGCCAAGTTTTTTCCCTTCTCCTCTAATTACCTCTTTCCAACTCCTCCCACTCTCTCCACTTACTTCACATGCTTCAATCACATGTTTCACTGTTTCTTCCTCTTTCTTACAAAGCCTACATATCCTTTCTTCGTTCATTAGCCAATATTTGCATACACTTGTTTCACTATCCTTTATGAATCTTCCTATCCTTTCTAATTCTCCTCTCCCTTTTTTCTTTTTTTCACCCATAAGTATTTCAGCTTATTTCCTGGTTTCCTTGCCACCTCCCTTAATTCTCTTAGGAACTTTGACTCTTTTATTTTCATCTCTCTCTTTCTTGTTCTTGATTGTATTTACTTATCTGCTCTATTTTGGTCCACACATCTTCCCCATTTAATCTTCTTCTTCTTTTCCATTCTTCATTTCACCATCCTCTCCATTCCAAGAATTTGATTCTTATTCTTTCCCTTTTCGTTACTTCATTTCCTCTCATTAATATTCTCCCACGTTCTTCCTATCCTTCTTCCGAGTTTATTAACCTCTCTTCACAGCTCATTTCCCTTACTCACATTTTTAATTTCTTTCTCTTCATATTTCTTTTAACAGCCAGTATGTTGGTGTTGATCTCTCCAATTTCATTATCCACCGTATGTATTCCGCCTGCAATTTTTCTATTTCGTCATACCTTCTCCATCCCCATATCTCTGTTCCATACGCCACGGTGCTTCTAACTAGCGCATGATACAGTTTCGTTCTTCTTTCAAAGTCATCTCTGAATAATCTTTCTCCAATCCCCCACATACTTTTCCTAGTGTCATATCCGCTTTCCTAACTACCTTCTTAATATGGTCTGTATCCTTGTTGTTCTCTCTCTCTCTCTCTCTCTCGCTCTCTCTCTCCCACTGTATAACCTAAATATTCCAGTTCTCTTACTCTTTCTATTTCTTCTTCATTTCAACGAAATCTTTCCTCATTTCTTCTTCCTCCGGCTTTCCTGCATATCATTTTCTTAGACTTTTGCACATTTAACTCCAAGCATTTCTTATTTATGTATCTCTCGAATCTCTTTATCATATTCTTCAGCCCCTGTGCATTATTTACCATTAACACAACATCATCCGCGTATGAAATTGTCCAAATTTTCCTTCTACCTATTAGGACATCTACCATGTCGAACACACTTTCCTGTTAAAAACTTTCCTATCAGTTCCCTCTTCACTCTTAAAGTGCGTATAGTTCTGTCATACATTTCCTATATCCTTATTCTTAGATGTTCGCCTACTCCTTCTTCTTAAAGCTTTTTCCAAATTTCTTCCCTTTCTATCTATCAAATGCTCCCTTCATATCCGTGAAAAACAGGTATAGCTTCCCTCATTTTTTTTTTTTTGAGGTTTCTATATCTATAGCCGTTTTAACTGCCACTATTGCGTCTACTGTTCCTCTCCTTGTCCTGAATCCCATCTGCGTATCGTTTAATATCCCATTTTTCCATTTGTTCTTCTAATCTTCTCCTTAGAATTTCCGCATATATCTTATAACTTGTATCCATCAAAGTTATGCCCCTATAGTTTTAAATCATAACCCTTTCTCCTCTTTTTGAACATCGGACTTATTATTCCTTCTTTCCATTCTTCCAGAAAGTTCCCCTTTCTTCCATGTTCTGTTTATCACATTTGTTAGATTACCTATAGTTATGAAGATGATTGCGTCCTCGATGTTGAATTAAGATATAATTTAAATGCAGGAGTTTAAATTTTAAGTCAGTCAGACTTATAATATCTTATATGATTTGAGTTCAGATCGACGTGAACCAGATCGGTTTTCAATCTATATTTATCTAATAAGTTTTTTGTACGAAAGGACCTAATTTATAAATAATTTTTTCATATATTCAATAAAAATTGGGTTTTCGTATTTATTAAGAATAGGTGTTTACCCTATGATAATTGTTGGTTGGACTTAAAATTCTAATTATTCAATATTAGAAGCGATTGGGTCAATTTCACTGTCAGATTCTTATGAAGTAATTTTATTTTTAACAATATTTTTGTAATATACGTTTAAGATATATATATATATATATATATACATATACAAAAAATAATATAGAATAATACAAATAAAAACATAATAATACAATTGAAATATAAAATACAATAGAATATAAAAAAATAATATGGAATAATACAAATAAAAATATAAAAATACAATACAATATAAATACAAATAAAATATAAAATACAATACAACATAAACAACAATATAAATACAAAAGAAAATAATACATATAAAAATATAAAAATACAATTAAAATATAAAATACAATACAATATAAAAAAATATAACATAAATGAATATAAAAATATAAAAATACAATTAAAATAGAAAAGAAAATACAATACAATATAAACAACAATATAAATGTAAAAGAAAATAAAATAATAAAATAAAAGAAAATACAATTAAATAATAAATATAATATAAAAAAGAAAAAATATAAAATTGAATACAAATAGAATACAAAAATATAAAATAAATATTAAGAATATAAAAATTCAATATAAAAATACATTATAAAAAGAAAAATATAATAATAATAATAATGATAATTTAATTTATTGCCCACTTTTGTATTACAATTTAACGATCCCATTTCTATGATTTTGCCAATGTAAGTCCTACCCTTCTAATGTATCCTGCTGTGTCTTAACAATTTTTTTCTATTTTTACAAGTGTTTCCCAATCTGTTTCATATTGCATAGTCTTCGTTTATCACTTTCCCGTTCATCCCATCATTTCCTTCTCCCTATTATATCCTGTAGAAAGGTCAAGTTTGTCCCTGCTCCTCTAATTACCTCTTTCCAATTCCTGCCACTCTCTCCACTTACTTCACATGCTTTAATCATGTATTTCACTGTTTCTTCCTCTTTCTTACAAAGCCTACATGTTCTTTCTTCTTTCGATAACCAATATTTGTATGCTCTTGTTTCACTACCCTGTATGAATTTTCCTATCCTTTCTAATTCTCCTCTCCTTTTTTCTTTTTTTCCCATAAGTATTTCGGCTTATCTCCTGGTTTCCTTGCCACCTCTCTTAATTCTCTTAGGAGCATTGACTCTTTTATTTTCATCTCTCTTTCTTGTTCTTGGACGTCTTTACTTATCTGCTCTATTTTGGTTCTCACTTCTCCCCAATAAAAATATAAAAATACAATAAAAATATAAAATAAAACACAATACAATATAAAAATCAATATAAAATAGAAGTAAGTAATAAATATAATATAATATAAAAAGAATATAATATAAAATAAGAAAAAATATAAAAAAATCAATATAAAAATACAATATAATAAAAATAAAATGTAATAATAATAATAATTTCATTTATTATCCACTATTGGCTTACAAATTAACAATCATATACTCTTTCCATTTCATTCCCGTGATTGTGTCAATACAAAATTGGCTCGACCATATCAATCGCACCACTCGGAACGTGAATCGAACGTGAATCGAACGTGCATCGAACGTGAATCGAACGTGCATCGAACGTGAATCGAACGTGCATCGAACGTGAATTGAACGCAAGTCGTTCAATTCACGTTCCAAGCCGTTCGATTCACGTTCGGTGCACGTTCGATGTCGTTCGATTCACGTTCCGAGTGGTGCGATTCACGTTGGATACACGTTCCGATAGTGTATCCAACGTCTTTCATACCACATTGATCGTGCACCGAACGTGAATTGAACGTGCATCGAACGTGAATCGAACGGCATCGAACGTGCACCGAACGTGAATCGAACGGCTTGGAACGTGAATTGAACGACTTGCGTTCAATACCCGTTCGGTGCACGTTCGATGCACGTTCGATTCACGTTCGATGCACGTTCGATTCACGTTCGATGCACGATCGATGTCGTTCGATGCACGTTCAATTCACGTTCGGTGCACGATCAATGTGGTATGAAAGACGTTGGATACACTATCGGAACGTGTATCCAACGTGAATCGCACCACTCGGAACGTGAATCGAAAGTGCATCGAACGTGAATTGAACGCAAGTCGTTCAATTCACGTTCCAAGCCGTTCGATTCACGTTCGGTGCACGTTCGATGTCGTTCGATTCACGTTCGATGCACGTTCGATTCACGTTCCGAGTGGTGCGATTCACGTTGGATACACGTTCCGATAGTGTATCCAACGTCTTTCATACCACATTGATCGTGCACCGAACGTGAATTGAACGTGCATCGAACGACATCGATCGTGCATCGAACGTGAATCGAACGTGCATCGAACGTGAATCGAACGTGCATCGAACGTGCACCGAACGGGTATTGAACGCAAGTCGTTCAATTCACGTTCCAAGCCGTTCGATTCACGTTCGGTGCACGTTCGATGCCGTTCGATTCACGTTCGATGCACGTTCAATTCACGTTCGGTGCACGATCAATGTGGTATGAAAGACGTTGGATACACTATCGGAACGTGTATCCAACGTGAATCGCACCACTCGGAACGTGAATCGAACGACATCGAACGTGCACCGAACGTGAATCGAACGGCTTGGAACGTGAATTGAACGACTTGCGTTCAATTCACGTTCGATGCACGTTCGATTCACGTTCGATGCACGTTCGATTCACGTTCGATGCACGTTCGATTCACGTTCGATTCACGTTCCGAGTGGTGCGATTGATATGGTCGAGCCAATTTTGTATTGACACAATCACGGGAATGAAATGGAAAGAGTATATGATTGTTAATTTGTAAGCCAATAGTGGATAATAAATGAAATTATTATTATTATTACATTTTATTTTTATTATATTGTATTTTTATATTGATTTTTTTATATTTTTTCTTATTTTATATTATATTCTTTTTATATTATATTATATTTATTACTTACTTCTATTTTATATTGATTTTTATATTGTATTGTGTTTTATTTTATATTTTTATTGTATTTTTATATTTTTATTGGGGAGAAGTGAGAACCAAAATAGAGCAGATAAGTAAAGACGTCCAAGAACAAGAAAGAGAGATGAAAATAAAAGAGTCAATGCTCCTAAGAGAATTAAGAGAGGTGGCAAGGAAACCAGGAGATAAGCCGAAATACTTATGGGAAAAAAGAAAAAAGGAGAGGAGAATTAGAAAGGATAGGAAAATTCATACAGGGTAGTGAAACAAGAGCATACAAATATTGGTTATCGAAAGAAGAAAGAACATGTAGGCTTTGTAAGAAAGAGGAAGAAACAGTGAAATACATGATTAAAGCATGTGAAGTAAGTGGAGAGAGTGGCAGGAATTGGAAAGAGGTAATTAGAGGAGCAGGGACAAACTTGACCTTTCTACAGGATATAATAGGGAGAAGGAAATGATGGGATGAACGGGAAAGTGATAAACGAAGACTATGCAATATGAAACAGATTGGGAAACACTTGTAAAAATAGAAAAAAATTGTTAAGACACAGCAGGATACATTAGAAGGGTAGGACTTACATTGGCAAAATCATAGAAATGGGATCGTTAAATTGTAATACAAAAGTGGGCAATAAATTAAATTATCATTATTATTATTATTATATTTTTCTTTTTATAATGTATTTTTATATTGAATTTTTATATTCTTAATGTAGTATACTTTATTGTTTCCCCGTGGGGTTTACAATTTTCTTATTCCCTATAACTCACTTACTTCTAACCTTAAATCTATGCGCCTTACAAACTACCCTCTCCCGTCTCGCCCGCACGCTTGCTCCCCCGCTTGCTCTCCCGCTCGCTCCCCCGCTCGCTCGCTCGCTCCCCCGCTCGCTCGCCCGCTCGCTCGCCCGCTCGCTCTCCCGCTCTCCCTCCCTCTCTCCCCCACCATCCCTAACCTCTGACCCCCGCTTCCGCTCGCTTCCAGCCTCTCCCAATCCTTGCTCTTCCATTCTTCCATTTTCACCCCCCTCTTTTCTTCTATCCTCCTTAGCCATTCCTCTCCACTTCCCTCATCACACAATACCTCCCTTACCACATCCTGCCATCCCCTTTCCTTCCCCCATTCTGAGCATACCTCCCACACGTGCTCCCACGTCTCCTCCTCCCATCCACACACCCTACATTTCCTCTCCTCCTCCTCCCTCCAATACCTCCCTCCTCTCATCTCATTTCCTAACCTGTACCTTGCCATTCTTCTCCACCTATTCTCCTCCCACCCCTTCTTCAGATATCCCGGCAGCCCCACTCCCTTTATCCTTCCGTACCACTCATTATACTTCGACATATTTATCTTTTCCCATCTTTCTACCTCCTCTAACCTCTTTCCCCTGCACACCAGCTCCTCTCCCCTCAATTCTCCCCTCCCCCTGATCTTTTCTACTCCCTCCACCGTCCATCCTCTCTCCTCAAAGAATCCCTTTCTTTCCTCCTCCCATCCCCCCAACACCTTTCCCCTTCTTGCCCTACCTTTTAGCTCCTCCCAGCATTCCCTCGCCAACTCCCCCCCCTGCCCCTCCTCTAACTTCCTCTCATATGTCCACGCCCTCATCCCCGCCCTTCCCTTCATCATACCCCTCTGTAGCTCCTCCCTCACCAAATAACCCGGCGTGCACCAATCCACCCCTAGTACCCATCTCAAATACCTCTCCTGCAACCTCTCCACCCCTCTCCTCTCTTTCCACCCCCATATCTCCACCCCATACCCCATCGTGGCCCACACCAGTCTATCGAAAAGCCATACCCTTTTCCCCCAATCCTTCCCAAACTTCCTCTTCCCAATACCCCATACCTGCCCCATCACCGCCGCTGCTTTCTTCACCCTATCCCTCACCTGTGCATCCTGCCCCCCATTCGCCATCAATGTGTATCCCAGGTAGGTGAACTCTTTCACCTCCTCCACCTCCTTTCCCTTCCATCTCCATATCACCTTTTTCCACCTCCCTCCCCCCTTCCTACATCGCATCACCTTTGACTTACCCACATTGAGTTGTAGCCCCTTCCCATCCATATACCTCTCCAGCCTCGCCATCATCCCCTTCATCCCCTCTTCATCCTCTGCCACCACCGCCACATCATCTGCATACGCAAGTGTGTAAACCTTTTTACCCCCTAACCTCACCCCTCCCCATCCCCCCTTTTCCATTTCCTCATCCAAATCCGCCAGTAGCAATGTGAACAAGCTAGGGCTCAGTGGGCAGCCCTGCCTTACTCCTCTAGCTGTCCAAAAAGCCCTCCCCATCTCGTCCCCTACCTTTACCTTACATACCGTTTCCTTCAGCACCTCCTCACATCTCTCTACTATCCCCTCCCTCACACCTCTCCTCCTCATTGCCCTTATTAATACCTCCCTGTCCACCGAGTCAAAGGCCGCCTTCAGGTCAAGGAAGAATATGACCATCCTTCTTTCTTTTCTGGTCACTTGCCTGTTGATTAAAAAATTCAACACATAGATGTTGTCTATGCAACCCCTTCCCCTCCTAAAGCCGGCCTGACTCGGTGGCAGCAACTTCTTCCCCTCCACCTCCTCTCTTAACCTTTCTGCCAACACAGACGCGTACACTTTGTACGCCGTCTGCGTCAGCGTCACCCCCCTGTAGTCCTCTACCCTCTTCCCAGCCCCTCTCTTAACTACCGGTACGACTACCCCTTCCCTCCATTCCTCCACCCATCCTTCCCCCTTCCACACCCTATTACAAATATCCCAAAGCCATTCCTCTACCTCTACCCCACCATACTTCCACACCTCATTTGCTATCCCATCCCCCCCCCCCTGCCTTTCCATCCTTCAGATTTCTTATCACCCTCCTCACTTCCTCCTTACTTAACTCTCCCTCCTCATTCTCCTCCCTCCTTCTTTCCCCCCCTTTTCTCACCCTCCACTCTACTCCTCCTAGTAGCCCTCTAAAATAGTCCTCCCATTCCTCCATTCTAATCCCCTCCTCTACCCTCCTTCTTCTCCCCCTCTCACTATTTACTACTTTCCATACCTGCCCCTCTGTCTTCACCCCCTCGATCTCCTTCTCCCACCTTTCTAACTCCTTCTTCTTTTTCCCCTCACACATAATCTTATAATCCCTTTTCTTTTTCCTATATTCTTTCCCGTCTCCTCCCTCCCTTCTCCATCTCCTCAACTCTTTTCTTACCTTCCACTTCTCCTCCTTACATTCCTTATCCCACCATACTCGCCGTCCCACCCTTTCCCCTCCTTGCCCCACCTTCTTTATCACCCCTTTTATCCTGTCCCTCAACTCCCTCCATTCTTCCTGTATTCCTCCCCCCCCTCCCTCCCTCTTACCAAATGCCCTTATGAATTCCTCTCTTCCCTTATCCGTCCAGTTTCCCCTTGCTACCCCTCTTCCCTCCCCCGTTTTCCCCCCTACTACTCCCCCCCTACCCTCCCCCCTCAACCAAACCACCACTGGGTGATGGTCTGATTCCACCCTTTCTGCCACCTCCATTCTCACCACTCTCTCCCTCGTACCCTCGTTTCCTAACACGTAATCTATCACTGTATTCCCTCTTCCCCCCGTGTATGTCCATTCCCCCTCTTCATCCCCTTCTACGTTTCCATTCAATATCCCCCACCCCCTCTCCTCCATAAAGCTACATAGCCTCCTCCCCTCATTATTCACCTCTCTGTCCTTCGACCTCCTATTTTCCCGTCCTATCTCTTCCTCATCCCCCCCCCCAAATCTCCCCCCCTTCACCCCCCGTCCTTGCGTTGAAATCTCCCCCTATCACTACTCTCACTCCCTCCTCTCTCCCCTCCATCCATTCCTCTAGTTCCTCCAGTTTCCTCTGCAGATCCTTATTCACATACACCCCCACCACCACCCACCACTCCCCTCCCATCCTCACCCTCTTCACCATTATGCCCTCCTTCCCCCCCCTTCCCCTTCCCTTGTTTCCAACCCCTTCCTGACCCCCATTATCATTCCCCCCCTTGCCCTTCCTTTCTTATTCTCCCTTCTTGCCCACTGCTTCTCCCATACATACCCCCTTGGCAACTTTCCCCTCACCCTTTCCCAGTCTCTTTCCTCTATCCACGTCTCACACAGTACCATTACCTCCCACTCCTCCAAACCCTTCCAGAACTCTATGTCCTTATTTTTCACCCCTGCCACGTTCCAAAAGGCCACCTTATAACTTCCTTTCCCCCCTATATCCTCTCCCTCCCTCAACCTCTCCCCCCCCCCTCCTTTCCCCCCCTTCTCGTTTCCCTGATCCTCCATCCATTTCTCTCCTATTTCATCCCACCTCCTCATCCTCCCATTTACCCACATTTTCATATATCCCACCTGTACGTTCATCCCCTTCCTCCTCTCCTCCTCTGCCTCTCTTTCTATTTTCCACTTCCCTCTTCTCTCCTCCTCCGTGAGGTCATCCTCAATCCACTCCTTCCCGTCCTTCAACTTTTTCCTTGCCTCCATAACTTTCCTTTTTTCTTCCTTTCCCGCCAATTTCACTAGTACCATTCCTCTTCCATCCCCTCCCACTTTTCCTATCCTTGTCACATCCTTCATACCCACCCCCTCCAGCCCCATCCTCTCCCAGAGCTTCTTCACCCCCTCCTCCACCTCCCCTCCCCCCCATCCCAATCTCCTTATTATTACATTGTTTCTCCTTCCCTCTCTATCCTTCCTATCCTGCATTACCTCTAGTCTTCTCATCCTTATTTTCCATTCCTCCACCTGTCCTTCTTCCACCCCTTCCTTACTCGGCCCTCCTCCTTTCTCCCATCTCTCCACCTTCTCTATCACTTCCAACATCCTTCTGTCCCTTCCCTCCAACTTTTCCAACTTTTTCTCCATTCCTTCTCTCCTCGCCTTCTCTTCCCTCATCCACTCTTCCCACTTCCTTCTTTCCCCTCTCCATTCCTCTTCCATCCTTCTTCTTTCCTCCCTATCCTTCCTCATCTCCTCCTTCAACTCCCTTATCTCCCTTATTAGCTCTGTCACCACCCCCTCTATTCCCCCTCTCCCCGGCTCCTCTCCGTCCTCTCTCCCTTTTACCGGTGACCTTCCTGTTATACCACTCTTTTTAAACCCTCTCCATTCCTCTCTTTCTGAATTCCCCACCTCCTCCTCTCTTCCTCTCTTTTTTCCCATCCCACTCTCCAAGCTCCCTATACTGCTCCCTACACTACTTCCACTGTCCTTCCTATTCCTTTCCTTTATCTCTTCCCTCCCCTTGACCTTCCCCCCCTTTCCTCCCCTCTCCCCCTGACTGTCCTTCTCCCCCAGACTCCCCAGCCCCAATCCCACTTAAATTCCCTTTCAGCATTCTCCACTATCCTTTTCCCTCTTTTAAAAATTCCCGCCTTCTCTGCCGACACCTCTATCTCCTTTCCTCTCCGACAGGTGTCACTCCTTGCCTTTATCCTTGCTCTTTCCCGCCACACTTCCCACTATCCCTAACCTCCAAACCTTCCCTTCTCCCTTCTATATCTTTGCCACTGTTACTCCTAGCCCTTTCCCTCTTATCCCTATCCTTTCTCCCCTTCTCCCTTCGCCTCTACACTTGCACACCACTCCCCTTTTCACCTTCTCTCCACTCTTTCTCTCCCTCACACACGCCACTCGCTTCCAGCACACTTTTCACTCCTCGCGACCGGAAACGGAAGTCCCTATATTCTTAATATTTATTTTATATTTTTGTATTCTATTTGTATTCAATTTTATATTTTTTCTTTTTTATATTATATTTATTATTTAATTGTATTTTCTTTTATTTTATTATTTTATTTTCTTTTACATTTATATTGTTGTTTATATTGTATTGTATTTTCTTTTCTATTTTAATTGTATTTTTATATTTTTATATTCATTTATGTTATATTTTTTTATATTGTATTGTATTTTATATTTTAATTGTATTTTTATATTTTTATATGTATTATTTTCTTTTGTATTTATATTGTTGTTTATGTTGTATTGTATTTTATATTTTATTTGTATTTATATTGTATTGTATTTTTATATTTTTATTTGTATTATTCCATATTATTTTTTTATATTCTATTGTATTTTATATTTCAATTGTATTATTCTATATTATTTTTTGTATATGTATATATATATATATATATATATATCTTAAACGTATATTACAAAAATATTGTTAAAAATAAAATTACTTCATAAGAATCTGACAGTGAAATTGACCCAATCGCTTCTAATATTGAATAATTAGAATTTTAAGTCCAACCAACAATTATCATAGGGTAAACACCTATTCTTAATAAATACGAAAACCCAATTTTTATTGAATATATGAAAAAATTATTTATAAATTAGGTCCTTTCGTACAAAAAACTTATTAGATAAATATAGATTGAAAACCGATCTGGTTCACGTCGATCTGAACTCAAATCATATAAGATATTATAAGTCTGACTGACTTAAAATTTAAACTCCTGCATTTAAATTATATCTTAATTCAACATCGAGGACGCAATCATCTTCATAACTATAGGTAATCTAACAAATGTGATAAACAGAACATGGAAGAAAGGGGAACTTTCTGGAAGAATGGAAAGAAGGAATAATAAGTCCGATGTTCAAAAAGAGGAGAAAGGGTTATGATTTAAAACTATAGGGGCATAACTTTGATGGATACAAGTTATAAGATATATGCGGAAATTCTAAGGAGAAGATTAGAAGAACAAATGGAAAAATGGGATATTAAACGATACGCAGATGGGATTCAGGACAAGGAGAGGAACAGTAGACGCAATAGTGGCAGTTAAAACGGCTATAGATATAGAAACCTCAAAAAAAAAAAATGAGGGAAGCTATACCTGTTTTTCACGGATATGAAGGGAGCATTTGATAGATAGAAAGGGAAGAAATTTGGAAAAAGCTTTAAGAAGAAGGAGTAGGCGAACATCTAAGAATAAGGATATAGGAAATGTATGACAGAACTATACGCACTTTAAGAGTGAAGAGGGAACTGATAGGAAAGTTTTTAACAGGAAAGTGTGTTCGACATGGTAGATGTCCTAATAGGTAGAAGGAAAATTTGGACAATTTCATACGCGGATGATGTTGTGTTAATGGTAAATAATGCACAGGGGCTGAAGAATATGATAAAGAGATTCGAGAGATACATAAATAAGAAATGCTTGGAGTTAAATGTGCAAAAGTCTAAGAAAATGATATGCAGGAAAGCCGGAGGAAGAAGAAATGAGGAAAGATTTCGTTGAAATGAAGAAGAAATAGAAAGAGTAAGAGAACTGGAATATTTAGGTTATACAGTGGGAGAGAGAGAGCGAGAGAGAGAGAGAGAGAGAGAGAACAACAAGGATACAGACCATATTAAGAAGGTAGTTAGGAAAGCGGATATGACACTAGGAAAAGTATGTGGGGGATTGGAGAAAGATTATTCAGAGATGACTTTGAAAGAAGAACGAAACTGTATCATGCGCTAGTTAGAAGCACCGTGGCGTATGGAACAGAGATATGGGGATGGAGAAGGTATGACGAAATAGAAAAATTGCAGGCGGAATACATACGGTGGATAATGAAATTGGAGAGATCAACACCAACATACTGGCTGTTAAAAGAAATATGAAGAGAAAGAAATTAAAAATGTGAGTAAGGGAAATGAGCTGTGAAGAGAGGTTAATAAACTCGGAAGAAGGATAGGAAGAACGTGGGAGAATATTAATGAGAGGAAATGAAGTAACGAAAAGGGAAAGAATAAGAATCAAATTCTTGGAATGGAGAGGATGGTGAAATGAAGAATGGAAAAGAAGAAGAAGATTAAATGGGGAAGATGTGTGGACCAAAATAGAGCAGATAAGTAAATACAATCAAGAACAAGAAAGAGAGAGATGAAAATAAAAGAGTCAAAGTTCCTAAGAGAATTAAGGGAGGTGGCAAGGAAACCAGGAAATAAGCTGAAATACTTATGGGTGAAAAAAAGAAAAAAGGGAGAGGAGAATTAGAAAGGATAGGAAGATTCATAAAGGATAGTGAAACAAGTGTATGCAAATATTGGCTAATGAACGAAGAAAGGATATGTAGGCTTTGTAAGAAAGAGGAAGAAACAGTGAAACATGTGAGTGAAGCATGTGAAGTAAGTGGAGAGAGTGGGAGGAATTGGAAAGAGGTAATTAGAGGAGAAGGGAAAAACTTGGCTATTCTACGGGAGATAATAGGGAGAAGGAAAAGATGGGAAGAACAGGAAAATGATAAAAGAAGATTATGCAACATAAAATAGATTAGGAAACACTTGTAAAATAGAAAAAATTGTTGTGACTCAGCAGGATACATTAGAACGGTAGGACTTACATTGACACAATCACGGGAATGAAATGGAATGAAACTTGGCTATTCTACGGGAGATAATAGGGAGAAGGAAAATATGGGAAGAACAGGAAAATGATAAAAGAAGATTATGCAACATAAAATAGATTAGGAAACACTTGTGAAATAGAAAAAATTGTTGTGACTCAGCAGGATACATTAGAACGGTAGGACTTACATTGACACAATCACGGGAATGAAATGGAAAGAGTATAGGATCGTTAAATTGTAACACAAAAGTGGATAATAACTTAAATTATTATTATTGTTATTCCTATATTTTTTCTTTTTATAATGTATTTTTATATTGAATTTTTATATTTTTATTTTTTATTTTTATATTCTATTCATATTCTATTTTTATATTATGTTTTTATATTTTTCTTTTTTATTTTATTAATTTATTTTCTTTTATTTTATTATTTTATTTCATTTTATACTTATATTGTTTTTCATATTGTATTGTATTGTATTTTATATTTTTATATTTGTGCTTGTATTATTCTATATTATTTCTCAATTTTATTCACCCATCATTCTCCTTCTCTCTTTGCCACCTAATTCTGAGATTCGACGTTTCCGAAAAAAGTATTATATTTTGTTCGTGCCTTCATCTCGCTGCCAAATGATATCATCCCGCGCGGCTGCTCCAGAGGAGTCAAATTACACACGATCGTGCGATACGCTGCAACGTTAAATCAGAACGTTTTAAAAACTTGTTAGCTTTAGAATGCTGGCTACATAATGGTTCGGAAAAAATATATCTGTTTGCTACATAATAGTTCGTTATATATCGGTGATTAAAAAATTATTATTTCTCTGTGTTGGGGAAAAAATTTCCATCACATATTGGAATGGAAAAAAATTTCTGCTGACACCACATAATTCTTTCTATGATTCGAGCGTTCTTCGCGCTGTCAAATGTCGTCACCCTGCACGGCTGCTCCAGGGGACTCAAGTTACATACGATTACGTGAGACGCTGCGACGTTAAATCGGAACGCTTTAGAATACTGTTAGCTTTAGAATAAAATGTGATTGTACTCTCAATCATATTGTGGATGATGCTCGTAGTAAAAAATGGTAAATTATATTCTTTTAATTTTATGATTTGTAACAATATATATATATCATAAACGTATATAATTTCTCAATTTTATTTACCCGTCCTCCTCCTTGCCACCTAACTTTAAGATTTGCTGACGCTGCATAATTCTTTCTATGATTCGCGCTAATTCTGTTTCGTTCGAGCGTTCTTCGCGCCATCAAATGATATCATCCCACGCGGCTGTTCCAGAGGAGTCGAATTACGCATGCTATCGCGCGATACGCGGCGACGTTAAGTCGGAACGCTTTGAAATACTGTTAGCTTTAGAATGCATGCGATTCTATCCCCTATGTATTACTCTCTCTTTCCCTCCTAGAATTTTAACTTTAAAGTAATGCTCCGTCTCTTATGTAGTGGCGTCTCTTTCCCTCCTAAAATTTTATCTTTAAAGTAATGCTCCGTCTCTTTCCCTCGAAGATGCGGTGTCGAAAAAAAAACGCCGATCTTTCCCGACATTGTCCGAAACAATTTCTGAAAAATTATTGGTTTGGAAAAAAAAAGTTCCAGGACAGTCTCCACCCTGGGTTAGGTCTGAAAAATTTTTCGGGTGGGCCAAGTTTTGAAAAAGATTTTTTTTCGAGGGTCAATGCCTCCCTCTGAAAAATTTCCGACGGTGGGTCCGGTCTGGAGAGGCCTCTGCGGCGGTTCGGCCCGGACTGATCCCCCCTCTATCGTCGCGGCTTCCCCCACTCCGCGGCGCGTGCGCGCGCAACCTGTCTTCCTCACCCCGCAGGCCCCGCGCCCAGGTTTCCCTCCGCCCCGCTCCCCCGCGCGCCCTCACTTCCCCCACCCCGCGCCGGTTGTGGCGTCATTTGGCCTTGAAAGTGAATTAGAAACCGCTTAGTATTCCTACTTATTCGACTTGCTTCGAATCATTATTTCGCTACACTGCTTTGCGAAATCACGCTGGTGTTCTGGCTTATTCGGTTAATCATTACTGCAATTAAAATTAAGGTTACTTTATTATTGTTCAAATTGTGTGTGACTCTCGTACATGTTTAAATTATACGCGTAAAATTATAGAGACGCTTTCTAAATACTAATATTTAATCGCTTGACTGAATTGTGTCTACTTACCTGAATAAACGTTTGTTGTGTTTGACCGCTAAATAGACTCGCTAAAACTCCTTAATTATCGTCGCTACGCTCATTAGAACTTACGACTTATCTGTGCATCGATCCTATATTAGTTATTAACAGAAGGAGTTAAAAAAAGTAAAGGCCTCTACAAGGACAGGAGCGGGTGCAGACGATGTATATGTACCTACGTTATGGTACTTCGCAGACCTAGATTTTTTAAATGATCAGGAGACCCCAAGAACCTCTCGGTCCAATATTAAAAGCGACGACGACGACGAAACTGGGATCGAGGTAAGTTAAATAAAATAATTTTTTTTATGCATATTATATTTGAAGAATGTGCATATTGTACACAAAGTAAACATTTTAAAACAAAGTAAATTTTAGATACAGTTGTGTAGGGCCATTCCACGTGAAATCGAACAGTTTTCGGAGTAACATTTCGGATGTTGGTGAAACTTGGATATGTTGTAGTCTTTAGTGATACATAACCGTATCTCGAAGGATTTTACAAAATTTTAAAAATTTTTGATCTTACAGCTTTTTGAAATATAGACCTGTCCTTTTTTATTCAACTATCTATATATCTAATATTTTGAATCTATTTCGTTCATTCCACATCTAGTGCGGCCTTGAAGGCTATATATACTACATGTGTAAAAAAAATATATAGCATTTTATTTAAAAAAAACTGGAGCTCACCACCAGTTTGCGCAAAATAATCCGAACACAAAAAATTGACATTACGTATTATGTTGGGTATAAAAAAGTGTACAAGTTCTCTGTTTTCATTTTGTCTCCAAATACATAACATTTGCAAGAACATTATATAAAATGGCAGGTATAGCCGCCTGGCCACTGTTTGTACTGCACGGCTCAGCCCTATCCTATACCTAAAAAGCTAATTTCTATCAGTTTCTTAGTTCAAGAGTGATAATTTATTGGGAAAAGGTCACCTTTATATTTCAAACAGATGTAAGATCCACAATTTTTAAAATTTTGGAAAATCCTTCGAGATACGGTTATATATCAATGAAGACTACAACATATTCAAGTTTTGCCAACATCCAAAATGTTAATCCGAAAACTGTCCGATTTCGCGTCGAATGAAACAGCAAATGTTTACAGTAAACGCGTAAAAATTTAAGTAATGAAGTTATTTTGCCAAGGAACTGCACCTTCATTTACAAAATAATTTATAAAGCCTTCTCTAACTCTTTTAGCATCATTAGCTACATTTCCCGGGTTTCTTTGATTTAAACTTTCCATATTCGAATTTGTTGTATGAAACCCCGGCATAATAGTCCCATATTCTGTATTCTCTCGATCGAAAGAATATGGAGGCGTGTAAGAATTTGGCACCGATTTAATTAAAAAATTGTGTAATACACAACTTGCCATTACGACGGAATCAATATTATCTGGTCCTATATTAATTTGAGTATGGAAAATTTTAAATCGCGATGCCATGATGCCAAACGCGCTTTCAACGATACGTCTCGCTCGCGATACGCGGTAATTATATATTTATTTATTTATTTATTTAATTAAACGGAAGCCCTTTGATAATAAGAAAACAACGGTATATACACTGAGCCATGAAGCATGGCTTAGAAAATAATACACATAATACTCAATATAGTAGTAGTATAAACACATAGAAATAAACAAAAAATATAGTAGTAGTATAAACACATAAAAAAAAATAACTCTAGTTCTAAAAGTTATAAATGAACAATCAAAAAAATCGAAAAGATTAGATACAGAGTTAACATTCATACACATACGGTTTATCGGATTGTATTTACCCATTAGAGTTCGGTGATACTCAACATATAAAAGCGAGCGGTGCCTAAGTTCTTTAGGAGGAATATAAAATCTGAAAAGTTGTAGAATTTCAGAGCACTTAATATCATGATTTATAACCTTATAACTAAACAATAGGTCCGCTATAAATCTACGTCTTTCTAATGTTGACATTCGCAATTGACAGAGGAGAGGCATATAATTGTGAGTATAGACACAGGTGTATGACGGACCACCGAGTTTGTAGGCAATGACTCGAAGAAATTTATGCTGGACACGTTCCAGTAATGAGGAAAGATTCTTAAAGTACATATATCTTTCTTTCTTGGCAAATCAGATCTGCCTGTCTAAATGGTTTAATCATGTCCACTCTCAATAGAAAGGCATTATCAGCCACAAAAACGTAGGGCAAAATCCGAGATGTGTTTCTGACACTTTCTTCATTTGGGATCCTTAAAAGCTTGTTATGAAGTTTTTCAAAAAATTTTGTGTTTTGAAGGACACCTCCATCCGAAACTCTGCCGTTAGTGCCAAAATCGCACATAAGAAATTGATATTTTGCATCCACTATTGCTAATAACACCATACGACCTTTATAATTATAGAATTCCGTCCCGCTTCCATTTGGAGAAATAATTTCTATATGTTTCCCGTCAATCGCTCCAAGACAATGTGGAAAGTTCTACCTATCTTCAAAAACTTTCGCTACATTCTTCCATTCTTCTGTTGTTCGCAGAAACTGAAAACAAAAAATATTATTATTTCAGGAACACGCACTGGAAAATACACAGCAAACAACATCTGCTGAATACATTCCAGTTGGTTGTACCGCGGATGTCAATGAATCAGGTGACATAGAAGGGGATGAACATTCGATAGATCCACCTCCAATCCTCTCTACATCGACAAGCTAAACTAACCGGCCAAGGCAATCAAAGAAGAGTGCACGATTCGAAGAAGCTGCGTTACAGCGTGATATACTGCTATCTGTACAGCAGCATTTTAAACGTCCAGCAACGCAGGAGGATCGTTTTGACGTTTATGGTAAAAACGTTGGTATGAAATTGCGGGACTTGCCCAACGAGCAGAGGCTGCTGGCCGAACGTATCATTAATGATGCACTCTTTGTGGCCAAAATGGGGAAATTAAATATGGCGCACACGTTAATTTCGGAACAGGTAATTCATAGGAATATGCGTTCTCCTACTCCTACTCCTACACCAATGCCTCACCTCACCAACCGTCATATTCTTATGACACAACTTTTAGCTCAACTATTCCTAATCCCAGTCCAATGTATCAGTATCAGTATCAGTATCACGAACCACCTTCTTCTTATCATTCACCAACTCCCAGTGCCATGAGACCTCACTTTCACATTTCGGAAAACTCTCCACAAGCATATTCAGCAAATTTTAAAAATAGTAATAATAATAATAATAATACTAATAATACTACTAATAATAATAATTATAGGTAATTTTTTTGTAATTTGTATAATTATATAAATTAGGGTAAATGTTTGTAAAACGATCCCTTGGGGTAAAATGACTCCTGGCTGTTCTACGGCTATTAGTGGTAGTATTTAGTAATAAGGTAAATGTCCCAATTAGCGACCCTTAAGATCTACGCGCACGTTGTAACATATTTACATATTAAAAGTATTTATCCAAATTACACTTTTTTCCAGTATGAAAAAGGCCCTCTTTTATGATTAAATTTTTCGAATATAATTATTAATAATAAATATATTATATGATGCACATGTACCTATTTTTGCCATGTACATATCAGCGTCGTATGTATTATTAACAAGAAAAAATAGAAATTGTTGCAGCCGAAATCCGCCGATTAGCTGTCGCACGGATTTAAACGTGCGTGCGAGAGCGTGTCAACACTGGTGACACACCGTCCGGTAAGACGGTGACATACGTCACACGTTTTTGCATGGATTCGAGCGGTGCGCGCTCTTCCAGGAATCCGTTAGTTGCTTCCAAGAACACGTACGACAACAACACGCTACCGCATGCACAATTTTATAACGGCTTTTGTCGCCCTGCGACTCACGAGCAACGGTTTTAAGGAACCTTTTGAAACGGCTCTTCGAGCCTTGGCGCCCTGCGTCCCTGTACATAGCTTGTACATATTTCTGTTCCTCGTAACTGCGTGGTTGTAAGTCGTGTGTGTCCGTTCTGTGTTTCTGTGGAATGCTCGTCCGTTGTTGTAACGACGCCCACAGCCGGCCAAATAAACGTGCCGTCTCAACAATTGGTGGACGTAGTCATCTCGATTGGAGCGCATACCTTCTCTGGCCATACCAATGGCAATCCACCCCACCTTCCTAAGGCCTTCGATTAAACTGTCTTTTATTTTAGGTATGTTTTTTTTCAATGTTGCGTAACTTTTGTCATGAACGGCTTAGTGTGACATCTGTTTTTTTCGCGGATTGAATGACAATTCAAAAATAAATTAATGTATGTTTCGTTATCGAATGTAATAATTTTACGTTATATTTAACCACTGAATGAGAGTTGGATGTTTGGGGTCAAATGATTCCACTGTGGTAGGGTAAAATGATTCCACAAATCCCAGGGAGTGTGCGAAAAAATTTGAGTCTGTGAAGATGATTTCACTTTCTTATATTTGTTAGTTCATTTTAAGTGTTTCTATTCATTGATTATGTCCCACAAATTATGTACGTTTTCTTTTTGGAAAAAATTGTTTTAACTTATTATGGTCGCATATTTTGTGACTCAGTTCAATTTCTGTTTCTATTTTAATAAATCAATGCTTTTTAATGTTCTTCTTATTCATTATATTCATTACCAGTAGATGTAAAATGATCCTAGGGGATACTTTTCTAAGGATCCCTCGTAGGGATCATTTTATACACATCCCTAGTAGCATTTCCGGTTGGCCAACGGTAGCCAACAGTTGGGAATTAGTTGGGATATTATTAGAGTTTTGCCTACAAATTCCCAACATAGGGCCTACGGCAAAAAGCTTACGACAGTTTGCCAACGAATATTCAATGTTGGGCCTACAATTATTATGGTTGGTTAATTAACAAAGAGTTACGACAGTTTGCCTATGAATATTCAATGTTGGGCGTATAATTACTATGCGTAGTAATGCCAACCATGGTTGGTTAATTAACATACAATTTACAACGATGATTAAATGTCGTTTTACAAACGTCAGAAAATGTGCTACATCCAAAAACCTGTTATTATATTCCAAGTTGTGGTTTTTCTTTCCTTATTTATAAATACGTAAAGAGGACGTCTGTCTTAAGACGAATGTGAAATCTTAAGGAACGACTCTAAACGTCGAATGATATTTTGTAGAATATTTCGCGTCACTGCATAGTTTTTAGAAACACTTAATACTTGTTATGTACCTAAAAATTAGAACTGTTTACAAGTAAGTGTATTGGATAGTTGCAAACAGTGGTTGCTTTCTAAGCGGAAAGTCTGAGTTCAATTCCCCTCCTCAACGCGAAATTTTTTTTTCCTAATCCAGACCTGAAGAAGACATCTTTACAACGTCTTTTGAAGTTGTTTAAGACGCCTTCTGGAAAGAAACTTTCAATGGGGCTTTTACGGTAAGCCCTATAAATAGTTGGGCAAGAGTAGGAAAGCCTACCTTGGCCATCTGTTGTTGGCCCAAACTGAAAAAAAGTGCCAAATCTAACTGTTGGCTAACTAAAATTATGTCCGTGGCCCAACTGTATGCCAACAACAAATGCTACTAGGGATAGGTGTAGGTACAAAATGATACTTTGGTATGCCTTCACAAATATGCGAATAAAAAATGTAATTGATCAAAGTAGCTAAATTTGATCTATACCAATAATAAGGTAGATCAACTAACTTACAAACACTGCTTTAAATTTATTTAAATAATATGCATTTGCATTTTTTCTATTGTTACGTCCTGAAGGGACTTTTGCGATACACCCCGAGCGGTTAGGGTGATTCGCAGGGTTCGCTGCTGTGTTAAGGTGCTAAAGCACGCCTTGACTATACTTACCAAGGAGAGGAAGGTGATTAAGGGTTGAATAAGAGTGTACAATGGAAGATAAGGGGAAAACGATAGTCAAAATATATTGTTACAGAACTGAATTGTCCTACCTAGAGACGGCGCTTCGTCCGGCTGTCGCTCGCTGTATCGCGCGGCACGCGTTCCTACTCGTGTTGCGCTCGCTTACAATGTCGCTGACCGATCGTAGGTCGTGGTCGCTCGCTGTGCTCTCGGGTAGCACACGGAAGTCGGTGAACTGGGGTCCGTCGTACCTCTTAGACTCGATTCGTCACGGTTCCTTGCGGTCGTACGTCGATCGCGATTGACGCTCAAGGGCTCTCCCGGCTAGGCCGTTCTCGGTGCGTCGGATGGAGTTACCCTTTCACGAATTACTATCGGCCGAGTGTGACTCGCGGTGCGAACGTCGAAGTGAGGACGCGATTTCTAGACGCCCGCTGGCTCGTCGCGACTACCTAGCTCGAGCTCCCCATTTTGAATCCGTATTTCCGCGGCTCTGGATCGCGGTCTGAACCTCGGACGATCCCTACGAACGGGGATAACTGCCCCGTCGGCGGCTGTCGCTTGCTTAACTATTTCTTGGATTTTTGCGAAAGAATCGGCCGAACGCGGTCGTTGTCCCTAACGCTGT
This sequence comes from Andrena minutula, assembly GCA_929113495.1. NCBI lineage: Eukaryota > Metazoa > Arthropoda > Insecta > Hymenoptera > Andrenidae > Andrena > Andrena minutula. Next base: position 24,056,343 of record OV815996.1, read on the forward strand.
TGCCACGGGCTCAGCACAATGCGATTGCTACACGCGGGGCGATTCCGCCGAATCGCCTTTGCGAAAGAAAGCGACGCGAGGACAGCAAGCACGGAATAAACCGATAGGGGCATGTAACACTATGAATTACGCTTTAAGGGGGTCATTTTAGACACATTATCCCCACGGTTAATTATTTACAAAAGAGCAGATGGAATATGTTGTCGGAGGCATGATTCCGAACAACTTTTTCCTATACATGTTGCCGTCACTCGACTTTAGTTTTCGAAATATTTGCAAAGTAATATGATCGGTAGCTGCCTTGGGTTAGATGGTTTGGCCAAGTTTTCGGATTTAAGATAAAGAAATTTTGTAAATCTTAAGGAAAAAGTTGCTTAGAATCATGTCCCCCACAACATATTACAACGTCATCGAACTCGCAAAGTAAAAGATGGTCATTTTCCTTACCTTCAAATAATCCTTATGTAGAACTTTATATATAGCAACGCATGTTTCCGGTGTAATATAACAGGGTTGACTAACAGGCGACTCACGAGTCGCTGGGGGCCCCTCCGCCTTGCTGCCACGCTGAACTTCCCCCCTCCATACCGACCAAACACTGACGATCGCAGTCGATTCCTGCTTCTTTCCTTCTCTTTTCGCTTGCGATCGTCAAAGTTTGGTCGGTATGCAGGGGGGCGTTCAGCGTGGCAGCACGGCAGAGGGGCCCCGGCGGTTCGTGAGTCGCCAGTTAGTCAACCCTGTAATATAAGACAGAGCCTGAGGTGATATGATTGTGGTAAATTTAAGATCTTCATAACTCCTTCCAGTCGCAAGAAATCTCAATGTAGCAGTTAATCGCTCGTGCGGTGAGATGGCGTCTCTCATAATTGTCTTTCTGTTGTATGAAGGGAGTGACTAAAGAAAGTAGCCTTAAATATGTCTCTTCATCCATTCTTAAATAATTGTGCCAGTCTTTAGGCGCAAGATGCAATTCGTTTAATAAATTTGTATGTGAATAACGTCCCCTTTTTTGTAACCACTCTTTGCACTACACTTTTCGATCTATTTTGCGTTTAGAGGAATTTTTTGTAGCTATTATAAAGCCTACTACGGCTAAAGCGTCGTCTGTCGATGTCATGGTCAGCTGACAAAACTGTGAATACTGTAGGGCTGTTCCAATGCCCGAAAGAAGCGAGCCGAGCCTCACTCGGCTCGAAGAACCGAGCCGAGACGAGTGCCCGTAAAAGCCGATCGGCCGCAACAACCGAGTAGGTAGAATTTTTCCGAGCCGTCCGAAAAAACCGAGTGGGCCGTAGACTGTGTCGAGTAGGTTGAAGGCTGGACGTTTCGGGCAATGAAAATGTTTGGAATATTTTAGGAAACGTGTAGGGGAAGGTGGGGCAAGACGGGGTGGGGGGCAAGACGGGGTACCCCCTGTATCTCGTGATACAAACGCACTAATCAAAATTGAGCATACGCGTTAAACGCGTCGTTACCGACAGCGTCAGTGAGCAGCAAGTCAGTGAAACACGTGGACGTGTGACAAAGATCAGAATTTATAATTTATTGGGATTTCTTAATATCTTCCTTATTTTTAGCACCCGTGATAATGATATGATAATATAGAAGATCTTCAGTACATGTATATGTTTCTGAGGCAGAATTTAGCTGGCTATAAGGCACGTGTGTCATTTTATCCTTTCGCAAATAATGTTTCGGGCAGTGTTCATATGATTGTAGTGAGATGAGAAGGGGCATGATGTGGTACCTCTTATTTTCATTACCCCATCATGCCCCTCACAAAGCTAGAAGTAAAAATCAAACTTTCTCATTGTCCCAGGATAGTTAGAAACTACAAATGAAAGACGGACCGAGGAAAATGATACTTCTTTTCTACTAATTAGTCCAAAAGAACTGATTCCCGTCCCAATCACAAAGCAAAAGACTCGTATGTCGAGAAAACTGGAAACACCGCAATTATAACATCCCCATTTCTCCTGTGCTGATGTAGAAGACGAGGACGATGAAGCCATACATATGTGCCGCCTCTGTCAACCCAATAAATAATTAATTTATATATATTTACTTTATTTATATTGTTTTTTAATTGGTACCCCATCATGCCCTACCCGTGGGGCAAGACGGAGAGATAGTACTTTTTCTCAATTTTTTTATTTATTCCATTAAAACCTGTGAAGATTAGGTTGATTCATAGTTAAACTGAAAGACTTATTACCAAAGAATGGCTCAGACATAAAATTGATTAGTTGATTATGAAAATCTGTGTTTTATTCATCATCAAACCTTAACTACCCCGTCTTGCCCCACCTTCCCCTATCTACTGGAATGTGAATAATGGTTGTTAATAATGTGAATAATTATAAAGTAAACTGAAAATGGAAATACACTGCTGGACAAAATTAAAGGAACACTATAATGTCCCGATAAATTCGGTCATTTTGAAATGGCTGTATCTCTGCGAAAAATTGTCGCAAAAAATATTTAAAAAGCAGTTCAGCGCTTCCAGTTACTAGTTTTTGATTCAAGGACACATTTTTTCAACCATTATGATACTGTTTTATCCAGATAAAACACAGGAAACAAAATTAAAAAATTTAAAATACTGTCAGGCCGGCCGGAGTGTGTGGATGCACCATCCGGCCAACCTGCGAGGCCGGACGGAGCGTGTGGGGGCACTACGGGCGTCCGGCCGGCCTGCACAGTTTGGCCTGCGCAGGCCAAACCGTCAGTTCGGCCGGACCGTGTGTGGCGGCCTTTAGTCAACCCTGCCCCACGACATCAAAAAATAAAAAAGAATTTATTTCAGAAGTTAGAATCATAATTCAAGCAACGCGTTGGTCACAAAATGTTGGGAAAAAGTGCTTTATTTCAACTTAAAAAAAAAACAATTGTATCATTAATTCAACAGTTATTACATTCAATTGAAGATTGACAAAATATTACTTGAAACATGATGATAATAATAAATTGTGTTTATCTTGACTAGCATGAGCGTTTTATATTTATTACTTTCTGCGCGGCGATGGATACGACCTAAACTATTAGCTAGTGGAGAGGGAACATCAGTTTTTATTTATTAAAAGATTTTATATAATATATAAAATCGACTTCGCGAGCTGTTAAATAACGATTTAAATGTTTAAGGGCCCAGGGGAACCCTTTCCCGTTATCCGATCGAGCTCAAACTTTACAGGGATTTTTTTTTATTTTTTGGAACTATTCTGGAGGGTGCCCCGAAGAAAATCTTGAAAATTTTTTTACCATGAGTAAATAAGAGCCACCCTAATGTATATAATCTAAATTCTATTCCTGATTCTTTTATTCATGGAATCTATTTATTTTCCTTCAATGCATTCTTCCTTCTTTACTCATTCTGCTAATAAACATGTTTCGTTAGTTTTATAATTACCGCCTGTCGCGCACCTTCGATTTGCTTTACGCGACATGTAATATTTATTTTTTGTGCCGAACCGTTGACGCGTTCGCAACACGCTGGGAAGGATCTAAAACTTACACGTAATTAGCCTCCGTTGAGAAAAAGAGTCTTCGATTGTTCTCCCGTGGAGAGATTATCTTAAACCTGGTGTTACTTGGTAGTTCGCACAATTTATCTCTGACGACCGCACGTCTTCGGAGCGGCGAAGCGATCGCCTTCCGCAGTTCCACATGACGCAGGTACGGTCCTATTGGCAGTCCCAATTCTTGCATGATTTGGGAAAGCCAACAAGCGACGACACATATTGTCTACGTGATCGCGCTTAACAACAACGCAGGATACCGGTATGCCCGAAACAGTAAACATGACAGTTATAAGTACATCTATTCCGAACACCGCCAAAGCGATTAAAATGTAATACCAATTCAGATTCAAACATTCTAGGGCTTTCAAAAGCTGGATTTCCGATATGACTGTCGAACACAGTCATTTCTTAGAAAGAATAACATATCCTCTTGGTCAATACGTCGACGCGTGCTTTTGTTTTTAAATTCGAGCGCGTGTTTAAACACGAAAGATAAGGGATCCGTCTTTAATTTGAAGGTAGGACGAAGCAGGTGGGACTACGCGCAGTCAGTGGACTACCCCTTCTCTTCCTGCGTCTCTTCCCGAGGCATATTGATGTTGGATAATACTCTTCAATTTCTAGTTCTTCAAAATTAATCAGGCTGGTAGAGAACGATTTACTACAGTTTTGGATAATTGATGGCTTAACTGGTTCCGCTTCGTAGCAAACGTCAACTCAGGGCATCGGGAAACGGAAACAGGAATGGTATGCCTTTTCTTCTTTGTAACAATTCGAAGACTTTCTGTTTCTCGTCTCTTCGGACCCTTTCGAACCGAAACACGTGGTGTCTGCTGTCTATCTCTAAGCAATGGGTACATTGGCAGTAAAAGGACGGAGCGCGGGCTTTTGTGAAAGTGTAGGATGGTTCGTTCGTTGCACTTCTGCAAAGCACGTGTGTTTCGAAAATGTGCTAGCTTCTTTTTACTTAAAGCCTCTTGTCCTGGTGGGAGTAAATTCATAATGGAACGAGAGAAACTACTTGGGGGTAGAGGAAGTTGCTTGGGGAAAAAATCCTGTCAGTCAGCTAGTAATGTCGTCCCAGAAATGTACTCAGCCGAAGAGTATTACGCGATGTTCTGGTTGTACGCGCGGCCCCTTTCGGGGCCACCAATTTTTATAACGTAGGAACAACACGTTCCGTGAAATATAAATTAAATGATCAGTGTTAGTATCAGTGCAGTGCACCTTCGGGTGGTGTCCTGCGAATACCTGCGATCAGCTGAGTACTGGGCGCTACCCTACCATAATTCAGGATCGGTACAGTGACCCAGTGACATAGGTTTTCGCAAAGGAAGGAAAGGAATGTCCGAATGGGTGAGTTTTATTTAATTTATTGGTGATTATTAGGTGTAGAAATAAATTCTTTTCGATTTTAGGGTACAATAGCAGTTCGATTTAAAGAATATGAAAACAACTACATTATCGAAATAATTTTCATTATTGTTAATTAGTTTTTGCCATTTTTCTGGCAGCTTATGAATACCACCGCGATAGAAATTCAGTAGCTTTGTACTGATTATGTAAATCCAGTCGGAAGAATTTATTCATACACCTAATGTTATTTTTTAAATTTAGTTGTGATGGCCGTTTTTAAACTACGGATTTTTACCTTAATAACAAATTACGATCACATGTCGTACATTTTCTGTTACATTACCTTTTCGTTTATGCCTTATTTAAAAACGAAATTTACGTACTTCTTTTCACTTCAAATGATTCTTATTTAAGATTCTGCTTTAAAAAAAAGTGTAACGCGGTGTCCTTCGATGCCTGCTAATTTGTTAGTTCGTACGTTCGTAGTACAAGCGCAGTCGCCTACCGCGAGAGCTCGAGCGGAAGGCGCGCGCTCTGATTGGTCGGGGTTGTTTGTTAATATCTCCTTAACGAAGCTTCGGACAATATTTTCGCTAAGGAAAAAGTTGTTTCAAATCACCCCATGAATTACCCCTTCCAAGGAACTCCGACATTTTTGGGACACCTTGTATTATTCACAGTAGGAAGTTCAAAGTTTCTCCTGTATATTAGGTTACGCTTTGTTTAGACGATGTAAGGTCAATTGTTGTATGCTTTATGTAAACTATGGGACTATTCCCTTTTAAAATAACAATAACGAGAACGGGAACGGGAACGGGAACGGGAACGGGAACGATAACGATAACGATAACGATAACGTCCTCTTCGCGTCATGCAAAAAACTAACACTCGCTCTTACTATTTATTACCAAAACGTACGTGGTCTTCGTACCAAACTAGGTGATTTGGCTCAGGCCGTGGCGTGCAGCAGCACTCAATTCGATGTAATAATTTTAGTAGAAACGTGGTTGAACAGCGATATTATGACTGAAGAACTTGGCCTAACCAATTATTCAGTTTTCCGTTTTGACAGGAACCTGAGAACCAGCGACTGTTCTAGAGGAGGCGGTGTACTGGTTGCTGTCAAGAGGTCATTACAGTGCTCGCGTGTTTGTATCTCTAGCGATCTCGTCGAACAGGTCTTTGTCAGAATCAGTGCATTGCCTCACCCTCTTATACTAGGAGCTGTTTATATTCCCCTGGCGTCTAAACCTTGGAAGTATTCCGAACACTGTACCAATGTTGATGACGTTTCCAGGCAATTCCCGCTTGCCAATACATTATTATTCGGTGACTACAACCTTCCCAGGTTTTCTCGGGGCATTCTATCCCCGGCAGCAGCATCTGCCGTCCCTCTACGGGCCGCTTCTGGAGATGAACTATCGAGTCATGTTCTTATCGAGGAGTCCTGTCACTTACACAGTCTTCGGCAAATTAACTCGTGCCCAAATTCTCGCGGACAGTTGCTGGATCTTATTTTCTCCAATTTCAATGGGGCCTCTCCGACATTGACTTCCGAGCACCTCTTACCACTCGATTCCTATCATCCTGCCTTGCTCGTGAATCTCCAACTCAGTGCTTCTCAGGCTGCTTGCCACTCCGTATCCAGTAGATTCAATTTTAACAAGGGAGACTATCCACAATTAATAGGGTACCTCAATGCGGTTGACTGGGACGGTAGCCTAAAAGACATGTCAACAGAACAATCTGTCTCCTTTCTCTATTATCATGTCTTTCATGCGATACAAACCTTCGTGCCGATAACGAAAGCTTACACCTCTAAGTACCCGATCTAGTTCACGAATGAGCTAACTGCGCTTATCAAGACTAAGAAGGCAGCGCACCTTGCCTATAAAAATAGTAATGACTCACTCGATTATTTAACCTTTAGCCGCCTTAGATCCGATTGTAAATCTCTCTCTAGGTCGTGTTATCGGGATTACGTTGCATCCACGGAAGCTTCTATTCAAAGTAACATTAAAGTCTTTTGGAAATTTATTAACTCTAAACGCTCTGCCCATGGCTTTCCTGGATCCATGACCTAGACAACACGACCGCCTCTGAGAACTCTGAGATTGCTGATCTCTTTGCGAAATATTTCGAGTCGGTTTACTCGTCAACCTGTCCTAGGCTCACTGCACCCGAAGGCATTAACTCACCGCTTGACCTATCTAGCCTGAATGTCAGTATAGGTGAGGTTTTCGATGAAATTGAAAACTTAAGCATTCATAAAGGTCCTGGCGATGACGGAATCCCCCCTATCTTCCTAAAGGAATGCAAATTTATCTTATCTCGTCCGCTTTGGCTAATCTTTAACCGATCTCTGACCGATGGACACTTCCCTTCAGCCTGGAAATCTAGCATTATTACTCCGATCTATAAGACCAGCGCGAGGTCCGACCTCGAATTACAGGCCTATCTCGATCCTCAATGTTATGGACAAGCTGTTCGAAGCTATTGTCACCAAGAAACTCAGTGCTCTAACTAAGAACGTCTTATCCTTTGAGCAGCATGGTTTTTTATCGGGCAGATCTACCGTCACCAACTTGGCTGTATTCTGTAACTTCGTGTCCAGGGGACTGGATAGGAAGTTGCAAGTAGATATCATCTACACTGACTTCAAGAAGGCCTTCGATAGGGTTGATCACTTTCTACTCATCGATAAACTCTCCGGTATCGGGTTTAGAGGTCGCCTGTTAAGATGGCTCTTTTCATATTTGTCTGGGCGTGTCCAGCGTGTCAGAGTCGGGGACGTTCTCTCTCGGGAGATTTTTGCCACATCAGGAGTTCCTCAAGGATCCCATCTGGGACCTTTACTATTTTTACCATTCATCGATGACATTCGCCAGGTCTTTGTAAATAGTGAGTTTCTGCTGTTCGCCGACGACCTCAAAATTTACAAGTGCGTTTCGAGCCTCTCGGATTCCTTAAGCCTTCAGTCGGACCTGGACAGGCTCTCTGAGTGGTGTTTGCTGAACCACATGGAGCTAAATATTAGCAAATGTCACGTACTGAGGCTGTCCCGTTGCAAAAATCCGTTGCTTTTTCCCTATGAAATTGCTGGGACTCAGCTATCAAGCGTTAACGTTACTCGTGACCTCGGAGTCCTTATCGACTCTTCGTTTTCTTTCACGCAGAACATCCAACACATCGTGGCAGTCTCAAATAAAGCCCTAGGGTTCTTGACCAGAAGCTGCGCGGATTTCGCGAACCCCACCACGCTACGTTACTTATACAATACCCTAGTGCGGCCTCATCTTGAATACGCGTCAGTTATCTGGACACCGCGTTGGGACAAATATAAAGTTCAGCTTGAGAGGGTTCAGCATAGATTCCTACGTTTTTTAGCATATAAGACTGGCCAGCCTCTTGCCCGTTTTGATCACGACTATACTCCGATCATGGACAGAATGGGTATCCGAACTCTGGAGCTCAGGAGGAGGGTTACGGACTTATCCTTCTTATACAGGATACTGAACGGGTTGGTTGACAACCCTAGTGTCGTGGCACTAGTCAACTTCAATGTTCCCATGCGCGCTACTAGGCGGGCACCCCTTTTCAACTCCTCAGACTACTCCTCCTGGGTCGGACACGCGGATCCTTTTCACAGAATATGCGATATCGCCAATAGGCACCATGGTGACATTGATTTCTTTGCTGATTCCCTCTCTCGCTTCAAAACCAATATTCAGAGAGTCCTGGCTTCCAGTGGAATTAGCTAACCGAGGTTATCTATACCTACGCGTCGTACTCTATGCTACTCCGAAATATTATAACCGCTACTACTGTTTCCACATCAATCGTTTGCGCACTCATTATTGCTGTTCTGTCTGTACATACATTATATGCATATACTTTGTTATCAATGGGCTTGCCCCGTAAACTGAATAAATAAAATAAATAAAATAAATAACGATAACGATAATGATAGCGATAGCGATAGCGATAGCGATAACGATAACGATAACGATAACGATAATAGAGTAAACCAACCAGTAATTGGCCGCATATCAGTGAATGACCATTAGGTAAAGAAATGTAAATTATAAATTTAAAAAATACTATATGTTTATAAATGGAGTATAGTTGCACTTTTTATATTCCATATTTTTAGTTATGCGTATTAAATAAACATTAATAAGTACTTAATAAAAGTATGCGGTCATTTACTGGGCTTCTCATTCAACAATTCGGTTATTCACTGGTTGTGTTGGGAATTTATGTTTCCCGGGTCAATCTGTAGATACATAACTATGCTTACCAACAGATGGCGCAGACCATACGCGGCTCTAGTATCGATATTCCTCTCTTTAGATCATTATTAATTTTGTATCTATCGCTTCGAGTTTGCTACAACGCTCTTTTTCTTTGTATCGTATAATATTCTTGTTCTTTTCTACTTCTATAATAATTGTGCACTTGCATTCTGTGTGTTCCAAATAAATCCATCAACGACGTGTCAACAACTAAACCGATTCAGACTATTTCTTACCAGGTTGGTTTACCCGAATAATAATGTCAAAACGAGCCTTCATTTTTTAATAATTCGAGTTTAAAGTTATGCACGATATGTGTTTAAGTTCGAATACGTAAGCAATCTTTTCAATCAACGGTTGTAGCTGCAGCGATAAAGTGTTCGTCTACGGTGCTCGAGGTCGTGGGTTCGAAACTTACTGGAGTGTAAGGGGGATTTTTTATTAATTTTATATTTTTTAAAAACACACGGACGTTATACTACTACGATTCTGCACACATTATACTACACTATATTGATATTTTTATTTTTGGCTTTACTGTTCGGAACGTTCCGTGAGCATTGCCAGAGAATGTCCTGAACGCTCCGTGAATATTGCCAGATTGACCGGAACGCTCCGTGTGCATTGCCAAAGAATGACCGGAACGTTCCGTGAGCATTGCCAGAGAATGACCGGAACGTTCCGTGAGCTTTGCCAGAGAATGTCCGGAACGTTCCGTGGAATGTTCCCAAAGGGCGGACATAGGACCCTTCTTGGAACATTCCATCAATGGAGTGTGCTGTATGGGAAGTAATGTTAGAATACGACAAAATTAATAGATATCCGTATGTCAATGGTTATGCAAAAGTTTAAGTGTCTTGAAGTCATGATGAAAAATGTAAAAAATGTTAAACGCGACGAGGTGAAAAAATGGTATCTAATATGGAACACCTTGAAAAGTAAAGAAATATCAAAACACACGACCAAAACCCAAATTAGAAAGGTCCATTGCCCTGGGCTGCTAGATATCGGTCTTTCAAGCGGAGGTACAGGCCATTTGAACCTGTGGCGATTGAATCTGGATAGGGTCTGCGATGAAAACCACGTCTACATCTGCAGCGTTGTTAGGACTACACTCGTATCCCTACTGAATGTAGTACTGAGATCCAGTCTGGTGTTAAACTGCGTGGACTCGCTGACGTAACTGGCAATAAACAACCGCATCAGACTGCAATGGGTACCAGGACACGCTGGAATCAAAGGTAATTAATGGCGAATGACAAGACTCAAGAAGGCGCAGGTAGACCGGATTGGGATCCGCTTTGCATCTTAGGCGTCTCTATGAGCACTATTACTGCGCGGAAAGAAAGCTCCTGGCAGGCGGTGCAGAGCGCCGCTATGACGAATGGTTTTTGTCATCGATTGGTGCACATTCATAAAGACAGGGCACACATATTTTTGTTATTAGCGGAATCGGCTACATCTAGTGACTACAATAGACGTACACAGACGGAGGTTGAGACGGAGCTAGCGGCGGACTGCATTGCCTGCCAGGAGCCTTCTTTCCGCGCAGTAATAGCACTGTGAAGGAGTGGGCGAAGGGCTGGACAAGATAACAACTCGATCGGTTCAGGCAGCAGACCCAACACATGAGACATGCGAAGGCTCTAATAACCCTTATTTTCCAGAAAGGGATCTTCTTGGATAGTTCGCAGTTGCGGCTGCTCTTGGGGATGGTCAGAGCACACCGGCACCGAGAAAGCACCTGGCACATCTTGGTATCGTGCGGGGACCAAGGTGCCCGGCGTGTGGAGAGAACGACGAAACTGCTCTTCACTTAATTACGCAGTGCGAGGGCATGGCGGACCAAAGACAGTTATGAGGGCTGCATTCCTTCGCACGATGAATCGGGAGAACAAAACCTCCGTGCAGGACGTGTGCAGGCTTCTCAAGTTTGCACAAGATGCCGGTCTAACGAGGTGCCCTCTAAATAGATCTAATTGTAAGCATTAAGATTTTGTTAAATGGTCTAATTTGGTGGCCTTTAGCCGGAATCATTCATCATGAACTTTAACTACAAGGCCAAACGATAACAGTGATTATACAGGATGTTCTACTGCAGGTGGGCATCCTTTAAGGCAGGCCCGTCCAAGGGTTTGCTCGTGCAAGCAGCCGCGAGTTGCTCTTCGCTCTCGGAGGCACGGAGCCGGGCCCAAGAGCGAAAGGCCTACTTGGAGGGGAAATCTATGAACGCTACCTACCCCGACTCTTTTACGGCTGCCGTTCTTGCCGTCGCTCTTGCCTCCACTCACAACCACAAGCGGCCGCTCTTCGGGGGCAAGAGCAAAAGTTGGACGGGCCTGCTTTAAGGGGTGATTCTACAGTAGGGTGGTCCTTATTTTTCAATTTCCGATTTTTTTGTTTGACTATCCTAAAATATGAGGTTTGGTGAGAAAATGATATATGTAAAGTTTAAAAGTGATTGGACAATGGGAACCCGTGCCACAATTCAGTTGAAGTTTTGAAAAAATAGTGATTTCTCGTCAATTTCGCACATAATTGTGTTCGTCTATTTTGGAAGTATCAATGAATATTTTGTAATAAAAGTACAGTTTATTACATGATACATTAGATTACAATATTAATGATATGTATATGTTACTTCGAAAAATATTGACGAAATCTTTGAGTTTTATCTTTTAAAATTAGTATAAAACGCAGCGTATAAGCCGGAATAGGCGATCAGGGGTCTTAATTACACTGTCCAACACGTACAGTCGGTGTAGAAAGTATTCGTACAGCGACCAATTTAAAGTAAAACTTTCTATATCGATGACAGTGATAAATTTTAACGGAAAACAATGATTAATAAATATTATTCGATGTTTGTAGAGTAGATTTTGTATAAACAAAATTTCATTCCTTTTAACATTCACAAAGATATTAACAAAAACAGTTAAACCTGCAGAAATGGACGCGTAAAAAGTATCAAAAACTTTAAAAAGGTAAAAAAACATAGGGGATCCATTGGTGTCACTGCCATACCTATCGATTCCATGAAGAATAAAGAATTTAATTTATCGCATAAGCTGTCTATCATCGCCCCAGTGACTCGGAGAAAGTGTAGCGATACATTGTATGTAGGTTGTTTATTCGTAACGTTGTTAGTGTCCTTCGCGCAGGGATTTGGCCAAGGTCTCCTCAGTTTGACGACTGTCGTCAACGCGAGCACAGACTGCAATCGCGGTGCGTGAAGACATGGACATTCGCGAGAAAACTAATCGTGGTGCGTGTGTGTGTAATTAAGTGAACAATCGCGGACGGGACAATCGCGGTGCTTTGGATGGCCGTGTGGGTGATTTTTGAGGGCAATATTTTCAAAGGCAATGGCATTCACCCTCTCTACTTGAGAATCCCGTTGGGCGGGTTTTGATATGCCCTTGTGGATTTTTACGAGTAAGCAGGTTTAATGCCGAACAACGTTTGCGTCTTTTCATAAATTATCGCAAGTATCGTATGTCACAGTTTCGGCGAGGTAGGTAAGTAAGTATGCGCTCTACATGGCAAATCCGTCACGCATCCGCCGCCACTGCACGCCCCTTGGCTGGTCTGCCTCGCGCGGCCCGTTGTCCGTCGAGTTGCCGTCATTCAGGCTGATTCAGGCGATCCAGACGTCAATCTTTAACCATCGATAATTAATAAACGAAGCATTTACCGCAATTTCGTCACTCTTGATTTTCGACTTATATATGCCTGTAGAATCACCCCCAAAGTATTGACTATAGGTAGAGTAACACCCTGTATATGACAACGTGATTGTCGGTGATTTTAGTTAGTTGATCATTATACATACGCGTGAACTCTAGTCGTAAATGATCAATTATAATGTGAGTTTGGGGCGATGTTGCGTTGCTGCGTAATCGTTGGAGTATGTCCTCCTCGTTTTGTAGCAGGAGCTTCCACGTAGACATTGAAAAGCTTAACTCGCTGCCTTTATTGTCGGCTATGGCGATCTCGACATGACACAAATCCATACCAATGCGAATTCCTATAGTTAGACGTTTATAAGCTGTTGCAGTCAGTGGATAATCACGCCCCAGGATCCGTAGGATTGATGGTTTCGGTGTTTTCATCGTTTTTAAGGATACGGATCCAGAACTGTGAGAAACAAGTACATGAAATTGATACTTTGGTCGTTTGCGTTTACAGTGAATGAAGTAAATGAAACGTGTATAGTAATGCGTACGTAGCTCATATTGAATTGTTGATGATGTTGCTGTTGCTGCTGTTGTTGGCATTTATTTGGAAACCCACCATCGTTGCCTGCTGCGCAGGATGAATCGTTTAAGCTGTGTTTGTACATTTTGATGTGCACTATATTTTTTATGGACTACCGTCTGTTCCGTCAAAGTCACTGAGGTTACTGAGCGATTGATGGAATAGCGTCCGAGAGCTCGGCTTAAATAGAGGTGCAATTGCCTCCCCTACCACAGCATATTATTCTAAAGCTACCAATTTTTCCATAATGTTTTTGAATCTGAACGTAGCATGTAACTGGAGGCCCACCCTCGAGGATAAAAGACTCCACACGTGTTGAATGTAATATAATGCCTGTGTAAGCGTCGAGCCTTAGAATTATCCGGAATCAGCAGAAACTGTGTCGGACGATTTTGCGCGCTAATTCGTCATACGTGTGACTCATAGAATTATGCTGTATCAGCAGAAACTGCATAGAACTATGTTGGAACGGATCGTCGTGGGAGGGAACATCGAAAGAGTTAGACAGAGATAGCAAATCGTGGTATCAGTCATAAAAGCATGCTCCAACCTGCACAAAGCCTCAAATCGTTGCAACGTGTTGCGTGGAAGGGACGTTACATCTACATTCCATTTACAACCATGGGAGAATTCGCGCAAGTAGAACGTCAATTGTTGGATCAATCTGCACGATTGATTTCACGGGAAGAGTACCTCGCGTGGGAAAAACGGTGCAACGAGTGCATAGAATCGTTGGAAAAACACAGCCGAGTGAAACGTCCCCGATTATCGATCGGTGTTCGACAATCGTTGGTTGCTCGAATCGCGCGGCTCGAAGGATTGAAATATTCGTTGCGCGGACGTTTCGTGCGCGAAGGTGCCGGACATTCTAGCACAGGACTTTTGTGGCGCGAAATAGACACCGCGTTCGATACCCGCGTATTAACTGGTGCAGTGCTCAATTCGAACTATATCGAGCCGCGCAACTTCCTCCCGGATGCGGGGACCATTGTGTTGGAGCATGTGCGGGGCGCTTTGAGGAAACATCGAAACCTCAAAGTGAACACTGTGTTTAACGGTGAATTTGTGGCCGGCGATAAACGTGCTTGCAATACCCGGAGCATCAATACCCGGAACTGCGAACTCTTCCACACGGCCGATCTGCAGGAGTGGTACCAGCGATGCGTCGTCGAACCCACCCTGGCATCGCTGGAAGAGTTCCAGGAACGTGACAGCGGATGGGAATTGACGAGAATTCTCAATCTGACCGTCAATGTCAACAAATATAATCCGCTGCGCGCCGAGTGCCACCACAATTTGCCGCAGGAATTGTTGTCGAAGAAAGCAACCATCAGTGTACAATCCTCAGCCAACGCCTGTTTCGCGTGGGCAGTGGTCGCCGCTCTACATCCTGCGGAAAGAAATGCCGATCGCCCAAGTTCGTACCCCGACTATGCTTGTTCAACGTTGCATAGAGTCGCGAAGAAAATAATCGTCCTTACATTTACCGTTAAGGGACCATGATTTATTAGTAGGCTTTCCTGGAACCCTCACATCTGCGTTGCACACTTTATTAAACAGTTTGACCGTTGCAAGGGCCAATTCGTCACTCGGCAATTAAAGTGACGAGGTCGTCATAAATGCAAGGGTAGGCCAACGTTTCTAACCGCCTCATGGGCACCACCAAAAAGGTCACCGGTTAACGCGCCCCCACGTGCAACGCAGATGTGGGCGTCCTTGCAATTTCTTACCGTCTTGCGCGGGCAGGTAGGAAAACTTTGCCGCCAAATTTCTTGCCCGCGTGTTTCCCGCCAAATTCAGCCACTTTCCCAGAAAAGGCGCGCCAAGGGCGCAGGGAATAGATGGCGCGTTTGGTCCTAGGGAAATGACCCGATTGGTTGACACTGACAGCGTCAACCAATCGGATCAAAGCCACCCCGCCGGACTCACTTAAAGAAATCGGACGAGTCCGGCAGCGGGTCAACAAAAATCAGTCTAAAAAAAAACACTCGACCGAACGGTCATACTATTAAAGACTACACGTTCGTACGTGACTCACACGAACAATTCTTTCACTCATAATTCGCTTTGTATTCGTTCATTTTATGATTGTTCACAGTTTTATTAAATATAGTTTTTCGTTTCTGTTATTACCTGTTAAAACTGTGCACCAGTTTATTAACCTTAATTCGGTACTGCGTCTAAGGTATCCACGAAACTCCGGTGTCAAAACATTTTGGACGGAGCCTTACAACCTCCGTCGACTCAAAAATAATATACGGGTCGCATGGAGTTTACGTGTGAACAATGCTTCCACGCTAAATATCCAGGGCATTGAGTTTCCAATGTCTCTGGCACAGATTGTGAAGTTTGAACGGCTGAACGAAATCTCCGTCAACGTCTACACCTTCGAGATGGAGACGACGAAGGGATCGACGGTCTTTCCACTGCGCCTCACCAGTCGCAAGAGGGATCAACACGTCGATATGCTCTACACGCCGAATCAAGAGCACGGCGATGTAGGGCACTTTGTGTGCCCTGAGCAAGAAGAAGGCAAGGAAATTTATCTGCGATCGGTACGTATAGAAACTTATAAAATGTTAAAATGTTTCGAAATGTCTCATGAAAAAAAATTAAATAAAAAAATTTTGTTTTTACAACTGCATGCATTACTTCAGCTGTGCCGAGAAGTTGGAGGCTCATGCAGTGGACTGTGGGCAGCTGAACGACTGCGCCATCCTGCTGTCCAGCAAAGACGACAATCTCCTCAGTTTCAGCAACCACTATATGAAGGAGCGGCTCCCCTTCGTGGTGTACGCCGATCTCGAGTGCATCATTGAAAAAACAGAAGACAATCAGCGAATGAGTGAAATAGATAGTAAATTGCGCGCGTAACTTCGCTAAACCCATCTTGACCAGTAATGTTCCTATGCTGGATTTAACCACCGAACAGTGGACCACATTTCGCGATGCATCACATTGTCATATTTGCGAAGAACCATTCGAGGCTAGCAATGTACGAGTTCGCGATCACTGTCATCTCTCCGGACAGTTTAGAGGCCCAGCGCATTCGGAGTGCAATTTAAATTATAAAAATGCGTTTTACATCCCCATAGTTTTCTATAATTTATCCGGCTACGATTCACATTTCATTATCGAGGAAATAGCGACCGCTTTTGAAGGCAACGTTGACGTATTGCCCATAACTAAAGAAAAGTACATTTCATTCACAAAAAATGTCGAAGATACGGCTGATTCAGACTCGCGAAATTGTATTAAATTGCGATTCATCGATTCTTACAAATTTCTCAACGCCAGTCTCGACAAATTAGCATCTTTTCTTAGCACAGATCAATTAAAAATTTTACGATCCCAATTTGAAACATTATCCGCCGAGGATTTTAATTTATTGACGCGAAAGGGTGTCTTTCCGTACGAATACCTTGATTGCGCGAACAAGCTGCAGGACCCATGCTTACCGCCGCGCGAATCATTCTACAGTTCGTTAACGGGTGAGACTGTATCCGAGAGCGATTACGCACACGCCGAGACTGTCTGGCAGCGTTTCGAGATTAGAACCTTGGGCGAATACAGCGATTTGTATTTGAAGACAGATGTCTTGTTATTGGCAGATATTTTTGAAAATTTTCGCGAAAGTTGTATCAAGAGCTACGGATTAGATTCAGCGCATTATTACACTTTACCTGGTTTCACATGGGATGCTATGCTAAAACATACCAAAATTACGTTCGAATTGCTCACAGACGTCGATATGGTCATGTTTGTCGAACGCGGTATACGCGGGGGTTTAAGTAAATGTTCCGGAAGATACGCACATGCCAATAACAAGTACATGTCATCTTACGACGCATCGGAAGAGTCATCGATACTTGATGTACTTTGATGTGAATAATTTGTATGGATGGACAATGTGTCAGCCTCTGCCATATGGTAAATTTCAATGGGTCGAAGATGTCGCAAATTTTAACGTGTCTTCAATCGGTGTCGATTCGCCCACGGGGTATATTCTCGAGGTAGATCTGGAATATCCGCAACGTCTGCACAACATTCATGCCGATCTACCGTTCTGTCCGACGCGTGCCAAACCACCTGGCAGCAGCCAGGACAAGTTACTCGCGACGGTATACGATAAGCAGCGTTACGTTATTCATTATCACAACCTACAGCAGTGCATGCGTCACGGTCTTCGTATTACAAAGATACACCGCGTGCTTCAATTCGCTCAATCCCCCTGGCTCCGCGATTACATCGAACTCAACACACGGTTTAGAACAAGCGCGACAAACGACTTTGAAAAAAAATTGTACAAATTGATGAACAACGCGGTATTTGGTAAAACTATGGAAAATGTACGAAATCATGTGGATGTAAAACTTTTAACGCATTGGGATGGGCGATATGGCGCGGAGGCAATGATCGCGAAACCGAATTTCCACAGCAGAAGTGTTTTTTCGAAAAATTTAATAGCTGTTGAATTGCGAAAGCTCGAGGTGAAATTCAACAAACCGATGTACGTGGGTATGTGCATTCTGGACATATCAAAAATTTGTTTGTACGAATTTCGCCACGAGTGCATGTCGCCCAAGCACGGAACAAATTGTAAAATTCTATACACAGCCATGGGTCGTACGACGACCCACCATCGTTGCCTGCTGCGCAGGATGAATCGTTTAAGCTGTGTTTGTACATTTTGATGTGCACTATATTTTTTATGGACTACCGTCTGTTCCGTCAAAGTCACTGAGGTTACTGAGCGATTGATGGAATAGCGTCCGAGAGCTCAGCTTAAATAACGGTGCAATTGCTTCCCCCACCACAGCATTTTATTCTAAAGCTACCAATTTTTCCATAATGTTTCTCAATCTTAACTTAGCATGTAACTTGAACCCACCCTCAAAGATAAAAGACTCGACACGCGCCGAATGTAATATAATACCTGTGGAAGCGTCGATTCTTAGAATTATGCGGAATCAGCAGAATCTATGTCGGACGATTTTGCGCGCTAATTCGTCATACGTGTGAATCATAGAGAGAATTATGCTGTATCAGCAGAAACTGCATAGAACCATGTTGGAACGAATCGTCGTTTTTGCATGCAATCTTTTGGGGGGAGGAGGTACGCCAAAAGAGTTAGATAGAAAGAGCAAATCGTGGTGTGGGTATAAAAGCGAGCTCCAAACTGTACAAAGCCTCAAATCGTTGCAACGTGTTGCGTGGGAAAAAAACATATTACATTTACGTTCCATTTTTTTTACGATCATGGAAGAATTCGCGCAACTAGAACACCAATTGTTGGATCAATCTGTACGATTGATTTCGCGGGAAGAGTACCTCGTGTGGGAAGAACGGTGCAACGAGTGCATCGAATCGTTGGAAGAACACACCCAAGTGAAACGTCCCCGATTATCGAACGGCGTTCGACAATCGTTGGTTGCTCGAATCGCGCGACTAGAAGGACTGAAACATTCGTTGCGCGGTCGCTTCGTGCGCGAAGGTGCAGGACATTCGAGCACAGGACTTTTATGGTGCGAAATAGACAGCGCATTCGATAACCGCGTATTAACTGGTGCAGTGCTCAATTCGAACTATATCGAGCCGTGCAACTTCCTCCAGGATGCGGGGACCATTGTGCTGGAGCATGTGCGGGACGCTTTGAGGAAACATCGAAACCTCAAAGTGAACACTGTGTTTAACGGTGAATTTGTGACAGGCGATAAACGTGCTTGTAAAAGCATCAATACTCGGAACTGTGAACTCTTCCACACATCCGATCTGCAGGAGTGGTACCAGCGATGCGTCTCGTCGAACCCACCCTGGCATCGTTGGAAGAGTTCCAGGAACGCGACAGCGGATGGGCATTGACGAGAATCCTCAACCTGACCGTCAATGTCAACAAGTATAATCCGCTGCGCGCCGGATGCCACTACAAGTTGCCGCGGGAATTGTTGTCGAAGAAGGCAACCATTAGTGTACAATCCTCAGACAATGCCTGTTTCGCGTGGGCTGTGGTTGCAGCTCTCCATCCTACTGAAAGACATACCGATCGCCCAAGTTCGTACCCCGACTATGCATCTGTGCTAAATCTCCAGGGCATTGAGTTTCCAATGTCTCTGGCACAGATTGCGAAGTTTGAACGGTTGAATGAAATCTCCATCAACGTCTACACCTTTGAGATGGAGAAGAAGAAGGGATCGACGATCTTTCCGCTGCGTCTCACCAGTCAAAAGAGGGATCGACACGTAAACTTGCTCTACACGTCGAATCAGGAGCACGATGATGTAGGGCACTTTGTATGGATCAAAGACTTGTCCCGGCTGGTGAGCACGCAGCTGAGTAGGCGCCATGGAAAGAAATTCATCTGCGATCGGTATGTATAGAAACATATGATTGAAATGTCTCGCGAAAAAAATTAAATAAAAAATTTGGTATTTTTGTTTTATTACAGATGCATGCATTACTTCAGATCTACTGAGAAGTTGGAGGCGCATGCAGTGGACTGTGGCAATATGAACGACTGTGCCATCCTGCTGCCCAGCGAAGGAAAAAATCTCCTCCATTTTGTGAACCACTGCATGAAGGAGCGGCTCCCCTTCGTGGTGTATGCAGATCTGGAGTGTATCATCGAGAAAACGGAGGACAATCATCGAAAAGGTGAAATAGATAGTAAATTACACGCGTATCAACACCATAAAGTGCACAGCATAGCATATTATGTGCATTGCTCGTACGATACATCGCTATCGGTGTATCGATGTCGCCGCGACACGGATTGTGTTTCATGGTTCGTTAACGAACTTAGCAATTTTGCAAACTTCGCTAAACCCATCTTGACCAGTAATGTTCCCATGCTGGATTTAACCACCGAACAGTGGACCACATTTTGCGATGCATCACATTGTCATATTTGCGAAGAACCAGTCGAGGCTAGCGATGTACGAGTTCGCGATCACTGCCATCTCTCCGGACGGTTTAGAGGCCCAGCACATTCGGAGTGCAATTTAAATTATAAAAATGCGTTTTACATCCCCATAGTATTCCATTATTTATCAGACTATGATTCGCATTTCATTATCGAGGAAATAGCAACCGCTTTCGAAGGTCACGTTGACGTGTTGCCCATAACCAAAGAAAAGTATATTTCTTTCACAAAAAATATTCAAGATACGGCTGATTCAGACTCGCGAAATTGTATTAAATTGCGATTCATCGATTCTTACAAATTTCTCAACACCAGTCTCGACAAATTAGCATCTTTTCTTAGCACAGATCAATTAAAAATTTTACGATCCCAATTTGAAACATTATCCGCCGAGGATTTTAATTTATTGACGCGAAAGGGTGTCTTTCCGTACGAATACCTTGATTGCGCGAACAAGCTGCAGGACCCATGCTTACCGCCGCGCGAATCATTCTACAGTTCGTTAACGGGTGAGACTGTATCCGAGAGCGATTACGCACACGCCGAGACTGTCTGGCAGCGTTTCGAGATTACAACCTTGGGCGAATACAGCGATTTGTATTTGAAGACA
Source organism: Andrena minutula (assembly GCA_929113495.1). NCBI lineage: Eukaryota > Metazoa > Arthropoda > Insecta > Hymenoptera > Andrenidae > Andrena > Andrena minutula. The sequence continues at coordinate 24,077,304 of OV815996.1, forward strand.
GATGTCTTGTTATTGGCAGATATTTTTGAAAATTTTCGCGAAAGTTGTATCAAGAGCTACGGATTAGATTCAGCGCATTATTACACTTTACCTGGTTTCACATGGGATGCTATGCTAAAACATACCAAAATTACGTTCGAATTGCTCACAGACGTCGATATGGTCATGTTTGTCGAACGCGGTATACGCGGGGGTTTAAGTAAATGTTCCGGAAGATACGCACATGCCAATAACAAGTACATGTCATCTTACGACGCATCGGAAGAGTCATCGTACTTGATGTACTTGGATGTGAATAATTTGTATGGATGGGCAATGTGTCAGCCTCTGCCATATGGTAAATTTCAATGGGTCGAAGATGTCGCAAATTTTAACGTGTCTTCAATCGGTGTCGATTCGCCCACGGGGTACATTCTCGAGGTAGATCTGGAATATCCACAACGTCTTCACAACATTCATGCCGATCTACCGTTCTGTCCGACGCGTGCCAAACCACGTATACGATAAACAGCGTTACGTTATTCATTATCGCAACCTGCAGCAGTGCATGCGTCACGGTCTTCGTATTACAAAGATACACCGCGTGCTTCAATTCGCTCAATCCCCATGGCTCCGCGATTACATCGAACTCAACACAGGGTTTAGAAAAAGCGCGACAAACGACTTTGAAAAAAATTTGTACAAATTGATGAAGAATGCAGTATTTGGTAAAACCATGGAAAATGTGCGAAATCATGTGGATGTAAAACTCTTAACGCATTGGGATGGGCGATATGGCGCGGAGGCAATGATCGCGAAACCGAATTTCCACAGCAGAAGTGTTTTTTCGAAAAATTTAATAGCTGTTGAATTGCGAAAGCTCGAGGTGAAATTCAACAAACCGATATACGTGGGTATGTGCATTCTGGACATATCAAAAATTTGTTTGTATAAATATCACCACGAGTACATGTCGCCCAAGTACGGAACAAATTGTAAAATTCTATACACAGACACAGACAGCCTCATTTATCACATTCGATGCGGTGATATCTATGAATCTATGAAGCACAATATAGACAGATTCGACACCAGCGATTATCCCATCGATAATGTATATAATATGCCGCGCTTAAATAAGAAGTTTCCAGGGCTGATGAAGGACGAAAATAATGGTGCGATAATGACCGAATTCGTAGGTCTTAGAGCGAAAATGTACGCACTTCGCGTAGATGGTAAAAAAGATACAAAGAAAGCGAAAGGCGTCAAGACCAACGTCATAGCCAGAACGATAACTTTCGACGACTACGCACAGTGCTTGGAAAGGGAGATCGATATGGTTCGCAGACAATCGTGCATACGGTCTAAATTGCACAAAGTGTACACCATTTCGGAATCCAAAATCGCTCTAAGTCCGCACGACGACAAGCGATATATCGTAACAGATTCGACCGACACTCTGCCCTGGGGACATTATAATATACCCTTGTGAAATAGAAACTATTGTATTTATTGTATAATATTCTTCGCACATGTATGGAAATTATTATAAATAGTGGAATTATTGCATATGTGTCATTGTATATTAACTGGATTATAAATGGTGGAATTATTGTTTAAAAAAAATTTGTTTACACATGTATATGTATCATTGTATTTATTGAATCATGTATTATTATTTTTTACAATATATTATTTTTATCTATCCAAGAATTGTGCGATTTATCAAATCCCAACCACTTGACGTACATCTTATACCCCTTCCTACGTAAGACTTTTTCCACTAGATACACATCAGGATCGGTGACGCGTTGCAGTTCGTAGAATCCTCCGGCAACAGGTTTTCCACTGGAATCGACGAGCAGATACGTCGCGGGATCAGTTGTTTGTACTTTGGCTATCTTAAACACCTCCGTTGTCCAATTCGGCGTATAGCCTTTATCGAAGATGGTTTTGAATTTGCTCACGCGCACAAACTCGCCCAACTTGAGCCTCGCTGGAGCGGCGATCTTTACGTTGTTGTACACGGTGGCTAGCAGCTTGTCGGCGATCGCAGCGGTAACATCGCAAGGACGCATTTTGATGGTTCTATGTTTTCGCGCGTTATACTCTGCGAGAAGACTTGGTAGCGAATCGATCCATCTGTAGGTTCCATTGAGCGTAAACATTTTCCACATATTGTTCTTCAAAGTTCGATTGAAACGTTCCACGACGGAGGCCTTCATCACCGAATACGTCGAATAATGATTAATGTCATGCTTTGCCAATAGTTTCTGCACATCAGCGTTGTAAAATTCTTTTTCTTGATCGGTTTGCAAATGTTTCGGATATCGATCTCTAAATATCTTTGCAAACGCTTTAGTCACCTCAGCGCCACTTTTAGTCTTCAACGGCATCGCCCAGGCATACTTGCTCAGCACATCGATGACGGTGAGTATGTAGTGGTGACCTTGGTTGAATCGCGAGTAAGGACGCATTTCTACGTCAGCTTGCCACAGATCGTCGTATCCGTGCACTATGACGCGCCTCAACGAGTTGTCGCTTCTTGCGACCATGGTTTTCTTTACTCTTGGATGTCGATAATGGTGGCATGTTTGATCACAGAGGTGTCTTCGACACGAATGATGCGATAATTATCGTGTACGCGCATTATGTGCTCCCCATGGGTCCGAGGAAATTCCGGACAAGATCAACCGTCTCACACGATTCTCCTTCGCAGCGCTGCTGCGGGATAGAATTCGACGCCTGCGATATCTTTTGAACGTTGTTTTGCAACGTCAGCATATCTCTCTGAAACACGACCAGCTTCCTCTCTAATTCTTCCTGTTGCTCTCTCAAAAGTTTAATACTCTTTTCCATATACAGTTTATTGACTGCATCGGTGTCAGCTGTGGGTTGCGCTACCCGTCGTATCTTGCGTGATTTTGCATCAAAGTCAATACCAGTCATGCAAAGAGCGTTATCTCGCATGTAATTTCGAAGCAAACCGTTCCATTTGTAGTAGTCCATTCCAGCTGTTCCACTCTTCTCGAGCGACACCCCAAATTTGTTGATCGGCATCTCGATGCATACAGTGCGCGTCATCGGCGTGCGGTTTAATTTATACAATGTGGCCCGCCTCGCGAAGTTCCTCCTGGATGGATGCGATTTCGTTATCGAGACCCGTGTGACCTGCCGCGCGCGATGCAATGAGCAATCTAAGTCTATCGACCAGCTCGTTGGGATCGTCCCAGTGCACGTAATCGATCTTGTTATCGTTTACCGTCATGAGTCGTGGTGTCCTTAGACCTTTCCCTGTCCTTTTAGCCGATGAACTAGGGACTAGCGGTGCAATTACATATTTGTACTTGTATCCCCTGTTGCTCGATATGCGATTGCGATCACAATGTTTTTGTTTGTGAGCGTTCGTCGCAAGCAGTATACCCAAGCATCATCTTCTTATTATCAGTAAAGTATACACCGTATACATGGTCTATGGTCTTATCTTTATCCTCACTTAGGATTACATCCATGTATTTTTGCCCCAGCGGACCGAAATAACTGCGAAGCGCTTCTTGTCCCTCGAATGTTTGAAGTTGTTGTCTAATAGATGTCACAAATGACTCGTTGGGAGAAGTTTCGAAAACGTCATCATCATAATCATCATCACCATCATCATCAATGGCTGAGAGCAATTGTACAGAAGGATTTGTATTTATTGGCGTGATAGTGACCGGAGGCTCGTTTAACGTAGTATTCTGTCGTTTCCGCTTCGATTGAACTGGTGTGGAGGTTACGAGTGAATAATCCGCTGACGCGCGCGATTTCCTCTTTCTCTTCAACGTCGATGTGTTCCATTTCGGACGGATTTTTGTTTTAGGTGTTAATGTTTCATTCTCTTCAACGTTAATGCTCACTGGTGATAATGTGTCTGCCTCTGTGGTATTTTTCACTATATGTTTCAAGGGTTCGACGATAGGTTTAAAGTATCTCTCCAACGCGATATCTTCCTCCAACTTGCCAGTCTTCAAAGCCAAGTGTTTCTTGCGAATGGCTGCACTAGTTTTTGCAATTTCCTTCGCTATCCTCTCGCGATCCTTAACCTCTAGACTATCGATATCAATCATCATCGTTGTATCGCAGACGTTGCTTTCTCATCGAAGTGTTGACAGCGATTGACCATCTCATGGTATGGCAAACTCGTTAAATCCCTTTCTATAACGTCCATTGGACATCGCGCTATCCTTATCTATTACCGCGAAACCATACTCTCGTTGCCAACAATTACGACACAACGCGCAGAAATCCTCGTATGACATATCGGTGTTTACGTGATCGTTGTACACATGTTTCAAGTTGGTACCATCCTGCTTAAACAGAATCAACAGATTCGCATTGTCGCGTATAAGATGTTTAGGAATCTTTGCATACGTCTGACACAGATACAAGCAGTCAACGTTGGAGTGACGCCCCATTGCAAAGTACTCTCGTATCGTATTTTGCTTGTCACATGCCACGTCATCAAAGATAAAAATAGAATTCGGAAGCGATTCGCTCGGTGGGATGACGTCACTGTTATTCGAAAACGTAAAGTAGCCAATTTCATCTATCCGAGTCAATAAATTCTCCAAATATTGATATTTCTGCTGTTGCAGCGACTTAGAATACACGTACACGTTCTCGAAGCGGACGCCGTGTGGGCTTTCCAACAAGCTCACCAGCACGTTGGTTTTTCCACAATTCGATGGGCCACAAATAACACAGCGGATAGTGTTTGGTAGCATGCTACCGTGTCTACGCTTCGAATTCGGTGACATCATTTCCGATTTATCGTCAAAATTTGTCACGCGTATCCTTACAGGTTGTCGCACGAATCGCATCCTCGATGTGAACTGTGAAAACTGATTTTCGAAGCGACGACACGTCCTATTTATAGGTCCGCGCCGAAGCGAAAACACCTCATTATTCAAAATGCTTCTGATCCTGTCGGATAATTGCGATATTCGAGACCTAACCTCTGAGCAGTTGAAATATATACCAAAGATTATTCTACTCCGAGAGTTTGGGAGATACATTGAACAGTTGTGGGACAGGCTCCCCGAGCATATAAAAGCCGATTCTGAGGTGCAGCAGTATCGTCGGTGCTTGGAACATTATAATCGCCCTTGGCAGCGAACGCATATCGACGGTCCAGCGCCATTGATTAAAAACTGTGGTGAATGTCGCCAACGAGAATGAAGAAAGGTTGTGGTTTGTTAAATCGGGCGATAAACGCGCTACCTTTCGAATTACATATTCCGGGATATCAGTTTTGTGGTCCAGGAACTCATCTGGCAAAACGATTGGCTAGAGGGGATCAAGGTATCAATCCGTTGGACACCGCGTGTCGCGAACACGATATTGCATATTCGCGTAGCAACGACCTCGACGAAAGGCACGCGGCAGATAACGTACTCGCTGACAAAGCGCGAAAACGCATCGTTGCGCGAGACTCGACTCTGGGTGAAAGAGGTGCTGCTACAGCTGTTTGGGCAGCTATGAAGGCCAAGACGAAAATTGGAATGGGGGTGAAAACAAAATCCCGCAAAAGTACTACGAAGAGAGCATCGAAAAAGCGGATTCTTCCGGTGGCAAAACGGGGTGGCATATTACCACTTCTCCCGGTGCTAGGTGTTCTCGGATCATTAGCTGGTGGAGCGGCGGGGATAGCCAAGGCGGTAAACGATAATAAGGCGGCGCAACATCAGCTGCAGGAAATGCAGCGTCATAATCGCTCCATGGAAGGTCGCGGACTTTATCTCGCACCGTACAAACGCGGACAGAGAATATCGAAACGAAAAAAAAAAAACGTCGAAAAGAAAATAAAAATGCCTGTGGGCGTAACTACCGATGCACAATTGACTGAGTTGGCAAAACGTATGCGTATTCCATTCTTTAGAGGTGTTTTTATGCGTAACGCGCTACCAGTCGACGGAGCACGTCGAAACGAGAGCGGTATCATAAATTTGGACAATGTCGAGGGGTCGGGAACTCATTGGGTAGCGTATGTGAAGAGAGGGTGTCGAGCTATATATTTCGACAGCTTTGGGAATCTTCGGCCGCCTAAGGAATTGGTACAATATCTGAACAAAGATGCTGTGAAAATCGAATACAATCGAACGGCTTGTCAGAAGTATGATCAGAGCAATTGCGGGCAACTATGTCTACGCTTTCTACAAACGATCGGCACCAAATTTAAGGATTGACTTCCCACCACTACGATTCAGTACTAATCGAGTCGTACAGCTTGGAATATGTCGCTAACGTTCACTCTAACCGGCAAGAGTAGCACCCTCGCGGTGAGCTACTTTCCACCCATAGATTTGAGCGACGATGATTACGAGCTTGGCCTAACAACCTTTGAAACTTATCATACAATACCAAACATCGACTCAAGCAACGATAAATTCTACTTCACTGCAAATTATGACATCGGCAACAGCGACGACGCCACTCCTGAATACATTACGATTCCCCACGGCTCCTACGAACTAGACGCCATTGCCAAGTATTTGAGGCAGCGATTACTCGAGCGGTTTCCTCAAAATCGCGGTGAGACCGATGCTAACGATGGTGATGTGTATCCTATAGTGTTGCGTCCCAACAACAATACCATGAAAAGCTAGCTGTACTGCTCATTCGCCGTAGACTTTACAAAGCGCAATAACATTGGATCGCTACTAGGATTCTCGACGAATCGGGTGTTGGAACCAGGTCGGTGGCACGAATCAGACGATCCGATTAATATCATGAACGTGAACATTATTCGAGTTGAATGTAGCGCTACCGCTGGCGCGTACAACAATGGAACGCGCGTACATACGATACATGAATTTTCTCCGAGAGTCCCACCAGGATATAAGATATCGGAAACGCCCGCGCAGATCATTTACCTTCCAATCACCGCACGGGTCGTTACGGATCTAACGATACGGGTTGTGGATCAAGACGGACGGCTGCTCGATTTTCGAGGTGAAGAGATTACCATCAGATTGCACGTACGACGGCGACAACGATAATACGTGTGGTGTGAACGAAAGAGATGCTTGTGTTGAACGACTCCAGAAACCCGTTTCTTCCAAACCAAATTGTTTACAACAACAACAACAACAGCAACAACAACAACAGCTCTGATCACGCTAAAAAGAAGAGACTCACTGCTGCAAACATTGCATTTTTGAAATCCTTGGGATTCACCGTGTGCAATTAAGTTGAAAAATGGCTGACATTCTAAGCATTGGAGGGAAGCCGACGTTTGATGGTCGCATCGTCAAGCTCGAGACTCACACATACAACCCATATGTCAACACAACGTTTGGTTACAGCGATGAGATAAGAATACCCATACAACAGCAGGATTTATACACATTACCGTGCGAAAGTTTCCGCTACGTGGAGGGAAAATTGAAGATAAATAAGCCAAACGATACATTAACGGTGACATTGGGAAATAATTGTGTGGCGTTCTTATTCGATGAGATTCGATACGAGCTGATTGGTGTGGAAATTGATCGCAACAGAAACGTTGGAATAACTAGCACACTGAAAAACTATATATCGCTGACATCTGGCGAAGACAAAAATATGGAGAATGCCGGATGGGGCTTGAAACGACGCGATGGGCTAAAAGTGAAACAATGTTCTAATTGGATTGCCGATGTTGGAACCAGAAATTCAATTAGTTAAAGTAAAATGGCGGATGCCTCATGTGACGCTGAACGACGTTAATAAACTATCGTTGCTACATAATTTGGACAGTGGACGAAACCTGAGCATTTGTTTTCAATCGTGGGATATGTATGAGTATCCTCTCTTACAGAGCACTACCAAGCACTCATGGGCCGTGAAGGCATCTGCGCAGTTGGAGAAGCCGCGTGTGATTATCCTTGCTCTACAGACTGATCGAAAGAATGATATGTCCAAAGATGCTACTATGTTCGACAAATGCAAATTAACCAATGTGAACGCTTTTCTGAACTCGGATTTTCACACATATGACGACATGCAGGTGGACTTTGACACGGATAAACATGCCATCATGCTTCACGTGTACACGCAATTCCGTAAATCATATTACAACTGCAACGATGGATTATTCACCGTGGCCGAATATTTAGAATTTGGTCCCTTCGTGGTGATTGATTTCTCGCGACAAAATGAGTCGGTTAAAAACGGCACCGTGGACGACCGCATAGAATTCGAGTGTAAAGAGAACGTACCGGCAAATACTACAGCCTACTGTCTGATTCTGCACGATCGGGTTGTTGAATACATTCCGCTGACAAACGTGGTTTTTCATCGTGAAAATCGAGATGCTTTACGAGAAGGATTGCATTCCCCCATCTGTCTTGGAAGCGAGCGGGTCTCTAAATTGTATCGATAATGTCTGCGCCAAGATTTGTTGACCTGCAAGGGTTCATCGTCGATGGAAGATTTGTCGTGAAGGAAGTGGCTGTCCTGCGAAAGGGAACAATTCTCTCGCATTATATTTTTCGGAGTTCGATGCCACAATATCTTCTGACGAAATCTGACAAATCAAGCATCCGGTGGTTGATGGTGAAACATCATGGACTACGCTGGGATGATGGAGAAATTCCATACAGTATGGCTAAACAGCTAATTACGAAAGCTGTAGCTGATGCGACCGACGAAGAAGGTAATGCATCCCATGTCGTATACGTTAAAGGGCTGCAGAAACGCGAATGCCTTGCGGATTTCCTCGATGAAAGTACGAGAGCTGATGTGATCATCGAGACGCTGGACATTGACTACGAGGATATACAATCTCTAAATAAGCTAAATGTAGTTGATACTCTGCGATGTGGCAGACATGCAAAGCACTGTGCCTTGCAAAAAGTATTTAAAATATTCAACTGGTGGACTAAACGCCAGAGAGAAATTCATAAATAAATATAATCAATTTTTAATGCGTATAATTTTCTTCACCCTCCCCCAACCCAATCTCCTGCGTTTGATGTACGCTAGATTAAGACGATAGTTATAATTATTATGTACAAGTGGTACCATACATGTTCAGAGTGGTACAATAGACGTTGAAAGTGGTACGATAGACGTCCAATACACGTACAGAATGGTACGACAGACGTTCGATGCACGTTCCAAGCCGTTCGAATCACGTTCGATGCACGTTCCAAGACGTTCGATACATGTTCCAAGACGTTGGATTCACGTTCGAAGACGTTCGATTCACGTTCGATGTACGATCAAAGTAGTACGATAGACGTTCGATACGCAATCAAAGTGGTATGATCTAGTCGAATGATGTGTCAAAGAAGAAGGGAAAGAAGATGCGTGTGAATAAGGAGAGGATGGTCAGTGAAGAAGAAGATAAGGACACGGGGGAGGAGGATGGTCAGCGAAAATGAAGGTGGAGAACAACAACATCTTACTTTTGCAAAGCTACGCACTTCTCGATTTCATGGTAGGAGGGGTTTTAATATGCGAGAGCCAGGAGATGCAGCGAGACCAGTTGTCTCTTAATAGTGACAGCAAACAGTCGAATTTGAGCAACAAGTAGTAGTACAGTGAAAATGGGAATAACGCGGATAGCACCGGAGGAAGATCCAGAGGTATGTGCACAACAATGTTTTTTTTTACGTTTATCGCGTTTAACTTTTAAAATCATGTTCATATTAAATCGTGGGTTTCGTCTTCCGAGGGTTAAAATGCTATTATTATATCATGGGTTTCTTTTTTTCCAGAACTCGCCATCGCCACCACCATCCCCAGCCTGGTCTTCGGATTGGGAGGGGTCGCCGCCGCTCTCGCCGCAGCCGTCGCCGCAGCCGTCGCCGCAGCCATCCCCGCCGTCACCCCCGCCTTCACCACCGCTGCCACCACAGGTCTGTAATACTTTGCATTGTTTTGTGTATCTCATGTTTACTATGTTTGATGTGTTAATATTATATCAATGTTTGTATCTATGTTCTAGGCCTTGCCAAACCCTGTCGTGCGGCGTGAAAATGGATATGGGGCGGCGCGGCTGCGCCCATATGATGTACGGGGAGGCCTGCGGCGCACAGTGGGGTAAAGTGACGTAGTTTGTTTCAAAATCAAAGAACTTTTGATAGAAATGAGATAGAGCGATGATTTTGGTCTCAAATTAAAGCTGAAAGATTGTAGAATAAGGGAAAATTAATGAAATTATGGTACGAACGGTTTTTAACTTTGAAAATCTGTGTTAAACTTCAAATATTACAACAAAATTATGATTTGTCCACTACCATGTTCGGTTAGAATTTTTTCTTGACATGCTGCACATCATTTCCCATAGATTTTGTCACGCTGATTTCAAATCCGTTCGCAAAATTTGTCTACTACCTCAGGATTTTGAAAAAAATCGATTTTTGTGAAAAAAACTAGTGAAATCATAATTTTTTCGTTGAAATGATTTAATAACCCACTGGTTTGAAGGTATATTGTATTTCCATATATGTAACACAATCAAAATAAGAATAATGAAGTATTTAAATGTTTCACACCTCGTGATCACTTGACGTATCGCTGTCATTGTCACTGGTACTCTCTGTAGGCTGTGTGTGGCTGCAATATAATATAAATTAGATATCTATTTTCCATAATTATATTTTCATTTATACATGAATTAAGGTGAGTATTTAATCTTTTTACTTTACCCCTCATCAACGAATTTTTTAATTTGTGGTGATACATTATTTTGTTCGTGCAACTTTAATCGATTATTTATTAATATAATTGAAATTTTCGGGTCGGTTAAGTATATTGCTCGATTAAAAACGTCTAACATTCTATTCCTTCGACTATTTTGGCGTGAATGCAGTATCATATTTTTCCTATACAGTTTATGCCACGATTCATTTGCATCTTCTGAATAGTACGCTATTGGTAGTGGAAACTGTCTTGCTACTTCGCAACCATTCCAAAAAAGATTTCCTTTTATGCATATCTATAAATTGGATATTCTAAAATGGTTGTTGCTATGTGGAAAGTACTGTTGGATAAGAAATCAAGTCGAGCACGTATTTGAGATACAATACATTGTGGCGAGGCTAGATGAGAGTCCGCTCTCCTTATCTTAAAGAAATATACAAACGCATAAAGGGACTACTCGAATAGCTAATTGGAAAGGAACGAAACATTCTGCACTTTTCAGTTAGAAGCAAGCATTCAGAGAGAGCAAACCACACTGAAATTCATTTTATATAGAGAGTTTTATACGAGCTTAGTGTACATATAATATATATAAAATAGTTTAATACAGTGCATAATATTTTTTTAATATATAACAGTATATTATAATATACAAATACATATATATTTATATGTATACGTGTGTGTATAGTGTGTGTGTGTGTGTGTGTGTGTGTGTGTGTATATATATATATATATAATAGTTAAGTATGGATATGGACAGTGAAAATTCGAAGCGAATAAACGCTAAACGAGATCGCGGTCGCGGTCCAGGTCGCCCACTTAAGAGACGCAGAATTATTGAAAACACCGGTAGGATGCGTGTATCTATAGAGAAAGCCTCACAAAGTACGATATACAGGCGTGCTTATGAACTACTGAATAATAGTGAGTATAACATGGCCACTATCCAATTAGCTGCAAAATTCTGCAAGGATGCGTCTGCTTCTGTAAGTGGGGAAACAAATTCTTCTGAACAAAATAACCTATTGAGACACACTAAGGAGTCGGCATTAGCCTTCTATTTGGAATATGACTACAGCAAGAGTACGTATGAAGGATTAGTGACAGATTCGAAATCCAGAAACTCCTCAATTTATCCGGCTTACCGAATTGTAAATTCAGCTATGGTTGAATGCCAGCCACAAAATTACAAAATATCCGAAATTGAAGTTCTTGTATCTTTACAAAAAATGTTAAATAAGACGGCTGAACGTTTGTGTGACGCAGTGGCATTAGACTGGGATAAAAGAAATTTACGCAATCTAGAGTTATTTGCTACGTTAGGCTTTGATAGTTCATCTGGTCACACAAATCCACATCAACACTGTGGAAATGCTGAAAACGAAGATCCAAACGCTCAACAATCACTTTTTGTCAGCAGCATGATAATAATAAAATTCAAGAGTTGTGTATCCGACGAATGTTCTTGGATTAATCCGACACCTCAAAGTATCATAGCAAGTATAATAGCAAAGTATAATAGCAACAGAAAAAGAAAATGATTTGACAATCATTCGTGAGCATAATCGTTTGAACAAAGAAATCAGCAATCTTACACCACACACATTTAACATGACTCATGAAAAAGCAGTAAGAGTGAAGTATAACGTTTTTCAAACTTTATTTGACGGAAAATGTATAAATACTATTGTCGGGAATAAAGCAAGTAGTAGGTGCCCCATGTGCTTGCGAACTGCGCACCAATTTGGCAATTTAAGTGATGATTTCTCACCCAAAACGTCATCACTTAAGTTTGGTTTGGGATTATTGCATGATGAAATAAAAGCATTTGAGCATCTGCTACACATTTCTTATCGAATAAAACTTAAAATGTGGGATATATGAAACCAATCAAGAGGTAAGTTTCCATTTCTATAGAGTACAATGTAAAAAAAACTATTGATGAAGCAAAAAAAAAGACATTTTTATCGACTTCAAACATTTTTTATCTAACGCTACTACAATTCACTTCTGTTCAAATATAATGTGCAATTATATCGCTGACTTAATTTTAAAATTAACATAAAATGATATATTTATCTCATTTCTCAGAACAATTTGAAGAGAGAAAAATTGTCGTGAAAAGAAACATGTATGCAAAAATTGGAGTCCGAGTGGACCAAGTTTTGCAGGGGCATGGCACGACAAATACAGGAAATGTTGCTAGAAAGAGTTTTGAAAAACCGGCAATATTTGCAGAAGCTTTGGAAATCGACGAGCAACTCGTGAATAACATTGCTACAATATTGTCGGTCTTTAAATGTAAAAAGCCATTAAAGCTAAAGGAACTCGAGGAATTCTGCTGGGAGACATTTTGTCTTCATTATAAATTATTTCCGTGGGCTCGAATGAGTCCTACCTTACACAAATTATTAAAACATGGTTGAGAAGTAGCAAGACAGTTTCCACTACCAATAGCGTACTATTCAGAAGATGCAAATGAATCGTGGCATAAACTGTATAGGAAAAATATGATACTGTATTCACGCCAAAATAGTCGAAGGAATAGAATGTTAGACGTTTTTAATCGAGCAATATACTTAACCGACCCGAAAATTTCAATTATATTAATAAAAAATCGATTAAAGTTGTACGAACAAAATAATGTATCACCACAAATTAAAAAATTCGTTGATGAGAGGTAAAGTAAAAAGATTAAATACTCACCTTAATTCATGTATAAATGAAAATATAATTATGGAAAATAGATATCTAATTTATATTATATTGCAGCCACACACAGCCTACAGAGAGTACCAGTGACAATGACAGCGATACGTCAAGTGATCACGAGGTGTGAAACATTTAAATACTTCATTATTCTTATTTTGATTGTGTTCCATATATGGTAATACAATATACCTTCAAACCAGTGGGTTATTAAATCATTTCAACGAAAAAATTATGATTTCACTAGTTTTTTTCACAAAAATCGATTTTTTTCAAAATCCTGAGGTAGTAGACAAATTTTGCGAACGGATTTGAAATCAGCGTGACAAAATCTATAGGAAATGATGTGCAACATGTCAAGAAAAAAATTCTAACCGAACATGGTAGTGGACAAATCATAATTTTGTTGTAATATTTGAAGTTTAACACAGATTTTCAAAGTTAAAAACCGTTCGTACCATAATTTCATTAATTTTCCCTTATTCTACAATCTTTCAGCTTTAATTTGAGACCAAAATCATCGCTCTATCTCATTTCTATCAAAAGTTCTTTGATTTTGAAACAAACTACGTCACTTTACCCCACTGTGCGGCGGTTGCAGCGGCCGATGGTGCGAATACCATGGCCACCATCACCACCATCACCGCCATCACCGCCAATCCCCCCATCGCCTCCCTCACCCCCTTTAGAATAATTTTATATTTTCATATTTTCAATATTTATATTCCTTTTTATTTTTTTCTTTTCGATTTTGTTATATTTCTACGCAATTTTCGAGCAATATTTTTTAAAAACGATTAATGCTTTCGCCAATGTCGATTGAAAATCGACCGAGGAGGCGTTTAACTTGAATTCCACCGTTCGTCACTTAATCTTGGGTAATAATATGCAAGAATAATTTTAATTCCCAAGTAGAAATTCTATCAGCTTTATCCTGACTTTAATAAAGGATAATGGTACGATTAATAAATTGTTCACGTGTAAACACGTTTTCGAAAGTATTTTATATAACCCTAAGTAATGTAAAAATGCTAAATATTTTCACATTCTGTTAGAAATTTTGATATTTTCTAATAATCTCAATTTCCCCAGCATTCTTCTCGTGAATATTGGAAGCTTTAAGCAATTTGCTGAATGATCAGAATTATCTCAATTTAAATTCCGAACGATTTTGCATAATAAATTATAGTGGCAGAGGATGGATTCGCGAATCCATCCAGTTCTGGAAACAAAATAATAATAATAAAATATCATTTTTAAACTTATATGGTTTTCCCATTTTATTTACCCTGTCATCCTCCGCACCTTATAATTTTAAGATTCGTGGGGAAACCAAATTTCGGGGTGGGTCCGGTCTAAAAAAATTTTCGGTTGTCGACCAAGGTCATTCCCTCCCTCGGTTAGGTATAAAAAATTGCCGACGGTGGGCCAGGTCTGGAGAGGCCTCCGCGGCGGCTCGGCCCGGACTGATCCCCCCTCTATCATCGCAGCTTCCCCCACTCCGCGGAGCGTGCGCGCGCAACCTGTCCTCCTCACCCCGCAGGCCCTGCGCACAGGTTTCCCTCCGCCCCGCTTCCCCGCGCGCCGTCACTTCCCCCGCCCCGCGCCGGTTGGGGAGTCATTTGGCCTTGAAAGTGAATTGGAACTGTCCTAGTATTACTACTCCCGTGGCAGAAATTCGAAATGATTTAATCTGATTCTGATCTAAGGTGAGTCGAAGAGTTTTCAGTCCGTTGAGCACATCTACTCTTTTAATATTATCAAAGAAGTTTTCTGTGATTATTATACTGAAAATTTTAAATAGCCCATTGTCTGCAGTTATCACCTGTCCCTTTTTTGGTTGTGTTGCTAGAAGATTTGGTTTGTTAATCACCTCAGTGTCTAGTAATAACTTGCCAACGGGGTTTACTAAATAGCAGTCGGCAGAAATGAAGTGTACATAATGTCCTTCTTCAGCGGTAAAAGTATTTGAAGAAACGATAAATTTATGTGGTTGGTCTAGTGGGATCCCTTCCAGATCGTCAAGGTCGTTTGAATTCTCGGTGTCGGTAGTGACGAATAGGGTAAGGGTCAAGCGTGCGGTCAAAGACCCTAGGTTGAGTTGACCTGCTGTCAGGTGGTTGTCCCACACCTGCTTCGGTTGTAGTTCCTGCGGATAGCTAGTTTATTGACGGTTGTAAAGGTTCTTCCCTGACTTCCGATGGTACTTGCGGGGTACTGAGTAAATCCAGTTTAATGTTTCTTGCATTTTCTATTACAGTATTTTCTAGCGGTTCCTCAAAGGATATAAGATTGTCAAATACGGTCTGGTCCTTATCTAAAGGGACGATTTGTGTGGAATTTGCTGCGGGCGAAAAACTGTTTATGGTTTCCTGGCATTCATCTGGCATGGTTACCTCTTGAGATAAGCTAGGAAAGGATCGGTTTTTGTATATTATTGGGGAATGTTGAACGTTCCCACGTGCGGTTTCTTCTCCGTCATCTGAGCTGCAGCTTGTCTCTCGGTACTTAGGTCGGGTTTCCCTATCTCGTCGTAACTGTCGTATGCGATGCCCGATTGTTTGATGTTGGCGTCTGTTTTCGGTATCTGGGCCTTGAAGTCGGTTTCCTGGAGTTCTCGTGGAATAAGTGGTAGGCAGGCAGACGGAGGGTTGCGAGATAATGCGTCTGCGTTCTTATTCGTCTTTCCAGATTTATGGACAACCTGGTACTCATATTCTAAAAGTCGGAGCTTCCACTTCATAAGTCTGGAAGTTGGATCCTTGACAGAATGTAACCAGACAAGTGGTCTGTGATCTGTAACGAGGGTGAATGGGGTTCCGTAGATGTAAGGCCTGAAGTATCTTACGGCGTAAACCATGGCCAAGCATTCCTTTTCTGTAGCCGAATAATTCTTCTCAGGTTTATTTAGGCTGCGAGAGGCGTAGGCAATCGGCAGGTCGTTTCCTATCTCCCCTTGACTGAGGACGGCTCCAATAGCGTAATTTGTTGTTACAATGAAAGGTTTACTGAAATCTGGGTATTGCAATATGGGTTGTTGACAAAGTTCGCTACGCAATTGCTTAAAACTCTGGTCTTGTTATTCTGTCCATTTGAATTTGATGCCTTTTCCTAATAAGTTTATTAAAGGTTGAGCTTTTATAGTGAAGTTAGGTACGAATCGTCGATAATATCCTACAAGTCCCAAGAATTGTTGAATATTCTTCTGCGTTGTGGGGGTGGGAAAATCTTGAACAGCCTTTAATTTCCTAAAGTCAGGTCTTACTCCTTCCTTTGAAATAATGTGTCCAAGGTACGCAACTTCCTTTCGCAAGAATTGACATTTGTTGGTCTGGAGGGTTAATCCATGCTCTCGAAGGCGGTTCAACAACTTTTTGACTTTGATATTATGTTCCTGTAACGATGATGCGTAGATCACTATGTCATCCAAGTAGACAAAGAGGTCTGTTCCTTGAAGTCCTGTGAGTGCTTGGTCCATCAGGCGTTGAAAGGTGGGTGGTGCATTCTTTAGTCCGAAAGGCATTCGAGTGAATTCGTAATGTCCATTTGGAGTGATGAATGCTGTTTTTGCTTTATCTTTCGGATCCATCTCTATTTGATGAAATCCACTAGCGAAGTCAAAGACTGAAAAATATTTAGCTCCTCCTAATCGATCTAAAATCTCTGTGATTTAAGGTAATGGGTACTTATCAGAAATTGTTATATCGTTGAAGCCACGGAAATCTATTACCAGAAGCGAACGCTTCACTCCGTTCTCATCTTCTTTCTTCGGCACGATCCATAAAGGCGAATTGTATGGAGATTTTGAAGGTGTAATTATATCATTTGATAATAACGTGCTGATTTGTTTTTGAATTTCCTTTTGATGTATGAGAGGATAACGATATTGTCTTGTGTTGATTGGAATATCGTTGGATGTATGGATCGAGTGTTTAAAGTCGCGGGCCTTTCCAAGTATATCTCCAGGAAGATAAAAACTAAACTGGTAACGAAATCTAGTTCCTCCTTGTTCAAATGTTTGGTGTTTAAGGCTTCTAAAATTTTTTGTATTCTATCTTCGTTTGTTTTGAATTTTGACGGGTGTTTTACAGATGGGTGAAAATCTTCATCTGACGAACTGAAGATATCGAATGGCTCCAATGTTTGGGGTACTATCTCTACGTCTAAGGGTACATCGCTAGTGTTTGTTGCCATAACGTAGCATTTTCCCTTATTATTCCTTACAACTGCTTCCCCTATGTAGAGATGTTCGAAGGTCTTGATACGTGGTAAATATCCTTCCTTCATCCTGGGGTTTGCTATAGTTATAGCAATCTGTTGCGACGTCCTAGATTCGATACGATGTTTGGTCGACGTCGGTAGTACTTTTGTTTGAGGTATGTCTTGATAATTTGAAAAACGTAGAGGCCGGGTTGGTTTGTTCTTCAACACCAAACTCTTATGATAATAGGAAATTTCGGCCTCCTCTTGTTTTAAAAATGGGCTTCCTATAAGTCCGTCTGCTTCTATTGCAAGCTCTTTTACTACATAGAAAAGTGCGGGAGCTTCGTGGATATGAAGAATTGCTGTTCCCAAAGTATGAATTAGATTAGTAGTAATTCCGGTTAATTCGATTTCTTCCCGAGAGTTTATCGCGGCTTTTTCTCCCAGAGCGTTAATGACTACTAAATTAACGGATGCTCCACCATCGATTAGGAATTCTCCCGTTCCTGACTCCAGTTCTGGAACCTTGATGTTGATGCGTGGGGCAGGTGCTTCCTTGATGAGAGTTCCTCTTCGAAGCGGACTGTCCTTTGGCGAGCTTCTTTGTTTCCGCTCATCGTGTCGCCTATACGTTGAGCGCGATTGAAGTTTAAAGACTTGTTTGATTCGACGGACGAATCTCGCGAGTCTCGTTGATATCTCGGATTACGCGGTTGTTTCCTACAGGATTTTCCGTCATGTCCGGCTGTGCCGCTGTCACGTCCCGGGTTAAGGATTTAAGGGGACAAATGACATAGTGGGATTTTACATAAAATCCAGTCGCGAATGTATAGTCCAGCGCACCGGGAGGCGAGGGTATCAGGTATTTAATGGTATAATTCTACACACCAGCCTTTTCGAACCTCAGGCGAGAAATGTGAAATTTTGCACGCTAATCGTTTTGAACGGCAGGGGCGAATGTGAGATTCAGGAGATTGAAGATTTAGGGAAAGTCAGGCGAGAAATGTTTAATTCTGCACACAAAGCATTTCGAATGTCAGGCGAGAAATGTGAAATTCTGCACACTAATCGTTTCGAGCGGCAGGCGAGAATGTTAATTCTGTACACTAATCGTTTAGGGGAGTCAGGCGAGCAATGTTTAATTCTGCACACTAACCATTTCGAACGTCAAGCGAGAAATGTGAAATTCTGCACACTAATCGTTTCGAACGGCAGGCGAGTAATGTTTAATTCTGCACACTGAGGATTTAGGGAAAATCAGGCGAGAAATGTTTAATTCTGCACACTAACCGTTTTTTGAACGTCAGGCGAGTAATGTTTAATTCTGCACACTAATCGACCAGGGAAAGTTTAATGAACTGGTTTGTATTGAGGAGAGACCCGTTAGAGCACTTGTTTTGGTTTGCCTTGGTAATCGGATTTACCGTCGCATTATTGTAAAAGACACATGTAATAACTTCGCGAAATTCGACTAGTCATACGGTTAAGGGGGTAGACACGGGTAATGCAGCGCGCTGTATACCGACACAATCTGGCCCGAAACATGGGTCTGGGCGGGTACGTTGTTTGTCCTTATATGATCAGATTTCGGGCTGAGTGACGTCTCATTCGAAAGAGGAAGCTTCAATGCAGTCCGCTCTGGTCATGATTCGACGAGATTGTGTTGATATGTAATAATATGAGTGATCAAAGTAGAGCAAAAGTCGACAAAATACACCCGCAAGAATCCAAGTATTTTTAGGTCACTAAAAGAGTTTTGTGACTCAAACGATGACCAGAGCGGACTGCATTGAAGCTTCCTCTTTCGAATGAGACGTCACTCAGCCCGAAATCTGATCATATAAGGACAAACAACGTACCCGCGTGATTGCATCCCCAAATACGAATTCCGCCATATTGGCGATAATACAGAGCAAGTTACGTGACAAATTTAGTTCACGCAGTGGATACGAGATGGCGCCTACTCGGGAGGACTGCCAACGTGGAATCGTAGCAAAACTGAAGCGTTAGCTGGATACATGTGCTACAGTAAAAGCGTGATGCAGTCAATGTATGCATTTTCGGACGATTGTAGGTTAGGTTATATGCAATCAGAGTTGGGCAGAATATAATCTAATTACAAATTAGAAATTACAATTTACAATTAAAATGTAATTGTGTAATTGATTACATTTTTTTCTGTAATCGTTAATATTTGGGTAGTTGAGAAAATTGTGGTCAACTACCAAAATTAACGATTACAGAAAGTAATATAATCAATTACACAGTTACATTTTAATCGTAATTTGTAATTAGATTGATTATATTTTGTCCAACTTTGTATGCACTTTAGGCACACATTGACTAGGAACTGCTAGGAACTGTATACATTTACTAACGGCCGATTTCTTCACCTTCAGTAATATTCCGGTTAGTAAACGACCAATTGGCTTAGAGCATTTAAATGCTCTAAGCCAATAGGATCCTATCATTTGGCAGTTATGTGGAACATAACTCTAACTGGAAGATTACTGAAGGTAAAGAAATCGGCCGTAAATTAACGCTTTTACCGTGACACATATGTACATACATCATTTGAAATCGCGGTTGAATTTATGTTATAATTGAGACAGTGAGAGCAACAACGGGCTAACCCACATTAAAAAAAAATTGCTATTTTATATAATTAGTAGAGCCTATTGGAATACGTTATTGCTACTAACTCAATTTCGAAAAAAATGTGGGTTAGTCCGTTGTTGAACTCACTGTCTCAATGATATAGCAAAATATCAGAGATGAGCATTATAACCCAAGCCAATTTTTATTTTAAACGTGGGGAATTCAATTGTCGGCCATGAATAATTTTCTCGTCTTTATTCGTACATTCTCGACTAAATACATATATGATTCTCGACTAAAGTACGAATAAATGTGAGAAAATTATTCATGGCCGACGGATGAAAGGCCTTCGAATAAAAAAATGGAATAAATATACTTTTTTTATTAATTAAAATAATACTGTTTTATTTCTCCACTGCCTCCTCTACCCCCTCTTCCTCCGTTTCCCCCTCTTCCCCCTCTTCCTCCTCTTCCTCCTCTTCCACCCCTACCTCCTCTTCCCGTCCCAAAATCCCGTTTGCGCAATTCCTTGCGGACCTCTGTGTACTGTAATATGAAAAATAAATATCAATCTTATGTTAATTACTGCAATAATGTCTAGACGTTTTCACACTTGGGTCATTCCACGCGAACTCAGACACCTTTCGGAGTAACATTTCGGATTTTGGTGCAATTTGGATATGTTGTAGTCTTTAGGGATATATAAACATATCTCGAAGGATTTTTGAAAATTTTAAAAATTGTGGCAGTTACAGTTCTTTGAAATATATTGTTTACTATTTTTCCAAAAAATATAACTGTTGAACTAACACACCGATAAAAATGACCTTTTGGGTGATTACAGTGGAGATATAAGAGTACATAATAAAAATTATTTCACTGAAAAAATACAAATTTTTGACCATTTATTTTGCAATTCTTGTAAACAAATGCAATTTTATAATTGAGGGCAACTTTAGAAAAATTTGAAAAAAAATAGGAGTATATAGCCCTGTTTGTCCTCTTTATGGATGTGTTTGGAAATAGATGGAGACTTTAAAATTGGCCAAGTGAAAATTAATTGAATGTAACGCTGCGTCAAATCACACCGGTTCGACTGGCCGAGCCGTGCGGTACTCGCAGCGGCCAAGCGGCTATATCTGCTATTCTTATACAGTGTTCTCTAATATGGTAAATATTTGTAAAAAACTGAAGAAGGAAAACTTTTACTGTTTTTTATACACAACATAGTACGGTAACTCAATTTTTGGTGTTCGCAATATTTTTCTTGAAACGAGGGTGACCTTCAGTTTTTTAAATGGAATGCTATATGTTTGATTATCCAATATGAAATGGATTGTCAAGAGAAATTCAACCATATGGTATACTTTGACCTTCAAGGCTACACAAAGTTAGGAATGAAGGAAGAAAGATAATTCGATATATTTATTTCATTCCTAGCCTTGTGTAGCCTTGAAGGTCAAAGTATACCATATGGTTGAATTTGTCTTGACAATCGCTTTCATATTAGATAATCAAACATATAGCATTCCATTTAAAAAACTGAAGGTCACCCTCGTTTCAAGAAAAATATTGCGAACACCAAAAATTGAGTTACCGTACTATGTTGTGTATAAAAAACAGTAAAAGTTTTCCTACTTCAGTTTTTTACAAATATTTACCATATTAGAGAACACTGTATAAGAATAGCAGATATAGCCGCTTGGCCGCTGCGAGTACCGCACGGCTCTGCCAGTAGAACCGGTGTGATTTGACGCAGCGTTACATTCAATTAATTTTCACTTGGCCAATTTTAAAATCTCCATCGATTTCCAAACACATCCATAAAGAGGACAAACAGAGCTATATCCTCCTATTTTTTCAAATTTTTATAAAGTTGCCTTCAATTATAAAATTGCATTTGTTTACAAGCATTGCAAAATAAATGGGCAAAAATTTGTATTTTTTCAGCGAAATAATTTTTATTAGGTACTTATATATCTCCACTGTAATCACCCAAAAGGTCACTGAAACACACACAACACCTGTTTATCGGACGCTTCGTTTCTTCGTTATTTTACAACGTTCCATAAAGCGAAATACCACCCTGCAGTCCCTCGTTGAATTTTACGACATACAACGTGTCGCGTCGCGCGAATGAGAACCTTTGAACGCAAGGTGAGGTTTGAGAACCTCCTCGGCAATGAGAGTGTATGCGTGCCTATAGGTGTGATTGTTGGATCCTAGCGATTACCATATAAGGCAATTTTGCGTTCGGCCGGGCCAGACGAAAAACAATTGCTACCGACGGCAAGCGCGAGCAGGTCGCGGCACGATCGTGGAACATTCGAGCTACAGCCATCGCGGCAAGCAGTATTCATCATCAATAAACGTTTTATTGTTAACCACATTTTCTTCCACACCAGTCCATCACCTAAATAGTTCTCTCGACATGAATTTGCCGAGGAGAGCAGGCGGTCATCTCGCGAGTAAAGAAATTCAAGTTTAATTTCGAATTTGCGAGGGTTTGTGATCGTACACAACGTTACAAATATGATAATGACAATTGGGATATAATTCCGAATGGCCCCATTGTTAACTTTTTTACATATTATTTTTTTGAACTGCACACACGTAGTCATAAAACAGTCTGTAGACGGTCAATAGTATTGTGCAATTTTGGATATTCAATAATATTCAATAACATTGAATATTCAATATTGCACAATAATACCGTCTACAGGTCGCTGAACGGGGATCCATCCTGCCCCCCCCCCCCCTTACCAGGTTCATTCATTCTGTATAATAGTGTTTCTGGTTCAAATCTGCAAACTGACATGGGCTCGCTACCACGATTTACGTGACCGCAAGTGGGGGGCGCGTCCCCTGCATTGATCTAACCCCATCCAATACTAATATCCAGAACAAGTTGGAAAGTGGAATGCGTTATGTCGGGATGGGTCAACAGAAATGCTAAAAGGTTTTTATTAATATCTCGGAAACTAATGTCTGAAAGCATAAAAGGACAAAATGTTTCTTTACCAATATTTTCATTTCTTCAGGTTCTAATTTATTAGATATGTGGTCCAGTATGTGACATACAATGTTGTCCCGTTTCAGTTATACTTGGGATTATCGTGATTATCCAGCGCATCTGAAGAGCTGTCGAATAAACAATTGCAATACAAAGTCAGTAATGCACCGGCGAGTGCATCCAGCGCATATGAAGAGCTGTCGAATAAGCAATTGCAATCCAAAGTGACTAATGCACCGGCAAGTGCATCCAGCGCATCTGAAGAGCTGTCGAATAAACAATTGCAATACAAAGTCAGTAATGCACCGGCGAGTGCATCCAGCGCATCTGAAGAGCTGTCGAATAAACAATTGCAATACAAAGTCTGTAATGCACCGGCGAGTGCATCCAGCGCATATGAAGAGCTGTCGAATAAGCAATTGCAATCAAAAGTCACTAATGCACCGGCGAGTGCATCCAGCGCATCTGAAGAGCTGTCGAATAAGCAATTGCAATCCAAAGTGACTAATGCACCGGCGAGTGCATCCAGCGCATCTGAAGAGCTGTTGAATAAACAATTGCAATCAAAAGTCAGTAATGCACCGGCCAGTGCATCCAGCGCATCTGAAGAGCTGTTGAATAAACAATTGCAATCAAAAGTCACTAATGCACCGGCGAGTGCATCCAGCGCATCTGAAGAGCTGTCGAATAAACAATTGCAATACAAAGTCTGTAATGCACCGGCGAGTGCATCCAGCGCATATGAAGAGCTGTCGAATAAGCAATTGCAATCAAAAGTCACTAATGCACCGGCGAGTGCATCCAGCGCATCTGAAGAGCTGTCGAATAAGCAATTGCAATCCAAAGTGACTAATGCACCGGCGAGTGCATCCAGCGCATCTGAAGAGCTGTTGAATAAACAATTGCAATCAAAAGTCAGTAATGCACCGGCCAGTGCATCCAGCGGATCTGAAGAGCTGTTGAATAAACAATTGCAATCAAAAGTCACTAATGCACCGGCGAGTGCATCCAACGCATCTGAAGAGCTGTCGTATAAGCAATTGCAATCAAAAGTCACTAATGCACCGGCGAGTGCATCCAGCGCATCTGAAGAGCTGTTGAATAAGCAATTGCAATCTAAAGTCACTAATGCACCGGCGAGTGCATCCAGCGCATATGAAGAGCTGTCGAATAAGCAATTGCAATCAAAAGTCAGTAATGCACCGGCGAGTGCATCCAGCAAATATGAAGAGCTGTCGAATCAGCAATTGCAATCAAAAGTCACTAATGCACCGGTGAGTGCATCCAGCGCATATGAAGAGCTCTCGAATAAGCAATGTTCCAAAACTTCCAAAATGTAAGTAAGAAAATATGTAGAAAATACATACGGAGAGTGAATAGGACCGTCTATGACGGGGGTGGTGGTGGGCCTTTTCACACTCTCCTAATAATAAATACCTATAGCTGCTATAGCAGCTATTTTTTCATATCAAGTGGAAATGACATGTATAAAAGCGTAAGTATGACATATACTTGTGTTATGCAGATAATTGGATTAATTGGAAATCATCATGAATGTTTATTTCATATATAATTTGTTTTAGATATTTCCACCAACCAATATCGACGTTAAAAATCATGCTCTATGAAGCGAGGAAAGGAAGGCAGTCTTCTCCACAAGCATAAAGATAAGTAAATAACATACATACATTTTCATTTTTACTGCATTCTATCGCATTTTATCACAGGTACTATGACAAGTAACTAGAATCAAAAGGGGTCAGTGCCATTTCAAGAAAATATTTATGAGAAATGGGACACAATAATAATGGTTTCTTCGGTAAGTGTAAGTATCAGTTTTGCATTCAACTGGTATAAACACAAAAAATAATTTTTATTAAATTTATTTATTTTTGCAGATGAAACCGGGGTGTACATATGTACACTGGACTGAGGAATATCGTTACAACTACCACAAATGCAGGGTGGAAGAGATACCCCTTCCATGACACCGACCGGGCTAAAGAAAATGTGCAACAGTAGATTATCTGTCAGCTGGAGGAGCATGATTTTCTGTCCTCGAAGTGACAGAAAATATAACCTATATGCTATACCCGATTTCCTAAAGATACTGTTGCGGAGTAATAATAAGTCGGAAGGATGATGAAAAGTTTACAAATGTAGCGTAATAGAATGAAATAGCCGCTAAACATTTATTGTCATATAACATATACATAGATTATATTTTCTGTCACTTCGAAGAGGGACCACATAATAATCACGCGTTGGATTCAACGTCAAACACAATTTTATATATGTTTGTTCACAACTGCTTTCTGCATAGGATGTGTATTTCATGTTCTGTTTCAGTGTTTTGCAAATTAAAAAATGTCTATCCTAACAAACTTCATTTTCTGGGGACATGCCCTCGTGTATTTTTCCTTTTCACTTATAATTCCTTACTGCCAACGTAGAATATTGTAGCATAAGCACATTTCAAGTAAATGTACAATGCATTTTCTACGTTTGCAGTACCAGCAGACTTTCCGTTTAAAGTTTTACAAGTACAACGCAACAGCTGAGAATTTCTTTCCTTATTCAAAATAGAATACGGAAATAGCAAACAGCTCCCTCTCGCGTGCACAGGCAGCCGCGTATCTATGGGTATTACCATTTCTGCGCAGAAAAAATCTGCTGTAATACCGACCGACCAAATCGGCCAGGTCACGTGACGTGTCTACCCCCTTAAGGGGTTACACCACTGTAAATTTTTCGGAAAATTGATTTTTTTTTATTGGCTTAAAAGATGCTTTGAACCTTCTAGAATATGGGGAAAAAACTGTATTAGTTGAAAGAAATTTGTTTCCTTGCAATTTCGAGCTCCTCCCCAAACGCGTCGGACTGCTTCAAAACGACTACCGGCGTCAAATTAATAGGAAGGTACAACCTAATGTTCTACCTTTTGATTTTTAACTTCTCTAATATACACCGGATGTCGTTAGAAAGTTGTTATGTTCAGATTTCCAAATAAAAGTATGTTAGCGGCAACATTTCATTTCTTCATGTCTATAATACATTTCAAAACTTTAAACGCGTTTTTCTCGAAACACGATATTTCAACACGGCACGCAGCATAACTCCAACAATTTTCATTCTTTTCATTCGACCCTTTAACAATATCTTTAAAATAACATTTTGAAGAGAAATACGTACGGGATTTTCGATAAGTTAATTTAAACATTACTTATTAACAAATGATTGCCCTCTTTTTATAGAAAATTGAACGTTTTTCATTCAAATGCTCACCAATCACACAAAAATCAATATTTTTAAAATCCCCTACGTATTTCTCTGGCTATAAACATGTAGATTTAAGCCATATTTTTTTCTTTAATTCAAATTTGCACCAGCTACACTGCGTGCCGCAGAGCGCTAAAACTTCAACATGCCTCACGAGAATGGCTTTAGTGCCGCCATTTTGTAATATTTCTCAATAACTTTTTTTTTTTAATAACAAAATATGTGCTTAATAACTTCCTCCAGTATAGTTATTCTATTACCTTTCCTTCCATCCAAGAAAAATTGACAAAAAAACGCTATTTTTCAAGCTGTTACAGTGGTGTAACCCCTTAAGCGAAACCTATACGAAAGTAAGTTAGTAAACACCGTGATGCTTTCCGCGGTCGTTGCCCGTAATCAGCTGTTCCGGCAGCCTGTTTGGATTTAGGGATCTTCGTAGCCGAAGGATTGACACAATAATTCGAAGCGTGATTTAAAGTAAAACTGTTTATTCACTTTGTAGCTTTTTGGTAATATGCCATGCACTGTTATTGTGCTGGTTGTTAGGTGTTATAATAACAGGTTGGCGGTGAACATAACATTTATATAGCGTTTATGATTTATAGGAAATGAGTATGAACATGAAATACAATATATATTAATAAGGTAGAATGATTTAAGCAATAAGCGTCAATAAGACAATATAATATGAGCGCAATAAGCGTTGCAATACGAAATAGTATGAAACAATGAGAATAAGAATAATTGATAATGATGATGGTGATACACAGTGGTATTAATGGTAATTATAATCTCTTACAATTCTTGATGATTGAAGATGGGTGAATTTAGTTTAAATAACACTTTGGCGAGCGTGTCCTTTCGGAGCTGGTATTGCGGCGAAAGAGAGCGTGTCCCTTCGATCCTGGTATTTCGGCGAAAGAGGACCTCTGTCTCGGGGCCCTTGTATTTATATGATTTTACAAGGGGTTGCGGGGTGTGCGCGCGGTATGAACTTTGCTCCGTTTATGTAATATTTTACGGTATGAAGGAGGGTGCGCAGTATGCACCTTGACCTGATTAGGAACATACGTCGCAGTAATTTTGGGGATTTTTGTAGGGACCAAAGGTTGATCTATATTTGGATTCGCATTTATGCTTCCGGGGTTTTTATACACGTGAATTTGAAATGCTCAACTCCTCGAAGGGATTTTGGGTGTTTTAATAGGAAAGGGACGTCGGTGGTTTTGACTGCTTTGGTCATTAAGAGGGTGTGAGACGTGGTCTCGATTTAAGAGATTTGTGGGGCGAGGGACTTGTTTAGATTCGATGTAAGAGAGGAATTTGTGCCGCGTTGGGCGAATAAGGGAAGGAGATTTAATGATTGACCGTCTTGAGATGGGGACCGCTAAGGTACATCGCCAAGGCGGCCGGGGTCATGGAAAAGGGGTAGTAATTGAGGTTTGGGGAAGATTTGAGTGGAGTTGTAGATTGATTTATAAAAGAGTCGAAATAACCGCGCGCGAAAAATCGTGGGGCGTCACACCGCAATGCCAGCAATATAAACTCGGCTTGCGATCTTTATCGGGATTTTATAAAATAGAATAATGTTTTTCTCCATCATCTGCGTACGATGAGTCGGAGCGATAAGAAGGCGATTTCGAGGGGCTCCGGTGACGCAAAGTCCAGGCCGTCGTGCGTGTCCGTCCTTTTCGTTCCTATTCAAAACCAGATGTTCTATTCTGGTCGTATCTACTCGGAGAAAGTGGGTACGACACTTCACGGTCGTGGTGGCGAGAATCTTCGGTGTAATGATCTCGGCGAGACCACCTGGAGGGTGATTCATTACGGGGCGATTGTCGGCGATTCCTTAATTTTCTATCTATCTGTAGCACGGCGTCGTAAGCTTCTTCATGTGTTTTAATGTCTTGAGCCTGAGCCCACACTTTCCAGGAAATTCGATCCGGTAAACCATCGATGAAGTTTTCCTTAACGTCTTTTTCCATTTCTTTGACGAAATCTTCAGCGTGATCCAGATACCTTTCCCGAATAGCTCCGCGCGCACAATAAACGAGATGACTAGTCCTGTCAAAGTACTGTCGCAGACTTTCTCCTTCGCGAATGCTTAGTTTCGCGATTTCGACTTGAAAATATAACAAACTTCTTCCCGGCGCGAATCTCTTTTTCATATGTTAGACTAATAACTTAACAGAGTCGAATTTATGCTCTAACGTGCACCTGCGTGCCGGACCGATCAGTTTCGTTAGAATTATTGCCAGATACTCAGCTTCCGTACCCTTAGGAATCAAAGTTAACCCGTCTTCCACGTTTTGTACGAAGCGCGACAAGGTTGGACTTTCACCGTCGAAGGTTGGAATTGACATTGTAATGTTCTGTATACATGTCCGTTTCGTCAAAAGCGACATTGAGTTTGCAATTGAAACTGTCAGGTTTATTATATCATTAGAAGAGACGTTCGCTTGCGCGGTTGCCATTTTTAAAATTACTAAGTGACTTGACTAGAGAACACTGGTATATCGTCAATAATAAATTACGAGTGATTTAACGTATTTAAAAACCCAAATTTTACGGCGATTCTAATGCAGTAGCATCCCACCGCTGTCACCAGTTCTGTTACGAGCCGGGGCAGCGGCAACGCGAGAGGCCGGCGAGAGGGGTATTTCCCAAGGAATACGGATATGAATTTGTTAGTTAGGTGCGCGGACGAACCTGATGCGAAATCGGGGAGCCGCTAGGATTATTGACGACGAGAACGAACCTGATGCAAAATCAGGGAGCCTCTAGAAATGGAGTCACACACTGACGAACCTGATGCGACATCAGGGAGCCGTAGGAGGGTGAAACGTCGTGAACGAACCCGATGCGAAATCGGGGAGTCACTAGGATAAAGTTCACAGACGAACCTGGTGCAAAACCAAGGAGCTGTTAGGAGGTTGGATTATTCACAGACGAACCTGGTGCGAAACCAGGGAGCTGTTCGGAAGTTGGTAGATTTACAGACGAGCCTGATGCGAAATCAGGGAGCTGTAGGATACGGACGAACCTGATGCGAAATCAGGGAGCCCTAGGAGGGGTGAGGTTTCGTGGACGAACCTGATGTGAAATCAGGGAGCCACTGGGTTGGAGAAGATTCCTTATTTTGGATGAAAGGTTGCGAACGGACCTGATGCGAGATCAGGGAGTCGCGGGAAATGTTAGTAATGCCTCGTAACTCTTAATTAATATTTGATACAACTCGAGCGGTAAAGTTGTATCAGTGGGTGAGTGCTACTAATATTATAAGGATCACTGGGTAAAAGATGGGTTTAACGAATCTACTCGATTTAGACGTGAACACCATTAGTATATTCAATAATTAGTTATTGTACAAATGTAAGTGTCGCGATTAATAATTAAATAAAGTGTGTATGTTACCACTAATTGCACGGTGTTGACGCACTGGCGATGCGGGGCGTACGAGTGGATATTTCAAAGTTCCAAATAGAATATAAACCGAACCCGCGGATTCTATAAGATTAACTTTGATTCCGACGGACACTTTAGCCTGATCGAACTGAATCTAACCAACTCTGTACGAGCGTGACACAACGTGACTTTACGCGTAACTCTATAGCTTTTAACCGACGAGGGTAGAAACCAAAGGGTTTATATAGTCCCAAAAATGAGTGGGGATGCGTTAGGAATTTCCATATAAGGAAATCCTTCGGGGTCGTCGTCGTGTCACTCCCGTTCCCATGATCGCGATCCAGATGGCCGAGATCATGACCCCCTTAGTGGTATGTGATAAACAAAAAGGCTTTTAGGGTGTTTTCCCTTCGCAGACGCGAGCTCGAGAATGGTTGAGAGCGGCGTATGGGAGGATTCCACATACGTAACAAGGTACTTCTCGTGATAACATTTCGCACTGAGATATTACATCACGATTGCCCCGGTCATTGTGTGTGTTATACCAATTTACATAGGGATATGACTAACATAAACAGAACGCCAGCTTATGTTTTTTAAATTTATATATTACGTACATCAATACGCAGCCAGACAATATCATTATACCGAATTTTATCGTAACCCATCGTGACTCTGACGTAGATAAGACTCGAACTTGATTTTCCACCGATTATGCTTCCAAGCGAAAGTTATCTAAGCTCCTCATTTTCTTATGTAATGTATCGGAATCAAATGAAATCTCCTTGATTTCAGAAATAAAAGTAATCGTGAGATTGTCTGGTAACATATGATTTATTTGCGGAGAACCTAGGTCCAGCAACGCGCGAGATGATCTTTCATCATTTGCTCCACGTAGTATTGCTACCGTTGATGTCATCGTACAACCGGACTTGAGTTCTAATACAAATACTCGTATTTTAGAGATGGTGTCGTGGAACCCGTTTTTACAAGATACCTGCATATAATCGTTGAAGAGTACGATCCCTATCCAAGTATTAGTTTCCGCTAATTGATGGCAAATTGAGTGAGAACTCTTGGCTAAGGCCATTGGGCAATGTTTGGACGGATCGTCATATAAATTTTTCGTTCCTATTTGAGTGCAGGGGTCCTGCAAATGTATCAAGTAACGCGGAGCGTACCATTTACAAATTATTTTTTCCTCTAGTTCCTTGCACGAATCAAGTTCGCGATTAGAGGATGCGTAGTATAATCCATCGCGACATGTGTAATTGACGATTGAATATATAGTTTAATCCTAGTTGCGGTTGATCAATCGCGGGTACTAAATGCTGGGCTGTGAAATCTTGTTTCACGGCTTCTAATTTACATCGGAAAGTTTCCAAACTAAACAATGTTTCTTTATCATCATCCATGTTTTTACTATAAGATTTCCCTATCGAATGGTTAGCGACACTTTGCAAAACACTTATACGGTTTTCCGGACTAACTGAATTTTCTGAGCCAACTACGATTTCCGTCGTTCGATTTGCCCTGAGGTATACCTTTAGGCTCGCATGCATCCGTTCCAAACTCCCGTTGGACTGTGGAGTCAGGTTGTCTTGGGTCGTAAGAATGTAAGAATGGTCTTGTTCGGTGGTTTCGAGTGGTCCCACGATGTTCAAGGCTATCTTTTGCTTAAACTCGGTCGCAGTGTCCGTGATCTGCATAGGTGCCCTTTCCTTCTGTCTATGGATCTTCTCTCTTTGACACTCTGCACAGCTCGCTATGTATTCGTGCACTTCCTGGTGTATTCCGGGCCAGTAATAGCATTTGCTGAGAACTTTCAGTGTCTTGGTTATTCCCTGGTGTCCAAATTCTAAAGATTCATGGAATCGTTGTAAAACCTGTCGTCGTTCTTCTCCGTTTTCCGGTTGCTTCAGTAACTCATCTCCTAATTCCACGGTAATTGCGGGGTCGTTGAAGACGTCCCTCAAGATCGTC
Organism: Andrena minutula; assembly: GCA_929113495.1. NCBI lineage: Eukaryota > Metazoa > Arthropoda > Insecta > Hymenoptera > Andrenidae > Andrena > Andrena minutula. The sequence continues at coordinate 24,109,144 of OV815996.1, forward strand.
TTCAGCTCCTTTTTATCTCCTTCGTACAAGTTCTTGAACTTGGCCCGGTTCATATAAATGCGCTTGATGCCTTCGGATATCAGCTCTTGCAACACATCGGCTAGGAAAGTTCGACATGTTGCTTTGTCGAATCTTTCATACATAGCTACCACCAGTAAAAGGTTATCTTCCTCGAGCATCTTGCTTAGTTGATTGTTATTACTCATTTCGAATTGGAGGGGAAGCGCATCCTTGGAGACCTCCTTTACAAATACGAAATTCTTTCCCCAGCCTGGCGGTTGTACCTCGGTAAAGCACACTGGGTTACGGCTCAAAGCGTCGGCCACAAGATTCTGCTTGTCCTTAATTTCGCGAACAATTTTACTGTGGTCTACGATTTGAGTTTTACACTTTTCTACACAATCTTCTGACTTCACTTTCCATTGAACATTATTACAGTTTAGCATAGAATCGATTACTATCTCAGGTTTTAGCAAGGTATTTTCGTATTCTTTTGCACAAACAAAAAGTGAACCAATGTCCGAAATATTATCTTCTGAATTAGACAATGGTATTCCTTTCAACCTTGGGTTATTATCACAATATAGGACTGCCAAGTCAGAATCTGCGGGAGGATCGTTACGTTTCTTGTACATACTCGATATACTAGTGTCATTTGCTAATCTATTTGTAATTTGTGTTGGATGGGGTTCACTCTGTCTCGATGACCTTTGCTTTGTATGGCTTCTTTTAATCTCGCATTGATGCCCAATGAAGTCCATGTCATTACGATGCGGCGAGTCACGACTCTGCCGAAAGGACATTTTTCCCTGCACTGAGGGTGCGTATCTATTAATGGTCCCAAACTCCTGTTGTAGCGTCTTACACAAAGATTCAAGTGTTGATGGATAACCCCAGTCGATTTCTCGGCGAGCATCGCCTACCACCTTTTGCGTGAGAACGTATCGAACGTATAAATCCTCGGGTGGGGAGGTACTCTCGAAGATATTTTGAATCTCGTTAGTGAAGGTTTCCACTGTGATATTCTTTCCGTCGAATGACGTTACAAATTCTAAACTTTGTCGGATATTTCTAACTTCAACTGCAGTATTTCTTGCGGTACTGTTTGATTTTTTGGAAGTTCTTGCTTCACAAACAATTCTCGGGACGAACGCGGCATTTGCACCGGGTCGAATACGTTCAAGCTCGTTATTGAATTCATCGGTCAAGCCATCAGGTCTTGGCTCACGATATCCACTGAATAACGACATACTGATATAATTTGTCAGTGACTAACAGGGTAACTAGAAGATGTACTCGCATGGATTCCTCGGAGTCGATGTTTTATGTCTTCTGTCGATTACCTCGATGATCTTGATGCGTCCCAAATGCACGGATCCTCGGATAGAATTTTCTTCTTGTGGATCGCCTCGACGATCGTAGTCTATCCCACCGCTGCCACCAGAAATTGTTGTTACGAAGTAGAGAAGGCACTCGTGCTTTCTCAGTAACTTTGAAGTTTATTGTAGATAGACTTTTTATTTACAAGAATGAAAACTGTGCTTAAGGTAACGAACGCGTACAATGAGTATAGGTCGGTTGTCCGTACTGGAATTAGTGATGGCGATACAGCCCCACATGTATCGATATTTCGTATCGATACGTATTGACAGTCCAAGTATCGATACAACTGATATATGGGAGACGAAGTATCGATATATCCAATATCGATACGTACGTATCCACATGAAAGCATGCAATCCAATTGGTCGTTTACTGACTGGGACTTTAGTCGGAGGTGAAGAAATCGGGCACTAGAGGATCACTCAGCGTTCGGACCAATTATGCTCAACAATGGAGGGGGAAAAACACCGACAGGAGGTAGTGGTAATGGTGCGTGAACTGATCGCCGATCACTATAGTGTCCGCGTTTGTGCTGCGGTGCAGTTGTATCGATATTCATGGGTTAAGTATCGATACAGCAATATATCGTTACATTAAGTATCGATACAAAATATCGATGTATTGGTTACAAAGTATCGATATTCCGATATATCGATATTGTATCGCCATCACTAACTGGAATGTCTCGCATCGGGTGGTGGTCTAGGGGTTTTATACTCCTTGAGGGCACGACGCTTTCCTCTGCTTGTTGGCGGGAAAGTCTGGCGGGAGGATTTGGCGGTCCTCTTTGGAGATCTAGCGCTAAAATCTATTGCGAAGGTCCGGAGAGATCTGGCGCTAAGATCTATCGAGAAAGGTGTATCGGGTGGACCTGACGAGAATTTATGGTGGTCCTTTGTCACAGGTTGGGGTGATCCTTGTCTATAGGCGCCAGCCTGGCGCATAGCGTAACAACGTCTGCACAACATTCATGCCGATCTACCGTTCTGCCCGAGCGTGCCAAACCACCTGGCAGCAGACAGTACAAATTACTCGCGACGGTATACGATAAGCAGCGTTACGTTATTCATTATCGCAACCTACAGCAGTGCATGCGTCACGGTTTTCGTATTACAAAGATACACCGCGTGCTTCAATTCGCTCAATCCCCCTGGCTCCGCGATTACATCGAACTCAACACACGGTTTAGAACAAGCGCGACAAACGACTTTGAAAAAAAATTGTACAAATTGATGAACAACGCGGTATTTGGTAAAACTATGGAAAATGTACGAAATCATGTGGATGTAAAACTTTTAACGCATTGGGATGGGCGATATGGCGCGGAGGCAATGATCGCGAAACCGAATTTCCACAGCAGAAGTGTTTTTTCGAAAAATTTAATAGCTGTTGAATTGCGAAAGCTCGAGGTGAAATTCAACAAACCGATGTACGTGGGTATGTGCATTCTGGACATATCAAAAATTTGTTTGTACGAATTTCGCCACGAGTGCATGTCGCCCAAGCACGGAACAAATTGTAAAATTCTATACACAGACACAGACAGTCTAATTTATCACATTCGATGCGACGATATCTATGAATCTATGAAGCACAATATCGACAGATTCGACACCAACGATTATCCCACCGACAATGTATATAATATGTGTGTGCGTTATGTCAGTTGGTTGCTACTCATTTGTGCTCCGCTTATTATCTATTTTTAAAAGTGTTATAGATCGAGTTTTGATCTTTGTGTTCTACGAGTGCACTCGTCTGCATATCGCCTGTGCGGTCTGTTCTTTATCTATATACAACTGCTGGTTTCTTTCGAATATATCTTCATTTCGGCATTAAAGCCTAACTTTTCTGTGAATCTTAAGTGACTTTCGTGGAACCGTTTTCGTCTTGCTCTGTTTTGCTCGCACACAGTTGTCTTCGTACCCGTGAGTTCACATTCGCACGCGCCTGTTTTGTTTGTGTGCACTTCACTTGGACCCTCCAGCGGTGCTCATCCATTTGGTGTCATCAGTTCCATTTGATATCTCCGTTTTTGTTCCTTCTACCTGTGGTTTCCGCCTACTCCTGTAATTTCGTCATGTCGCAATACGGTGGCAAGATGTGCAATGGTTGTGGGAAGATAGTATCCAAACCGGTTAAGTGCCTCACTTGTGGCACTATCTCGCATCCTGGCTCTTCATGTTTGGCCCGCACTGGTCACCGCTGGGCACCTGGTGAATTACTTGATTGTTCTGCCCGAAATCCTCCTTTGCATCAGTCGGTATCGCAGATCTCTGACCCGAACACTGAGTCGAATAATATCATCCTTCTGGATTCTATCCAGCAAATGATTTCACGGGAGCTTTCAAATTTTCGCGAAGAGATGAAGCGCGAATACAATGCTGGCATGGACAAACTCACCACAACTTTACTTGGACTAACCAACAGGATAGACGAATTCGAGGCTAGACTCGATCATCTGGAATGTGCAAATTCTCCCACAGATGAGGAATCCATCATCGCCGAGATGGAAGAGAGGCGCAAGAGATCAAAAAACTTAATAATACAAGGACTGGTCGAAACTGATACTGGAGCCAACCCTTCAATCTCCACTGCTCATCAATCCAATACCGATACTGAGCAAATAAAACGGATTTTGGAATCCGCTACCTCCTCGAATATTACTCTAATCAAAGCTTTCAGGCTTGGTAAAAGAGCTACAGGGAAGATTAGACCTATCTGTGCAGTGCTGTCATCTCCTGAGGAAGTCCACCTAGTTCTTAGAAACAAGTCCAAGATCGAGGATCCTATCCGCATCTACTTTGACCTAACGTCCAAACAACGGGATTACTTGAGCAGCCTAAGAAACTAGCTATCAGCTCTTCACGAAAAAGGTGAAACAGACTGGACCATCAGATACTTTAATGGTGCTCCCAAAATCATTAAACGTCAAGCAACATCCCCAAAAAACGCGTTATAAAGCCATTAGTGTATTACCAAAATGTTCGCGGCTTACGAACCAAGCTGCTCGATCTCTCTCGCTCCATTGTATGTGCTGCGGTACATTATGATATCATAATTTTTACCGAAACGTGGTTAAACTCAAATTTTTCATCGTCTGAGCTGGGACTCCGTGGGTACGCAGTCTATCGGTGTGATCGGAACATCAATACTAGTACACACTTGCGTGGTGGAGGCGTCCTAGTGGCTGTCAATAACGCGCTTCCCTGCACGCTCCTTCAAACGGCGACAACCAATGTTGAACACTTATTTGTTAAAATCGGCCTGTTGTCATCGAATCTTATTGTTGGTGCTACTTACATCCCTCCTTCCTCGAGTGCCTCCATATACCGGGATCATAGCTACACGGTGGATGACATCATTGCTAAAAATCCAAGCAGTTCACTTTTACTCTTCGGGGATTACAACCTTCCTCACTGTGAATGGTACCTCGACTCCTCCAGCATCATCAAGTCATCTATAGCTAGTAGTGCACCTCTTAAGGAATCTGAAGCCGCTGCGTACTTAACTGAGCTCCTAAACTTTCATAGTCTGCGCCAATGTAATCGAGTCACTAATTTTCTTAATGCTCGGCTTGATTTGTGTTTCAGCAACCTAACGAACTTGAGTATAGTCAAGTCGGTGGACGCGCTTCTTCCGATTGACACCTATCACCCCGCTTTATTTACTCAAGTTGTTCCACATGTCCTTATCCCGGAACCCACCCTTAGTGGTTATCGCTACAACTATAAATTAAGTGACTATGCCTCGATGAACAACTTTCTGGGTTCTGTTGACTGGGATAATGACATGTGAAATCTGTCAGTTGATGACTCCCTTGAGTTTCTTTATCATCAGCTGTATACCGCTGTTGATTTATTCGTTCCTAAATATGTAAAATGTCACTCGATTAGTACTTATCCTGTATGGTTTACGTCTGAATTAAAGTTGCTGATCCGCAAAAAGAAAGCCGCGCACATTAAGTATAAGAAATCATGTCTCCCCTGCGACTATGTCCACTTTTCTAGTCTCCGATCTGAATGCAAACGGGTGTCTGCTATGTGCTATCAGCAATATTGTAATCGTCTTGAATACAACATCAACAAGGATGTCAAAGTCTTCTGGAACTTTGTTAATAGAAGCACCTGTTCTAGTACTATCCCTACCACTATGAAGTATGGGAATGACTCTGCAAGCTCCAATGAGCACATCGCAAATTTATTTGCCGGGTATTTTGAATCTGTTTATACAACTCCTGTTGTTACACATGCTCCCGCTGTGCAATGCTGCTCCGTTGACGTCAACTCCATATCGATAAAAATTAGAAAAGTACTTGACAAAATTAATAGCTTGAATAATAACAAGGGTCCAGGTGAAGATAGCGTTCCGTCTGTTTTACTAAAAAATTGTCCGTATGTCCTATCTCGTCCACTATGGTTAATATTTAACAAGTCACTATTTACTGGTCACTTTCAGGTCCCCTGGAAATGCAGTTTAGTAACTCCGATCTACAAATCCGGCGACAATTCCAACGTAACCAAGTATAGGCCTATCTCTGTATTGAACGTCATGGCAAAAATTTTTGAAAATATTATTACCGTCAAGTTATCTTCTTTGGTGTCTTCAGTTATAGCCGATGAACAGCATGGTTTCATTGCGGGAAGATCAACTGTCACCAATCTGGCATTATTCTGTAGTTTTGTAGCATCATCTTTAGATAGGGGTTACCAAGTGGATGCGGTATACACTGATTTTAGTAAAGCGTTCGATACGGTTGACCACAATATACTATTCTCCAAACTGTCTTCCATTGGTTTTCGTGGTACCATGCTCAGCTGGCTTAAGAGTTACTTGTCGGATCGATCTCAAATTGTAAGAGTCAAAGATGCATATTCCGAACCTGTTTTGGTCACATCTGGTGTCCCGCAAGGCTCGCATCTTGACCCATTATTGTTTACCCTCTTCATTAACGACATAGCCCATGTGTTCAACAATAGCAAGTTTTGCATTATGATATTGCAACAATAGCAATATCAACTTCCGAATCTGATGCGCTGGGCTTGCAATCCGATCTGAGCATGGTAGAAGACTGGTGCCGTCGTAATAATCTCCGTATCAATGCAGATAAATGTCATGTAATACATTTTTCACGTGTTAAGTGTGCTTCTACCTTCAATTACTCCATTAACGATACTCTTCTTCCGCCAGTTAATGCCGTTCGCGACCTCGGTGTCATCATAGACTCGAGCTTGACTTACTCTCAACACGTGGACCACATTTTCCGCTCTGCTACGAAGAAGTTGGGTTTCCTACAGAGATTTTCTGCTAATTTCTCTAATCCTTATACGCTCAGAACGCTGTATTTCTCTCTCGTATTACCACTTCTCGAATATGCATCGGTTATATGGTCCCCGAGCCTTGTTAAGCACAGGACGTCTGCTTGAAAGGGTGCAGCATAAATTTCTCCGTTTTGTAGCATTCAAAACTGGTTGTGCTATGTCCTACACTAATCATGACTATACCCAAATAATGGACAGACTTAAAATGGACTCGCTCCACAAAAGAAGGCTAATGGTAGATCTTACTTTCTTATTCAAAATTCTCAACGGTCATATTTGCTGCCCCGAGATCCTCAGCAAATTGTGTCTGAATGCGCCGGAACGAATGTTAAGATCTTTTCCCTTGTTCAAGCCCGCGCTCCTAACAACTAGTGTAGGACATGCCGATCCCATTAATAGGATATCCAACCTGGCAAACACGCATAGCCTCGAACTAAATTTCTTTAACAATGCACTAGCACCCTTTCTAACAGCGGTGCGTAAAATTTCTCCTAATCCACAGTAGTATGTATTTGTTTCGTAACCTTGTAAATTTCTATCTGTGATTACCTCACACAATCTTCTCTTACTTATTGTATAATTGCTTACTAATGGCTAGTTCCGTTTAAATAAATAATAATAATAATAATAATAATATGCCCCGCTTGAATAAGAAGGCTCCAGGGCTGATGAAGGACGAAAATAACGGTGCGATAATGAACGAATTCGTAGGTCTTAGAGCGAAAATGTAAGCACTTCGCGTAGATGGTAAAAAAGATACGAAAAAGGCGAAATGCGTCAAGACCAACGTTATAGTCAGAACGATAACTTTCGACGACTACGCGCAGTGCTTGGAAAGGGAGATCGAAATGGTTCGCAGACAATCATGCATACGGTCTAAATTGCACAAAGTGTACACTATTTTGGAATCCAAAATCGCTCTAAGTCCGCACGACGACAAGCGGTATATCGTACCCGATTCGACCGACACTCTGCCCTGGGGACATTATAATATACCATTGTGAAATAGAAATTTAATTTATTTTATTTATTGTGTAATATATAAGTGGCGGAATTATTGTATAAAAAAAAATGTTCGCACATGTATATGTATCATTGTATTTATTGAATCATATATTATTATTATTTTTTTTACAATACATTATTTTTTTACAATACATCATTTTTATTTATCCAAGAATTGTGTGATTTATCAATCCCCAACCACTGGACGTACACCTTATCCCCCTTCCTACGTAAGACTTTTTCCACTAGATACACATCCGGATCGGTGACGCGTTGCAGTTCGTAGAATCCTCCGGCAACAGGTTTTCCACAGGAATCGACGAGCAGATACGTCGCGGGATCAGTTGCTTTTAATTTGGCTATCTTAAACACCTCCGTTGTCCAATTGGGCGTATAGCCTTTATCGAAGATGGTTTTGAATTTGCTCACGCGCACAAACTAGCCCAACTTGAATCTCGCTGGAGCGGGGATCCTTACGTTGTTGAACACGGTGGCTAGCAGCTTGTCAGCGATAGCAGGGGTAACAACGCAAGGACGCATTTTGATGGTTCTATGTTTTCGCGCGTTATACTCTGCGAGAAGACTTGATAGCAAATCGATCCATCTGTAGGTTCCATTGAACGTAAACATTTTCCACATATTGATCTTCAAAGTTCGATTGAAACGTTCCACGACGGAGGCCTTCATCACCGAATACGTCGAATAATGATTAATGTCATGCTTTGCCAATAGTTTCTGCACATCAGCGTTGTAAAATTATTTTCCTTGATCGGTTTGCAAATGTTTCGGATATCGATCTCTAAATATCTTTGCAAACGCTTTAGTCACCTCAGCGCCACTTTTAGTCTTCAACGGCATCGCCCAGGCATACTTGCTCAGCATATCGATGACGGTGAGTATGTAGTGGTGACCTTGGTTGAATCGCGAGTAAGGACGCATTTCTACAACGTCAGCTTGCCAGAGATCGTCGTATCCGTGCACTATGACGCGCCTCCGCGGGAAATGTCTTCGAGCTGCAGCGTGCAATTCCTCAACGAGTTGTCGCTTCTTGCGACCATGGTTTTCTTTACTCTTGGATGTCGATAATGGTGGCATGTTTGATCGCAGAGGTGTCTTTGACACTAATGATGCGATACTTATCGTGTACATGCATTATGTGCTCCCCATCGGTCCGAGGAAATTCTGGACAAGATCAACCGTCTCGCACGATTCTCCTTAGCAGCGCTGCTGCGGGATAGAATTCGACGCCTGCGATATCTTTTGAACGCTGTTTTGCAACGTCAGCATATCTCTCCGAAACACGACCAGCTTCCTCTCTAATTTTTCCTGTTGCTCTCTCAAAAGTTTAATGCTCTTTTCCATATATAGTTTATTGACAGCATCGGTGTCAGCCGTGGGTTGCGCTATCCGTCGTATTTTTCGTGATTTTACATCAAAGTCAACACCGGTCATGCAAAGAGCGTTATCTCGCATGTAATTTCGAAGCAAACCGTTCCATTTGTAGTAGTCGATTCCAGCTGTTCCACACTTTTCGAGCGACACCCCAAATTTGTTGATCGGCATCTCGGTGCATACAGTGCGCGTTATCAGCGTGCGGTTTAATTTAGGCAATGTGGCCCACCTCGCGAAGTTCCTTCTCGATGGATGTGATTTTGTTATCGAGACCCGTGTGACCTGCCGCGCGCGATGCAATGAGCAATTTAAGTCTATCGACCAGCTCGTTGGTATCGTCCCAGTGCACGTAATCGGTCTTCTTATCGTTTACCGTCATGAGTCGTGGTGTCCTTAGACCTTTCCCTGCCCTTCTAACCGATGAACGGGGGACTTGCGGCGCAATTACATGCTTGTACTTGTATCCCTTGTTGCTCAATATGTGATTGCGAGCACCATGATCCTGTCTGTGGGTGTTCGTCGCAAGCAGTATACTTTTGTATTTTTGTTTATCGGCCTCGGTGTATACAGTATCGTCTGGAATTCTCTTGAAAATTAGTTTGTAAAAGCCCGGCGTTCCTCTGTATCTTACACCATCGATGAGTATATCATCATCCTTGTCTATATCGAAAGCCTTATTCCCAAGCATCATCTTATTATTGGCAAAGTATACACCGTACACATAGTCTATGGCGTTATCTCCATCCCTACTTAGGATTGCATCCATGTATTTTTGCCCCAGCGGACCGAAATGACTGCGAAACGTTTCTTGTCCCTCGGATGTTTGAAGTTGTTCTCAAATATATATCACAAATGACTTATCTGCAGTAGTTTCGAAATCGTCATCAACATCAATGGCTGAGAGCGATTGTACATTGGGAAATGTATTTATTGGCGTGATAGGGACCGGAGGCTCGTTTAACGTAGTATTCTTTCGTTTCCGCTTCGATTGAACTGGTGTGGAGGTTACGAGTGAATAATCTGATGACGCACGCGATTTCCACTTTCTCTTCAACGTCGATGTGTTCCATTTCGGGTGGATTTTTGTTTTAGAGGTTAATGTTTCATTCTTTTCAACGTCTATGCTGGTCTGTGGTAATGTGTCAGCCTCTGTGGTATTTTCCACTATATGTTCCAAGGGTTCGACGATAAGTTTAAAGTATATCTCCAACGCGATATCTTCCTCTAACTTGCCAGTCTTCAAAGCCAAGTGTTTCTTGCGAATGGCTGCACTAGTTTTTGCAATTTCCTTCGCTATCCTCTCGCGATCCTTAACCTCCAAACTATCGATATCAATCATCATCGTTGTACCGCAGACGTTGCTTTCTCATCGAAGTGTTGACAGCGATTGACCATCTCACGGTATGACAAACTCGTTAAATCCCTTTCTATAAAGTCCATTGGACATCGCGCTATCCTTATCTATTACCGCGAAACCATACTCTCGGTGCCAACAATTACGACACAACGCGCAGAAATCGTCGTATGACATATCGGTGTTTACGTGATCGTTGTACACATGTTTCAAGTTGGTACCATCCTGCTTAAACAGAATCAACAGATTCGCATTGTCGCGTATAAGATGTTTAGGAATCTTTGCATACGTCTGACAGAGATACAAGCAGTCAACGTTGGAGTGACGCCCAATTGCAAAGTACTCTCGTATCGTATTTTGCTTGTCACATGCCACGTCATCAAAGATAAAAATAGAATTCGGAAGCGATTCGCTCGGTGGGATGACGTCACTGTTATTCGAAAACGTAAAGTAGCCAATTTCATCTATCGGAGTCAATAAATTCTCCAAATATTGATATTTCGGCTGTTGCAGCGACTTGGAATACACGTACACGTTCTCGAAGCGGACGCCGTGTGGACTTTCCAACAAGCTGACCAGCACGTTGGTTTTTCCACAATTCGATGGGTCGCAAATAACACAGCGGATAGTGTCTGGTAGCATGCTACCGTGTCTACGCTTTGAATTCGGTGACATCATTTCCGATTTATCGTCAAAATTTGTCACGCGTATCCTTTACAGGTTGTCGCACCAATCGCATCCTCGATGTGAACTGTGAAAACTGATTTTCGGAGCGATGACACGTCCTATTTATAGTTCCGCGCTGAAGCGAAAACACCTCAGTATTCAAAATGCTTCTGATCCTGCCGGATAATTACGATATTCGAGACCTAACCTCTGAGCAGTTGAAATATATACCAAAGATTATTCTACTCCGAGAGTTTGAAAGACACATTGATCAGTTGTGGGACAAGCTCTCCGAGCATATAAAAGCCGATTCTGAGGTTCAGCAGTATCGTCGGTGCTTGGAACATTATAATCGCCCTTGGCAGCGAACGCATATCGACGGTCCAGCACCACTGATTAAAAACTGTGGTGAATGTCGCCGACGAGAGTGAAGAAAGGTCGTGGTTTGTAAATCGGGCGATAAACGCGCTACCTTTCGAATTACATATTCCGGGATATCAGTTTTGTGGTCCAGGAACTCATCTGACAAAACGATTGGCAAGAGGGGATCAAGGTATCAATCCGTTGGACGCCGCGTGTCGCGAACACGATATTGCATATTCGCGTAGCAACGACCTCGACGAAAGGCACGCGGCAGATAACGTACTCGCTGACAAAGCGCGAAAGCGCATCGTTGCGCGAGACTCGACTCTGGGTGAAAGAGGTGCTGCGACAGCCGTTTTTGGCAGCTATGAAAGCCAAGACGAAAATCGGAATGGGGGTGAAAACAAAATCCCGCAAAAGTACTACGAAGAGAGCATCGAAAAAAAAGCAGATTCTTCCGGTGGCAAAACAGGGTGGTATATTACCACTTCTCCCACTGCTAGGTGTTCTCGAATCAGTAGTGGAGCGGCGGGGATAGCCAAGGTGGTAAACGATAATAAGGCGGCGCAACATCAGCTGCAGGAAATGCAGCGTCATAATCGCTCCATGGAATGTCGCAGACTTTATCTCGTATCGTACATGCGCGTACAGGGAATACCGAAACGAATAAAAACGTCGAAAAGAAAATAAAAATGCGTGTGGACATAACTACCGATGTGCAATTGGCTGAGTTGGCAAGACGTATGCATATTCCATTCTTTAGAGGTGGTTTTGTGTGCAACGCGCTACCAGCTGGAGGAGTACGTCGAAACGAGAGCGGTATCGTAAATTTGGATAATGTCGAGGGGTCGGGAACTCATTGGTTGGCGTATGCGAAGAGAGGGTTTCGAGCTATATATTTCGACAGCTTTGGGAATCTTCGGCCGCCTAAGGAATTGGTACAATATCTGGACAAAGATACTGTGAAAATCGAATACAATCGAACGGCTTATCAGAAGTACGATCAGAGCAATTGCGGGCAACTATATCTACGCTTTCTACAAACGATCGGCATCAAATTTAAGGATTGACTTCCCACCACTCTGATTCAGTACTAGTCTAGTCGTACAGTTTGGAATATGTCGCTAACATTCACTCTAACCGGCAAGAGTAGCACCCTCGCGGTGAGCTACTTTCCACCTATAGATTTGAGCGACGATGATTACGAGCTTGGTCTAACAACCTTTGAAACTTATCATACAATACCGAACATCGACTGGAGCAACGATAAATTCTACTTCACCGCAAATTTTGACATCGGCAACAGCGACGACGCCACTCCCGAATACATTACGATTCCCCACGGCTCCTACGAACTAGACGCCATTGCCAAGTATTTGAGGCAGCGAGTACTCGAGCGGTATCCAAAAAATGTCGGCGGCACCGATGCTAACGATGGCGATGTGTATCCTATAGTTTGCGTCCCAACAACAATACCATGAAAAGCGAACTGTACTGCTCGTTCACCGTAGACTTTACGATGCGCAATAACATTGGATCGTTACTGGGATTCTCGACGAATCGGGTGTTGGAACCAGGGCGGTGGCACGAATCAGACGATCCGATTAATATCATGAACGTGAACATTATTCGAGTTGAACGTAGCGCTACCGCTGGCGCGTACAACAATGGAAAGCGCGTACATACGATACATGAATTTTCTCCGAGAGTCCCACCAGGATATAAGATATCGGAAACGCCCGCGCAGATCATTTACCTTCCAATCACCGCACGGGTCGTTACGGATCTAACGATACGGGTTGTGGATCAAGACGGACGGCTGCTCGATTTTCGAGGTGAAGAGATTACCATCAGATTGCACGCACGACGGCGACGACGATAATACGTGTGGTGCGAACGAAAGAGATGCTTGTGTTGAACGACTCCAGAAACTCGTTTCTTCCAAACCAAATTGTTTACAACGACAACAATAACAATAACAACAGCTCTGATCACGCTAAAAAGAAGAGACTCACTGCTGCAAACATTGCATTTTTGAAATCCTTGGGATTCACCGTGAGCAATTAAGTTGAAAAATGGCTGACATTCTAAGTATTGGAGGGAAGCCGACGTTTGATGATCGCATCGTCAAGCTCGAGACTCACACATACAACCCATACGCCAACACAACGTTTGGACACAGCGACGAGATAAGAATACCCATACAACAGCAGGATTTATACACATTACCGTGTGAAAGTTTCCTCTACGTGGAGGGAAAATTTAAGATAAATAAACCAAACGACGCATTAACGGTGACATTGGGAAATAATTGCATGGCGTTCTTATTCGATGAAATTCGATACGAGCTGAATGGTGTGGAAATTGATCGCAACAGAAACGTTGGAATAACTAGCACACTGAAAAACTATGTATCGCTGACATCTGGCGAAGACAAAAATATGGAGAATGCCGGATGGGGCTTGAAACGACGCGATGGGCTAAAAGTGAAAAATCATTTCAATTTTTGTATCCCACTGAAATATTGGCTGGGATTTTGTGAGGACTACAAACACATTATTATTAATGCGCGTCGCGAATTGATTTTAATACGATCGCGCAACGATAACAATGTTCTAATTGGATCGCCGATGTTGGAACCAGAAATTCAATTAGTTAAAGTACAATGGCGGATGCCTCATGTGACGCTGAACGATGTTAATAAGCTATCGTTGCTACATACTTTGGACAGTGGACGAAACCTGAGCATTTGTTTTCAATCGTGGGATATGTATGAGTATCCTCTCTTACAGAGCACTACCAAGCACTCATGGGCCGTGAAGGCATCTGCGCAGTTGGAGAAGCCGCGTGTGATTATCCTTGCTCTACAGACTGATCGAAAGAATGATATGTCCAAAGATGCTACTATGTTCGACAAATGCAAATTAACCAATGTGAACGCTTTTCTGAACTCGGATTTTCACCCATATGATAACATGCAGGTGGACTTTGACATGGATAAACATGCCATCTTGTTTCACATGTACATGCAGTTCCGTAAATCATATTACAACTGTTACGATGGATTATTCACCGTGGCCGAATTTTTAGAATTTGGTCCCTTCGTGGTGATTGATTGCTCGCGACAAAATGAGTCGGTTAAAAACGGCACCGCGGATGTGAGCATAGAATTCGAGTGTAAAGAGAACGTACCGGCAAATACTACGGCCTATTGTCTTATTCTGCACGATCGGGTGGTTGAATACAATCCGCTGACAAACGTGGTGCGCAAAATTAATTATATTGCCTGCCCTCTCCTGTGTCAAATTCGTACCAAAAAAGAAAATTTCATCGAGAAAATCGAGATGCTTTACGAGAAAGACTGCATTCCCCCATCTGTCTTGGAAGCGAGCAGGCCTCTAAATTGTATCGATAATGTCCGCGCCAACATTTGTTGACCTGCAAGGGTTCATCGTCGATGGAAGTTTTGTCGTCAAGGAAGTGGCTGTCCTGCGAAAGGGAACAATTCTCTCGCATTATATTTTTCGGAGTTCGATGTCACAATATCTTCTTACGAAATCTGACAAATCAAGCATCCGGTGGTTGACGGCGAAACATCATGGGCTACGCTGGGACGATGGAGAAGTTCCATACATCTGGCTAAACAGCTAATTACGAAAGCTGTAGCTGATGCGATCGACGAACCGTTCGGTACGCGATTAAAGTGGTGCGATCTAGTCGAATGATGTGTCAAAGAAGCAGGGGAAGAAGATGTGTGTGTGTGTGTGTGAATAAGGAGAGGATGGCCAGTGTAGAAGAAGATAAGTACACGGAGGAGGAGACTTCCGTTTCCGGTCGCGTGAGTGATAGGTGTTGCGAGAGCGTGTGTGAGAGTGTAGAGCGGTAAGAGAGGTGAGAGTGAGAAGCAGAGGGCAGGGAGTGAGTGGGGAAGGGCGTGGGGAGGAGACGAAGGGAAGTGGGCAAAGGGAAAGGGAGTAGGAAGTGTGGTGCCGAAACTGTTGTGGATATAGGGAACCATTTGGAGGTTAGGGAGGAAGAACAGGTGTGCGGTTGGCGGGAAAATAGAGACGGAGGACAGGTAGCGCGATCTGCGGGTGAAAGGAGGAGTCAGGACTTCTGACGGGAAGGTGGGAAATTTAAACAGGAGGAAAAGGAAAAGGTTGGAGAGTACAGGAGAAAGGAAAGGAGATAAGGAGAAAAAGGTGAATAGGAGGAAAAGGTATAGGGTGTAGGGAGCAAAGGAAGGAGGGGAGGAGCAAGGTAAATGGAGGACGGAAAGGGAAAGGAGGAGCGGGAGGTAGGAAGCGGGGTAGGAAAAGAGAAAGAAAGGCCGAAAAAGGGGGAGAGAGGGAGGAAGGGCAGCGTAGCGTAGGAAGCGAAGGAAGTCTAGACAGTATATGGAGTAAAAAGAGGAAGGAGAGGGAGGAGGAGGAAGGAGAATTGGAGAAGGATGGGAAGGGTTTTAAGCGAAGTGGTAAGGCCCTAAGATCACCGGTGATAGGGTACTTATGAGGTACTTAAGAAGGTGGGGGAGTGGGAGAAGGAGAAAATAGGAGGTGGGGTGCAGGATGTCGCGGAGAAAGGGGTAAGGGAGGAATGGAGAAATAGGTTGAGAAGGATGGAGTTAAAACAGGACAAAAAGGAGAGGAAGGAGAGAAGGAACAATGTTATTGTGAGGGGGGTAGGGGGGGGAGGGAAATGAGGTGGAGGAAGAAGTCAGGAAGCTCTGGGAAAGGATGGAGGTGGAAGGGGATGGAATAAAGGAGGTAGTGAGGGTAGGTGGAATAGGAAGAGGAAGGGGAGGAATGGCATTGGTAAAACTGGGAGGTAGGGAGCAAAAGCGGAAGGTGATGGAGGCCAAGAAAAATCTGAGGTGTAGGAGGGAAAGAATAGAGGATGACCTCACGGAGGAGGAAAGGAGGGTGAGGTGGATTATAGAGGGAGAGGCACAAAAGGAAAGGGAGAGGGGAAGGAGAGTTCAGGTAGGATATAAGAAAATGTGGGTGGACGGGAAAGTCAAAAGGTGGGATGAGATGGGGGAAAAATGGTTGGAGGAGCAGGAAAACGAGTGATGGGGGTAGGGGGCAGGCGGATTTAAGGAGAGGGGAGAAAGGGAGAGAAGAGAGAAGGTTTTACAAAGTGGCCTTCTGGAATGTAGCTGGAGTGAGAAGGAAAGACGGGGATTTTTGGAAAGGGCTGGAACAGTGGGATGCAATGATATTGCGTGAGACGTGGTTGGAGGGAGTGGGAGAAAAAGCTGCCCAGGGGGTATGTATGGAAAGGGCAGTGGGCAAGGAGGGATAGTAAGAAGGGAAGAGCGAAGGGAGGAATGATTATGGGGGTGAGAAGGGGTATAGAAATGGGAGAGGGAGGAATAGAAGAAAAAGAGGGAATTATGTCGAAGAAAGTGAGGTTGGGAAGGGAGTGGTGGAGGATTGTCGGGGTTTATGATAACAAGGACTTACAGAGGAAGATGGAGGAACTAGGTGAATGGATCGAGGAGAGGGAGGAGGGAGTAAGAGTTGTGATAGGTGGAGATTTTAATGCATGGACAGGGGAGGAAGGGGGAGAGGTGTGGGAGGGGGAAGAAGGATGGGGAGAGGGTAGAGGGGTAAGTAGGAGATCAAAAGGTAAGGAGGTGAATGGAGAAGGAAGAAGGTTGTGCAGATATCTGGAGGAAAGGGGATGGGGAATACTGAATGGAAGCGTGGAAAGGGACGAAGAAGGGGAGTGGACGTTTTCAGGGGGGAGGGGGAATTCAGTAATAGATTACGTGTTGGAAAACGAGGACACAATGGAGAAGGTGGAACGACTGGAGGTACGGGAGAGAGTGGATTCGGACCACCACCCGGTGGTGATATGGGTGAAAGGGGTGGGTACGGAGGAGGGAGATAAGGGGAAAAAAGGTGGGGTGATTAGAGGAGGAAGTAAAAATTGAACCGAAGAGGGCAGAATGGAGTTTAGGCGGGGTTTTGGGACAAAGGGGCGGGGGAAAGGGGAGTGGACGAGGACTGGAGCGAACTGAAGGGAAGGATTAAGGAGGCAGAGGGCAGCATGGGGAAAAGGGAAAAGAAAGGGGGTGGGATGAGGAGTGCAGAGAGGAGAAGGGTAAGGTGAGGAGAGAACTGAGGAAGTGGAGAAGGGAAGGAGGGAATGGGGCACTGTATAGGGAAAGGAAGAGAGAGTATGAGAGGATGTGCGAGGAGAAAAAGAAAAAGGAAGTGGAGAGGTGGGAAAAGGAAGTGGAGGAGGTAAGAATGGAGGGGCAGGTCTGGAAGGTGGTGAACAGGGGTAGGAGGGTATTCCTACTAAACAGTAGAAGGAGGGTAAACGAGGGGATAGAAATAAGGGAATGGGACGAGTATTTTAGGGGGTTGTTAGGAGGAGTGGAGTGGAGGGTGAGGATGGGAGGGGGAGAGGGAGGGGTGAGGACGGAGAGAGCGAGTTGGGAAAGGAAGAAGTAAATAGGGTGGTGAGGAATTTAAAGGACGGGAAGGCGGGAGGTGGGGATGGTATCGAAAATGAGGTGTGGAAATATGGGGGAGTGGAAGTGGGGGAGTGGTTATGGAGAATCTGCAATAGGGTGTGGAAGGGGGAGGGGTGGTCAGAAGAATGGAGGGAGGGGGTGAGTAGAATACTAGGAGAGTTCCAACCCGGGTATGCTGAGCGGAGCACGGTGGCGGGGGGAAGTGGGGGCGCGCGGGGGGGGCGCGGCGGAGGGAAACCTGGGCGCGGGGCCTGCGGGGTGAGGAAGACAGGTTGGGCCGAACTCCGGGCCGAACCGCCGCGGAGGCCTCTCTAGACCGGAGAGGTCTGGAAATTAAACAATGAATCTTAAAATTATGTGATGAGGAAAATAAACAATGAATCTTAAAATTATGTGGTGAGGAAAGACGGGCAAATAAATGGGGAAGCAATATAAGTTTAAGAAATTTATTTTAATATTGAATAAATATAAAAAGAATATATAAATATAAAAAATATAAATATAAATATAAAATAGAATATAAATATAAAAAAAGAATATAAATATAAAAAAGAATATAAAAAAGCATGTAAAACAGAATATATATATATAAATATAAAAAATATAAAAAGAATATATAAATATAAATATAAAAAATATAAAAAGAATATATAAATATAAATATAAAAAAGAATATAAAATAATAAATGTAAATATATAAAAAAAAAAATAAAAAAAAGAATAGGGGCTAGAAAGAAAGGAAGAGGCTAGAGAGAAAAGAGGGAGAAGAAATAATATTTCTCTAAGGGGAGAGGATTTACCGCGTAAAGAGACGCCGAAGGAGACGGTGGAATATGTGTTAAGGCACGAATTACAGGTAGAAGCAGAAATCGAGGAAGCCTATTGGGTAGGAAAGGGAGAGAAAAGAGGGCTACTGATAGCGAAGTTAAAAAGCTGGCAACAGAAAAGAGCAGTAATGCTAAAGAAGAGTACATTGAAAGAGAAGAGGCTGTTTATTGACAATGACCTGACGAAAAAAGAAAGGGAGATACAAAAAAATATTAGAGATATTGCCAAGGCGGAAAGGGAGCAAGGGGCAAAGGTGAAAGTTGGGTATAGGAAAATAAAAATCAACGATAAGACATTTATTTGGAAAGAGGAAGGCGGGCTGAAAGAAGTAAATTTTTGGAGTCGGCAAAGTTCTGTGAACCTCTAAATTATTGGAGGATCGCAGAGCCTACAAGGACAACGAAAGCACGACAAAAGGCAGTACCAACACCCGTTCCCCGCGTGCCTGCGAACGTAGATATGCGGGGAGAGGGGGGTACACAGAATCGGGAAAGGAAAAAGAATCAAAGAAATATAGATACATTTAAAATAGGATACTGGAATGTAGCAGGATTGTTCAGCAAAGACAAACAGTTTTGGGATTTTTTAAAAGAACTCGATGTAATAGGATTAGTTGAAACGTGGATTGAAGAGAAACAATGGGAAAGATTGAAAGAAAATTTGCCACAAGAATTCTCATGGAAATGTAAATATGCCACCAGAGAGAAAAAAAAAGGGAGAGCGATAGGCGGAATTATCACAGGCATAAGGAAGGGCATAGAAGAGGAGGAATAGAACGCTGGAACGGAACATATCCAAGAAAGGAGAATCAGAATACAGAATGAAAAATGGAGAGTAATAACAGTGTACAGCAGAGATATGAAGGATACGAAACAAGAGCTGGACCATTTAATAGAAGAGAGGGAAGTGGAGAAACTGATTATCGGAGGAGATTTCAATGCGAGAATTGGACAGGAAGGGGGCGATTTTAGAATAGAAGAAAAGCATGACGTAAGGAGATCAAAAGACAAAGTCAAAAACACAGAAGGAAAGTTGTTATTAGAAATGGTGGAGGAAAGAGGATGGAATATTCTGAACGGGAATATGGAGGGAGATGATAAAGGAGAGTATACATACACGGGGCCGAGAGGCAGCACAGTAATTGATTATATAATAACAAATGTCGAGACGAAAGAAGATATCAAGAAATTCACAGTGGAAGAAAGGGTTGAATCAGACCATATGCCTCTGATAGCAGAACTATATGGGGGAAATAAAAGAAAAGAGCGAGGGGGAAATCAGGAAGAGGGGTGGAGAGAGAGAAGAGTCTGGACAGAGGAAGGGAAAAGAGAGTTTCAAAATGAATTAAACAAAATAAGCTTCAATACGACCGAGGTGAATGAAATGGTAGAAGAAATGGTAGGAAAAATAAATAACGCAGTACGGAAAGAAGAAGTAAAAATAAAGAAATGGAAATTGGGCAGCTTTAAGTGGTGGAATTCGAACTGTACAAAAAAGAAAAGAGAAGCCAGAAGAGCGCTGAGGAACTGGAGAAGGGGCAAAGGAGACAAAGAAGACTATCAGAAGAAAAGAAGGGAGTACAAAAAAGTGTGCGAAGAAAGGAGAAGGGAATTACAAGAAAATATAGAAAATGAGATAATGCAATTAAAGGGAGAAAATCAAATATGGGAATATATAAATAAACAAAGAAAGAAAAGGATAGGGATCTCCAATAACATAGACTTAAAAGAATGGAAGGATCATCTTAAAACATTACTAGAAGGCGTCGACTGTAAAAAAGAAGTAGGAGAGTTGGAAGAAATAGACAACACGGAAGGAGAAGTGGAGGAGGAAATAACAGAAGCAGAAGTAAAAGAACAAATCAGGAAATTAAAAAAGAAGAAAGCAGCAGGGGAAGACAAAATAGAAAATGAAGCCTGGATTTACGGCAACGTGAAAATAGTAAAAAGGATCACAGAAATTTTCAATAAAGTATGGAAGGGAGAAGGATTCCCGGAGAGGTGGAAAGAAGGGGTGATTTCACCAATATTCAAAAAAGGAGATAGAGAAAAGGTAAGCAACTACAGGGGGATAACGATCCTAAACACAGCGTACAAAATATATGCTATGGTCCTAGAAAAAAGATTAAAAGAGGAATTGGAAAAGAACCACATAATACCAGAAACGCAAGCAGGATTCAGGAGCGGTAGGTCGACAACAGATAACATTTTTATTCTGAACTATGTAGCTAACAGAGAAATACAGAAAAAAGGGGGGAAGCTGTATACGTTTTTCGCGGACCTAAGCGCGGCATTTGACAAGGTGGATAGAGTGAAACTTCAGAACATCATGAAGAAAAAGGACATAAGTAAACGCTTGAGGACGAGAATCGGAGAAATTTACAAGGAAACAAGAAATACCATAAAAGCAAACGGAGAAATGTCATCCAAATTCTGGACAACAAAAGGGGTAAGACAGGGATGCCCACTGAGTCCAACGTTATTTACAATATATGTAGCGGACTTGGAGGAAACCATGAGGAAAAACCAAGCAGGAGGAGTTAGAGTAGGAAAAGACAAAATCTGGACTCTAGCATATGCGGACGATATAGCGTTACTAGCAAATGAACCAAAGGATCTTAAGGACATGATACGAAGGTTTGGAAAATACCTTGAAAGGAAAGGATTGCAACTGAACTCAGAGAAATCTAAGATGCTGATTTTCCATAAAGGAAGAGGAAAGAAGAAGAGAGAAGAATGGGGCTGGCAGGGGCACAGTCTGGAAGAAGTAAAGGAGTTTAAATACTTAGGGTATAATTTCCAGAAAAATGGGGGCAGAGAGATGCATATAAGGGAAGTCACAAAGAAAGCTAGAATAGCAATGGCGCAGATATGGGGAATAGGGCAAAGAATGTTCAAGAACAATTTTGAGAGAAGAATGAGAATATTCAGAAGCATAGTGAAAAGTATCTTGTTGTACGCGTCAGAAATTTGGGGATGGATGGAAGCAGAAAAAGTAGAGAAAATACAGGAGAAATACATAAGGTGGACTTTAGGTCTGGACTTCAATACACCTGCATATCTAATTTTGGAGGAAACAAAAACGGACAAAATAAGGATAGAAGCTGGGAAAAGAGCAATAAAATATGAGGAGAAAGCGAAACGACTGAATAAGAATAAAATAGTACAAGAATGCTGGAGGGAAATAGACACGAAGCAAGCAGAGAAGAAATCGAAATGGGAGGAGATGAGAGACGCATACTACAGGCAAAAAATTATGGATATGCAAGAAATAGAAATAGAAAGAAGGAGGGGAAGAGAGTTTGCCGAGGAACTGGCGCAAAGAGACAGGGCAGAGCAGATCCAATGGCAATACGACAGAATACAAGGAGGCAGATACAACGCACATTACACAGAAATCAGGGATAACCAGAGAGCAAATTACCTAAACGGAAACTACAGAGGCAGAGACCAAAGCATGATTGCAAGGTTCAGATGTGGGAACGAAGAGCGGGGAAGCAAGTACTGGAAGGAGGAAAAAGAGACAGTATGCAGACTATGTAATGGGGCTAGAGAGACGCTGGGTCACATGCTACAAGACTGTAAGGATCTGAAAAGAGAAAACGCAACGATCAGAGGGATACTAAAGGGAGAAGAAGAAGGAGCGGAGTGGATGCGAATGGTTCTAGAAAAAAGGAGAAGAAAAGAAGAACAAGATGAAGGAAGAAGTCAAAACGAAAGCACAATTTTGAAATAACAGTCCCAGAAACACTTACACACATAACACATGTAACCCCATTTTGAGGCCGAAAGGCGAAAAAAATAAACCTATTTACTTACTATAAAAAAAGAATATAAAAAATGTAAAAATATAAAATGCAAAATAAAATAAAAATATATTATGCGGGTGGTGGTGGTGATGATGGCGACGATGGCGATGGTGGCGATGGGGGTGATGGGGGTCGCGGTCGCCGCAGGGATCCTATCTCTCGATATTGGACCCAAGGTCGCCATAATCGCGGCTCCAACAGTTCACAATTCTAGAACATATACACAAGCATTGCTATAATATTTACACATTAAATATGAAAACACACATACACAAAACATTGCAAACTAGTACATACCAGCGGTGACGATGGTTGCGATAGGGGCCGCGACGGTGGCGATGGGGGTGATGGGGGTCGCGGTCGCCGCAGGGGTCCTATCTCTTGATATGTGACCCAAGGTCGCCATAATCGCGGCTCCTGGGGAGGCACCACCTGGGGTTCATTAGGAAGCTCCGCCAGGAGCTGTGCTAAAAACGCTAACTGCTCCCTCAACAGTTCACAATTCTAGAACATATACACAAGCATTGATATAATATTTACACATTAAATATGAAACACACATACACAAAACATTGCAAACTAGTACATACCAGGGTGACGATGGGGGCGACGATGCTGGCGTTAGGGGCCGCGATGGGGGTGACGGCGGCGGCGACGGTGGTGACGGCGGCGACGGTGGCGATGGTGGCGACGGGGGTGGCGGCGACGGTGACGGCGGCGACGGTGACGGCGGCGACGGTGACGGCTGCGGCGACCCCCAATCACTAGACCATATAGGTGAGGGCGGTGGAGAATTAGAAATCTAGAACACCACGATTTAATATAGACATAATCTTAACAATTAAACGCGGTAAATGATAAAATATTTATATGTACATACCTCGGGGTCGCACTCCGGGGCGATTCTTGATACGACCATTTTTTTTCACCAAATGTCACAAAAACTGTTAGAACACTATCAACTTGTCTATCTTCAAAGCTTTGAAGAAAACTGGTCTCGCTGCATCTCCTGGCTCTCGCATGTTAAAATCCCCTCCTGTCATGGCATCGAGAAATGTATAGCTTTGCAAAAGTAGGATGCTTTTGTTCTTCATCATCTTCGTCGCAGGCCACCCGTGCTCCAGCTGCATTTTCGCTGACAATCCTCCATGTACTTATCTTCTTCTTCACTGACCATCCTCTATGTACTTATCTTCTTCTTCGCTGACCACCCTCTCCTTATTCACACACATCTTCTTTCCCTTCTTCTTTGACACGTGATTCGGCTAGGTCGCACCACTTTGGTACCGAATGGGTGTCGAACATGCATCCAGCCATTTCTAAATAATTGCAACTACCGTCTTAATCTAGCATACATCATATTTAGGAAGTTGGTGTGGAGAGGATGAAGAAAAACATTTATGCATTAAAAATTGATTATATTTATTTACGAATTTCTCTCTGATGTTTAGTCCACCAGTTGAATATTTTAAATACATTTTGCAAGGCACAGTGCTTTGCATGTCTGCCACATCGCAGAGTATCAACTACATTTAGCTTATTTAGAGATTGTATATCCTCGTAGTCAATGTCTAGCGTCTCGATGATCACATCCGCTCTCGTACTTTCATCGAGGAAATCCGCAAGCCATTCGCGTTTCTGCAGCCCTTTAACGTATACGACATGGCACATGTCATCTTCTTTATCGATCACATCAGCTACAGCTTTCGTAATTAGCTATTAAGCCATAATGTATGGAACTTCTCCATCATCCCAACGTAGCCCATGATGTTTCGCCGTCAACCACCGAATGCTTGATTTGTCAGATTTCGTAAGAAGATATTGTGGCATCGAACTCCGAAAAATATAATGCGAGAGAATTGTTCCCTTTCGCAGGACAGCCACTTCCTTCACGACAAATCTTCCATCGACGATGAACCCTTGCAGGTCAACAAATGTTGGCGCGGACATTATCGATACAATTTAGAGGCCCGCTCGCTTCCAAGACAGATGGGGTTACCAGTTCGCGTGATACCAGATCGAGGAGAGTTCCCTCGAGAATTTCCCCCACCTCGCGCACACTACGCCAGAGCAGCATGTCCGTGAGTTGGACTCCGAAGTGCCGAGCTCACGAACACGCTGCTCCGGCGTAGTGTACGCGAGGTGGGGGAAATTCTCGAGGGAACCCGTCCTCGATCTGTCATCACTGGCTCTGACCGATCACACTGATGAATTTTTCACAGCGAGGTAAAAATTCATTCGTTGTTTACAAGCGGTAATATTCATATTTTCCCAAGAACGTTTCTACAATATCCGTTTGTAACATTTCTAAATGGCAAACAAGCACATGGTGGGGTCTTTAGGAACTTTAGGCATTCTACAGCCTGAGTTAATCCGTATATTGCTCTGTCAGTGGATGGTACATATGTATTTTGGAACCAAATGTGGTAGATATTTTCTTCCCCCACTTCGTCAACAGAGAGAGGGTCCCCCCTTCTCGAAGAACGATGTTTCCAAAATGTTAGTTTCATAATTATATCAAAACAACAACTACTTTCATGTCATTTTCTCTTCTTTATCCAATGAAGTGAAAAATATAAATTAGTTGAAAGCAGAAACCTTGTAGGTACTGTACGAATTCTCATTATTGTTATACCTGGTTATGGATGGGTATTCTTTCATTGGCATACATTTATATTCATAATACGATATCATTTGTTGAGACGAAGTAAAGAAGTTAGAACATAAGGTCATTTAATGTCGCACGAGGTTGTAAATTACATATCGAGGCCTCCAAGAAGTCAGGTACATAAACAACAAACGGTGGTTCTCTCGTTGAACCTTATTTCACCGTGCTAGGCAATTGTTATAATATCTACATATGCAAGATGTGGCAAAGATGATACTAATATAGCAATTAAAAAGTATTATCCAACATCAATACGCCACGCGAAGGGGTAGAAGGGAGGTAGTCCGCTGACTGTGTGGAATGCCACCTGCTTGATCCTCCCGACAAATTCAAGACCGATCTCTTATTTCTCGAGTATAAACACGCAAGGTATAGGGAGGAGATTATATTATGTCCAGTCGGTCCTACATTCCATTGACGCGAGGCGTACTGGTCATTTTGCAGAATAATTTCGTTTCCTACCCTATTGCCAAGGAAACATTCTTCAATCTAACATAAGAACATCTTCTTCTTTTGGTAATTGTGCGGACCTTAAAATTAATTTTCGTCACGGTCAACGTTCCGACCATACTTTTTATTCTTTTATGCTGTAGCGAAACACGATTTATTGCCTGCCGAGCGTAGAGGAAATAGCTTGTAGCAATTGGGGAGTAATCCTAAAAATTGTTCCGCTGTTCTGCAAGTTACTTGGCAGATGTTTCCTAATTACTTTATATCGTGTAGGGGGCCGAAGGTCTAGTCCTAGTGTCATAAAGCTGTAGTAAACCGTGGCCCGCTAATAATCCGTTTAGGGCATCACTCATCACGCTACATCATGGAACTTCGCGCCCCAGATAGCACCATACATCCCAAGGACGTCCGTTCTATGTCCAGTTTATATCCGAACGTCCTACGTCCATTTTGAACATACCTACTATTAGCGGGCGAAAAGAAGATCCCTAGGAGGCGGGCTCGGGCGATGCAGTCCACCGATGTGACGATTGGTCGATTCACCTATTTGAACACACTTCTCAAGACAGGGCACACATATTTTGTTTATTGGCTGAAGTAGGCACATACATTATCGTACCGCGCGACGAATCGAGCGATCAAAACACATCGAGATCGAGTGGGATAGAGCGATCTGACCGACAAACGTCAAAGCAATAGCGTAGGCATCTTTAACGGTTAACTATTAATATTTAATAACTTAAACATTTCCTCATTTTTCACAATATGTTCACGAAAGTATTATCCTGATACTAACCCAATGATAATACTTTCTGAACATATTCTGAAAAATAAGGAAATGTTTAAGTTATTAAATATTAATAGTTAACCGTTAAAGATGCCTACGCTATTGCTTTGACGTTCGTCGGTCAGATCGCTTTATCCCACTCGATCTCGATGTGTTTTGTTCGCTCTCTTCGTCGCGCGGTGCGATAATGTATGTGCCTACTTCAGCCAATAACCAAAATACGTGTGCCCTGTCTTTAGAAATGTGTTCAAATAGGTGAATCGACCAATCGTCACATCGGTGGACTGCATCGCCCGAGCCCGCCTCCTAGGGATCTTCTTTTGGCCCGCTAATAGTAGGATGTTCTTAAGACTTAAATTTCGGATGTTCTAGGTACGTAAGTTTCTTAAGTCCTACGGACGTTCTTAGGACTTAAATTTCGGATGTTCCAGGAACGTTCGTTTCTTAAGTCCTACGCATGTTCTTAGGACTTAAAATTCGTATGTTCTTGGAACATCCGTTTCTTAAGTCCTACGGATGTTCCCAAGACCTAAATTTCGTACATATATGTTCTAGGAACGTCCTTTTCTTAAGTCTTACGAATGTTCATAGGATTTAAATTTCGGATGTTCTAGAAACATCAAACAATCTTTTAAGTCACGTGATTGTTTTGGACTACTACATTTCGAATGTTCCCAGAATCTTCGTCTCGTAAGTCTTGTGAACGTTTAGAAGAACTGAATTTGCGATCTTCGAAGAACGACCGTCTTGTAGGTTTTACAGATGATTAAGGTTAGGTTGCAAAACAGTCTTATGATTGAATCTGGCATTTGCGTTATTTTTTGTGCAATGAAGTCGCTGAAATGTTCCCAGATAGCATACGATGTCTTAAGGCAGACATCTTTAATTTTTACACACACGACGTCTTATAGACGTCAGTCTTAAGATGTCGTTAAAACATCTGTCTTGAAACGAATGTGAAATTTTAAACAATGAGTCAAGAGGTCGAATGATGATATTCTGTAGAATATTTCGCGTCAATGCGTGTATTTTATAAACAATTAAATCTAGTTATATATCTAGAAATGAGAACTATTTTCAAGGAAGTGTCTTGGGTAGTTGCGAAAAGTTGCTTCGTAAGTTAGGAGACCCTGGGTTCGATTCTCGTCACCGCCAAATTTTTTTTCTTAATGTCCTAACCCAGACTTGATGAAGACGTCTTTTGGACGTATTTAATTTGTAATTTCGGACATTCAGGAAACGTTCTGAGAATGTCGGCACAGCACGTCCTCAGGACGTTCCACTTTGTAAATAGGACCTTCCTAGGACATTTAAAGAACTTAACGACGACGTACAAGGGACATATGGACCTTCTGGGGACATCCTTCGAACGTACAGTACGTCCGGAACGGACGTTCTTGGGACGTACATAAGATGTCTTTGTGCTATCTGGGGCGTGTGTCGATAGGAACACTGCACTTTCCATGGCATATTTATCAAATTCTTGTAGTTTTATTGGAACTATTGACGCTAATTTATGACGAATTGACGTTAAATAATGTCAAACTTATATATTAACACTTTTAGTATCAATTTCCTTAGTAATATTCGGCATTTTTAAATTGCAAAATACAGGATGTTACATTTTTCCCATTTTTGGGGATTTACCCCCACTGTGCGACATAGAATACACGTATTTAATCCATGACTGCAAAATATTCGCGAAGTAACTAATTATTTGCTATTACTTAACAGAATCGACACTACTTATTTTGGGGCTCCAAAAATTGTTTTCTTTTATATCACCAAAAATTAAAAGACACGATTTAAAATTCTGCACGAAAAATACATACAATCACAGACACGTGTTTGTACACAGATCAGAAGTAGGCGTCATGATATTTTAACCGTTTTTAGGTGCTCATATTAGTAGTCTACAGGTAACATAAAAATACATATCTTTTGAATTCTGACTTCTTTCCTTATTTCTTAAGATTTTGTCACACTGTGGCAATGGGTCGCAGTGCGACTGGTCGCTAGACTCCCTCCCGGAGGAGTCTAGCGATCGGTAGTCGCAGTGCCGACCCTGCGACCAGGTATAATGGGAAACAGACCCTCCTCGCATTGTGTTGACTCTCGAGTAGCCTAGGCTGGTACTCAAACAGACTTGCGTCAGGCTCCTACGTCTGGCGCATACCCGCCGATCGCAGTCGCATGTAGGAGAAGAAATATATGCTTTCCCATTGCACCAGTATACTGCGACCAGTCGCTGCGATCAATCGCAGCGACCAATCGCGTGTAGGAGATCCCACCTTTAGGCGGCCGAAGATTCCCAAAGCTGTCGAAATATATAGCTCGACCCCCTCTCTTCGCATACGCTACCCAATGAGTTCCCGACCCCTCGACATTGTCCAAATTTATGATACCGCTCTCGTTTCGACGTGCTCCTTCGGCTGGTAGCGCGTTACGCATAAAAACACTTCTAAATAATGGAATACGCATACGTTTTGCCAACTCAGTCAATTGTGCATCGGTAGTTACGCCCACAGGCATTTTTATTTTCTTTTCGACGTTTTTTTTTCTCGTTTCGCTATTCCCTGTCCGCGCTTGTACGGTGCGAGATAAAGTCCGCGACCTTCCATGGAGCGATTATGACGCTGCATTTCCTGCAGCTGATGTTGCGCCGCCTTATTATCGTTTACCGCCTTGGCTATCCCCGCCGCTCCACCAGCTAATGATCCGAGAACACCTAGCACCGGGAGAAGTGGTAATATGCCACCTCGTTTTGCCACCGGAAGAATCCGCTTTTTCGATGCTCTCTTCGTAGTTTTTCGTATTTTGTTTTCACCCCCATTCCAATTTTCGTCTTGGCCTTCATAGCTGCCCAAACAGCTGTAGCAGCACCTCTTTCACCCAGAGTCGAGTCTCGCGCAACGATGCGTTTTCGCGCTTTGTCAGCGAGTACGTTATCTGCCGCGTGCTTTTCGTCGAGGTCGTTGCTACGCGAATACGCAGTATCGTGTTCGCGACACGCGGCGTCCAACGGATTGATACCTTGATCCCCTCTTGCCAATCGTTTTGTCAGATGAGTTCCTGGACCACAAAACTGATATCCCGGAATATGTAATTCGAAAGGTAGCGCGTTTATCGCCCGATTTACAAACCACGACCTTTCTTCAATCTCGTCGGCGACATTCACCACAGTTTTTAATCAGTGGTGCTGGACCGTCGCTATGCGTTCGCTGCCAAGGGCGATTATAATGTTCCAAGCACCGACGATACTGCTGAACCTCAGAATCGGCTTTTATATGCTCGGAGAGCTTGTCCCACAACTACTGATCAATGTGCCTTTCAAACTCTCGGAGTAGAATAATCTTTGGTATATATTTCAACTGCTCAGAGGTTAGGTCTCGAATATTGTAATTATCCGGCAGGATCAGAAGCATTTTGAATACTGAGGTGTTTTCGTTTCAGCGCGGACCTATAAATAGGACGTGTCATCGCTCCGAAAATCAGTTTTCACAGTTCACATCGAGGATGCGATTGGTGCGACAACCTGTAAAGGATACGCGTGACAAATTTTGACGATAAATCGGAAATGATGTCACCGAATTCGAAGCGTAGACATGGTAGCATGCTACCAAACACTATCCGCTGTGTTATTTGCGGCCCATCGAATTGTGGAAAAACCAACGTGCTGGTGAGCTTGTTGGAAAGCCCACACGGCGTCCGCTTCGAGAAAGTGTACGTGTATTCTAAGTCGCTGCAACAGCCGAAATATCAATATTTTGAGAATTTATTGACTCCGATAGATGAAATTGGCTACTTTACGTTTTCGAATAACAGTGACGTCATCCCACCGAGCGAATCGCTTCCGAATTCTATTTTTATCTTTGATGACGTGGCATGTGACACGCAAAATACGATACGAGAGTACTTTGCAATGGGGCGTCACTCCAACGTTGACTGCTTGTATCTCTGTCAGACGTATGCAAAGATTCCTAAACATCTTATACGCGACAATGCGAATCTGTTGATTCTGTTTAAGCAGGATGGTACCAACTTGAAACATGTGTACAACGATCACGTAAACACCGATATGTCATACGACGATTTCTGCGCGTTGTGTCGTAATTGTTGGCACCGAGAGTATGGTTTCGCGGTAATAGATAAGGATAGCGCGATGTCCAATGGACGTTATAGAAAGGGATTTAACGAGTTTGTCATACCGTGAGATGGTCAATCGCTGTCAACACTTCGATGAGAAAGCAACGTCTGCGGTACAACGATGATGATTGATATCGATAGTCTGGAGGTTAAGGATCGCGAGAGGATAGCGAAGGAAATTGCAAAAACTAGTGCAGCCATTCGCAAGAAACACTTGGCTTTGAAGACTGGCAAGTTAGAGGAAGATATCGCGTTAGAGATATACTTTAAACCTATCGTCGAACCCTTGAAACATATAGTGGAAAATACCACAGAGGCAGACACATTATCACCAGTGAGCATTGACGTTGAAGAGAATGAATCATTAACGCCTAAAACAAAAATTCTCCCGAAATGGAGCACATCGACTTTGAAGAGAAAGAGGAAATCGCGCGCGTCATCGGATTAGGCTGTGGTTACAGTGGACGCGTTTTCGCGCGAACTGAGCATCGCGCGAACCGCGCGGATTCGCGCGACGTCGTCGCGAAATTTCGCGCGAAAATTTGTTTTTCAGAAACACGTGGCTGTAATAAATAGATATTTTTACTCGTATATGACGATAGCCAAAATGGATACATCGTTTTTTAGAGGTGCTTTTCGATTATCCGGACGCCACTGCCATCCCTAAATTAATGGGTGGAGAGTTGAAAAAACTGGAAATAAATGAAAAAAAAAATTATTCATTTTTCGTTTGGTTTAGGTTTAGATTAAACAATCATTGTTGAACAAACCAAGTAATTTTTCTGAATATTTTAGAATGTCCCCAGACACATTCTATTATATTTTAAGCAGTGTAGAAACATAGGTATATTTGTAAAGTGTCAAATTTTCGTGACTGCATTTCGTCAGAAGAAAGACCTACCATTACATTTTTAGACAAGTACATACTTTATTTCCTTTTTAATTTATGTTTGTATTTTAAAAATACAAAGTACTTTATTTTGTATTTTATGCAGTATATTAAATAAGTGTTGCTGAAATACATTAAAGAATTAAATGAAAAATGAAATAAGAATGAAACGATTAAATAATATTATTTATTATGTTTGTCTCTTTTTTATTATTTACTATTTTTTATTATTCAAAATATTTGTTTGACAGCTGCATCAGATAGTGCGAGGTTAGACATTGTATATGTGTATGTAGTGTGACGTCGTAGATATTGTAGATGTATTGCTATACAGAGATTGTCGCCGGACTTCGCGCGACCAGAAACAAATCGATTTGATATTGCCAGCGAAAATCGCCTATCGTCGCTAGGCATTTGAAATCAATTTCTGATCGGGTATAGATTAATAAAACTATGGACCCTGACAAATTGATAAATTTGGTGTTCGTACGGAAGCCCTTGTGGGATCAAGCCTCAAAGACATACCACAACCGAGGGACAAGCCAAAGATTGTGGGATGAAGTGGCGAAGGAATTAAATGTACCACGTAAGTAAAATAATAAGATTATTTCATATAGCGCGGGTACATATATAAACTATATTGTAAAGAAACAGTTTCTGTGTGACTTCCAGGTGAAGTGGCTAAAAAAAAGTGGAAGGGCCTCCGTGATACGTACCAACGGGAGTGCAATAAAATAAAATCGAAAATCCGTTCAGGCGCTCCTGGAGGGGAAAAGAATTCTTCGACATGGGCATATTTCCAATGTCTAAATTTTTTAAAGGAAGTGACCACACCACGACCCTCCACTGGGAATATCCCCGCACCACCACCACCCACCTCTCCAGAAATAATAATAGTTCCCCAGGCAGACGAGACAGATGAATTAAATTTAGACGATGACTTTGAAGATACGACTGAAAATGAATGTGTTCCACACACACACGCACATACATCACAAACGTCACCTTTATACATTGCCATTGACAATCTCTCAGAGGATGAATGTTTACCACATACGCACGCTCACACATCACAATCGACCACACACCACAAAACTACGACACTACGACCATCCAAACGAAAACGTTCACATAACACAATTCAGGACAAATTATTACGTTTGGAAGAAGAGAAGCTAAATTTAATGAAGGACAGAAACCAGGACAGTAACTACCACTTTTTAATGGGCCTATTGCCCCAATTAAAAAATATTCGAGACGACAGGCTACTGATTACACAAATGAAAATACAACAAGTACTCTTGGACGAACTGACGACAACACCAACAGTACACGCAACGCACACCTCACATCACGACACATCTGTAAATAAATGACAACTTGTAAACAGAAAATATTAAATATAAAAGTAACAAATAATGATTTTATTATTGTAGTGTGTACAATATATTACACGTACTGGAAGGGTATTTCACCCTCAGGACTAACAAAATAATTTTTGAACACTTCTCTCACATGATTTGCGGATCTACCATAATTATTGTACCGCCTTGATACAGGCAAATTTCTGCGGGGTGTTGGGTTATTATTGTGACATGCTAATACAACACCTTCTCTATTAATAATTATGTTGTGCAATAAACATATGCATTTAATTACAATGTCTACATTCTCTGGGCTGATGTGCATTTCTGTTTTCAGGCATCTCCATTTCGCTACCAAGATGCCAAATGCACATTCAACGCAACGTCGAGCTCTAGATAATCTATAATTGAATATCTGCTCTTCTGGTGTAAGATTCTTCCTGGAATATGGTTTTAATAAATACGTTTTGAGTGGATAGGCCTCGTCACCTAATAATACAAATGGGGCCGAAATGTTTGTAGACGGGATATTTTCATTTGCTGGCACATTAAATGTATTTGTCTCCAAACGTTTGAAGACATTTGTATCAGTAAATATTCCAGCGTCGCTTTGCTTCCCATAAGCACCAACATCAATTGTGATAAATCTATATTTTGAATCAGCTATGCCTTGTAGAACAATTGAAAAGTATTGTTTATAATTATAATATAACGATCCTGAGTGATGAGGGCATCTAATTCTAATGTGTTTCCCATCAATACACCCAAAACAATGTGGAAAATTCCAATTTTGCCAAAAATCACTTGCGATACTTTTTAAATTTTCGGCGGATGGAAAAGGCATATGTTTGCCATGAAAATAATTCCATATTGCAAGGCAAGTCGCATAAACTATTTTCCTAATTGTAACATGGGAAACTCTGTATGAAAAACTTAATGCACGAAACGACATTCCAGTAGACAAAAATCTGTAAGCAATACTTATTTTGTACTTCTTAAAAAACAAAATATAATACAACATATTTTCAAAAAACAAAAAAAACTTAAGGGTACCCAGGGTACCCTCCGGTCAAAACGCTTGTAAAATACTTTCATGAATTCAGTTTCTTTTTTTTAATTCATGAAAATCACGTATTTTTCAAGCGTTTTCACCGGAGGGTACCCTTAATTAAAATAAAGTATACAGGTACTTACCTGAGTGTGATGGCAAGTCTTTCTTCTGGCGAAATACATTCACGAAAATTGGACTCCTTGCGAATGTATTTTTCTATACCACGTAAAATATAAAAAAATGTCTGTGGGGACATTCTAAAATATTCAAAGAATTTGTTCGGATCATTTAATAAATCTTCGAATAGCCTGTGGTATTCACCATTCTCTTTTCGCGAAACAAAAATAGCATTTACATGCTCCCTTCTGCTACTCATTAATAAAATTCTTAATAACGGATTGTCTAAGCAAAAATCATCGATGTCGTCCATTTCGATTATCGTCATCTACTGATTAAATAAATATCTGAAAAACAAATTTTCGGGCGAACTGAGCATCGCGACGATGATAATCGAAATGGACGACATCGATAATTTTTGCTTAGACAATCCGTTATTAAGATGGAGATGCCTGAAAACAGAAATGCATATCAGCCCAGAGAATGTAGACATTGTAATTAAATGCATATGTTTATTGCACAACATAATTATTAATAGAGAGAAGTGTTCAAAAATTATTTTGTTAGTCCTGAGGTGTGGTCACTTCCTTAAAAAATTTAGACATTGGAAATATGCCCATGTCGAAGAATTCTGTTCCCCTCCAGGAGCGCCTGAACGGATTTTCGATTTTATTTTATTGCATTCCCGTTGGTACGTATCACGGAGGCCCTTCCACTTTCTTTTAGCCACTTCACCTGGAAGTCACACAAAAACTGTTTCTTTACAATACAGTTTATATATGTACCCGCGCTATATGAAATAATCTTATTATTTTACTTACGTGGTACATTTAATTCCTTCGCCACTTCATCCCACAATCTTTGGCATGTCTCTCGGTTGTGGTATGTCTTTGAGGCTCGATCCCACAAGGGCTTCCGTACGAACACCAAATTAATCAATCTGTCAGGGTCCATAGTTTTATTAATCTATACCCGATCAGAAATTGATTTCAAATGCCTAGCGACGATGGGCGATTTTCGCTGGCAATATCAAATCGATTTGTTTCTGGTCGCGCGAAGTCCGGCGACAATCTCTGTATAGCAATACATCTACAATATCTACGACGTCACACTACATACACATATACAATGTCTAACCTCGCACTATCTGATGCAGCTGTCAAACAAATATTTTGAATAATAAAAAATAGTAAATAATAAAAAAGAGACAAACATAATAAATAATATTATTTAATCGTTTCATTCTTATTTCATTTTTCATTTAATTCTTTAATGTATTTCAGCAACACTTATTTAATATACTGCATAAAATACAAAATAAAGTACTTTGTATTTTTAAAATACAAACATAAATTAAAAAGGAAATAAAGTATGTACTTGTCTAAAAATGTAATGGTAGGTCTTTCTTCTGACGAAATGCAGTCACGAAAATTTGACACTTTACAAATATACCTATGTTTCTACACTGCTTAAAATATAATAGAATGTGTCTGGGGACATTCTAAAATATTCAGAAAAATTACTTGGTTTGTTCAACAATGATTGTTTAATCTAAACCTAAACCAAACGAAAAATGAATAATTTTTTTTTTCATTTATTTCCAGTTTTTTCAACTCTCCACCCATTAATTTAGGGATGGCAGTGGCGTCCGGATAATCGAAAAGCACCTCTAAAAAACGATGTATCCATTTTGGCTATCGTCATATACGAGTAAAAATATCTATTTATTACAGCCACGTGTTTCTGAAAAACAAATTTTCGCGCGAAATTTCGCGACGACGTCGCGCGAATCCGCGCGGTTCGCGCGATGCTCAGTTCGCGCGAAAACGCGTCCACTGTAACCACAGCCTTATTCACTCGTAACCTCCACACCAGTTCAATCGAAGCGGAAATGACAGAATACTACGTTAAACGAGCCTCCGGTCCCTATCACGCCAATAAATACAATTCCTTCTGTACAATTGCTCTCAGCCATTGATGATGATGATGGTGATTATGATGATGACGTTTTCGAAACTTCTGCCAATGAGTCATTTGTGACATCTATTAGACAACAACTTCAAACATCCGAGGGACAAGAAGCGCTTCGCAGTTATTTCGGTCCGCTGGGGCAAAAATACATAGATGTAATCCTAAGTAGGGATTTAGATAAGACCATAGACCATGTACAGGGTGATTGGCACGAAACGCCTGATCCGCCTCGCAACCGTGACGAGGTCAACCCAAACCCCCGTGGTGTCTCTCCGAAGGCTTTTGACCCTCGGAAGGGTTGGAGTACCTATTAGGAAGTGAGAAATCTTCGAATTCCTCATTTCTCATCAGATCTGTGCGAAAGTGACGCCAATGAATTCCTGGCGTTCCGTCGATTAAAATCATACCAAACATCATGCAAATCGGACTACTTTGACACAAGCTATTTGTGTTCCTTATGTAAAATAGCTTGTGTCAAAGTAGTCCGATTTGCATGATGTTTGGTATGATTTTAATCGACGGAACGCCAGGAATTTGGTCACCGCAAAACGCTTAAAAAAAGAAAAACATCCCGGTCATCGCCTATAACTCCCAAATCTTTAAATATTCTTTAACGCAAAAAATACTAAACTGTCCTTTAGATGTACTCTTAACAATACTCTAATAGTTATTAATAACAGTGTAACGGGTTTTCTAGAAAAAAATCCCAAAGAAGCGCATTGTTTCGCCCGCTGTAGGTAGGCCTCCCCCCTTAACTACAGTTACCAAAGGATTTATGCCTCATTTTAATTAATAGATGTTAGAATTTTTTAAGAATATAGAATACAATTTTGCTCCCAGAAAATCTCAATGACAGTTGAGTGAAAAACTCTACGAACGTGTGTCTCTTTCAAAGTAACGTCGCAAAGAGCTAGGTATTGGGAATTTCCCGGCACAAGTAAGCGAGCCGCGCGCTCCGCTTTTATGGCCGGTTCACCACTCGCACCCCAGATCACTGTAACGATGTTTGCAAACAATGTGTCGACTGGTCCTGTACCCCTCTCAATTTCACTAATTTTAGCCACGACAGGGTTGACCGCGGCGCTATAACCCTGTACGAAGAGATTTTTCGCCACCTAGGCGTAAAAGCCACAATAATGGCGTATCGTTCCAAAAAATTACAGAATCGGAAACCGGTGTAGGCGTGGCGTTACGTAGCTAAAAGATTAAAACATTCAGACACAAAAATTGTAGAAAGAAATTCAAAGACAGCTACAAACAAAGGCACATTTTCTCATTTACTCCTTACGTCCGATCTACGCATATTTACGTTAAGGATAAAATCATAAAAAGACATGTTCATGTCAAGGACATGAACAAAGCATTTGAACAAAAACGGTGGCTATGAGGCAAATCGTGTGGCTCACATGTTAAATTTTTTCCCCAAAACAATTATGCAAGAATCAGTTCCCACTTCCACGCTCTACTCATGTTATTATTGAAGACGTTCGCGCTGGAACGTCCCCCCACGATCGGTGACGCGACGCGTTGCGTACGTGGCCGAACACCGAGCGCGAACGAATCAGGCAACGGGTGTTTGCCCGCTACGAGGCCCGAGTGTGACCGAAGTTCGACTTTCAAACGGAGGCACACTTCTCGAAGCCATTTCTCGCACCGGCCCGGCGTTCAGAGCTGCCAGCGACCGCTAAACAGCGGTGATGCTTCGAGAATTTTAAGATGGTCTCTTTCAAAGTAACGTCGCAAAGAGCCTAGGTATTGGGAATTTCCCGGCTCAGATAAGCGAGCCGCGCGCTCCGCTTTTATGGTCGGTTGCTTTACCTCTCGCACTCCAGATCGCTGTAACGAGGTTTGAAAACAATGTGTCGACTGGTCTCGTACCCCTCTCAATTTCACTAATTTTAGCCACGACAGGGTTGGCTTGATTTTTCGCCACCTGCGTGTGAAAGCCACAATAGTGGCGTATCGTTTCAAAAGATGATATTAACGTAAGTAAGCCCATAGTGGCGCACACCGGGCTCAAGAATATGGTTCCAAGTTCGAATACGTTATTGCTACTACCCCAATTTCGAAAAGAATTTGGGTTAGTCCGTTGTTTGCTCTCACTGTCTCAATTAACGATATTACGCATAAAATTAGTTTGCAGGATTGAAAGCACGTTTCGTTAAAAGTAGTCCGATTTAAATTGTTTTGTCAATTTTGTCGGGAGAATGCAAGGAATCCATTACTCTCACTTTCATTTTGATACGATGAAAAATAAAGAAATTCCGTTTCTGTCTAATCGATGACACATCGTCGAGCAACCTCGCGCTGCAGATTAGACGGGTAAACGATACAATGTGCCTCGGCTTGAGGAGCCGACGACTTCGATCAAAGGCGCTCGAGGCTCGCCCAGCTTTAAATAACTTTCGGATATAAATCTAAATGAAAGGGAGAACATTATTCGAAGCATCGGACGAATTCCCCTCAAATGAAAAGATTATTTACGGCGCATCGAATAATTAGTAACACCGGGTCGTTTATATTTAATTGATTTGGAATAATGCCAAAAATTTCTGCCTTTTACTCGAAACCAATTTTTTATTTAAAATAATTTTATATCCATCTCTGGTTCCAACTACCATTACTGCAGGGTGGGAAAGGTACCCGTCCATGCGGCCGCCTGGTCTGGTGAAAATGCGCAGGCTGGATGCGCGTGATTATTATGTGGTCCCCTCTTCGAAATGACAGAAAATGTAACATATACGCTACATGACAATAAATGTTTATTGGCTATTTCGTTCTTTTATGCTACATTTGTGAACTTTGTATGACTTAAGCTCCTTCGAAATATTATTATTACGTCGCAACTGTATCTTTATGAAATCAGGTATAGCATATAGGTTATGTTTTCTGCCACTTCGAGGAGCGGATTTTCTGTCCTCGAAGTAGGCTTGCCACCTTTTTTTTACAGAAAAACAACGTACATTTGCTTTTGTGGAGTATACAACAAAGTACGCACAACAAATTAAAAGTACATTTTAATCTTATTAGTTTTTATTTCTTCCAAACATATTTTCTATTGCTTTTAACATTATAGAGTGAATTTTTATTATTTTGAAATATCTCAATGACATCGTTGCACTCAATATTCATATTGCAATATATAAATAATTCGTTTTTTATTAGATTCAGAGGGGCCTTGTTTCTTTCATCCCGCTACTTCACATTCTTGACAGAGAAAACTCTCTGAGTAAATGCTAGAGTGGCAGGAACAGATAGAAGATAATAATATTGCGTCACGTTTCAATTAATATCATTAATTGTGAAATAAAGTATTTTCGCGTACTTTATTGTTATTCGAAAGTATAGAGTACATTTACCTATAATAACGTAAGGTACATTTTTTTAAAGTACGGGTGGCAACCGTACCTCGAAGTGACAGAAAATATAACCTCTATGCTACATGACAATAAATGTTTATTGGCTATTTCGTTCTTTAACGCTACATTTGTGAACTTTGTATGTCTTAACATCCCTCCATAATATTATTATTACGTCGCAACTGTATCTTTATGAAATCTGGTATAGCATGTAGGTTATGTTTTCTGTCACTTCGTCGAGGAGGGGACCACATAATAATCATGCGCATCCAGCCTGCGCATTTTCATGTACCATTCCAAAAGATGACATAAACGGAAGCCACTACAGGCGGGGCGTATAATAGCTAAAGGGTAAAAAAATTCAAAGAATGCTAGAGAAACAACGACACATCTCATTAGTTACCCCCTACTTCCAATCTGTGCATGCACTACATTACGGATAAAATGGCAAAAAAGGAAACCAAAGCATTATATTCTGAGGCTGCAGAACTGATTGAATAAAAATTTAATTCCTCAATTTGTGAAAGTAATGATACAGGGACAACTAGCCTGTTGTTTATCGATGCCATGAATATTAAAAAGAGCATTATATAAAGTATTTAAATAAACAGTTTGCAAAAGCTTTTCGCAACAATTGTGGTTACATAATTGAAAAAAGAAAAACTAAGTAAACGTAAAATTTGGCAAATTTTCCATCATTAGAAGGTGATAATTTGTCCTCATTTTATGCCGCAAATTGCATTCCGATATCTCTTGTAGTTCAAAAGCTATGCGAAAAATGTCAAAAATTCATAAACTCGGACCGCTAACGCGCCAGCGTGTTCTAATACCGCTTCTGAATCATTGCATACGTAGATAACGGAATCGGCGCGGTCGCACTTTTAAAATGGCTTCCATTTCCTTACCCGTCTGCTACGTCGAATTTAATATTCTTTAGCGAAATCCAGAAGCACCATCTGGCACCTAAAAGACCCTACACTTTCATAATTGGTTCATAGATGGCGGAAGTATCGGCGCATGGTTGTAGTGGAATGCGTCCGTGAGGCGGTGTTGCCATTTTCCAAGTTCGCCCGCGCGCGGGTTGCAGGATTAAACGATGACCCTGTATAAGGAGTTGTTTGTATATGGGAGATTATAACCCTTAGGGGAATAATAAAGTCTATTCAAGTACACGGAGGAGGAGGAGGAGGAGGATGGCCAGCGAAAATGCAGCTGGAGCACGGGTGGCCTGTGACGAAGATGATGAAGAACAAAGGCATCCTACTTTTGCAAAGCTAGGCACTTCTCGATTTCATGATATGTGGGGTTTTTCGAGTCTCGGGATTGTGAGTTTCTTGAGAGGTGCTACCTTGGTTTTGGAGCACACGAGTGTCGACACTTTGAGATTTGTGGACGGTGATAACGCGGTAATGTAGATTACCGCTGCCATGGCGAGTTGAGAAGCATCAGAGAACCCGCGGAGTTCCACGGTAGAGTTTGAATAGGTGTTGAACCACCTTGGAATTGAGAGTCTGGCCAGACTTGTGAGATCTTCTCTGATGATGTACCAATGAGATGTAACTTGAGGTGGCAGTGGATCATCCCAACTGAGTTTATGCAGCCATAACTGTTGCAAGATCATTTTCGCGCGAATTATAACTGGTGAGAGGAAACCAAGTGGATCAAAGATTTGAGAAACCTCTGAGAAAATGAGTCGTTTCGTTGGGACTGAGGTTGAAGTTTGCTTTGATGAGAATGTAAAGTTGTCTTGGAAACTGTTCCATTGCAACCCGAGAATTTTGGTATCGCAGTCGTCGAGTGAGATTGTTGAGCCTTGAGCTCTTGAGTTGGGAGAAATTGCCTCGAGTAATGCAGGATATGTTGAGTGCCATTTGGGGAGTGGAAAACCTCCCGCGTGACACAGGTCTTTAAGTTGTTGTGCAATTTTGTTGAGTTGCTCACCTGTGTCAGTGCCGCCAAAAATGTCGCTGACGTATCGTGCATGAGTGATTGATGGTACA
Source organism: Andrena minutula (assembly GCA_929113495.1). Taxonomy (NCBI): domain Eukaryota; kingdom Metazoa; phylum Arthropoda; class Insecta; order Hymenoptera; family Andrenidae; genus Andrena; species Andrena minutula. The sequence continues at coordinate 24,150,553 of OV815996.1, forward strand.
GCCAATGGGAAGCGATGCCCTTCGTCCTCCGTCAGCTGTAGCAGTGTTCGGACAGCCAGAAACGGTGCAGCCTTGGCGCCGTAAGTGATCGTCGTGAGTTTGAATGATGTCTCTTCTCCTTCGTCATTCACATACAGAATGCATTGGATATCTTGATCGTCTTCATGGACTCGGATTTGCCGGTACATTTTTGCAACATCTGTAGCGAAGATGTAATGGTGCTGTCGAATCCACAACAGCACATCTGAGATATTGAGCAAGAGATTCTGCCCTGTGTACATGAGATCGTTGAATGAATGCCCAGATGTTGTTGCGCATGAGCCATTGAAGACAACCCTCAGCTTGGTGATTTTGCTGTCAGGCTTGAGTACTCCATGATGACGAAGATAAAAGATTGAGTTATCACGAGATGAGATTGATGGAGCTCTTACCATATGATTGAGATCTTCATATTCTGACATGAATGCTTGATAGAGTGTAGGATACTCATCGTTGTTGCTGAGTTTGGTGAGTGTGCAGTTTAAACATGCATGCGCTGTGTGGTATGAGTTGCCCAACAAACTGGATCATGACTTGAGAGGAATGCGTACGATGTATCGTCCTGTAGCATCCCTTGTGTGTGTTGTTCTAAAGTGATCTTCGAACTCTTGCTCTTCAAATGTGAGTTTCAATTGAGTGTCACTTGGAAGCTCCTCCTGAATCCAAAACTTCTTCAGTAAATCACGTACGGCCGACACGGCCTCTTGTACAAGTGATGTATGGTGAGTGAAAGTAGTGGAAGAAGTAATTGGTCCAAGTACAAGCCATCCAAAAACTAAGAGTTGAGTGATTGGCATGGATGGAAAGCCCTTGATGATGTTTGACTTTATGATTTGTCCATATGTGTCCGCCCCAATGATGATGTCGACAGATCGAGGTTTGAGAAAGTCAGGATCTGCCAACTTGAGTGCTGCGAGATGTGGCCACTTGTGATTGGGCACCTCGACTGAGGGTACCCTTGACGTCACTGATCTGAGAACATGGGCTTGAAGAGATATTGTTAATGGTCGATAATTGGAGTGCAGAGTGTTACATGGGCCCTTCAGGTCCATCCCGTGCTTCCTGTTACTGCGTTGCTTTCCTCTGGCGATTCAGCGGAATTGCTTCGCGCGTGTCAATCACGTTGCACCGCACCGCGAAGCGATCGAGGGAACAACGTGACGATTGGAAGCACGACTTCCAAAAAAGGAGCGACCGATAACTGCCAACGGGGCAGTTTCCCCTATTCGCGAGGAATTGTGTGAGGTGCGGCTTGCGACGAACCGATTTCAAATAGTACAGAAGAGTTTTAGAGCTCGTTCCAAAGACACGCCGACGAACGACTTGAAACCCGTGATCTCATCTCCGTGCCTAATCCGACCGCGAAACGCGCTCGGCCGAACAGATCTGCAGAAGTGTAACTCCGTCCGACGCACCGAGAACGGCCTAGCCGGGAGAGCACATACGCGCCGATCTGAGCCACCGCGATCGCGAAACGAGAGGAACCGCAAGCGAGCAAACGTGCGCCGAGTAATTGAGTGTCCGAGCGACATCAGCAAACCGTGCGAGCGACCACGACCTACCCGAGGTTCAGGGACTCTAAGAGGCGAGCAAAACGTTAGACGGCAAGCGTGCCGCACGTTATCTAGGGAAACTCCGGACGGCCGAGACCGACTCAAGGTCCAGCAACACGCGAGCGCCCAGCGATAACGGAGACGTGGCACCGTCTCCTTGGTATGTTTCGATTATAATTTCTATCTTTTTCCAAGAATATATTTTGCTTTATTGTTTTCCTTTAAATTCCGACTAACGATTCATTCAACCTCTTTTCTCCCTATCCTTAATTGGTAGGTATAGTCAAGGCGTGCCTTAGCACCTTAAAGGAGCAAGAACCCGAGAGATCATTCCAGCCGTTCGGGGTGATTTATTGAAAAGTCCCTTCAGAACGTAACAAGAGTTAATGAGACGGCACCTCTTGTCTGCGTAGACTTCTTTCCTCCAATGCCAATGATTGAGATGGATGAGTGAGTGCGTTTGAGGTTGAGTGGAGTAATGAGTTCCTCCTTAACGAAGGTGAGTTCTGATCCAGAGTCAATGAGCATGCGAACCTGATGCGTTGACGTGAGTGAAATGAGGTTCGCTTGCGCAGTTTCTATGAGCGTTAGTTGGCTGCAAGATGAGTGAGGCTGAGATGAGTGAGACTGATTGTGAGTTGAGTGTGCAGGAGAGGGCTGTGCAGGTGAGTTTTGCATTGATTTGACGACTGCCCAAATGAGTTATTGCGTATGAGTTGGTGCTGATTGAGAGTTGTCATTTGATTGTTGATTTTGAGTTGGCTTGGACGGTGGCACATAGAGCATAGTGTGATGCTGTATACCACACTGTTTGCACCGGTGCACAGTGGTTCCAAAGTGACTTTATGCGGTGAAAATTCCGTATCTCCGTCAATTCTTAACCGATTTTTTATTTCTTTGGCTCATTTTGTAGGGGATTAAATTTGCTATAATATCAAATACCTGAATTGCAACCAAAACGTGTTTTTTTCTATCCTTTTTTTCTGAAAAAGTTGGATGAAAACTATAGTAGAACAATCTTTGGGGCTAATTTGATAAGATTTTGTTTATCTAAGTAGTTTTTTTTACGCGAAATCTTCAATTGGCACTGGGCAATAGCGAAAACATAAAATAGACGATCTGTTGACACGTCAGAATGTTTGAAATACAATTTTACAAGGGCTGAAAATTTGGAATGTTTACTGAGTTTACTACACCAACAACCGTCTAAAATATCAATTTGATGTATGATTCTGGAACCTAATAGCGTTCAGAAATATCGAAGAACGTCAAAACCGCGATTTATTTTTTTACGCTTTTATTATTGTTTATTAGTAAATAAAACTTTATCGACTCTTCCCGATCCTCTGTTTGGGCATTTGAAATGTGGGTAAGAATGTAATAAACAAATTAAAAAAAGAATTAGCTTCCACAATGTGCCACTGCGGTATCAATCCGATTTTGTTTAAGTGGCAATAGCGCTCGAAGTGCCTTTCTGCGGACAAAATTCCGTATCTCCGTCAATTCTCAAACGATTTTTGATTTCCTTGGCTCAATTTGTAGGGGATTAAATTTGCTAAAACGTCACACAGTAGTTTTCCAAAATTTTCTTTAGGGATTGAAAAAAAAACAAATTCTGAACTCTTGGTTCCGAAACATGTTTATTAGCCAGTTTTTTTCATATAACATTAAAACGAGATAAAATAAAAGAAATATAAATTAAACAATTCAAATTTAAACAAGTTAGTCTTCTTCCACATATTCTACATCTTCAGAATTAGACAAAAGATATTTTGCGTCTTTTTCTAGTTCAACAGACGCAGTTGGCCATTGGGACCTCAAAATCGAAATTAAAGGATCCGATTTTATTAATAAATTATGCATTATATCCTGATTAGTCGAAACCTCGAACTCTTTCTGGTATTAAATTGTTGGAATCTTTTAAAATCTTTGTTTCTAGATTCCTGGGCTTCTTCCGAAATCTGACCAATCACAGCCCCACTTGGAAATTAAAACTAAGTCTTTTTTGGTGGGAAGATTCCCAGATTTGTGCAATGATGAAAATGACCTCGAAACAGTACAGTCGAGTAAGCAATGTAAATTTATACTTACTCCTGTATCTGAAACTGTTATTGAGGGATAACATTATTTCTTCGCTTCAAGAATGTTATTGTACGTAGGAAAAATACGTGAATCTTTTTTTTGTGGATTAAGAGCTTGAAACTTAGTAAGCTTGGCATCAAAATATATGGCCAAAGCTTCTTCTTTGGGCAAACGTTTAACAGGCTGACGTTTCATTTATCGAATCATCAGAATCTGTAGACAACATTAGATCATGGAATTTATCAGCAATGTTCTTGTGACTTGAGGTTTGCAAACAGTATTCCAAAACAACTGACGATCAGAAAGAAATTACGCCTTCGTCGTCGATCCGATTTTGTTTTGTAGGCAACAACGCTAGTGGCTGCAGTCATTTGTTTGTTAACAGACATTGGGAGAATATTCGTCAACGATTCAGTGTCTTAGCAGTTGTGCGGCATAGAGTTACTTTTATACAATAAAATGATGCACATAAAGGTTCAAAATATAAAGTTAGCGAAACTTATGCTCTCAGGAAAAAATCGTGATGTAAGCTACTTAGCCAATTTCCTTTCGAAGACCTTTCTAGTCAAAATGGAACACAGGACATCATTGGCTAACAAAATAAGTAAGGACTTTTCATATACATTTAAAAAAAGATGGATCGGCTCTTCGCGAACAACAAAGCGTTTTTTAGCTAAAATGATTTCTGGCTTAACGAATGCTATTTTGAATGGTCGGACCCCAATTTGCCAATACCAACTCCTTCAGACACTGTTGGACGGCCGGAAATAAACTTTGAAGCGAGTTCGGAACGATCAAAAAGAAGAAAAACTGAATTATTCTGTGCAACACATTCACAAAAAGAACTCCAATTTGCGTTGGAATACTGTTTGCAAACCTCAAGTCACAAGAACATTGCTGATAAATTCCATGATCTAATGTTGTCTACAGATTCTGATGATTCGATAAATGAAACGTCAGCCTGTTAAACGTTTGCCCAAAGAAGAAGCTTTGGCCATATATTTTGATGCCAAGCTTACTAAGTTTCAAGCTCTTAATCCACAAAAAAAAGATTCACGTATTTTTCCTACGTACAATAACATTCTTGATGCGAAGAAAGAATGTTATCCCTCAATAACAATTTCAGATAGAGGAGCAAGTATAAATTTACAATGCTTACTTGACTATACTGTTTCGAGGTTGTTTTCATCATTGTACAAATCTGGGAATCTTCCCACCAAAAAAGACTTGGTATTAATTTCTAAGTGGGGTTGTGACGGTTCGTCCGGGCACAGCAATTACAAACAAAATTTTGATAACCCTGAAGATTCCGACGAGAGCCTGTTTGTGATGTCCTTGGTTTCACTACAACTATTCCATTTACTTTCCACGAATGACGCTCCATGTTGGATTAACCCCCATCCGTCTTCAACAAAACTTTGTAGGCCTATTAAATTTGAATTTGCAAAGGAAACAAGTACCAAAATAACTGAAGAAATAAACGTTATAAAGAATGACATAGAAAAATTGTCTCCAACAAAAGTGAAAATTCAAAGACAACGCTTTACAATAAAGCATAGCCTGCACTTGACAATGCCTGATGGTAAAGTTCACCAAGCTATGACTGGAACTCCTTCCGCAGCCTCCTGTTATATTTGTGGGGCCAAACCGTCTGAAATGAACAATTTGAGTTTAGTCAGGAATAAATCTATCCAGGAAGGATCGGTGGAATACGGTTTATCCACTCTACATGCCTGGATTCGGTTTATGGAATGCATTTTACACATAAGTTACCCGCTTAAATTTAAAAAGTGGAACGCAAGACGATCGGAAGAAAAAATTATCATGGAGGAGTCCAAAAAAAGAATTCAGTTAATGCTCAAACAACAACTCGGTATAACTGTGGATGTTCCAAGACAAGGTTCGGGTACTTCCAATGATGGGAATACAGCGCGACGATTTTTCCGCAATTGGAAGACAGTAGCGGGAATCACAGAGGTGAATGAAGAACTTATTTACAAATTTTTTATAATTTTACAAGTTCTGTCGTGTGGAAGCAGCGTGGACCCATCAAAGTTCCAATCTTTTTCTCTTGAAACAGCCAAAATTTTTATTAGGGAGTATGGATGGTATTTTAGGCCATCGTCAGTACATAAAATTTTAATTCACGGAAAAGACGTTTTAAACGCGACTATTTTGCCGATTGGTCAGATGTCCGAAGAAGCCCAGGAATCTAGAAAGAAAGATTTTAAAAGTTCCGACAATTTAATACCAGAAAGAGTTCGAGGTTTTCGACTAATGAGGATATAATGCATAATTTATTAATAACATCGGATCCTTTAATTTCGATTTTGAGGTCCCAATGGCCAATTGCGTCTGTTGAACTAGAAAAAGACGCAAAATATCTTTTGTCTAATTCTGAAGATGTAGATGTTACGAGCCGGGGCTGCGGCAACGCGAGAGGCCGGCGAGAGGGGTATTTCCCAAGGAATACGGATATGAATTTGTTAGTTAGATGCGCGGACGAACCTGATGCGAAATCAGGGAGCCGCTAGGATTATTGACGGCGAGGACGAACCTGATGCGAAATCAGGGAGCCTCTAGGAATGGAGTCAGACACGGACGAACCTGATGCGTAATCAGGGAGCCGTAGGAGGGTGAAACGTCGTGAACGAACCCGATGCGAAATCGGGGAGTCACTAGGATAAAGTTCACAGACGAACCTGGTGCGAAACCAGGGAGCTGCTAGGAGGTTGGATTATTCACAGACGAACCTGATGCGAAATCAGGGAGCTGTTCAGAAGTAGGTAGATTTACAGACGAACCTGATGCGAAATCAGGGAGCTGTAGGATACGGACGAACCTGATGCGAAATCAGGGAGCCGTAGGAGAGGTGAGGTTTCGTGGACGAACCCGATGCGAAATCGGGGAGCCACTGGGTTGGAGAAGATGACTTGCTTTGGTAAAGAAGTTCGAACGAACCCGATGCAAAATCGGGGAGTCGCGGGAAATGTTAGTAATGCCTCGTAACTCTTATTTAAAATTGAAACAACTCGAGCGGTAAAGTTGTATCTGTGGGTGAGTGCTACTAATATTATAAGGATCACTGGGTAAAAGATGGGTTTAACGAATCTACTCGATTTAGACGTGAACACCATAAGTATATTGAATAGACAATTAATACAAATGTAAGTGTCGCGATTAATTAGTTAAATAGAAAGGGTGTTTTACCACTGGTTGCACGGTGTTGACGCACTGGCGATGCGGGGCGTACGAGTGGCTACTTTGATTCTGACGGAGACTTTAGCCCGATCTTACTTGGTAACTGACTCTGTACGAGCGTGACACGACGTGACGTTACGCGTGACTCTATAGCTTTGAACCGACGGGGGTAGGAACCGAAGGGTTTATATAGTCCCAAAAATGAGTGGGGATGCGTTAGGAATTTCCATATAAGGAAAACCTTCGGGGTCGTCGTCGTGTCACTACCGTTCTCACGGTCGCGATGCAGATGGTAGAGATCTTGACCTCCATTAGTGGGGTTGATAAGCGAAAGGCTTTTAGGGCGTTTTCCCTTCGCAGACGCGAGCTCGAAAGACGGCTGAGAGCGACGTATGGGAAAATTCCACATACGTAACATAGAATATGTGAAAGAAGACTAACTTGTTTAAATTTGAATTGTTTAATTTATATTTAGTTTATTTTATCTCGTTTTAATGTTATATGAAAAAACTGGTTAATAAACTCGTTTCGGAACCAAGAGTTCAGAATTTGTTTTTCTTTCAATCCCTAAAGAAAATTTTGGAAAACTACTGTGTGACGTATTAGCAAATTTAATCCCCTACAAAATGAGCCAAAGAAATCAAAAATCGGTTGAGAATTTACGGAGATACGGAATTTTGACCGCAACAAGTCACTTTGTAACCACTGTGCGGTGTGGCGACATACAATTTGCTTAGGAATGCCTCCCACAGCAATTGTACCACAGCATGTTATTTGCCATGTAACGTTTTCGAACAAGACGTTGCCGTTCTCTACAGGAGATTCACAAGTAAAGCGGTGTACTTGTGAATTTCTGGGATTGGTTCGGGTTACATGCGATTAACAAAATGAATTTCTAGTAACTAGAGTCCTTCTTTTAACAATAAGCAACAAAAGTTTATTCAAAAATAGTTTTGACGCTAGGTCGAAATGGAATATATAATGCGACACTGAATCGTGTGAATTATGACAATTAATTGATAGAACTAACGTATACAGGGTGTCCCAGAATTGATGTACATCCCGGAGCATGCAGTAGTAATACTAGGAGAGTTCCTACCCGGGTGTGCTGAGGGGAGCGCGGGGGCGGGGGGAAGTTGTGGCGCGCGGGGGAGCGTGGCGGAGGGAAACCTGGGCGCGGGGCCTGCGGGGTGAGGAAGACAGGTTGCGCGCGCACGCGCCGCGGAGTGGGGGAAGCCGCGACGATGGAGGGGATCAGTCCGGGTCGAACCGCCGCGGAGGCCTCTCCAGACCGGACCCATTTTTCAGAGGGAGGCATTGACCCCCGAAAAAAATCTCTTTCAGAACTTGGCCCACCCGAAAATTTTTTCAGACCTAACCCAGGGTTGGGGACTGTCCTAGAAATTTTTTTTTCAACACAGAGAAATAATTTATTTTTATCGGACGATGTCGGGAAAGATCGGTGTTTTTCGACACCGTGTTTTCGAGGGAAAGAGACGGAGCATTACTTTAAAGTTAAAATTCTAGGAGGGAAAGAGACACCACTATATAAGAGACGGAACATACATTTTAAAGCTAAAATTCTGGGGGAGGGAAAGAGACAGCAATACTTGGTGGTACTATCGCATTTTATTCTAAAGCCAACAGTATTAAGCGTTCCGATTTAACGTCGCTGCGTATCGCGCGATTACGCGAAATTCGACTCCTCTAGAGCGGCCGTGCAGGGTGATGTCATTTGGCAGCGCGAAGAACGAAATAGAATTATAGAAACGCTGAATCGTAAAATTAGGCGGCCAGGAGGATGACGGGTGAATAAATGGAGAAATAAAATATGTTTAAAATGATAATTTATTTAAAAATTAAAAGAATATGAATATAATAAAAAGAAAAATACAATATAAAAAAGAATATAATAATAAATGAAGAAATAATAAAAAAAATAAAAAATAGAAAAAATAGAAAAAGAATTTAAATATTATCTTCATCGGATGACATCGACAGGGGTGGCGTCGCGAGGTCCTCATTCATCCAGGCGGGGATCGGCGACGGCGGCGATGGTGCTGATGGTGTCCCCAACAGGGAGGACGCTGACGATGACTCCTCCATCGTCCGTTCGAATCGTCATGGAGGTGATAGGGACCCCGGAGGCGTCATCACCCACCCTGGGTGTGACGGTGGCGGCAGCGGTCTGCTAACATCGATCCGTGGGGGTGATGGGGGTCGCGGTCGCCGCAGAGATCCCATTTGGTTGTACGGCGTCCAGGGCCGCCGCAATCTGACCGGCATCGTAGAGTCGATCACCAGGCCTGATCGCCGCATATGCCCCGCTAGGGGTGCAGCCTCGGCGCCTCCTGCCAGGACTCGTGCCATGAGCGCCATTATAATCAGTGGCACTTAATAATAATAATAATAATAATGCGTCTTTATTTATCACAAAGTTATATAACTTAAGGGATAAAAGGGCGAGGTTCAGCATACCTGCTGTTTTGCAACCTAACCCCAAAGTAAGAAATATTAGAAATTAAGTTAGCTAGATAAAACAAGGGAAGCTACACATAGTGGACAAGGATAAAAGAACGGGCAGCACATTTAAAAGCGGGAAAAGAAGACAAAGAACGAATTTCCATAGGAAGAGAATTATAGTAGAAGCAGGATAAGTAGGAGAAAGATGTCATAAATTTGACCGTCCGATGAGCAGGCACAGTCAGTTCATCACCATGCCTGGCCATCACTTGGTCCTATAACACAGACACAAACGTCGATATAATATTGATACATGAAACATATTAAACATGAAACGCACAAAACTATGCAAAGTATTACACACCTGTAGAGGTGACGGCGGCGGCGGCGGTGGTGGCGACGGTGATGGCGACGGTGGTGGCGACGGTGGTGGCGACGGCGACGGCGACGGCTGTGGCGACCCATCCCAATCACTGGACCATGTCGGTGATGGTGGTGGAAAATTAGAATTCTAGAACACCACGATTTAATATAGACATAATCTTAACAATTAAACGCGGTAAATGTAAAATATTTATATGTACATACCTCGGAGTAGCACTCTGGGGCGATTCTTGATACAACCATTTTTTTCACCAAATGTCACAAAAACTATTAGAACACTACCAGCTTGTCTATCTTCAAAAGCTTTTGAAGACAACTGGTCTCGCTGCATCTCCTGGCTCTCGCATGTTAAAACTCCCTCCTGTCATGAAATCGTGAAGTGTTTAGCTTTGCAAAAAGTAGGATGCTTTTGTTCTTCATCAAACATATCGCGCGATTACGTGAAATTCTACTCCTCTAGAGCGGCATGTGCAGGGTGATGTCATTTTCGCTGACAATCCTCCATGTACTTATCTTCTTCTTCACTGACCATCCTGTATGTACTTATCTTCTTCTTCGCTGACCATCCCCTCCTTATTCACACACACACATACACACACACATCTTCTTTCCCTTCTTCTTTGACACTTCATTCGGCTAGGTCGCAGCACTTTGATTGTATATCGAACGTGAATCGAACGGGTATCGAATGGGATGTCGAACATGCATCGAGCCATTTCTGAATAATTGCAACTACCGTCTTAATCTAGCATACATCATATTTAGGAAGTTGGTTTTGGAGAGGATGAAGAAAAAACATTTATGCAATAAAAGTTGATTATATTTATTTATGAATTTCTCTCTGATGTTTAGTCCACCAGTTGAATATTTTAAATACATTTTGCAAGGCACAGTGCTTTGCGTGTCTGCCACATCGCAGAGTATCAACTACATTTAGCTTATTTAGAGATTGTATATACTCGTAGTCAATGTCCAGCGTCTCGATGATCACATCCGCTCTCGTACTTTCATCGAGGAAATCCGCAAGCCATTCGCGTTTCTGCAGCCCTTTAACGTATACGACATGGCACATGTCATCTTCTTCGTCGATCGCATCAGCTACAGCTTTCGTAATTAGCTGTTTAGCCATACTGTATGGAATCAAAACCACCGAATGCTTGATTTGTCAGATTTCGTAAGAAGATATTGTGGCATTGAACTCAGAAAAATATAATGCGAGAGAATTGTTCCCTTTCGCAGGACAGCCACTTCCTTGACGATAAATCTTCTATCGACGATGAACCCTTGCAGGTCAACAAATGTTGGCGCGGACATTATCGATACAATTTAGAGGCCCGCTCGCTTCCAAGACAGATGGGGGAATGCAGTCTTTCTCGTAAAGCATCTCGATTTTCGCGATGAAATTTTCTTTTGATACGAATTTGACACAGGAGAGGGCAGGCAATTTAATTAATTTTGCGCACCACGTTTGTCAGCGGATTGTATTCAACCACCCGATCGTGCAGAATCAGACAGTAGGCCGTAGTATTTGCCGGAACGTTCTCTTTACACTCGAATTCTATGCGCACGTCCACGGTACCATTTTTAACCGACACATTTTGTCGCGAGCAATCAATCACCACAAAGGGACCAAATTCTAAAAATTCGGCCACGGTGAATAATCCATCGTTGCAGTTGTAATATGATTTACGGAATTGCGTGTACATGTGAAACAAGATAGCGTGTTTATCCATGTCAAAGTCCACCTGCATGTCGTCATATGGGTGAAAATCCGAGTTGAGAAAAGCTTTTACATTGGTTAATTTGCATTTGTCGAACATAGTAGCATCTTTGGACATATCATTCTTTCGATCAGTCTGTAGAGCAAGGATAATGACACGCGGCTTCTCCAATTGCGCAGATGCTTTCACGGCCCACGAGTGCTTGGTAGTGCTCTGTAAGAGAGGATACTCATACATATCCAACGATTGAAAACAAATGCTCAGGTTTCGTCCACTGTCCAAAGTATGTAGCAACGATAGCTTATTAACATCGTTCAGCGTCACATGAGGCATCCGCCATTGTACTTTAACTAATTGAATTTCTGGTTCCAACATCGGCGATCCAATTAGAACATTGTTATCGTTGCGAGATCGTATTAAAATCAATTCGTGACGCGCATTAATAATAATGTGTTTGTAGTCCTCACAAAATCCCAGCCAATATATCAGTGGGATACAAAAATTGAAATGATTTTTCACTTTTAGCCCATCGCGTCGTTTCAAGCCCCATCCGGCATTCTCCATATTTTTGTCTTCGCCAGATGTCAGCGATATATACCAACGTTTCTGTTGCTATTAATTTCCACACCATTCAGCTCGTATCGAATCTCATCGAATAAGAACGCCATGCAATTATTTCCTAATGCCACCGTTATTTGTCGTTTGGTTTATTTATCTTCAATTTTCCTTCCACGTAGAGGAAACTTTCACACGGTAATGTGTATAAATCCTGCTGTTGTATGGGTATTCTTATCTCATCGCTGTGTCCAAACGTTGTGTTGACGTATGGGTTGTATGTGTGAGTCTCGAGCTTGATGATGCGATCATCAAACGTCGGCTTTCCTTCCAATGCTTAGAATGTCAACCATTTTTCAACTTAATTGCGGACGGTGAATCCCAAGGATTTCAAAAATGTAATATTTGGAGCAGTGAGTCTCTTCTTTTTAGCGTGATCAGAGCTGTTGTTGTTGTTGTTGTTGTTGTTGTTGTAAACAATTTGGTTTGGAAGAAACGAGTTTCTGGAGTCGTTCAACACAAGCATCTCTTTCGTTCGCACCACACGTATTATTGTCGTCGCCGTCGTACGTGCAATCTGATGGTAATCTCTTCACCTCGAAAATCGAGCAGCCGTCCGTCTTGATCCACAACCCGTATCGTTAGATCCGTAACGACCCGTGCGGTGATTGGAAGGTAAATGATCTGCGCGGGCGTTTCCGATATCTTATATCCTGGTGGGACTCTCGGAGAAAATTCATGTATCGTATATACGCGCTTTCCATTGTTGTACGCGCCAGCGGTAGCGCTACATTCAACTCGAATAATGTTCACATTCATGATATTAATCGGATCGTCTGATTCGTGCCACCGACCTGGTTCCAACACCCGATTCGTCGAGAATCCTAGTAGCGGTCCAATGTTATTGCGCTTCGTAAAGTCTACGGCGAATGAGCAGTACAGCTCGCTTTTCATAGTATTGTTGTTGGGACGCAACACTATAGGATACACATCACCATCGTTAGCATCGGTGCCGCCGAGATTCTGAGGAAACCGCTCGAGTAATCGCTGCCTCAAATACTTGGCAATGGCGTCTAGTTCGTAGGAGCCGTGGGGAATCGTAATGTATTCAGGAGTGGCGTCGTCGCTGTTGCCGATGTCAAAATTTGCGGTGAAGTAGAATTTATCATTGCTCGAGTCGATGTTTGGTATTGTATGATAAGTTTCAAAGGTTGTTAGGCCAAGCTCGTAATCATCGTCGCTCAAATCTATGGGTGGAAAGTAGCTCACCGCGAGGGTGCTACTCTTGCCGGTTAGAGTGAATGTTACCGACATATTCCAAGATGTACGACTCGATTAGTACTGAATCATAGTGGTGGGAAGTCAATCCTTAAATTTGGTGCCGATCGTTTGCAGAAGGCGTAGACATAGTTGCCCGCAATTGCTCTGATCATACTTCTGATAAGCCGTTCGATTGTATTCGATTTCCACAGCATCTTTGTCCAGATATTATACCAATTCCTTAGGCGGCCGAAGATTCCCAAAGCTGTCGAAATATATAGCTCGACACCCTCTCTTCGCATACGCTACCCAATAAGTTCCCGACCCCTCGACATTGTCCAAATTTATGATACCGCTCTCGTTTCGACGTGCTCCTTCGGCTGGTAGCGCGTTACGCATAAAAACACCTCTAAAGAATGGAATACGCATATGTTTTGCCAACTCAGTCAATTGTGCAGCGGTAGTTACGCCCACAGGCATTTTTATTTTCTTTTCGACGTTTTTTTTTTTCGTTTCGATATTCCCTGTCCGCGCTTGTACGGAGCGAGATAAAGTCCGCGACCTTCCATGGAGCGATTATGACGCTGCATTTCCTGCAGCTGATGTTGCGCCGCCTTATTATCGTTTACCGCCTTGGCTATCCCCGCTGCTCCACCAGCTAATGATCCGAGAACACCTAGCAGCGGGAGAAGTGGTAATATGCCACCCCGTTTTGCCACCGGAAGAATCCGCTTTTTCGATGCTCTCTTCGTAGTACTTTTGCGGGAATTTGTTTTCACCCCCATTCAAATTTTCGTCTTGGCCTTCATAGCTGCCCAAACAGCTGTAGCAGCTCCTCTTTCACCCAGAGTCGAGTCTCGCGCAACGATGCGTTTTCGCGCTTTGTCAGCGAGTACGTTATCTGCCGCGTGCCTTTCGTCGAGGTCGTTGCTACGCGAATATGCAATATCGTGTTCGCGACACGCGGTGTCCAACGGATTGATACCTTGATCCCCTCTAGCCAATCGTTTTGCCAGATGAGTTCCTGGACCACAAAACTGATATCCCGGAATATGTCATTCGAAAGGTAGCGCGTTTATCGCCCGATTTAACAAACCACGACCTTTCTTCACTCTCGTTGGCGACATTCACCACAGTTTTTAATCAATGGCGCTGGACCGTCGATATGCGTTCGCTGCCAAGAGCGATTATAATGTTCCAAGCACCGACGATACTGCTGCACCTCAGAATCGGCTTTTATATGCTCGGGGAGCCTGTCCCACAACTGTTCAATGTGTCTCCCAATCTCTCGGAGTAGAATAATCTTTGGTATATATTTCAACTGCTCAGAGGTTAGGTCTCGAATATTGTAATTATCCGGCAGGATCAGAAGCATTTTGAATACTGAGGTGTTTTCGTTTCAGCGCGGACCTATAAATAGGACGTGTCATCGCTCCGAAAATCAGTTTTCACAGTTCACATCGAGGATGCGATTGGTGCGACAACCTGTAAAGGATACGCGTGACAAATTTTGACGATAAATCGGAAATGATGTCACCGAATTCGAAGCGTAGACATGGTAGCATGCTACCAAACACTATCCGCTGTGTTATTTGCGGCCCATCGAATTGTGGAAAAACCAACGTGCTGGTGAGCTTGTTGGAAAGCCCACACGGCGTCCGCTTCGAGAAAGTGTACGTGTATTCTAAGTCGTTGCAACAGCCGAAATATCAATATTTTGAGAATTTATTGACTCCGATAGATGAAATTGGCTACTTTACGTTTTCGAATAACAGTGACGTCATCCCACCGAGCGAATCGCTTCCGAATTCTATTTTTATCTTTGATGACGTGGCATGTGACACGCAAAATACGATACGAGAGTACTTTGCAATGGGGCGTCACTCGAACGTTGACTGCTTCTATCTCTGTCAGACGTATGCAAAGATTCCCAAATATTTTATACGCAACAATGCGAATCTGTTGATTCTGTTTAAGCAGGATGGTACCAACTTGAAACATGTGTACAACGATCACGTAAACACCGATATGTCATACGAGGATTTCTGCGCTTTGTGTCGTAATTGTTGGCAACGAGAGTATGGTTTCGCGGTAATAGATAAGGATAGCGCGATGTCCAATGGACGTTATAGAAAGGGATTTAACGAGTTTGCCATACCGTGAGATGGTCAATTGCTGCCAACACTTCGATGAGAAAGCAACGTCTGCGATACAACGATGATGATTGATATCGATAGTCTGAAGGTTAAGGATCGCGAGAGGATAGCGAAGGAAATTGCAAAAACTAGTGCAGCCATTCGCAAGAAACACTTGGCTTTGAAGACTGGCAAGTTGGAGGAAGATATCGCGTTGGAGAGATACTTTAAACCTATCGTCGAACCCATGAAACATATAGTGAAAAATACCACAGAGGCAGACACATTATCACCAGTGAGCATTGACGTTGAAGAGAATGAATCATTAACGCCTAAAACAAAAATTCATCCGAAATGGAACACATCGACGTTGAAGATAAAGAGGAAATCGCGCGCGTCAGCGGATTATTCACTCGTAACCTCCACACCAGTTCAATCGAAGCGAAAACGACAGAATACTACGTTAAACGAGCCTCCAGTCCCTCTCACGCCAATAAATAAAATTCCTTCTGTACAATTGCTCTCAGCCATTGATGATGGTGATGATGATTATGATGATGACGTTTCCGAAACTTCTCCCAATGAGTCATTTGTGACATCTATTAGACAACAACTTCAAACATTCGAGGGACAAGAAGCGCTTCGCAGTTATTTCGGTCCGCTGGGGCAAAAATACATGGATGTAATCCTAAGTGAGGATAAAGATAAGACCATAGACCATGTATACGGTGTATACTTTACCGATAATAAGAAGATGATGCTTGGGAATAAGGCTTTCAATATGGACAAGGATGATGATATACTCATCGATGGTGTAAAACACAAGGAAACGCCCGGCCTTTACGAACTGATTTTCAAGAAAATTCCAAATGATGCTGTATACACCGAGGCCGATAAACAAAAATATAAAAGTATACTGCTTGCGACGAACGCTCACAAACAAAAACATGGTGATCGCAATCGCATATCGAGCAACAGGGGATACAAGTACAAATATATAATTGCGCCGCTAGTCCCCAGTTCATCGGCTAAAAGGACAGGGAAAGGTCTAAGGGCACCACGACTCATGACGGTAAACGATAATAAGATCGATTACGTGCACTGGGACGATCCCAACGAGCTGGTCGATAGACTTAGATTGCTCATTGCATCGCGCGCGGCAGGTCACACGAGTCTTGATAACGAAATCGCATCCATCGAGGAAGAACTTCGCGAGGCGAGTCATATTGTATAAATTAAACCGCATGCCGATGACGCGCACTGTATGCATCGAGATGCCGATCAACAAATTTGGGGTGTCGCTCGAGAAGAGTGGAACAGCTGGAATGGACTACTACAAATGGAACGGTTTGCTTCGAAATTACATGCGAGATAACGGTCTTTGCATGACTGGTATTGACTTTGATGCAAAATCACGCTAGATACGACGGGTAGCGCAACCCACAGCTGACACCGATGCAGTCAATAAACTGTATATGGAAAAGAGCATTAAACTTTTGAGAGAGCAACAGGAAGAATTAGAGAGGCAGCTGGTCGTGTTTCAGAGAGATATGCTGACGTTGCAAAACAGCGTTCAAAAGATATCGCAGGCGTCAAATTCTATCCCGCAGCAGCGCTGCGAAGGAGAATCGTGTGATACGGTTGATCTTGTCCGGAATTTCCTCGGACCGATGGGGAGCACATAATGCGCGTACACGATAATTATCGCATCATTCGTGTCGAAGACACCTCTGTGATCAAACATGCCACCATTATCGACATCCAAGAGTAAAGAAAACCATGGTCGCAAGAAGCGACAACTCGTTGAGGAATTGCACGCTCCAGCTCGAAGACATTTCCCGCGGAGGCGCGTCATAGTGCACGGACACGACGATCTGTGGCAAGCTGACGTTGTAGAAATGCGTCCTTACTCACGATTCAACCAAGGTCACCACTACATACTCACCGTTATCGATGTGCTGAGCAAGTATGCCTGGGCGATGCCGTTGAAGACTAAAAGTGGCGCTGAGGTGACTAAAGCGTTTGCAAAGATATTTAGAGATCGATATCCGAAAAATTTGCAAACCGATCAAGGAAAAGAATTTTACAACGCTGATGTGCAGAAACTATTGGCAAAGCATGACATTAATCATTATTCGACGTAATCGGTGATGAAAGCCTCCGTCGTTGAACGTTTCAATCGAACTTTGAAGAATAATATGTGGAAAATGTTTACGCTCAATGGAACCTACAAATGGATCGATTTACTATCAAGTCTTCTCGCAGAGTATAACGCGCGAAAACATAGAACCATCAAAATGCGTCCTTGCGATGTTACCCCTGCGATCGCCGACAAGCTGCTAACCACCGTGTACAACAACGTAAAGATCGCCGCTCCAGCGAGGTTCAAGTTGGGCGAGTTTGTGCGCGTGAGCAAATTCAAAACCATCTTCGATAAAGGCTATACGCCGAATTGGACAACGGAGGTGTTTAAGATAGCCAAAGTACAAGCAACTGATCCCGCGACGTATCTGCTCGTCGATTCCAGTGGAAAACCTGTTGCCGGAGGATTCTATGAACACGAGCTGCAACGCGTCACCGATCCTGATGTGTATCTAGTGGAAAAAGTCTTACGTAGGAAGGGGGATAAGGTGTACGTCAAGTGGTTGGGGTTTGATAAATCACACAATTCTAGGTTAAATAAAAATAATGTATTGTAAAAAAGTAATAATACATGATTCAATAAATACAATAATACATATACAGTAGCGGACAAAAAAGTTACCACTTTCCTGATTTCTTTATTTTTATTATTTTTAACAGCAACTTAAAGCTGTAGCATGTGTTTAATATACATATTCTGAAAGAGAATTAAAAGCTACGTAAAACTTAGTTAAAGTTGTATTTATTAATTAACAGACCAAAATTTTGTATACCATTATACAGAAGCTATACATTTTTATGACCGACAAAAAGTTACCACTTTTGAAAAGTAATAAAAATTCTAATATTTTGTCGGGGCACCTTTTGCTTTTAGGACGGCCTCACATCTTTTTGGCATCGAATGTATCAATTTTTCGATAAGGGTAACAGGAAGGTCATGCCAAGCTTTCTCGACAGCCGCAAATAACTCATCGGGTTTTTTAAACTTCTGCCCATTGAGCTTACATTTAATCGCACCCCACAAATTTTCAATGGGGTTTAGGTCTGGCGATTGTGCTGGCCATTTCATTACCCTTATTTTATTGTTGGAAAACCATTTTTTGACGGACTTTGCAGTGTGTTTTGGATCATTATCCTGTTGGAATATCCATCCAGCAGGCATGACCCGGCGAGCATGTGGCTTCATTACATTTTTCATAATATTACAATATTGATACTGATCCATTATACCGTTTATTCGGTGAATAGGACCTAACCCCGAAAGACTAACTGCTCCCCACACCATTATACAACCTCCTCCATGCTTAACCGTACCAATGGTATAACGAGGACTAAACCTTTTATTGATCGGACGCCGTACAAATCTAATTCCATCGCTGTGTATTAAATTAAATTTTGACTCATCGCTAAATAAGATCTTTGCCCAGTCAGCAGCGGACCATGCAAGATGTTCACGCGCAAAATTCATCCTTTTTTGCATGTTTTTGTTGGATACAAATGGCTTCTTAGCAGCAATTCGGCCATTTAGTCCCTTCTCCGCTAGTCTCCGTTGAACCGTTCGGACACTAATTTCAACATTTTCAACCAACACTTTATCACGAATTTCTGGGGCTGTTAGCTTTGGGTTCTCTATAGATTTTCGAACTAAGAGTCGGTCCGTTCTAAAAATATTTATCGATTTTAGTAAAATTTTGTTGCCAAAGTAAGACAAAAATGTGTAATATTAACCTTTCATTAGTTTTTCTTGGTCGCCCGCGATTCTCCACGACCAATGGATTCTTTTCGCGACAATAAATGCGACGGATTGTGCTTTTATCCATCTTCATATGCTCAACAATTTGTTGAAAAGTGTAGCATTCGGCATCACGTAACCGAACTATTAAACTTCGCAATTGGGGATCAGTTTTCTTTCCACGAGGCATTTTTAATCGGTTTTAACCTCTTAAGCGTCTACTCAAAACAAAAGAACGCAGAAAAGGAGCGTAAACCAGAAAAACGAAAGACAAATACGCGGGAATTTGAAAGTGGTAACTTTTTTGTCGGTCGTAAAAATGTATAGATTCTGTTTAATCTTATATAACATTTTTGTTTGTTAGTTAAATAAATTCGACTTTAACTGGGTTTTATGCAGCGTTTAATTCTCTATCAGAATATGTATATTAAACACATGCTACAGCTTTAAGTTGCTGTTAAAAATAATAAAAATAAAGAAATCAGGAAAGTGGTAACTTTTTTGTTCGCTACTGTACATGTGCGAACAATTTTCTGTACAATAATTCCACCATTTATAATCCAGTTAATATTCAATGACACATATGCAATAATTCCACTATTTATAATAATTTCCATACATGTGCGAAGAATATTATACAATAAATACAATAGCTTCTATTTCACAAGGGTATATTATAATGTCCCCAGGGCAGAGTGTTGGTCGAATCGGGTACGATATACCGCTTGTCGTCGTGCGGACTTAGAGCGATTTTAGATTCCGAAATGGTGTACACTTTGTGCAATGTAGACCGTATGCAAGTTTGTCTGCGAACCATTTCGATCTCCCTTTCCAAGCACTGTGCGTAGTCGTCGAAAGTTATCGTTCTGGCTATGACGTTGGTCTTGACGCCTTTCGCTTTCTTTGTATCTTTTTTACCATCTACGCGAAGTGCGTACATTTTCGCTCTAAGACCTACGAATTCGTTCATTATCGCACCGTTATTTTCGTCCTTCATCAGCCCTGGAACCTTCTTATTTAAGCGCGGCATATTATATACATTGTCGATGGGATAATCGCTGGTGTCGAATCTGTCGATATTGTGCTTCATAGATTCATAGATATCACCGCATCGAATGTGATAAATGAGGCTGTCTGTGTCTGTGTATAGAATATTACAATTTGTTCCGTACATGAGCGACATGTACTCGTGGTGAAATTCATACAAACAAATTTTTGATATGTCCAGAATGCACATAGGGTAAAGGCAGGTAATATGGAACATCTGATTTCAAAAGCTTGTCAAAAGCAGGGGAATTTGTGTTTTTTAATAAAACGGACATGAGGGGACGAAGGAACTAATGCATAATCATACTTACCTAGTCAAATGTAAAAAAATCCAATGGTTTTGCAGTTATAATAAAAAAACTGAAAAGACTGAAAATCGTCCGTTCGAAAAAATGGGTCCTAATATGGAACACCTAGGAAATTTGTAAAGAAAACTTAAAAATCTTTACCTTTTTTTACTAAAACTGAAGATTTATTAAGTAGAAGATACAAATAAATAAATATACATGATTTTTGTAATTTATTCCTGCTTTCTGTGTCTCCTACACGTTGGGCACGTGAATAATACGTCGAAAGCTCCACATTCTTCGTGTGCCCACTGAAAGCAGCGAATACATTGGGTCTATTTTTCATTGCCATTATATTTATAATTACCATCGTAAAGTGAGCATTCCGCATCATCGTCGTCATCGTCATTATCAACTTCATCTATGTTACTCGGTATGTTCCATATTACGTACACACATGTTCCGACAAGAAATTAAGAATTATTCTAAGAAGAAAGTAACTTTATTAGTAAACTATTATTGAATAATCAAGACCACGCATATTTAATGATAAATTATATCAAAATAATACTGTGTAACATACCTTCGCTACAATATTGAACCGTTTGTTGCACTTTTCAGAAACTTTTACACCCCAGAAAAAATATAAACGTTTCTCTTTCAATGATAGATGCCCGACTGGTGCTCAATTGTCAGTATCATCGTCTATTGTGTCTAGGGATCTAATATACACGATTGCCTGCAGTGTTCGTTATTTCGTTATCGAAATATTACGAAGTTCCATATTACCTGCCTTTACCCTACCCACGTATATCGGTTTGTTGAATTTCACCTCGAGCTTTCGCAATTCAACAGCTATTAAATTTTTCGAAAAAACACTTCTGCTGTGGAAATTCGGTTTCGCGATCATTGCCTCCGCGCTATATCGCCCATCCCAATGAGTCAACAGTTTTACATCCACATGATTTCGCACATTTTCCATGGTTTTACCGAATACTGCGTTGTTCATCAATTTGTACAAATTTTTTTCAAAGTCGTTTGTCGCGCTTGTTCTAAACCCTGTGTTGAGTTCGATGTAATCGCGGAGCCAGGGGGATTGAGCGAATTGAAGCACGCGGTGTATCTTTGTAATACGAAGACCGTGACGCATGCACTGCTGCAGGTTGCGATAATGAATAACGTAACGCTGCTTATCGTATACCGTCGCGAGTAACTTGTCCTGTCTGCTGCCAGGTGGTTTGGCACGCGTCGGACAGAACGGTAGAACGGCATGAATGTTGTGAAGACGTTGCGGATATTCCAGATCTACCTCGAGAATGTACCCCGTGGGCGAATCGACACCGATTGAAGACACATTAAAATTTGCGACATCTTCGACCCATTGAAATTTACCATATGGCAGAGGCTGACACATTGCCCATCCATACAAATTATTCACATCAAAGTACATCAAGTACGATGACCCTTCCGATGCGTCGTAAGATGACATGTACTTGTTATTGGCATGTGCGTATCTTCCGGAACATTGACTTATACCCCCGCGTATACCGCGTTCGACAAACATGACCATATCGACGTCTGTGAGCAATTCGAACGTAATTTTGGTATGTTTTAGCATAGCATCCCATGTGAAACCAGGTAAAGTGTAATAATGCGCTGAATCTAATCCGTAGCTCTTGATACAACTTTCGTGAAAATTTTCAAAAATATCTACCAATAACAAGACATCTGTCTTCAAATACAAATCGCTGTATTCGCCCCGTCTCACCCGTTAACGAACTGTAGAATGATTCGCGCGGCGGTAAGCATGGGTCCTGCAGCTTGTTCGCGCAATCAAGGTATTCGTACGGAAAGACACCCTTTCGCGTCAATAAATTAAAATCCTCGGCTGATAATGTTTCAAATTGAGATCGTAAAATTTTTAATTGATCTGTGCTAAGAAAAGATGCTAATTTGTCGAGACTGGTGTTGAGAAATTTGTATGAATCGATGAATCGCAATTTAATACAATTTCGCGAGTCTGAATCAGTCGTATCTTGAACATTTTTTGTGAAAGAAATATACTTTTCTTTAGTTATGGGCAACACGTCAACGTGACCTTCGAAAGCGGTTGCTATTTCCTCGATAATGAAATGCGAATCGTAGCCTGATAAGTTATGGAATACTATGGGGATGTAAAACGCATTTTTATAATTTAAATTGCACTCCGAATGTGTTGGGCCTCTAAACCGTCCGGAGAGATGGCAGTGATCGCGAACTCGTACATCGCTAGCCTCGACTGGTTCTTCGCAAATATGACAATGTGATGCATCGCAAAATGTGGTCCACTGTTCGGTGGTTAAATCCAGCATGGGAACATTACTGGTCAAGATGGGTTTAGCGAAGTTTGCAAAATTGCTAAGTTCGTTGATGAGCCATGAAACACAATCCATGTCGCGGCGACATCGATACACCGATAGCGATGTATCGTACGAGCAATGCATATAATATGCTATGCTGTGCACTTTATGGTGTTGATACGCGTGTAATTTACTATCTATTTCACCCATTCGATGATTGTCCTCCGTTTTCTCGATGATACACTCCAGATCTGCATACACCACGAAGGGGAGCCGCTCCTTCATGCAGTGGTTCACAAAATGGAGGAGATTTTTTCCTTCGCTGGGCAGCAGGATGGCGCAGTCGTTCATCTTGCCACAGTCCACTGCATGCGCCTCCAACTTCTCAGTAGATCTGAAATAATGCATGCATCTGTAACAAAACAAAAATACCAAATTTTTTATTTAATTTTTTTTTCGCGAGACATTTCAATCATATGTTTCTATACATACCGATCGCAGATGAATTTCTTTCCATGGCGCCTACTCAGCTGCGTGCTCACCAGCCGGGACAAGTCTTTGATCCATACAAAGTGCCCTACATCACCGTGCTCTTGATTCGACGTGTAGAGCAAGTTTACGTGTCGATCCCTCTTTTGACTGGTGAGACGCAGCGGAAAGATCGTCGATCCCTTCTTCTTCTCCATCTCAAAGGTGTAGACGTTGATGGAGATTTCATTCAGCCGTTCAAACTTCGCAATCTGTGCCAGAGACATTGGAAACTCAATGCCCTGGAGATTTAGCACAGATGCATAGTCGGGGTACGAACTTGAGCGATCGGTATGTCGTTCAGTAGGATGGAGAGCTGCATCCACTGCCCACGCGAAACAGGCGTTGTCTGAGGATTGTACACTGATCGTTGCGTTTTTCGACAACAATTCCCGCGGCAACTTGTAGTGGCACCCGGCGCGCAACGGATTATACTTGTTGACATTGACGGTCAGGTTGAGGATTCTCGTCAATGCCCATCCGCTGTCGCGTTCCTGGAACTCTTCCAACGATGCCAGGGTGGGTTCGACGACGCATCGCTGGTACCACTCATGCAGATCGGATGTGTGGAAGAGTTCACAGTTCCGAGTATTGATGCTTTTACCAGCACGTTTATCGCCTGTCACAAATTCACCGTTAAACACAGTGTTCACTTTGAGGTTTCGATATTCCCTCAAAGCGTCCCGTACATGCTCCAGCACAATGGTCCCCGCATCCTGAAGGAAGTTGCGCGGCTCGATATAGTTCGAATTGAGCACTGCACCAGTTAATACGCGGTCATCGAACGCGGTGTCTATTTCGCACCATAAAAGTCCTGTGCTCGAATGTCCTGCACCTTCGTGCACGAAGCGGCCGCGCAACGAATGTTTCAGTCCTTCCAGTCGCGCGATTCGAGCAACCAACGATTGTCGAACGCCGATGGATAATCGGGGACGTTTCACTCGGCTGTGTTCTTCCAACGATTTGATGCGCTCGTTGCACCGTTCTTCCCACGCGAGGTACTCTTCCCGCGAAATCAATCGTGCAGATTGATCTAACAATTAGCGTTCTAGTTGCGCGAAATCTTCCATGATCGTAAAAAAAAATGGAATGTAAATGTAGTATGTTTTTTTTTCCCACGCAACACGTTGCAACGATTTGAGGCTTTGTACAGTTTGGAGCTCGCTTTTATACCCACACCACGATTTGCTCTTTCTGTCTAACTCTTTTGGCGTACCTCCTCCCCCCAAAAGATTGCATGCAAAAACGACGATTCGTTCCAACATGGTTCTATGCAGTTTCTGCTGATACAGCATAATTCTTTCTATGATTCACACGTATGACGAATTAACGCGCAAAATCGTCCGACATAGTTTCTGCTGATTCTGCATAATTCTAAGAATCGACGCTTCCACAGGTATTATATTACATTCGGCGCGTGTCGAGTCTTTTATCCTTGAGGGTGGGTTCAAGTTACATACAAACGCGCGATATGCTGCGATGTTAAGATTGAAAAACATTATGGAAAAATTGGTAATTTTAGAATAAAATGCTGTGGTGGGGGGAGGCAATTGCACCTCTATTTAAGCCGAGCTCTCGGACGCTATTCCATCAATTGCTTATTTAGCCTCAGTGATTTTCGACGGAACAAATAGAGCTCTAAAAACATAAAATGTATAGTACCAGTGCCGAAGGGAACGCTAAACGTATGAATTATTACGTTCCGATTGTGCCAGATGATGGCGTAGCTCAATGCGGGGACACTACAGTTGTTTGGTAAGGCTTAAGTTTCACATCTTCTCAAATTTTTTTATGTTTATTCCTAATACGAGCTGACAATTTCATAGCTTTGATTGTTCTCATAGCTCGCAACGAACATCGCGTATTATGGTCAGAAGATACGCATTAACATCCCTGGGCAGTAAATATCTGGAAATTGGAATCCGCGTACGGCCTAAGATCGATGTAGAATTTGTTCTCGGTGACAATCGTGGGATGTATCTCACGTTACCATCATGTACATGGCATGCCCTATGCAACAATCGTACAACCATCGAAGAACGTTCACGATTACCAGGATCACCTTCGATGCAGATGGATCAATTAACGATGGATTTTTGTGAGATCTATAATTCTTCGATTGTAAAGATGACGTTACATGGTAAGCCGCTGTATTTCAAACAGGAGACAGTAACATTTTTATTAAATCTTGAGCCATGTATAGACTATGTATATCTGCGGCTGTGTCAAATTGTAGGAGATGTGCAGACGAAATTTGAAACTGTTGTTAACGTGCTACAGCAGAGCGATGTTGCCTGCGAAAAATTAGATACACGTTATGCTGCTAAAATCATACGCGATAGCGAACATTACTGTGAAGATTATTATATAGATTGCGAACTGGTAGCATGTGCCATCAATGATATTTTAGCTGATGCTCGTAGGAAAAAATGTTAAATTGTATTCATTTAATTTTAAATGAATTATCATTTTAAACATATTTTATTTCTCCATTTATTCACCCGTCATCCTCCTCGCCGCCTAATTTTACGATTCAGCGTTTCTATAATTCTATTTCGTTCTTCGCGCTGCCAAATGACATTACCCTGCACGGCCGCTCTAGAGGAGTCGAATTTCGCGTAATCGCGCGATACGCTGCGACGTTAAATCGGAACGCTTAATACTGTTGGCTTTAGAATAAAATGCGATTGTACCACCAAGTATTGTTGTCTCTTTCCCTCCCCCAGAATTTTAGCTTTAAAATGTATGTTCCGTCTCTTATGTAGTGGTGTCTCTTTCCCTCCTAGAATTTTAAATTTAAAGTAATGCTCCGTCTCTTTCCCTCGAAAACACGGTGTCGAAAAACACCGATCTTTCCCGACATCGTCCGATAAAAATAAATTATTTCTCTGTGTTGAAAAAAAAAATTTCTAGGACAGTCCCCAACCCAGGGTTAGGTCTGAAAAAATTTTCGGGTGGGCCAAGTTCTGAAAGAGATTTTTTTCGGGGGTCAATGCCTCCCTCTGAAAAATGGGTCCGGTCTGGAGAGACCTCCGCGGCGGTTCGACCCGGGCTGATCCCCTCCATCGTCGCGGCTTCCCCCACTCCGCGGCGCGTGCGCGCGCAACCTGTCTTGCTCACCCCGCAGGCCCCGCGCCCAGGTTTCCCTCCGCCGCGCTCCCCCGCGCGCCACCACTTCCCCCCGCCCCGCGCTCCCATCAGCACACCCGGGTTGGAACTCTCCTAGTATTACTACTGCATGCAATATCCTGATGGAAAAAGACATCGAAAAGTCCTTAACCGTTTTGGGATCCGGGGTTTCGTTTTCAAGATATTAAGAAAAAACCCCGACCAATCAGAGCGCGAGCTTTTCGCTGGAGCTCCCGCGCTAGCGTGGCCGCACGCCGGGCCGCGCTGCGACTACGAACAAGCAAGGCGGCATGCATCGCACGAAATTGCGTAGAATGGCAAATGAAAAAGACGTAATAAAAAATCTAACCTTTTGCCATGGTTTGTTTGCCATTTAAAGTGAATAATGAATGAAGGATGAATGGATGAAAATCATATGTAACGTAAAAGGACGAATACAAAGTTGTTTTTTTTTAGAAGAATCGAAAATACTAATTATTTGGAGTGAGAGGATAAAGAACATGTAAATTTCCTTTTCTAATAACGTACAAACGATAAGGTAATGCAACGGGGAACGAGTGAAAAGTGATCGTAGTTCGTTATTGTGACAAAAATCCGTAGTTCAATAACGGCCAACACTGGTTGTTGATAATGAATAAGTCCGTTTAAAAACTGGGACGAAAAATTTGCGTACGGAAATTTGGAGAGTTATCGCCGGAAATAAACCATAGCCTGCGTTAAATTTAAAAAATATTAGTCGCCAATAATGTACTTAAAACTCACCCTTTCGGAAATGCACCTGCAGCTTGAAAACCTGTGTCATTACGTCACTGAACCGATCCTGGTCATCGGCAGACGCGCCGAGTGTACAGCTGATCTCAGGTACACGACACCATCCAAAGTTAAGGGTCGAAATGTCAAGTGCGTCCGGGCCGCACATGTACCGAATTCACTTCACTGCGTATCGTGTCATAATACTACGTTATAAAAATTGATGGAAATGAATTTTTACTTGGCGTTCGGAGCCGTGGGTATTCCCGCGCAAATTCTCACGCTGCAGCACTTGCGTCCCCGTTGTTCGGGGGGTACACCCAGAACATCGCGTAATACTCTCGAGCAGTGAACATTTCTGCGACGTGATTGCTTTCTGACTGACAAGATTTTTTCCAAGCGACTTCTTCTACCCCCAAATAGTTTCTCTCGTTCCATTATGAGTTGAACCCCACCAGGCCAAGAGGCTTCAGGTAGAAAGAAGCCAGCACATTTTCGAAACACATGTGCTTGGCAGAAGTGCGACGAACGGGCTATCGTGCTCTTTTACAAAGGTTCGCGTTCCGTCCTTTTACTGCCAATGTGCCCATTGCTTCGAGGTAGGCAGTAGACACCACGTGTTTTGGTTCGAAAGGGTCCGAAGAGAAGAGAAACAGAAAGTCTTCGAGTTGCTATAAAGAAGAAAATCCTGTTTCCTGTTTTCCTTTTCCGATACCCTGAGTTCACGTCTGCTACGAGGCGGAACCAACTAAGCCATAAATTACCCAAAACTGTAGGAAACCGTTGTCTACCGCGACCCTAGCGAAATGCTCTGGCCGAACAGCTTGATTAATTTTTGGGAACCAGCAACTAAAAAGTATTATTTAACATCAATACGGCTCGCGAAGAGACACAGGAAGAAAGAGAGCATGTAGTTCGCTGAATTGATGGACTTCGAGGTCGCGATGGTAAAAATCCGAAAAATTACTACCACTTTCGCTGATATGTTTTCTGTAAAGTAAGCTTATTTCTAGAGTATCGCAGCTGATATTAACGTCGCAGTAAGCTGTTAAATACAATGGTGCGTCTCGTCTCAGGTAAATCAACCGCGCGAGATTACAGTCAGCTGACCCTACCGCTACCACCCCATATTTCTTTAGTAAGGTAAAAAGCAGGTCGAAAGAAGAATTGCAAGAGATGTTACTAACCCACTCTTCACCAATGAAACTGTTTTTTATAATAATCAGATTTGTAAGTTCCAGCTTGTCCTTATCGTGATTATCTGTTGAAACATGTCATTGCTCAATTGAAACCACGCGAAGGTGGTGGGCTTTTTCCATCAGGAGAGCAGTTGAAAGTACTTACATCGTGTATCAATTTCCATAAAATTCGAGTCATGGAGAGAAAGCAGTGATCGATTTGCCGTGGAATTATCTTAGTGTATGTTACTCACTTCACTAAAAACAAGCACTCACTCACTGGCATTATTAATGTATACACTCTATTGCACTACACTGCTCAATCTCTCACTCACTCACTCACTGGCATTATTAATGTACACTCTGTTGCACTACACTACTCATAATAAATGTTCAAACAGGTCTCCTTCTATCTCTACGCACTTTTGAAGCCTTCTGATGGAGGAATTGCGAACATTCTCGCACAACCCTTGTTCTTTAATAAATTCAAATGCCTCGATTATCCGTTGTCGTAATGTTTCTACGGTATCAATTTCAATGGAGTAGACTTTTTGTTTTACATACCCCCAGAGGAAGAAGTCCAAGGGAGTAATATCTGGAGATCGTGGTGGCCAATCTATTGAACCATCACGGCCTATCCAACGACCCGCGTAGGCATTATTTAAAAAGTCCTTCACAATATTCGCATAGTGTGGTCCAGCTGCATCTTGCTGGTACCACATGTTCTGCCGCACATTGATTCCAACATCTTCGAAAAGAATCGGCAGATCGTAATGCACCTGTCAATCTTGCTGGTAGAAAGAAAGGGCCCAAAATGTGATCACCAATTATCCCAGCCCAAACGTTGAGGGTCCACTGAGTTTGATAACTTCTGATGGTGGTTGCGTGTGGATTTTCATAACTCCTCACATGTGAATTTCTTGTGTTAAAAACACCTTCTCGCGTGAACGTACTTTCGTCTGTCCACAGAATCCTTTTTAAGAAGTCTGGATCTTCTTCATACTCGGTCAAGAGCCATTGACAAAACGTCAATCGAACTGGCATGTCGCGAGGCAGTAGTGCTTGTACCCGGCGCAGATGATATGGATACAATCCTTCTTCTTGTAAAATTCGATGTGCCGTCGAGTTCGGTATTCCTGATCTTCTTTCAATGTCACGCACACTTATAGTTGGATTTTCTTCCACGAAATCAATCACTGCTTCCTCATTTTCCACGGACTCGTTGCTTCTTGTTCTTCCCTTCGTACTGTTATCAGAACGAAGTTGACCATTCGTTCTTATGTTCCACATCAACCCCGTCATTATTCTTCTGGTTATGGGACGCCCGTTGGGAAACTTCTCATTGTATGCGCGTACAGCAGCGGCGATGTTGGTGTCACAGCTCGTGTATACCACGAACATATCGTAATACTCTTCGTTGGTATACATTGCCTGCCAAATGTATGATGATAGCTCTGTTAAAATCCGTTCGCTTTCGCTCCAGAAACAGTTCTGGCTGTCTCAGGTCAGGTATTAGCAGGCATGCCCCCACAACGTCCTCGAAGGTAGGTACATTATTGGTCATTTCAATATTTTGAAAACATAAAGAGATTGGTTGTGGAAGGGATAGACAGGCGAAGGAACGGTATCGGTTAGGCGAAAACGTTATGATCATTTCGTTATAAAATTTATTATAGGGCTAAGTCTGGAAACGTAGCACGGGGTTGCTATTGACAATGCGTTTCATTTCTATCCTCTCCGCCCTTCGTTTCGTTCGTAAAACTCATTTGGCTTACTGAGGGGTTAAACGGTATACTGCTTCATTACGGGGTGCGACAACATGGTGATCGGGGCGCACCATAAACGCGGGGCGCGTCATAAACCGGGACCTTCTTTAGACTACGTTGACGATTAACGCAGTTAGTTTTTACGATTGGTCAGAAACAATGCCGAAGAAGTAATACAGAAACGTAGGAAGTCTGGCAATCGACAGAATTAAGGTACATGGCCGCTCACTGGTGTTTAGAATTTACGACCGGGCTTTCTTACTTCCAACCGCTAACCCCGTCAATTGATTCTTATCCAGACCATCCTCCTGACCCATCCTTAACCTCTCCTGATGGAAAAAGCCCACCACCTTCTCGTGGTTTCCATTGAGCAACGACATGTTTCAACAGATAATCACGATAAGGACAAGCTGGAACTTACAAATCTGATTATTATAAAAAACAGTTTCATTGGCCAAGAGTGGGTTAGTAAAAATCTCTTGCAATTCTTCTTTCGACCTATTTTTTACCTTACTGAAGAAATATGGGGTGGTAGCGGTACGGTCAGCTGACTATAATCGCGCGCGGTTGCTTTACCTGAGACGAGGCGCACCATTGTATTTAACAGCTTACTGCGACGTTAATATCAGCTGCGTTACTCTAGAAATAAGCTTAATTTACAGAAAACTTATCAGCGAAAGTGGTAGTAATTTTTCGGATTTTTACACTCGCGACTTCGAAGTCCCTCAATTCAGGGTGAATACGCGATGACGTATTCCGTGCGAGAGAAGGTAGGCTTGAGGTTCGATTGGTCCCGAACTAACCAATCAGACCTGCTTATCTCTCATGTCTAAACACGCGCTCGAATTTTAAAACAAAAGCACGCGTCGACGTATTCCGTGCGAGAGATGGTGGGCCTTGGGGAGGAGATATTGCTGTGAAGAGAGCCTCTTCAGAACAGTGGCCGTTTGGGAGGGATGCAGGGCAGATTGGTTAGATTAGGGCCAATCGGACGTCAAGCCCACTGTCTCTCGCACGGAATATGTCGACGCGTGCTTTTGTTTTGAAATTCGTGCACGTGTTTATACTCGAGAGGTAAGGGATCCGTCTTTAATTGGAAGGTAGGACGAAGCAGGCCGGACTACGTGCAGACAGCGAACTACATGCTCTCTTTCTTCCTGTATCTCTTCGCGAGCCGTATTGATGTTAAATAATACTTTTTAATTGCTGGTTCCCAAAAATTAATCAGGCTGTTCGGCCAGAGCATTTCGCTAGGGTCGCGGTAGACAACGGTTTCCTACAGTTTTGGGTAATTTATGGCTTAGTTGGTTCCGCCTCGTAGCAGACGTGAACTCAGGGTATCGGAAAAGGAAAACAGGAAACAGGATTTTCTTCTTTATAGCAACTCGAAGACTTTCTGTTTCTCTTCTCTTCGGACCCTTTCGAACCAAAACACGTGGTGTCTACTGCCTACCTCGAAGCAATGGGCACATTGGCAGTAAAAGGACGGAACGCGAACCTTTGTAAAAGAGCACGATAGCCCGTTCGTCGCACTTCTGCCAAGCACATGTGTTTCAAAAGTGCGCTGGCTTCTTTCTACCTGAAGCCTCTTGGCCAGGTGGGGTTCAACTCATAATGGAACGAGAGAAACTATTTGGGGGTAGAAGTCGCTTGGAAAAAATCTTGTCAGTCAGAAAGCAATCACGTCGCAGAAATGTTCACTGCTCGAGAGTATTACGCGATGTTCTGGGTGTACCCCCCGAACAACGGGGACGCAAGTGCTACAGCGTGAGAATTTGCGCGGGAATACCCACGGCTCCGAACGCCAAGTAAAAATTCATTTCCATCAATTTTTATAACGTAGTATTATGACACGATACGCAACCATAACACCTAGTGTAACAGACACCAGCAAGCTCAGCAAGATGCGCAATCAAAAGTAAACCGCATACGCAGCAAGACCCAGATCCACTGGCGAAGACCATTAGGCCTTCCCCGCGGCCACCAAACCGCGACCCAAAATCTTGTATATAAACCCACGCCCGAACAACCAAAGCGTAACATTGTAATTCGAACAGTAACGCGATCACGTCCGTGATCGCTCGGCTCAAATAAACCTTTATTAAAACCTACGGTGAGTTCTAACTCTTCAACCGGCAACGATCCACTACCTCTCGGCTCAACCCGAGAATCCCGTTCCCGGCACCTTCACCCGAACTATCGGAGCCCGAGGAACAGCTCGTTCGGGGATAACTACGGAGTGCAGCCAGATTCTCAGAGAGAATCTCCACACCGGCAAACCTCGCAACAAAATTGGTGGCAGCGGTGGGATCCAGTCAACGTAGGGGACAAGGTGAGCCTGACCAACAGAGGCAACACAAGTTACCACGATCGACATCACAAGTATACCGATCCACAACCGAGTACTGTCAACTGACAAAAGAGGACGCCAGCGAAGAGTTCCCCATCGCAAAACCATCGGCAGTCCAGCAGCGGCAACAATGATGACGATGCACCTTCTACTACACGTGCTGTAAGTGGAAGGTTAGAGCCTGACGGATATATAGTCCGGGAACGACTTTTTCCTTTTGAGGAGATAGATCCGAGTCTACTCCCTCCTGAAAGACTACACCCTTCTGACGAGACGTGCTTAGAATCGAGCAGATTTTACGATAGTGAAACTTTCGGCATCGCAGAAGATCCATAGCCCAAAGACATCAAGACCCGAAGGAACCTCAAGGAAAGGAACTTCAGGGGAAGATATCACAAACGCAGAACTCTTAATTACAAGGGACGAAACTCTAGGAGACGAATTAAATTTGGGAAATGCAGGGTCTGATGATAGACAAGTTAGGTTAGAACAAACATTAATTCTACTTCAAGACACCGTGCAGCAAAATTGGTCACTTTTGCAGACGTTAGCCGAAAGAATGACTGACCTAGAGGTAGCTAATAGAACAGGAATAAGAGCGCAAACTATTAGTGAACGCGACCGAAGGATAGATAGAGAAGTACATAGGATGCAATCGTCAATGAACGGTTCCCCGCAAGGAGACAGGAACAGGACCATGGTACACTTCGAGGACCACATAGACGAAGAGGACATACCCAGACGATCCAGCATTTTTGTACCCCCTACATACGGGATAGAAGAAGCACCTGACATGCCAACAGGATTAGAGGACAACAAAGTCCTCAACGCTTTAAAACTTATACCCAAATTCGAAGGGAATCCCAAGGAATTAGTATCATTCCTGGAGACCTGCAAATACATAATAAAAGGTTTCAGGATACCTGAATACAAGGCGCAAATAGTACGAGGAATAAAAGCAACAAGGATTACAGGTACAGCCCAAACAGAAGTAAGGAATCGTCAAATACAGACATTCGATGACCTGAAAAATGTGCTGAATTCGCTGTATAAGCCAACACGTACGACCGCGGCTGTGCAAATGGAACTTTTGCAATGCAGACAAGGAATGCAAGAAGATGCCCATGCATACGGGAACCGATTGTCCCAACTGCTTAATGAATTAATTGAGACCGGTTTAGATGAAAAAGATACATTGATAGAAAAAACAGCGGCCATCAAGATATTCAAGAAACAGGCACATTGCATCTTCCAAGAAGGACTTCGTAACGACCTGAAAATTCTGATTAAATCACGAAGATCGGCTGACCTACCAGAGGCCATATCAATCAGAGTTGGGCATTAGTCGAATAAATTTTGATTCGACTAAATTTTTATTCGAACGATCCCGAATAAAAATTTCGAATAAAGTGTAGTTATTCGAGAATAACGAATAAATTATTATTCGACTAAATTTTTATTCGAGTGATCTCGAATAAAAATTTCGAATAATAATTTATTCGAAAATATAGAATAAATTCTTAGTCGAATAAATTTGTATTCGTTATTCGTTATTCGTTATTCGAAGGACCTCCGTGGCGACTAGGTGACACGAATAAGCGTGGGTCAGAACCCGAGCCGCTCCGTCTGGGGTCCCGAGGCCCTCGGCCTCTGGTCAGGCCGAGAGGGGATTATGAGACAAGGGGAACGCTTTCCGAATGTACCTACCACCCCTACCGGGGGCTACTCGATATTCCCGTACCATATATCTTCAATTTTAACAAATTTCACAGGATTATAAATTCCGTTCCGTATATTTCACAATAGAGGTTGAAGATCTTGTAATAACGTATAATATTACAAAACTGATGCACTAAACACCATTAAATATATAAACAAACAGATGACAAGTACAAATAACAAATCGAATATGAAACTGCGATGTATACAAAGTGAATGGGCTTGATAAGTGAATAATTACAAAATTTGACAAATCTAATTGAGGGCTACATCTCTTTGATTTACGGTCTTATGGAATGCTAATTGAACTGTTACCCCATTTTCGTATTTATGTTATTTTGGAAAAGTGGAAGGGATGTATACTGGGTGGAATAATTTTTAATATCAATTTTTAATATTCCAGCTCCTACAGATTAGAGGACATTTGTCATGAATATCGTAAATTTGTTGTAGGCAATCGTGTAAAAAATTCCACCTTGTTTCACCTTGTACCCCCTTAACGTGTATTCTCTTCAAATTAGATTTATAATTTACTGACCTTATTGTTCCTTGCATATATACTTCTTTTGACAAACATTTCATGCAGCAAGTCTTTCACGCGGCATCCCCATGCGTTCCAATAATTTTGAATCTTTGAGTATGTTTAACAGTAATGAGTATTAAAATATGTTTTCGGCGCACAGTTTCGGTCAGTGAAAAGAATGAAAGCTAATTTGCAATTACGAAAGTAACATCTTCCAACGTTTCGGTCAATGTTTAGACCATTATCAAGGAAATTAGAAACTATGTACTGCTTTTGCTATTATGCGGCATGCTATAACAAAGCGTGCGGCAAACGTGTCGGTTGAACGGTGACTGAGAAAAACACGCGATACATTAGGCAAGATCATCTCGAGGGCGAAGCCCATCGACAGTTATAACACAAGTAGCGGTTGAAACCGTTAAAATTGCAAAGCAAAACAATCGCGGGGAATACGAAACTCATAACCAAACGCCTGCATAACCAAAAGATAAATTGTTGTTGAATTAAATAATCAATCACTCAAAAGAAATTACATAATGAATAATTATATGTATAATTGTTTGAAAACATAGAGACTGTGGAAACTAAAGTTCTAATAGAAAATTGCTTCATTACCTTATTCCTTCAATAAGGTTGCGTAATATTCTTGTACTTTAGGTGTTTCATACCTAAGATTTACGCTAGGTTTTTTAATCATGTGCAATGTTTCTAATAAAATTCTTTGGTTTAAATTAGTTTCCCTATCAATTACTTTTATGTTGTCATAATCAAATCTATGATCAAACTCCATTGAGTGTTTGGTTAATGCAGTGTGCTGGATAGGAGATGAAAAAATATTCCTCCTGTGTTCAGAAATTCGTTTTCCTAATGGTCTGGATGTCTGCCCAATGTACACTTGATTACATCCTATGCACGGAATTAAGTAAACTATGTTTGAATTTTTAAGCAATGATATTTTATCTTTAATTGGGGGAAAAAAACTTTTTGCATATAAAGGTATTTTAAAAATGGTGTGAATTCCCACTTTCCTAAAAATTCTTTTGATGTCGTTTGAGATATTATTGACAAAAGGTAAAACCACCACTGGACCCATTAGTTGGAGAAACACGGTGGTTTTACCTTTTGTCAATAATATCTCAAACGACATCAAAAGAATTTTTAGGAAAGTGGGAATTCACACCATTTTTAAAATACCTTTATATGCAAAAAGTTTTTTTCCCCCAATTAAAGATAAAATATCATTGCTTAAAAATTCAAACATAGTTTACTTAATTCCGTGCATAGGATGTAATCAAGTGTACATTGGGCAGACATCCAGACCATTAGGAAAACGAATTTCTGAACACAGGAGGAATATTTTTTCATCTCCTATCCAGCACACTGCATTAACCAAACACTCAATGGAGTTTGATCATAGATTTGATTATGACAACATAAAAGTAATTGATAGGGAAACTAATTTAAACCAAAGAATTTTATTAGAAACATTGCACATGATTAAAAAACCTAGCGTAAATCTTAGGTATGAAACACCTAAAGTACAAGAATATTACGCAACCTTATTGAAGGAATAAGGTAATGAAGCAATTTTCTATTAGAACTTTAGTTTCCACAGTCTCTATGTTTTCAAACAATTATACATATAATTATTCATTATGTAATTTCTTTTGAGTGATTGATTATTTAATTCAACAACAATTTATCTTTTGGTTATGCAGGCGTTTGGTTATGAGTTTCGTATTCCCCGCGATTGTTTTGCTTTGCAATTTTAACGGTTTCAACCGCTACTTGTGTTATAACTGTCGATGGGCTTCGCCCTCGAGATGATCTTGCCTAATGTATCGCGTGTTTTTCTCAGTCACCGTTCAACCGACACGTTTGCCGCACGCTTTGTTATAGCATGCCGCATAATAGCAAAAGCAGTACATAGTTTCTAATTTCCTTGATAATGGTCTAAACATTGACCGAAACGTTGGAAGATGTTACTTTCGTAATTGCAAATTAGCTTTCATTCTTTTCACTGACCGAAACTGTGCGCCGAAAACATATTTTAATACTTTTAAAAATCTTACGGTCGAAATTATAATTCTTTATTTAGTAATGAGTATGTTTCGTCAAGAATATGCTCCCATTCGCTTGCGGAGCGGTATCTGTGCCCACACGTGTTTTTATAATTAGTGTGACGACTGTGAAGATTGTATTTCCGAAAATATGGTAAACTGATTGAAATGTGTTGTATGTTAATAGAAAGAAGCAGAGTATTATGTGTGTTTTCTGATTGTTTAATATTATTATTATAGTATATTTTAATTTTTGTTTCTTTGTTTATGTAAGAATATACAAAGTGTTTATTTTTGTTTTTTTGTTTATGTAAGAAAGACAAAGTGTTTACGTACATTTATTATATAATACATTTAATCCCGTTTATGTTAATAATAATAATAATTTTTGTCAGGCTGTAATTGATTTCTATAAAACCTAATAATCAGTCAGTAATTTTGTTAATTCATACACCTTTCTAGAAAGAGAAACAATATAATTGAATTTAACATGTATTATGAAAATAAGTTTTTTTCGGAAGTCTTACAAAGGGAAGGTAATATGCCCCCCTAACAAAAATCATAAAAAATTCAGACTGACAGGCTCAAGTTAAAAGTTCTCATGACATTGAAATATATTCAGGTAACTATGGCCCATACGGTTAAAGAGATATTTGTTCAGTATTTCATTTTGTTACAAATATTTTTCTTAATAAAGATTGAGCGCAGTGGGTTACGTGCGGTCTAAAAATATTTTTCTTTACAAAATATCCATGCATTCCTAGATTTGGAGATATGGACCTGTGAGGCCAAACATGTGCAATGGTGTAATTTATTTTACGTGTGCACTGTAGGATTATTTACGGTCCGAATTACGTCGTTCTTGGTGTTATTTTCGCCGAAAAAACATAAGGAATCGTTTGGCGTCGTTTTTGTGACGATCTGATGAGAAATGCGGAGCCCGAAATTTCTCACTTCTTAATCGTTTTTTTTCGCCACGGGGTATCGGGCGGTTCACCCTACACTCGACAAGCGTTCCCCTTGCCCCATAATACCCCTCGGTCACCGGTCGGGCCGAGGACCATGGGAGTCGAGCCCAAGCGGCTTATTCGTGACGCTCAGTCGCCACGGAGGTCCTCCGAATAACGAGTAACGAATAAAAATTTATTCGAATAAATTTGTATTCGTTATTCTCGAATAACGACATTTTATTCGAAATTTTTATTCGTTATTTACGAATAACTTCACTTTATTCGAAATTTGTATTCGAGTTCATCGAATAAAAACTTAGTCGACTAAAAATTTATTCGTTAATCGCGAATAACTCCATTTTATTCGAAATTTTTATTCCAAGATTCGTCGAATAACAATTTAGTCGAATAATGCCCAACTCTGATATCAATACCCATAGAGGAGGAGCGGTCAATTAAGAAGCGGTCAGCGACGAACGGTGACAAACCACAATGGTCAGACAGGACAGAAATATTGTCACAATTCTAAGAAGCCAGGGCACACCACCAAGGAATGCTGGAAAGGCACCGGAAATGGTCCACGACAGCCTGGCACAGGAGCAGGAGATAAAAGCAATACAAATGGAGGCAATACGCACTCCACTGAAAAGGGGACATCTGATGCCCAAAACGGGAATCGCCAATCAAACAATACGCAGGGACGGCGACCCTATAATGCTTACAAAGCAAAAGCACAAGCAGGAGGATCACGAACTCTGCCGACGGCAACAACGAGCACCGAGGACTCCAATACAAATCAAAAACAGGTTAAAATAGCCAAAAGGAGCCAGCAGGAAACTGGAACACCTAACTTTGGTTCGGATGAGGTACAAGTACAGATAAAAGAAGCAAGAAACGATGAAGTCAGAATGCTAATAGATTCAGGAGCCGAAGTATCCCTAATAAACAAAGCATGCATCAAGGACAACGTAGTATGGAAGGAAAGTGAATTACAACTGGTAGCCTTATCAGGAGGAACCATAAAAACATTAGGAGAAATAGAGGCGACCTTCCCGGTTGGAAAACAAGAAATCAAGCATCCTTTATATGTGATAGAAGACGGTATATTGACAGATTACCAAGGGATATTAGGCATAGATTTCCTGAAAAAAACATGAAGCAGGAATACAATATAGGACGCGAGAAATCACGATCCGAGGTGAGCATTGGAAAACTCTTCAATCAAAAAATGAAGTAACGGTTCCCCCGCGCTCCCAAACTCTTGTAGAAGTAGAAGTAAAAGGCAAGAAGGAAGGAATAATAGAAAAACAAGAGTTAGGGAAAGGAGTATTCCTAGGCGAATGTCTGGTAAAACCCGAAAACGGGAAATGCATAGCTTGTGTAGTAAATCTATCAAACACACCACGCATACAGCTGACCGAATGGCAAAACAAGGAGGCAGACGAAAAGTATTCCGCTGCCGCAGCATTTAGCGCAACTGTAGGGAAAGAACCGCTGACGACACGTGCAAAGCGTGTCCTGGAATTAATGGAATTACGCCACCTGAACAATGAAGAAAGAAGCAGCATGGAAGAAATAGGTAGAGAATATTGCGATATCTTTCACCTAACAGGCGATCCATTAACCACAACACATGCAACCACGCATCAAATACCAATAAAGGAGGGTGCAACCCCCTGCAATGTTAAACCATATAGATTGCCAGAAGTCCATAAACAGGAAGTAAAAAGCAGGTATAACAAATGTTAGAAGACGGGATAATACAAGTCAGCTTCAGTCCATGGAATGCACCCTTACTAGTAGTACCCAAGAAAAAGGATGCCAATGGAAATATCAAAAAACGAGTGGTCGTAGACTTTAGAAAAGTAAACGAGATCACAATAGGCGACTCATATCCCCTGCCAAATATTACAGAAATACTTGACCAGTTAGGGAAGGCACAATACTTCATTACACTAGATCTCGCGTCAGGGTACCACCAGATACCCATGGACGACAGAGACAAGGAAAAGACCGCGTTCTCCACACCACAAGGACATTTCGAGTTCAATCGAATGCCCTTCGGATTAAAAAACGCGCCAGCGACATTCCAGAGATTGATGAACACCATCCTGATGGGACTACAAGGAATAGACTGTTTTGTCTACTTGGACGACCTGGTAATATTTGGCACTAACCTAAAGGAGCATAACACGCGGCTGCGGAAGGTAATGAAAAAATTACGGGAATATAACCTACAGCTACAACCAGATAAATGCTCATTTTTATGTAAAGAGGTAGGATTCCTAGGGCACATAATAACGCCCGAAGGAATAAAACCGGATCCCGAGAAAACTAAAGCCGTAGAACAATACCCTGTACCCACCAAATTAAAAGAGGTACAGTCACTTCTAGGACTAGCAGGGTATTATCGAAGGTTCATTCCACAATATTCAAAGATAGCAAGACCATTGTCCAAACTAACGAGCGACAAAACAGAATTTATCTGGACAGCAGACCAGCAATATGCATTTGAAACATTAAAAAACTGTCTAATAACAGCACACGTATTAGCTTACCCAGATTTCTCAAGGGAGTTTATAATAACAACGGACGCATCAGACGTTGCCATAGGCGCGATACTATCGCAAGGAGAAATAGGAGAAGACAGACCAATAGCATATGCCAGCCGAGTGCTAAATAAAGCAGAAAAAAAACTACAACACAACGGAAAAGGAGCTACTCGCTATCGTCTGGGCCACGAAGCAATTTCGACCCTATGTGTACGGAACACATTTCAAGGTAGTTACAGATCACAAAGCACTAGTATGGTTATTACGGTACAGGACCCAGGATCAAGATTGATCCGCTGACGATTACAATTAGCCGAACATGATTACGAAATCCTCCATAAGGCAGGAAAAGCTAATACTAACGCGGACGCGCTCAGCAGAAACATAAAAATAAACGTAATACAAAACGAACAGCAAAATAACGCAAAACCCAGCTTAGGCATCATCACAGTAGAGTCAGAAAAGGATAGGCAACAAAAATTATATGAATATCACCTGGCCCCTTTAGGAGGACACCAGGGAATCCAACGAACAGCACAAAGAATCAAACAAAAGTATAAATGGAAGGGAATGGACAAATACATAGAAGAGTACATACATAAGTGTACATGGTGCCAGAAGAATAAAATATGTAAACGGAATAAAGCACCAATGGTAGTATCGGACACACCTACGCGACCATTCGAAAAGGGCGCATTAGATACAGTAGGACCGCTCACGATAACCAAGTTAGGAAACAAATACATCTTGACATTCCAGGATCACCTAACAAAATTTAGTAAAGCAATACCTCTTCCCAACCAAGAAGCACGGACAATAGCAGAAGCATTTGTAACGCGAATAATCTGGGAACATGGGATACCCGACAAAATCCTAACAGATCAGGGATCAAACTTTGTGGGAGAAATATTTAAAAATACTTGTAAATTACTAAAAATAACAAAAATACAAACGACGGCATACCACCCAGAATCAAATGGGGCTCTCGAAAGGTCACACAGAACACTAGTTGAATACCTGAGACATTACATAGACGCAGATCAAACAGACTGGGACGCATGGTTACCGTACGCAATTTTTACTTATAACACTACCCCACACACAGCAACGGGTTACACCCCACATGAACTAGTCTACGGACAACAGGCGGAACTACCAACTGCACTAAGACTCGCACCCAATCCTAAGTATAACTACGACGACTACGCACAAGAGGCTAAAGAGCGACTAAGGGCTGCAAACGAAGTTGCCCGCGAGAATTTGAAGGATGCGAAAATACGATCAAAGGTAATGTACGATAAGAAGACTAAAGAAATTCAATTCAACAAGAGAGACAAAGTACTGCTATACGACGAGTCCGTGAGGCGGGGAAGATCGAAGAAGTTAGATTCTAAATGGGAAGGACCATATATAATATTAGGAATAAAATCTAAAGTCAATGTAGTAATTAAAAAAGGAAGAAAAACATTGACAGTTCACACGAACAGAATAAAACATTTTATAGAATAAAAAGGACCTTAAATACTAAGAAAAAGGAGGAAAGGAAAAAATCGGGGAAACACAAACGTAAGAAAAAATAAATATATTCAAATACATAAGTTCTTAAAGATCAAACTGGCCCCAGTCCTCCTCCTGTAACAGACAGAAAAACCAAATAAGAAAAAAAAAATAAAAATAATAATAATAATAATAATATATTTATATAGTAAAAACATATATATTTACTTCTTCCTCGGGAGGCTCAACATAAAACAACCTCCGAAGACCAAGAGGGTCAAAACTGAGGAACCATTCTGGAAAATCTTCCTCCCAGAGCTGGTCCAAATCACGGCGGGACATAGCCCGCGCCAATCTAATGTGGCTCATCTGGTGGATATTTACGTAACCGTTAATACGGCGACTAGCCCACCACTAATAACAAAAAAAAGGGGGAGAGATAAAGATTAGAAAAACAAAAAGTAGAACACACAAAGACAAAATGTAAATAGTAAATAAAGAAGACTTACATCTGTTAATCCTTCAGGAAACATATTGAAAACGTAAACTTGGTCGTAAAACAAGTAATAAAATAAATCGCGGAGCGGCACAATATATACCTGCGCGCAAAAAGAAGTTTAGGAAGGGGTAGAACCAAACTTCCATGTTACAGGTACACCGGACTGCAGCTTTTGAATTCGCAGGCGGCGCCCGCTACCGACGACTTGCCATATACTATAGAGCCAATTAAGCATAACGCGGGAATCCACTTTACCCACGTCGGCGAACTACACATGGTTACCGATAATTGGAAAATCGCAACTCGATTGGACACGGAACCACTAAGACGAAGGTATGAGCAAATTCAGCCATACGCCAAAGAAATAGAAACATTATGCAAAAAACGATTTTACGCACCGGAAATCCGGTTAACATGCAATAATAATCTGGACCTTTTAACCAAACGAATGGAAAAATTGGGTAATCGTATCCAACACATATACGAAATACCAACATATACGCAAAACAAGCGTAGAGGACTAATAGACGGAATTGGATCAATATCCAAGACGCTATTTGAGACAATGGATGCAACCGACGCAGAAGAAATCAACGCTCACTTCGCGGAAGTAGATAGAAAAGGCAACATGTTACAAAACGCCATTAAAAAACAAATACAAATTACAAACACTACACTAAGCCATCTACAAAAAATCGAAGAAACAATACAAAATAATGAGGAAATATTAACCAGACAAATGGGACGAATGCAAGGGCAAATCCAAGCAAATGAAGCAGAACGCAACATAAGGGCCGACCTAAACGATCACTTCACAACGTTAGATTCACTATTGGTCGACTTAACAGAAGATGTAAGCAATATAGCACAATACTGTAGTCAGCTGAAAAACGGGATCATCGACCCTAGTGTACTACCAAACGCCGAGGTATCTAGAGACGCGGTAGCGTCTCGACGCCAAGTACATGAAAGAAAAGACACCCTGTATATGCCGACTGTCGCTACCGTGTACCTTTACGCGTCGCGCGGCTAACCTGACATTTATTTCATTAATATCTCATCACGCCTGCAATATTTTGTAAATTTAAAGACATTTCCCAGATAGCCACGTCCGTATTTGCAGATTTTGCTCAACGCCTGAGTACAAATGTTTGTGGCAGAAAGACTACAGATTTGATACAGTATTTGTTATATTCGATGATGAAAGCAGACTGACAGCAGAAAGCCGACAGATTGTGCTGCCTTAACCTGAGAGCAGATTGGCGGCAGGGTCTGCTGATACAATTTAATGGCAGGAATCGAGCAGACCCTGCGCAGCGCGATCTGATGGCAGATAGGCAGCAGAAATCGAGCAAATTCTGTTGACATAGCCTGCGGGCAGTTTGACGGCAGATACTGCGGCGAATCTGCTAATCCAATTTAATGTCAGAAATCGAGCAGACCCTGCGCAGCGCGATCTGATGTCAGATAGGCAGCAGAAATACAGCAGATTCTGCTTACATAGCCTGCGAGCAGTTTGGCGGCAGAATGTAAGGAGAGTCTGCTGGTACAATTTAATGGCAGAAATCGAACAGACCCTGCGCACCGCGATCTGACGGCAGATTGGTGTCAGATACAGAGCAGATTCTGTTGACATAGCCTGCGAGCAGTTTGGCGGCAGAAAGTAAGGAGAATCTGCTGGTACAATTTAATGACAGGAATCGAGCAGACCCTGCGCTCCGCGATCTGACGTCAGATAGGCAGCAGAAATACAGCAGATTCTGCTTACATAGCCTGCGAGCAGTTTGGCGGCAGAAAGTAAGGAGAGTCTGCTGGTACAATTTAATGGCAGAAATCGAGCAGACCCTGCGCTCCGCGATCTGACGTCAGATAGGCAGCAGAAATGAAGTAGATTCTGCTGACATAGTTCACGACACGATCCCGCCAGGGCGCGATTGGGCGAGCGTTTCTCGCTTGCGAAATAGCACCGTGGCGGGAATAAGTGGCCGAGGGCTTGATCATTCA
Source organism: Andrena minutula (assembly GCA_929113495.1). NCBI lineage: Eukaryota > Metazoa > Arthropoda > Insecta > Hymenoptera > Andrenidae > Andrena > Andrena minutula. The sequence continues at coordinate 24,194,998 of OV815996.1, forward strand.
GGGCTCTCAAGTACGACTCGTATTTGCCGGCATTCCACTGCGGAGTATATATTTGGTATACCCGTCTATAAGGGCGGTATTATCAGTCGTTGCTGAAGACGAAGATCGTCTTAAGCATCCGGCATCCTTTATTAATCTACTAGACTAGTAGAAGATGCCGCATGCTAAAAACTAAAAAACGATTGATGATAATACCGCCCTAAGACGACTGAATGAATAGTAGTTATCATTAATTCTTTTATATTTGGAAGAACTGTCTTTCAAAGTTTAAATCATTATTTTGAGCCGACCTGGCATTCAATTCACTAACAACTTGCTAAGTAAAACATTAAAAATGTTATAATACCCGTTTAAATACATGGTTTACCAACTTTTCTTTCTTCCATAAAATATGGTAGGAATCAGATCTTTCAAGTCGGTCTTATAAACGTGTTCTATATATTATTTACGCTAAAGACTTTCGCACTGTTTTTAAATCTATACTATTATATAAAATTGCCTACTATGGCCGACATCAGGATCTGCTTGATTTCTGCCGCCAATTTGCGGGCGGTTTTTGTCAGCAAGATCTGATCGAAATCTGACATCAATCTGCGGTCAGATCCTGATGTCAGGCTCTGACCGCAGAACCATAGTCAAATGCGGACATAATAGGCACCGAATCTGACGTCAGAATCTGCTCTGTATCTGACACCAATCTGCCGTCAGATCGCGCTGCGCAGGATCTGCTCGATTTCTGCTCTCAATCTGCGGTCAGCCACAGCAGCAAGATCTGATCGAAATCTGACATCAATCTGCGATCAGATCCTGATGTCAGGCTCTGACCACAAAACCATAGTCAAATGCGGACATAGTAGGACCCGAATCTGACGTCAGAATATACTCGAATCTGACATCAATCTGCCGTCAGACTGCAGTCAGTTTGTTTACTGGGTTTTCTCATGTAAACCGCATATCAGCTTTCGAATAAGACCAATTTCAATAAAATCGGTCCACGCATGACAGAGATATCGTAATATCGTCTCATGAATCTGTCGAAAATGGTAAGATTCTTCTTCTGATTCCTCAAGGAATTTTTCGTCAACCATAGTACTATATATATTTTCGTCAACCACAATATACGTATATACGCGTTACACACACACCTTCAGACAACACATGTATCGTTCTTCGTTCGTCGTCCGCCATTGTACGTACATATATATATATATACTATTTTGAATTTTATAACCTAAGTGCTAAGTGTCAAATAAAGTAAATTGTCCCAATTTGAAATGTCACGAGTTTTTACACTACGTAGGAGACTGAATTATTGTCTCAATTAATAAGGTAAGTCGCCAAAATTTTTAATAGGTTTCTTATGTAGAGTCGCAGACTCGGAAGTTGTCCGGAGATGATTCGACTGAGAAGCATCTCCTTTCACACAAGTTTCTGGATATTTGTACCATGCATGTACAAAATAATATATATATATTATAACAAATTGCATTGCTTTTAAATTGCTAGATATTTTTATACCAGCAAATTAGAGTTTTTATGTAACGTTTATATTATATATTATAGAAATGAAGGGGACGCACAAGACTCCGATAAAAATGACGCACAGGCTTGGATGAATAGAAATGAAGGGAATGCACAGGCGTGGAAGTTGTCCGGAGAAGATTAAAAAATAAATAGAAAGACAAAGCATCTTGCTTCGCACATGCTTCTGGAAAGTCAAATAAGGTTGTTCAGAATCGAAACGTCGAAGCTTCGAACGTTCGAGTGGTAGTTTAAGAATTAGCTTTAAGTTATATTATAAGCTAGTCTTTAAAAATAGGCGTTAAGTTACACGTAAGGTCACGGTCACTTTGTATTTACACCACAATTTCACAAAATATTACAATGTCGCTATACTAGTTTACAGAAAACACAAAGACTATTTATAATACAGGCGTAAAGAACGCGAGCGGTAGCGCCGAACCAAGTAGGTCTAGAGACAAAACTATTCGTAACCGTTATAGAAGCGCAAGTACGCTTGGAACAAAGACGTTCAGAACGTGTCAACGGTTCTTGGAAGAGAGATCGATCGCGGTGATGGATCGGACCGTTTCGCCGAATTCTGTGACGTCAGCACCCCACCCAACAGCCGTTCGTCCTGAGCTAGACAAGGACCTCATCGGCGAGACAAAGCATCTCACACGATGAGGTGGGACAGCCGGCTAATTAGCTGAGGTGCGCGTCCACAGATGGCTCGACCGATCACATCACCGCGATCATTCCGCGATCAGGTCGCGTTTAGCGAGTTTGAATCGCGCGCGGAACCGGCAGCGAGTTCGCGCTGACTTGGCCCGTGGCCGTTTGGGCCAATCCCAAACATTCCGCCCGCCTTTGTCAGTATGACAAACATGTTGACTGCCCATTGGCGGCCTCTTGTCAGCACTGTACTAACTACGGCTAGCTGCAAGTGCAGCATGTAACGACGCGAGCACGCGACGAATGTAGAATATACTGCCAGTTGCAAGCACAACGAGTATCGCGAAGGTACGCGAGCCAGCATAACTACGGCTAGCTGGAAGTGCAGCATGAAACGACGCGAGCACGCGACGAATGTAGAAAATACTGACAGTTGCAAGTACAACGAGTATCGCGAAGGTACGCGAGCCAGCATAACTACGGCTAGCTGCAAGTGCAGCATGAAACGACGCGAGCACGCGACGAATGTAGAATATACTGACAGTTGCAAGCACAACGAGTATCGCGAAGGTACGCGAGCCAGCATAACTACGGCTAGCTGCAAGTGCAGCATGAAACGACGCGAGCACGCGACGAATGTAGAAAATACTGACAGTTGCAAGTACAACGAGTATCGCGAAGGTACGCGAGCCAGCATAACTACGGCTAGCTGCAAGTGCAGCATGAAACGACGCGAGCACGCGACGAATGTAGAATATACTGACAGTTGCAAGCACAACGAGTATCGCGAAGGTACGCGAGCCAGTATAACTACGGCTAGCTGCAAGTGCAGCATGAAACGACGCGAGCACGCGACGAATGCAGTAAAAGAAAGTAGTTGCAAGTGCAACGTGTGTCGACGCGAGTACGCGAAGATAGCAGTAAAAGAAAGTAGTTGCAAGTGCAACGTGTGTCGACGCGAGCAAGCGAGATAGTAGAGTACACTGACCGTTGCAAGCACAACGTGTCTCGACGCAAGTACGCGAAACCAGCATAAACTACGGCTAACTGCAAGTGCAGCATGTATCGGCGCGAGCACGCGAAGTCAGTAAAAGAAGACAGTTGCAAGTGCAACGTGTAGCGACGCGAGTACGCGAAGATAGCAGTAAAAGAAAGTAGTTGCAAGTGCAACGTGTGTCGACGCGAGCACGCGAGATAGTAGAGTACACTGACCGTTGCAAGCACAACGTGTCTCGACGCAAGTACGCGAAACCAGCATAAACTACGGCTAACTGCAAGTGCAGCATGTATCGGCGCGAGCACGCGAAGTCAGTAAAAGAAGATAGTTGCAATTATTGTTGCCGTTCCAACGCTTGCAGGTGAGACAGCGGAAGATGACGCCGTCGCCCTCGAACGCCCTCGCAGAGTTCAGCAGTTCTGGCGGAGCGTGGACATTGTGAGACGGATGCCTCCGTGAAGTCCTCATCGGCGCGTCTCGCTGATCCTGGAGCGTAGTGCAGTTGAATTCATCCTGCAGGATGACGGGAGGCTCGAAGCAGAGCAGCGGCTGAAGGAGAGCAGCGAGTGCTGCAGCCGCCCACCGACACACAGCGTGCCGTCTAAATAGAGTAGGCGTCGTTGCAGCGACGGGAGCGTCGTCTTTCTCGCCTCTTGCGACTTTTCCTGGTAGCCAGGACAAAAGAGAAGGTCGTGTTCACCCTCGCACAGACCACACGCTGTAGATGACTCTTGCCCAGTGGAGGCTTCAAACACCTGACCCGATTTGAAGTCCGCTCGCTATATGGCCCGTCAATGTTCGGGATGTTGATCCTGTCGGCCATCGTGAAGGTCGAGAGCGAGCGGAGTCACCACGTGGTCGCGGTAGAAAATTCCGGAAGCAATCACTCAAAAGTTCTCGCGATTGTACCGGATCCGGCTCGAAGGACCAAAATGTTCAGAATCGAAACGTCGAAGCTTCGAACGTTCGAGTGGTAGTTTAAGAATTAGCTTTAAGTTATATTATAAGCTAGTCTTTAAAAATAGGCGTTAAGTTACACGTAAGGTCACGGTCACTTTGTATTTACACCACAATTTCACAAAATATTACAATGTCGCTATACTAGTTTACAGAAAACACAAAGACTATTTATAATACAGGCGTAAAGAACGCGAGCGGTAGCGCCGAACCAAGTAGGTCTAGAGACAAAACTATTCGTAACCGTTATAGAAGCGCAAGTACGCTTGGAACAAAGACGTTCAGAACGTGTCAACGGTTCTTGGAAGAGAGATCGATCGCGGTGATGGATCGGACCGTTTCGCCGAATTCTGTGACGTCAGCACCCCACCCAACAGCCGTTCGTCCTGAGCTAGACAAGGACCTCATCGGCGAGACAAAGCATCTCACACGATGAGGTGGGACAGCCGGCTAATTAGCTGAGGTGCGCGTCCACAGATGGCTCGACCGATCACATCACCGCGATCATTCCGCGATCAGGTCGCGTTTAGCGAGTTTGAATCGCGCGCGGAACCGGCAGCGAGTTCGCGCTGACTTGGCCCGTGGCCGTTTGGGCCAATCCCAAACAAAGGTAAATCGACAAAATTATAAATATACCAGCAATTTAGAGTTTTTATAATATATATTGCAACAAATTGCATTGCATTTAAATTGCCTGATATTTGTACTTGTATATACCAGCAATTTAGAGTTTTTATGTAAAGCTTATTATATTATAGAAATGAAGGGGACGCACAGGCTTGGATAGTAGAATTGATGATGGGGACGCACAGGCTTGGATGAACAGAAATGAAGGGAATGCACAGGCGTGAAAGTTGTCCGGAGAAGATTAAATAAATAAAGAAGATTAAATAAAAAAATCAAAAAGATTTAATTTAATTTCACCAAAATTTTTTCAATTCCAGTTCCTCCTCCTAAAAATCTTATGAAAATCCAGAAGAATCGAAGTTTATTTCAACAAAATTTACTATCTGTAAATAGAAAGACAAAGCATCTTGCTTCGCAGATGCTTCTGGAAAGTCAAATAAGGTAAATCGACAAAATTATAAACATACTATATATTGTAACAAATTGCATTGCATTTAAATTGCCTGATATTTGTATTTTTTATATACCAGCAATTTAGAGTTTTTACGTAAAGCTTATTATATTATAGAAATGAAGGGGACGCACAGGCTTGGATAGTAGAATTGATGATGGGGACGCACAGGCTTGGATGAACAGAAATGAAGGGAATGCACAGGCGTGAAAGTTGTCCGGAGAAGATTAAATAAATAGAAAGACAAAGCATCTTGCTTCGCACATGCTTCTGGAAAGTCAAGTAAGGTAAATCGACAAAATTATAAACATACTAAACTAATTTTATTCCAAAACCAATAAATTGTGTGTTGAAAATATTGGACCTCTTCGTTCATCCTCGTTGAATTATTACCACAGCATTTAAATTTCCAGCAACAAGACTTTCTGCCATACGCTCTCATTTCCTTTGAACACATTTTATAATCTACACGTACTTTAACAAAATGTCACTCTATTTCTATATAGTTGCTACGCTATTCATTATTAATTTGACTAGTTTTCCATTAACAATATTTCAATTCACCAATAAATATTATTTTTTATACTATACTAAACCAACACCAATAAAAATATTGAATCTCTTTATTCATTTTCGCTAAATTACCATTAACATTTTTTAAATTTCTGCCACAAGACTTTCTATCGTATGCTCTCATCTCCTTTTTTTATACTATACTAAACCAACACCAATAAGAATATTGAATCTTTTCATTCATTTTCAAAATCGATATAACTGCTTCCAAACAAATTCTTATTGCAAAATTACATTTGTTCGATCACGATAGTAGTGGAACAACGAAAGTGGAAAATTTCTCCATCAAAGCAATACCTACTACTAAAATACAAATGAGAGATCACTGTTATAAACTTAAGACAGCGATTTTCCACCACGGTAAAAATATTGCCGATGGTCATTACACGACTATGGTAAGGGGTAAGGGCACAACGTTGGTATCCGTTGATGATTTACGAGTAGAAAAAAAAGCTTGGCCACGAAATGCTAAAGATGCATACATATTTTTCTTCGAAAGGTGTTAATTGTGGTTGTTATTACACTTCAATGTTAAAGACGTTCAGCGCCGTAAGCTGCTTCGCGCACCATGTATTGTACACAAAGTATTATACACATAATACATATAAATCGGCAATGCGGTGCACATGGTTTCTTTTCGTAGTTGTTGAACTTAGTAAAATTTATCCTTAATTCGGTCCCGTGATAATATGTAAGCTATAATTAAAAATTATCTGAAGTCATTCCCTATGCAAATTATCTTTGTAAAAAGAAGTGAGATCCCCATAAAAAACTTCAAAAAAGTAAAAAAATACGCCAAGTACATGAAATCATATAAATCACAAAAAATATAATATAATAATAATAAATCACAAAAAAAAGAAAATATACAAATCACAAAAAATAGATGATAATAGTAATCTTTGTAAAAAGAAGTGAGATCCCCACAAAAAAACTTCAAAAAAGTAAAAAAATACGCCAAGTACATGAAAACATGGAAATCACAAAAAATAGAAGATATTATAATAATTACAAAATTAAAAAAAGATGTGAAATCAAAATGAGCTGCCAGTACATAAAGATGCTTTCCAACTGCGCTTTAGATGACACAACTACATATGCACAGCTAAAATTCCATTACTCATAATGGCTATTTATACAAAGAAAAAATATATTAAATAATAATATGCAGATATATTTTTATACAAATAAATATTTTAATACGAATAAATATTTGATTCAAAATACTTGGCGCTGCGCAACCGAAAAAATGTTAATTACCTTAGTATTAATAATTTACAACTCCATTACAATATAAAAAACATATACATACACATATTAGAAACGCAGTCAGATTTATTCTACATATATTTAATTCTAATGCCATACGTAGCATATGCACACGCACGCACACACGCATACACGTACAAGAAAGAAAGAAAAGGATTAATGCAATTTATACATATTTATTGAGTTTAGCAACACCAATTCGGGGCGCAGCGCCAAGTATTTTGAATCAAATATTTATTCGTATTAAAATATTTATTTGTATAAAAATATATCTGCATATTATTATTTAATATATTTTTTCTTTGTATAAATAGCCATTATGAGTAATGGAATTTTAGCTGTGCATATGTAGTTGTGTCATCTAAAGCGCAGTTGGAAAGCATCTTTATGTACTGGCAGCTCATTTTGATTTCACATCTTTTTTTAATTTTGTAATTATTATAATATCTTCTATTTTTTGTGATTTTCATGTTTTCATGTACTTGGCGTATTTTTTTACTTTTTCGAAGTTTTTTTGTGGTTCAAGTTACTGCAAACAGCTGTTCAGCCACTACCAAACGGACTTACGTTCCCGATACCACCAACACCGGAGAACGCACGTGTGATCGAACAAATCTCCTCAATAATAGCGTATTATGACAAACGCTCACTCATCACAGTAAGTAAAGTGCCACTAATATCAACACAAGTATACAGCACCATGGAGGTAACACCAGTACCCGTACACGTGCACGACAATATATACGCACTACTGGCAATCCATTCATCAACCATGATCATCGACGCAGAGAGTGACCAGTACATCATCGCAGACGCACAGGAACTTCAAAAATGTAAGAAATTTTTAAATCAATATTATTGTGAACAACCAATGGTTGTACACAGGCTAACAGAAACATTAGAATGCGAGGTTAACCTATGGCTGAATCCGGCCGATAAATCCCCCGCGAACTGCGAAACAAAATACATAACCGCGAACAACACTCTCTGGATTAGTACGGCACAACCAGTGACCTGGATTTACGCGACGCACGAACCAGACGCGCTTACTATTCAATGCGAAGGAAAAACATTTAGGACCACAATAACACAATCGGGAACCATTACACTAAAAAATAATTGCAAAATTAATAGCAAAGAAGTAGTATTACGAAATCAAAAGAAAAATTACGAACAAGACTATATAATTAAAACAGCCCCGTTGTACAATTTAAAAACAAAACCAAAGGGATTAGTCAACACAGCAAAACCATTAACCCAAGTACAATTAGATAGGATAATAAAAGATCCTTCAGAATTTTCGCAACTTTATAAACAGCTCGATCAAATCGAGAACAGCCTGTCAATCGAATCAGGGAACAATATACCATTATGGCACATTGTATACCCAAGTGCCATGACAATACTAATAATAGTAATAGTAATACTCACAATCGTGATATACATTGTACATCGCCGGAAGAAAACAATTAGCGAAACTCCGAGCGGGACAATCTAGAAAAATAGGCTAAGAAACGATTGTAATAATGTAAATCGTAAAATGTAATCGGGAAAAAAACACATGTAAAAGCGAAAATTCTACCCGACAACACCACCTTCTTATAAGGGGGGGGGGGGGGAGGAGGATGTTATGACACGATACGCAACCATAACACCTGGTGTAACAGACACCAGCAAGCTCAGCAAGATGCGCAATCAAAAGTAAACCGCATACGCAGCAAGACCCAGATCCACTGGCGAAGACCATTAGACCTTCCCCCGCGGCCACCAAACCGCGACCCAAAATCTTGTATATAAACCCACGCCCGAACAACCAAAGCGTAACATTGTAATTCGAACAGTAACGCGATCACGTACGTGATCGCTCGGCTCAAATAAACCTTTATTAAAACCTACGGTGAGTTCTAACTCTTCAACCGGCAACGATCCACTACCTCTCGGCTCAACCCGAGAATCCCGTTCCCGGCACCTTCACCCGAACTATCGGAGCCCGAGGAACAACCCGTTCGGGGATAACCGCGGAGTGCAGCCAGATTCTCAGAGAGAATCTCCACACCATTAAACCTCGCAACAGTAGAAAGAACACGTTCTATGAATAATACATTAAGTGATCAGTGTAAAGGTGGCATTTCCAAAGCGGTACAGAGTACACTGGTACAATGGGAAAGCATTCATCTGTTCTCCTATCTGCGACTTCGACCGCGCGCGGCTGCGGCAGATTGCTATAGTGTATGCAAGTCTGCTCCAGGAGCAGCCTAGGCTACTGGAGAAGCAACAAAATAGGACGTGTGTCTGTTTTCCGCCATTTTGGCAGAATCTACTAGCCGCTCGACGACCCGCGGCTGCCAGTCGCTACACTGCTCCAGAAGCAGTGCAGCGCGGCTGACCGCCCTGCGGCCCATCGCCACAATGGAACAGAATCCCCAGAAATAAGGAAACAAGTCAGAATTTAAAAGTTATGGAATTATGTTTTTATATATTTTTGTAACCTAATAATATAAGGTCTTAAAAACGTAAAAATATCATGGCAGCTACTTCTGCTGTATGTGTAAACATGTGTCGAAGTTTTTTTTTGTGCAGAATTTTAAATCGAGTCGTTTAAATTTCGGTGATATAAAAGGAAAATATTTTTTGCGCACCAAAATGAGTAGTACCTATCGATACTGCAAAGTAATAGCGAATAATTAATTCCATATAGCTCTTTTTCCATAACAAACTCATTGAAGAAATATTAGTATTGTCTGTTTAGTTACTTTCCGGGAACTTCCAAGCCTTTTCTGTTGTATAATTAATATATATTTGTCATTGTATTTGGAAATATTTGCTAATGATGAAGTAATTACCTGTATTCTATATCGTACAGTGGAGCTGCCTCCCAAGAAATAGGGAAAAATGCAACATCCCATTTTTCGCACTGAAAATGCCGAATATTATTAAGGAAGTTCATAAAAGAGTGTTAATATACAACTCATACGAAGGTTTGACGTTATATAAAAAAATAACAGCATAATTCCAATAAAACTAAAACAATTTGTTAAATATATAAATATATATTTTTTAACTAACCCCGCAGCCGGGGTTTGTTGACTTATTCGTCTCACTACTCTGAATACAATAAAAACTACAACCTAGAATCAATTAAAACGATTTTAAAATTTATGCCTGTATACCTAATGAAATTTGTAAACTTTTGGTATACAGCAAGTCAACAAAATACTAATGGTCTATTTATAAAAATTGGAAATGTAAAAAATTAATCAACTGGCCCCGGTCTCCCCTATAGAAAAGATTGTACGCTCAAAAAATATTCTCATTGCAATACACACGAAGATCTTTTAAACTTTTCATCGACTTCTTCAGATCTATACTCGAAGTCATGTAAGAAGGATCTTTTTCGCGCATGTAGAATAATCTCTTCAACTGTCGCGAGGTCTCTGTTCCCCCACTTTACCACCCAGGTACCATGCACCGGGTAACCAAATAAAACGTGTATTCTATTAAATTTGCAGTAAAAAAGAGACAATCAAATCCGACAAAAAGTCGAAACACGCGGTATATACAAAAGTGGCACCACACCAATGCTTTCGGCGCAGCACGCATGCGCAGCCGAAAGACCATTGGTGGTGACATAGCCAATGAGCGCCAACATGCGCAGAACCGGTCTAAACTCGTCGGTCGCCACAATCCTTCTTACATGACTTCGAGTATAGTACTAGATACTTTTATAGGCATCTTTGCAAAAAGAAAACAAAAACCTCTTATTATAACGATTGTTATGGATTTTAACACAGTGGCATATAGGGAAGTAAAAAAAAGAGGGTTATAGTGTCACGTCCCAGGTGAAGGTCTTAAGGGACAATGACATAGGGGAATTATTGGGACCCAGGCGAGAATCTGAAATCCTGCACACTGTGGTTCGGGGGAGGTTAGGCGAGGACCTAGAATCCTGCCCACTCAGGGTAGAGGGAATTTAGGCGAGGATCTTGAATCCTACACGCTGGGATAGAGGGAATGTAGGCGAGGATCTTGAATCCTACTCGCTGAGGGTAGAGGGAATTTAGGCGAGAATCTTGAATCCTACACGCTGATCGTTTTAGGAGGTTTAGGCGTGAATGTTAAATCCAACACACTGAAGGTAAAAGGAGGTTAGGCGTGAATGTTAAATCCAACACACTGATCGTATTAGGAGGTTTAGGCGTGAATGTTAAATCCAACACACTGATCGTTTTAGGAGGTTTAGGCGTGAATGTTAAATCCAACACACTGAAGGTAAAAGGAGGTTAGGCGTGAATGTTAAATCCAACACACTGAGGGTAAAAGGAATTTAGGCGAGGATCTTGAATCCTACACGCTGATCGACCATGGAAGGTTTAATGAACTGTGTTGTATCGGGGAGACACCCGCCAGAGCACTTGTTTTGGTTTGCCTTGGTAATCGGATTTACTGTTGCATTATTGTAAAAGACACATGTAATAACTTCGCGAAATTCGAGTAGTTATACGGTTAAGCGAAACCTATACGAAAGTCAGTTAGTAAACACCGTGATGCTTTCTGCGGTCGTTGCCCGTAATCAGCTGTTCCAGCAGCCTGTTTCGATTTAGGGATCTTCGTAGCCGAAGGATTGACACAAAAATATGAAACGTGATTGAAAGTAAAACTGTTTATTCAGTTTAAAGCACTGGTAAATGTGTGACACGTTAAGCAATAGCACATAATGGTTATACGAATAGTTATTACAATGAAATAAAAGTATAAATATGAGATAAGTAGATAGGCTATGCCGATTCTGGATCAAGTGAAGGCGAGGGGTGAGGCGGGGCGGGGGGTACTGCGCGATGGGCGAGGGGGAGGTGGGGAGGGGGTACCGCCGCGCTCTTCCGTGAGATGGGTGAGGGGGAGGCGGGGAGGGGGGGGGTACGCAGTTCGTGGACGAGGAGGATGACGTCACAAGGGGGGGGGGGATTTCAAAATTTTCAAAATGGCGTCGCGCGCGCAGGTCGAGTTTGTTGGCGAGGGGGATGACGTCACAGGGGAGGGGGATTTTCAAAAATTTCAAAATGGCTTCGCGCGCACAGTTCGAGTTCGTGGGCGAGGGGTGACGTCACAGGGGAGGGGAATTTTTCAAAATTTTCAAAATGGCGTCGCGCGCGCATGTCGAGTTCGTGGGCGAGGGGGCTGACGTCACAGGAGAGGGGATGAATTTTCAAAATTTCAAAATGGCGTCGCAAGCATTTCGTATTGGCGCCATCTACTGGATGTTTAAGGTACTTTGGGTCCGCGTCGGTATTTGGGCCCGCCTTGGTAAATTTTCCAAGTTTTCCAGACATTTCGTATCGATGCCACCTGTTGGATGTTTAAGGTACTTTGGGCGCGCGTCGCCGCCGCGCAATCTCCGTACGCGTGCGGGGATCGGTGCGCAGGCGCGACCGCGACCGATTCGTGGAAATTCGAGTCTTCGATGATTATTTCAGAGAAAATATAAGGTGTCATGGCGTGCAACAGGATTGAACACGTTCTGCCACCCATGTGCACGTTCTTCATGGCGTGTGTTTATGTTTGAATCGTGGGATCGATACCGAACTCGTGCAATGATTTAAACGTAGAGCGATAATTATTGTAAATCAATCGTCGCGATAACCCCTGGAATAAACACGACATTGCATTCGATGGGGACTTCTGAGAAATCATAGAGCGAACCGCGCCATGCCGAGTGTTTATATCCGACCATTGACTTTTCCCCAATACCACCGTGTCTCTAAGAAGTTCCCTCGAGAAAACGCAATGTCCCTGAAGCAATAAATTAGATGGCGCGTTCACGCGAGCGACTAAGCGATAATTATTCGGCCTACAGTTCCGAGTATTTTCACGATTGAGAACAGGGCGACGTCTCAAGGGCCCTTCTCGAGGGTCTGCGAGTCGAGTGTCGTGGGAACGTGTAAGGGTGAAAAGAATTCGTACATAAATTTCATGATTTTAGGCATTTATTTAACTTAGTTATCACACTCCGCAACAGCATCGTTGAATATAACATCGTCAACATCGTTCGTAAAGAATGCATTGTCGGTGATCTCGTTAAATAAATCATCATCGGTAAAAAATGCATCAACATGCGCAGGTGTACTCGTATTAAAATCAGACTCGTCAACCTGAACTGCATTATCGCGAACATCAATCCCTGATATCGCATTAGTATTAACTGCGATCTCGTCGATTTGTTCCACATTAGAACATTTACGCCATACAATACAGTGTGGGGCTTCCTCCCAACTCGACGGTTCCACATCATCTTGATCATCAATACCTATGATGAATGAAGTTTCCCTATGCGCAGCGAACCAATAATACATGTCCCCGTATTTTCCCGACGGTAAGTAGTCATTTTCACCGTTGTCATTATAAAACACCTTCAAATAAGCCTCATAATCGTAAACAGCTTTTGCCTCGTGAAATTCACCATCTCGAATTTCTTCGCATTGCACAGTGACATCCCGACACGTCACATATATTTTGGGTCGTGATGTGTGACTAGGGATCGCAGCGGTAACTTCCCGATTCAAATCCATGGATAGAGACATAATCTGAAACCAATTGTTTCTTTACAACCCTCAAAAGTTGCTAACGCACCCAACACAATGATTCACTAAAAATATAATGATGAAAACTTACGGTATCAATGGATGTATTTTATGTGCACTGAATGATGTGATCTCGTTTACAATAACAACAATAATTTTTTTAAAAAACAATTCTTGTAGTAACGTATGACCTGACTGATGCAGCAGCATAAAAGAACTGATTTTAACGTCACCCGCTCCATGATCCATGAACATAGAGTAATAATTATTCGATGTTGCAATCTCGTAAGCAACCATCGTAAACATACAGCGATAATAATTCGGGGTGGAAAGAGTTCCGAGTATTTTCACGATCAACGAAGCTGTAAGTCAATCGCTACGGCGGTCCATGGAGTAAACATTACATCGCACCGCGCGATACCGCATGTTTATATTGGAACCGTGGGAGTGGTACGGCGACCTCGTATGGGTGAACCGAATTCGAAGATACGTTCGAACCGCAGGATACTTATGCATACAGCGATGACGACACAAGATCGTGACTAGGGTTGGTGGTTGGTAAGTGTATAGTAACGAGTACGTACCTACCTCATATTGGATTGTTGATGAATATGTTGTTGTTGACGTTTATTTGGATAACTCACATCCTTTTCGGCCGTACCGTTTAAGATGCGTTTTTGATAGTACATTTTAATATGCACTATATACGATTCTCAGCGGACGAAAAAATTAACGGGAACGCTACTTAACACTCAAGCGTACGTGGTTTAATGATGTCCACAAGACAGATCCACAAGAGTATATTATATCATGGTTGTGTTATGACACAAACATTAATATGAATAGCGCGCGATAAATTCAAATGGCGTGCGCGGCAGATTCAAATAGCGTACGCGCTATATTCAATAAGCACACGTGTCGCAGAAGAGTCGAAGACAATTCACGGTGTGAATCATAAAGAATCACTATAAGCTGAAATAATTAGTATCAAATTATCGAAGAATAAGAATCTGTGATACGGACGCCCCCACACATCACACCCACTCCACGACTACCCCTACTCTGCAACATGCAGGGGTAGCCCTCCAGCCTAGAGAACCGAAATGCATATAAGGACGTCGACCGCCGCCGCACGGACCAGTTTGTTTTACAACCATTTTATACGCATTTTATAAGCATTTTTTAAAAAAAAATATGTCCGCGTTCGATTATATTCGATCACCTGTGAGACGAGGCATGAATGCCGCTATGATGCAGCGATGCATCGTGAGTATAGTTGTGTAAATTGAATTGGTGCGCGTATTTCATTCGACCATATTATATTGAAGTTGGGCATTTGTTACAGCAATGGCATGGAAAAATTGAATGTGCGTGGCAGGAGGAGCGTGATGAAGTGCTCCGAAAAATCGTAAGTATGGTTTTTTTTTTTTTTTTCTGTTTATGTTAATTGAATTGGTGCGTGCATTCAATTAGGCGGTCTTCTAACGAAGTTATACATTTGTTATAGCATGAGCGTGATAATGTCATGCGGATGTGGCGCGCGGAACGGCGGGAGTTGGTTAGCCTTCTCGTAAGTGATGTTTCAGAAAAATTATATTCGACGATATTATATTGAAGTTGTGCGTTTGTTACAGCAACGGCATGGGGAAATTGAATGTGTGTGTCAGGAGGAGCGTGATGAAGTGCTCCGAAAAATCGTAAGTATAGTTTTTTCTGTTTACGTAAATTGAATTGGTGCGCGCATTCAATTAGGCGGTCTTCTAACGAAGTTATACATTTGTTATAGCATGAGCGTGATAATGTCATGCGGGCGTGGCGCGCGGAACGGCGGGAGTTGGTTAGTCTTCTCGTAAGTGATGTTTCAGAAAAATTATATTGATTCGCGTACACTATTAAACAATGTTTTAGACGATTCATGTGTTTGTTACAGCACGAACGTGAAAACCGAATGGCCGATTGGAGTGTCGAATATCTCGGAACGGTCGGGCGTCTCGTAAGTGATGTTTCGCAAAAATTGTATTGATACACATACATTAATCGACGTTGTTTTAATCGATTCGCACATTTGTTTCAGCATCGAGAAGACATCGAGGCGCACGCACGGGATGGGGACATCGACGTTATAATCCAGCTACTAGTAAGTGATGTTTCGTAAAAATTATATTGGTGTGCACACATCATTCGACGATGTTTTAATCGAGTCATGTGTTTTGTTTCAGCGGTGTGAATACCCGACGAGGCGTGATGGACGGATCTGCCGCGAGTTGCGGCAAAAGATTCAAGAGGCTAGGCGTACGTGGCGGGATGATACCCTCAACATCGAGTTTCTATCGTTCGAGGGAGACTTTTGGGAGTTGCCTCGCCTATTTAAGGAGTGAGTATAAGTGAATTTTAATTGTTCGATGTTTCGCGTGTTATTACCAACGTTTTATATAATAATAGTAATTTTGTGTTTTCTCTGTATGTTGCAGAACGTGACATCACATATGGATTTTTTTTTTAAATAAAGTATTTTTTTATCAATTTAAAATTTTAAAATAAATATTTTTTTATTCAAAACAGTGTGTTTTATTCAAAACAGTGTGTTTTATTAATGTACATCAACGCATGTGTACTTAAATTATAAAATCAGTATTTACGAAGAAAAAAATAACATTCGTATGGGAGGGATATTCATATTCGTGGCTAGAGGAAGCAGGCACAGTTGTCACCGATCTTATCACCGCCGCCGCCGTCGTGTTCACTATAGAAAACAAAAAAAAATGATTCTTACATAGATATTCGTTTCTTTGCATATGACGCGTAAAGTAGTAAACTACGTATATAATTCCATATTTTATAGACATTATCCAGCGCGCAAACACCGTAGTTGTTATGAAATGCACATCGAATGACATCCGTTGAAGATATAGACTTTAGGTTAGGAACGTCGGGATCCGCGGTGACATGCATGATTCCACAATAATCAACGTCAACGTCGTAATTTTTATACGCCATGTTTGAATTACATAAAATAAATAAAATGTCAGTAATTGATTTTTCTAATGATGTCACCGTTAATTATTATAATTTTACAACAAAATATTATTTATTTTAATCGGTATATCATTTAAGTAATTCTTATAGATCGGAATAATTCATTTTATGCAATAGATGGAGGTTGAATAGTAAAATTAAGGCCTGTTCTTTAGTATGATTTCGCCATCACTTCCTACTAACATCGTCGCGTTTTAACACTCAAACGGCACTTTCATTTTACAATATTACTTTTAAGTACTAGGTACATACGAATACATATATTTGTTTTATTTTTTATGTAAATTAGAATCTCCGTTTAATAATAACATTTTTGTACATTTTTTATACGCCATGTTTGAATTACATTAAATAAATAAAGTGTCAGTAATTGGAATACTGGCAGTAATTGGGACATCTACCCTAATCTTCTCGACCAGATAGACCTCCAGATTCGCGATCGAATGAAGTTCGTATTCGTAGAATCCACCCAAGATCGGCTCTCCCGCGGAATCGCACAGAATGTGTCAAGGTGCACATGCGTTGTACGGTTACGATTTCGAACACCTCGGTCGACCAGATCGAACTGTACCCCTTCTCAAAGAGAGTTTTGAACTTGCTAACGCGTACCTTGTCATCGACGTTGAATTTCGTGCGTAGTCGAACACCTTTCAATACAGAGAGGGATAGGGGCTCATTCGCGGAGAACCGTCAGCGAATCGGGTGTTGATCGTTCGATTATTGCGATGATTGTAGGTGTGTACGAGCGCAGGTAACAGGACACTCGCGAGACTGTGGGAGGGAAAGTGACGAACGCGTAAGAATTCTCGGCAATTTATCGATATCATGTGTCTTTATTATAGAAGATATGGATCGTCATTGCGCGTGCGATGGATATCCCCACCATGAATCATGCATATCGTAGTCTTTAAGAAAGATTGACACGCCACTGCGAGGGATCATTACACGGTTCAATCAGGATGTGGTGCGACGAAAGCACCGAGATGAAGGAGTATTTGGTAAGTGATATTTGTAGGTAGCGACTATGAGATCTTTTTGTAAAAAGCACATGTTTTCTATAGTTTCTCATATGTTTCAGCGAACGGAGTATCCATATACGAAGGGATACTACAGCATTAAATGTAGAAAATTAATGCATGGCTTCAGGCAATTTTGGCGTGAGGTTCGAGACAATTTAGACCGTTGGGCGTTCAATGACGACAACGATGATCCGGACTTTTGGGGGCTACGACGATTGTTCGAGCCGTAAATGTATGTATATGTGTTCAGAGGATTTATTTGATATAATACAATCGCGATTTGATACACGTGCATAATGATTACAATATACTGTATGTGCATAACTTTGCGTGTTGTAAAGAGTATTAACTCGCAACCAAGACAGTGGACGCATCAGAGGTATCTTCCGATGCAGTCGTAGTTACCGATGCAGCCCCCGACACAACCATCGTTATTGGCGTCGAGACAGTCATCGTTACCGTCTTCGAGATAGTCACCGCTATCGTCAGCGTCATTGACATTGTCGAGACGGTTGTCGTTGTCATCGACGAGGCAGCCGCCGTTACCCACACCGAGACAGTCACCACATGAAGAAGTAGTCCTTACCGATACCGGGGAAGTCCCGATGAACGGAATGCAACACTTTGTAAGACACCATTGAAATCCCGCTCATTTAAGGGCTTTGTTTTCATTTATGATACAGGTGAGTTGAGAAGATGAGGTTTCTTTGTACAGTTGCAATTCCGTTGTTGCGGGTAGTTTGTTTCTCTCAATGCATTATTCGGACCTAAAACATCCGCGCAGTAATGTGAATTTCCATTACGAATAAACAGAAAATGTATTATATAATAAGATAATAAGATGCTTTACACATTCCGGACAGAAATATATTGTCGATTGGTAGGAAACCTTCACCATTAGGATTAGAATTGATCGTTCACGATATATCATACGTCATAGTACTGTTAATGACGATTATATGCATCATAACCTATGTATAACGATGATGAGGGTGAGGAGTGAAAATAATAATAAAAAATTTAGGTCACATAAAAAAAAAAGTACGTTTAATTGCATGTGCGTTTCCTTGTCTATTAAAATATATTTCCATAAAAAATTGTATGCTTTTATCTATGTATAGAATATATAAGTATATGAAGTATAAATAAATGTACAGTATATGTACTGAGTATATATTTAAAGTAGTGCACGTTCTTTGCAGAATCTGGAAACAGAAACAGAATGGTTATGCGTATTGGTAGATCTCGTACATAGAGTATGTGAAAGTATGTATGTACGATTCACGTTAGATTCCACGATGCATGAACTACCATATTTTCTCCACGTTTTCTAGTGCACACATATCATTACGTTTTTTTTTTCATTGAAGTCACATCGTACGGTGTTCATCGCAGACATTGTTTTTAAGGAAGGAACAGCTGCGGCAGGTACGATTCCAATACAATCGTTAACGGCATTGTATCCATCGTCATCATCGACGTCGCTAGCGTTGTTTCTATTATTGTTGCTGTTGTCATCAGCGTTATTCTCGTTCTTTTTCTTGTTGTACAATTCGGTAATAACCTCGATGTAAATGTCAGTTGCAGGAGATGCTGTAACAGCCATTCCTTCTTTTCCAAGCCCTTCACATACACTACATCAATGTCACATTACATTCGCTTTTCGTTTACGGATACGGCCCACGCGTATTTGCTGAACATATCGATAATCGCGAGTTGATGTTGTCGGCGTTGACGTTGGCGTTGGTGTTGACGTTGATGTTGTTGGCGTTGTCGATGTTGCTGTTGGTGATGTTAGGAGGAATACAATCAATTGCGGGTTAGTTTCGAAAAAAGAAACGTCGGGAGGTACCAAACTTGTTCACCGACATAACGATGCGTATTACAATCTTAATACGCATCGTTATGTCGGTGAACAAGTTTGGTACCTCCCGACGTTTCTTTTTTCGAAACTAACCCGCAATTGATTGTATTCCTCCTAACATCATTTCCTGTGTATTCCTCCCGACTACTTTAAATATATACTCAGTACATATACTGTACATTTATTTATACTTCATATACTTATATATTCTATACATAGATAAAAGCATACAATTTTTTATGGAAATATATTTTAATAGACAAGGAAACGCACATGCAATTAAACGTACTTTTTTTTTTATGTGACCTAAATTTTTTATTATTATTTTCACTCCTCACCCTCATCATCGTTATACATAGGTTATGATGCATATAATCGTCATTAACAGTACTATGACGTATGATATATCGTGAACGATCAATTCTAATCCTAATGGTGAAGGTTTCCTACCAATCGACAATATATTTCTGTCCGGAATGTGTAAAGCATCTTATTATCTTATTATATAATACATTTTCTGTTTATTCGTAATGGAAATTCACATTACTGCGCGGATGTTTTAGGTCCGAATAATGCATTGAGAGAAACAAACTACCCGCAACAACGGAATTGCAACTGTACAAAGAAACCTCATCTTCTCAACTCACCTGTATCATAAATGAAAACAAAGCCCTTAAATGAGCGGGATTTCAATGGTGTCTTACAAAGTGTTGCATTCCGTTCATCGGGACTTCCCCGGTATCGGTAAGGACTACTTCTTCATGTGGTGACTGTCTCGGTGTGGGTAACGGCGGCTGCCTCGTCGATGACAACGACAACCGTCTCGACAATGTCAATGACGCTGACGATAGCGGTGACTATCTCGAAGACGGTAACGATGACTGTCTCGACGCCAATAACGATGGTTGTGTCGGGGGCTGCATCGGTAACTACGACTGCATCGGAAGATACCTCTGATGCGTCCACTGTCTTGGTTGCGAGTTAATACTCTTTACAACACGCAAAGTTATGCACATACAGTATATTGTAATCATTATGCACGTGTATCAAATCGCGATTGTATTATATCAAATAAATCCTCTGAACACATATACATACATTTACGGCTCGAACAATCGTCGTAGCCCCCAAAAGTCCGGATCATCGTTGTCGTCATTGAACGCCCAACGGTCTAAATTGTCTCGAACCTCACGCCAAAATTGCCTGAAGCCATGCATTAATTTTCTACATTTAATGCTGTAGTATCCCTTCGTATATGGATACTCCGTTCGCTGAAACATATGAGAAACTATAGAAAACATGTGCTTTTTACAAAAAGATCTCATAGTCGCTACCTACAAATATCACTTACCAAATACTCCTTCATCTCGGTGCTTTCGTCGCACCACATCCTGATTGAACCGTGTAATGATCCCTCGCAGTGGCGTGTCAATCTTTCTTAAAGACTACGATATGCATGATTCATGGTGGGGATATCCATCGCACGCGCAATGACGATCCATATCTTCTATAATAAAGACACATGATATCGATAAATTGCCGAGAATTCTTACGCGTTCGTCACTTTCCCTCCCACAGTCTCGCGAGTGTCCTGTTACCTGCGCTCGTACACACCTACAATCATCGCAATAATCGAACGATCAACACCCGATTCGCTGACGGTTCTCCGCGAATGAGCCCCTATCCCTCTCTGTATTGAAAGGTGTTCGACTACGCACGAAATTCAACGTCGATGACAAGGTACGCGTTAGCAAGTTCAAAACTCTCTTTGAGAAGGGGTACAGTTCGATCTGGTCGACCGAGGTGTTCGAAATCGTAACCGTACAACGCATGTGCACCTTGACACATTCTGTGCGATTCCGCGGGAGAGCCGATCTTGGGTGGATTCTACGAATACGAACTTCATTCGATCGCGAATCTGGAGGTCTATCTGGTCGAGAAGATTAGGGTAGATGTCCCAATTACTGCCAGTATTCCAATTACTGACACTTTATTTATTTAATGTAATTCAAACATGGCGTATAAAAAATGTACAAAAATGTTATTATTAAACGGAGATTCTAATTTACATAAAAAATAAAACAAATATATGTATTCGTATGTACCTAGTACTTAAAAGTAATATTGTAAAATGAAAGTGCCGTTTGAGTGTTAAAACGCGACGATGTTAGTAGGAAGTGATGGCGAAATCATACTAAAGAACAGGCCTTAATTTTACTATTCAACCTCCATCTATTGCATAAAATGAATTATTCCGATCTATAAGAATTACTTAAATGATATACCGATTAAAATAAATAATATTTTGTTGTAAAATTATAATAATTAACGGTGACATCATTAGAAAAATCAATTACTGACATTTTATTTATTTTATGTAATTCAAACATGGCGTATAAAAATTACGACGTTGACGTTGATTATTGTGGAATCATGCATGTCACCGCGGATCCCGACGTTCCTAACCTAAAGTCTATATCTTCAACGGATGTCATTCGATGTGCATTTCATAACAACTACGGTGTTTGCGCGCTGGATAATGTCTATAAAATATGGAATTATATACGTAGTTTACTACTTTACGCGTCATATGCAAAGAAACGAATATCTATGTAAGAATCATTTTTTTTTGTTTTCTATAGTGAACACGACGGCGGCGGCGGTGATAAGATCGGTGACAACTGTGCCTGCTTCCTCTAGCCACGAATATGAATATCCCTCCCATACGAATGTTATTTTTTTCTTCGTAAATACTGATTTTATAATTTAAGTACACATGCGTTGATGTACATTAATAAAACACACTGTTTTGAATAAAACACACTGTTTTGAATAAAACACACTGTTTTGAATAAAAAAATATTTATTTTAAAATTTTAAATTGATAAAAAAATACTTTATTTAAAAAAAAAATCTATATGTGATGTCACGTTCTGCAACATACAGAGAAAACACAAAATTACTATTATTATATAAAACGTTGGTAATAACACGCGAAACATCGAACAATTAAAATTCACTTATACTCACTCCTTAAATAGGCGAGGCAACTCCCAAAAGTCTCCCTCGAACGATAGAAACTCGATGTTGAGGGTATCATCCCGCCACGTACGCCTAGCCTCTTGAATCTTTTGCCGCAACTCGCGGCAGATCCGTCCATCACGCCTCGTCGGGTATTCACACCGCTGAAACAAAACACATGACTCGATTAAAACATCGTCGAATGATGTGTGCACACCAATATAATTTTTACGAAACATCACTTACTAGTAGCTGGATTATAACGTCGATGTCCCCAATTATTTCAGCTTATAGTGATTCTTTATGATTCACACCGTGAATTGTCTTCGACTCTTCTGCGACACGTGTGCTTATTGAATATAGCGCGTACGCTATTTGAATCTGCCGCGCACGCCATTTGAATTTATCGCGCGCTATTCATATTAATGTTTGTGTCATAACACAACCATGATATAATATACTCTTGTGGATCTGTCTTGTGGACATCATTAAACCACGTACGCTTGAGTGTTAAGTAGCGTTCCCGTTAATTTTTTCGTCCGCTGAGAATCGTATATAGTGCATATTAAAATGTACTATCAAAAACGCATCTTAAACGGTACGGCCGAAAAGGATGTGAGTTATCCAAATAAACGTCAACAACAACATATTCATCAACAATCCAATATGAGGTAGGTACGTACTCGTTACTATACACTTACCAACCACCAACCCTAGTCACGATCTTGTGTCGTCATCGCTGTATGCATAAGTATCCTGCGGTTCGAACGTATCTTCGAATTCGGTTCACCCATACGAGGTCGCCGTACCACTCCCACGGTTCCAATATAAACATGCGGTATCGCGCGGTGCGATGTAATGTTTACTCCATGGACCGCCGTAGCGATTGACTTACAGCTTCGTTGATCGTGAAAATACTCGGAACTCTTTCCACCCCGAATTATTATCGCTGTATGTTTACGATGGTTGCTTACGAGATTGCAACATCGAATAATTATTACTCTATGTTCATGGATCATGGAGCGGGTGACGTTAAAATCAGTTCTTTTATGCTGCTGCATCAGTCAGGTCATACGTTACTACAAGAATTGTTTTTTAAAAAAATTATTGTTGTTATTGTAAACGAGATCACATCATTCAGTGCACATAAAATACATCCATTGATACCGTAAGTTTTCATCATTATGGAAATTCTGCCTGAGCTGGCATGGTGAATTGACGTATTACCGTCTTGCTCCTGACTTTGTGACTATTAAACAGGGATATATGTGAGCTTTCGATTCGATTTTTGTTTGTTGATCGATGTAATTCTCGTGTTGTTCATATTGTGCATCGACTGTTAGCGGCTGTGATGCCGGATGCTGGATATTTTTGCGTTTTCATATAAACTCTAAGCAAGTGCTACAGATAGGCTAATTGATCTTTCCGTTACTTGGGTGTTTACATTGTGCGGGACCTTAGTGTGCGTGTATACGTGTACTGCCTGGATCGCAATACAATATACCAGTGACTGTCAACTCTCATCTTACTCTCCAAGTAGAATATAATCTGCATGATGAGCACTACCAAAAAGGTTATATGTAAGGGGTGCTCTTCTACAGTTGCTAATCCTGTAGTATGCAACTCTTGCGGTATTGCTTCGCACCCCGGCAACAACTGTCTACAGCGCTGTGCTCATCCATGGACTACCCGCAGATTATTGGACTGTAAAGATCAAGCAACCACTGCTACCCCATTATCGCCGACTAATGCCATGAGTAATGAAGACCTTCTCGACAAAATCAGGAACTTGCTAGATGTTAAATTCTCTAAGTTGGAAAATGAATTAATGGTCTTTCAGTCGAACCTAGAGGTCGTAAATAACACATTGGCGGAGATTACGAATAGAGTCTCTAAACTAGAAAATGCCACAACCAGTGTAGATGAAAGTATTATCGAGGAAATAAACGATAGGAATAGGCGAGCCAACAATCTTATCCTCTTTAACATGGAAGAAGCTAATTTTGCTTCGGACAACAATGCCGTTGAGAGTATTCTCCGTAAGGTCCTAGCTGATGATGCCTCGGATGGTGAATTACATTATACACTTAAGAGGCTGGGAAAAGTGAATCCCAATAAACCGCGGCCTATATGCGTTACCTTAAACTCGCCGAATATAACTAGGAAGATTCTGATGAATAAAAATAAATATGATGGCCCAGCAAGGATCTCTCATGATTATACTGTTAGGCAACGTAGTCATCTAAATAACTTACGGGAGGAATTACGCAGTATGAACGATAACAGTAAGACAATAAGATATGTCAATGGGACTCCTAAGATAGTTAACAAGAGTAATGGTCCAAAAAACTCACAAAGAATCTAACAGTATACTACCAGAACGTCCGTGGGCTTCGTACCAAACTTAACGATTTACGCCTAGTCATTGCACATTCCATTACAACTTATGATGTGATTTGTTTGGTTGAGACTTGGCTGGATGAGCGTATTTTGAGCAGTGAACTAGGTCTCGACGAGTACACAATTTTTCGCTGCGACCGTTCAAGACTCACTAGTACACATAATAGAGGTGGAGGTGTTCTCCTTGCAGTTAAGAGTGCATTGCGATGCTCGGAAATCTTTATAACCTGTAGAAACATTGAACAAATATTTGTAGCGGTTTACAACGGCAAGAACACCGCTGTACTGGGGGCGGTTTATTTACCACCTCTATCTCCGAGTGCACTATATGATGATCATTGCAACACTATCATGGAAGCTCTGAACCTGCATCCGGACTGTGATGTCTGCATCTGTGGAGACTACAATCTTCCTCACATAGACTGGATCAATGGTTACTCTGCGCTCTCCTTTTCATCGCGGCCTGGTATTTCTCTCAACGAAATGTCATCTGCAGATTGTATACTACAGACTTTTAATTATCACAATTGTTATCAGTTAAACGCCATCCGAAACACCGGTGGCAACACTCTCGATCTGTTTTTCTCAAATAAAAATGCCATCTGCGCTCGATCTATTGAGGAATTAGTCCCTTGTGATGACTATCACCCCCCGTTACATATTACTATTCGAACCTCGGGTGTGTGTCACACTGCACGGGATAACCATAAATACTTTAATTTTAGACGCGGCGACTATCGCGAAATTTGTAATTATTTGTATGGGATACGGTGGGACGATTTGCTTATGATCCCTGATCTTGACGAAGCCGTAGATATCTTGTATAGTCACTTATACTTTGCTATTGAACACTTCATTCCAACGGCTGCTGCTAGACGGATTTCGTATCCTAAATGGTTCTCACCGCATCTAATCAAACTCATTAGAGAGAAAAACTATGCGCACCGTAGATTTAAAAGAACATGCTCCTTCTCAGATTACTTATGTTTTTCAAAGCTGCGAACTGATTGCAAGAGCGTGTCTAACCAATGTTACCAAAGCTACACTCACAATATAGAAGCGACTATGCAACATAACATCAAATCCTTCTGGGGTTTTGTAAACACAAAGCGTAAATCACCTGGGATACCGCTAGTAACCTTCAATAACTTGCAGAGATCCACGGACGATCTCTCTACGGCTAATCTATTCGCATCCTACTTCGGTACGGTTTACGTCCCGGATTCCGCCGCGCTCCCCTTACCTGATAATGGATATAGTACCAGTATAGCTGACCTTTACATTAATATTAGCGACATTTTCAATAGGCTTAAATACTTGGATGTGAACAAGGGCCCTGGCACAGATGGTATTCCTCCAATATTTTTCAAATCATGCTGCTTTATATTGTCACGTCCTTTGTGGATTATTTTTAATCGTTCTTTAAAGGCTGGCTATTTTCCTGCGCGCTGGAAAGTCAATCTGATTACCCCTATTCTCAAATCAGGGAGCGCGACGGAAGTTAGTAATTATAGGCCCATCTGCATTAGCAATGTAATGCCTAAAATGCTTGAAGACATCATGACTGAAAGATTGGGGCACTTTTTCTCTGATATCATATGCGATCAACAACATGGTTTCAGGTCTGGTCGATCCACTGTTACTAACCTGGCTGTTTACTGCAATTACATCTCGACCTCCCTTGACGCTTTTTCGCAAGTGGACACTATTTTCACTGATTTTAGTAAAGCCTTTGATTCGGTGTGCCACTCTATATTACTTGCGAAGCTATCGGCCTTAGGCTGCAAAGGTAATATACTGTCGTGGCTCGAAAGCTACATATCGGACCGTCGTCAAATTGTGAAAATTCGGAGTACGTGGTCTTCACCTATTGAAGCTACCTCTGGCGTACCGCAGGGCTCTCACCTTGGGCCTCTGCTTTTTAATATTTTTGTTAACGATCTTGTCGATGTTTTCAGACATAGTAGTTTCCTCCTATATGCTGATGATCTTAAAATTTTTAGAAGGATATCCTGTTATCAGGATGCTCTTGATTTGCAATCAGACATCAATAATTTTGAGGACTGGTGTAAAAGGAATAGGATGGGCCTTAACCTTGCCAAATGTTATGTTATGAGATCATCGCGCAGCACTAACCCGATTGTTCATCCTTATATGCTTGGCAATACTGAGTTGGCGGTGACCGATGAGATTAAGGATCTGGGAGTTCACTTATCTCCTACATTAGATTTCTCTAAACACTTTAGAGTCACTGCTAACTCTGCTATTAGAACACTCGGGTTTGTCTTACGCTTCGCGTCGGATTTCCAGAGTGTTCATACCTTAAGACTGCTTTATATCACTGTAGTGAGACCTATAATAGAGTATGCGTCTATAATATGGTCCCCCTTGCAGTTGAAATATGTCTCACTGCTTGAAAGAGTTCAGCACAAATTCCTAAGGTTTGCCGCTTATAAATTGGGCCGTCCAATGTCTCGTGATGATCATAACTATGACCAAATTCTTGCGTCCCTGAACCTATCTACATTATCGGAGCGTAGGCAAATTGCCGATCTATGTTTTTTATTTAATATTGTTAATGGGGGTATCGACTGTCCTGCCCTTTTGCGGAATATCTCCCTCTATGCACCATCCAGAAACTTAAGAGTAAGAACACCCTTTTATTGTTCAAGCACCAAATCTAAGTTTGGTGCTCGCGATCCTGTAAATCGAATCGTTAGCGTTGCCAATTCCTACTCAGACCACATCAACTTTTTTGGGGGATCTTTGCAAACATTCAAAAGCAATCTGCACAAAATTGTCGGAGATTTAGATAGGAGCAGTACTTAATTTTACTTAATTTCTCTCTTTTCTTTTTGCCACTGTTTTTTCCTTATTGTACAAATTGGGCTTGTCCCGTAATAAATAAATAAATAAATAAATTATATTTTTAGTGAATCATTGTGTTGGGTGCGTTAGCAACTTGCAACCGCGCTACAATGCGCTAGCAACCGCCGTAGCGATTGACTTACAGCTTCGTTGATCGTGAAAATACTCGGAACTCTTTCCACCCCGAATTATTATCGCTGTATGTTTACGATGGTTGCTTACGAGATTGCAACATCGAATAATTATTACTCTATGTTCATGGATCATGGAGCGGGTGACGTTAAAATCAGTTCTTTTATGCTGCTGCATCAGTCAGGTCATACGTTACTACAAGAATTGTTTTTTAAAAAAATTATTGTTGTTATTGTAAACGAGATCACATCATTCAGTGCACATAAAATACATCCATTGATACCGTAAGTTTTCATCATTATATTTTTAGTGAATCATTGTGTTGGGTGCGTTAGCAACTTTTGAGGGTTGTAAAGAAACAATTGGTTTCAGATTATGTCTCTATCCATGGATTTGAATCGGGAAGTTACCGCTGCGATCCCTAGTCACACATCACGACCCAAAATATATGTGACGTGTCGGGATGTCACTGTGCAATGCGAAGAAATTCGAGATGGTGAATTTCACGAGGCAAAAGCTGTTTACGATTATGAGGCTTATTTGAAGGTGTTTTATAATGACAACGGTGAAAATGACTACTTACCGTCGGGAAAATACGGGGACATGTATTATTGGTTCGCTGCGCATAGGGAAACTTCATTCATCATAGGTATTGATGATCAAGATGATGTGGAACCGTCGAGTTGGGAGGAAGCCCCACACTGTATTGTATGGCGTAAATGTTCTAATGTGGAACAAATCGACGAGATCGCAGTTAATACTAATGCGATATCAGGGATTGATGTTCGCGATAATGCAGTTCAGGTTGACGAGTCTGATTTTAATACGAGTACACCTGCGCATGTTGATGCATTTTTTACCGATGATGATTTATTTAACGAGATCACCGACAATGCATTCTTTACGAACGATGTTGACGATGTTATATTCAACGATGCTGTTGCGGAGTGTGATAACTAAGTTAAATAAATGCCTAAAATCATGAAATTTATGTACGAATTCTTTTCACCCTTACACGTTCCCACGACACTCGACTCGCAGACCCTCGAGAAGGGCCCTTGAGACGTCGCCCTGTTCTCAATCGTGAAAATACTCGGAACTGTAGGCCGAATAATTATCGCTTAGTCGCTCGCGTGAACGCGCCATCTAATTTATTGCTTCAGGGACATTGCGTTTTCTCGAGGGAACTTCTTAGAGACACGGTGGTATTGGGGAAAAGTCAATGGTCGGATATAAACACTCGGCATGGCGCGGTTCGCTCTATGATTTCTCAGAAGTCCCCATCGAATGCAATGTCGTGTTTATTCCAGGGGTTATCGCGACGATTGATTTACAATAATTATCGCTCTACGTTTAAATCATTGCACGAGTTCGGTATCGATCCCACGATTCAAACATAAACACACGCCATGAAGAACGTGCACATGGGTGGCAGAACGTGTTCAATCCTGTTGCACGCCATGACACCTTATATTTTCTCTGAAATAATCATCGAAGACTCGAATTTCCACGAATCGGTCGCGGTCGCGCCTGCGCACCGATCCCCGCACGCGTACGGAGATTGCGCGGCGGCGACGCGCGCCCAAAGTACCTTAAACATCCAACAGGTGGCATCGATACGAAATGTCTGGAAAACTTGGAAAATTTACCAAGGCGGGCCCAAATACCGACGCGGACCCAAAGTACCTTAAACATCCAGTAGATGGCGCCAATACGAAATGCTTGCGACGCCATTTTGAAATTTTGAAAATTCATCCCCTCTCCTGTGACGTCAGCCCCCTCGCCCACGAACTCGACATGCGCGCGCGACGCCATTTTGAAAATTTTGAAAAATTCCCCTCCCCTGTGACGTCACCCCTCGCCCACGAACTCGAACTGTGCGCGCGAAGCCATTTTGAAATTTTTGAAAATCCCCCTCCCCTGTGACGTCATCCCCCTCGCCAACAAACTCGACCTGCGCGCGCGACGCCATTTTGAAAAATTTGAAATCCCCCCCCCCCCCCTTGTGACGTCATCCTCCTCGTCCACGAACTGCGTACCCCCCCTCCCCGCCTCCCCCTCACCCATCTCACGGAAGAGCGCGGCGGTACC
The DNA here is from genome assembly GCA_929113495.1 of Andrena minutula. Taxonomy (NCBI): domain Eukaryota; kingdom Metazoa; phylum Arthropoda; class Insecta; order Hymenoptera; family Andrenidae; genus Andrena; species Andrena minutula. Next base: position 24,225,053 of record OV815996.1, read on the forward strand.
CCCTCCCCACCTCCCCCTCGCCCATCGCGCAGTACCCCCCGCCCCGCCTCACGCCTCGCCTCCACTTGATCCAGAATCGGCATAGCCTATCTACTGAGATACAAGTATATAAGCCAAACATAGAACTGAGTAAAGCATACAGATTCGCTACGCTAGCAATATGAGCAATGAACGTTAGCAATAGTAATAGAATAAAATAACAAGAATTAATGATTCACAGTAATATAAGCGATGAGCGTTAGCAATAATATGAATAAGAAAAGTAACAAGAATAGCAATACACAATATATGATGATGGTGATGTACAATGGTATTAAAGATAATTATAATTTCTCACAATGCTTGATGATTGAAGATGGTTGAATTTAGTTTAAATAACACTTTGGCGAACGAGACCTTTCGCTTGGTGGTTTTTCGTTTAAAGAGAGCGTGTCTCTTTGATCCTGGTATTTCGGCGATAGAGGACTTCTGTCTCGGAGCCCTTGTATTTATATGATTTTACAATGGGTTGCGGGGTGTACGCGCGATATGGACTTTGATCCGTTTATGTAATATTTTACGGTATGAAGGGGGGTGCGCAGTATGCACCTTGACCTGATTAGGAACATGCGTCGCAGTAACTTTTCGGGGTTTTTGTAGGGACCAAAGGTTGGTCTATATTTGGACTCGCATTTATGCTTCCGGGGTTTTTATGCACGTGATTTTGAAATGCTCAACTCCTCGAATGGATTTTGGGTGTTTTAATAGGACGTCGGTGGTTTTGACTGCTTTGGTCATTTAGAGGGTGTGAGACGTGGTCTCGATTTAAGAGATTTGTGGGGCGTGGGACTTGTTTAGATTCGATGTGAGAGAGAAATTTGTGCCGCGTTGGGCGAATAAGGGAAGGAGATTTACTGATTGACCGTCTTGAGATGGGGACCGCTAAGGTACATCGCCAAGGTGGTCGGGGGTCAGTGGTAAAGGGGTAAGAGTTGAGGTTTGGGGAGAGTTGAGTGGAGTTGTAGATTGATTTATAAAAATAGTTGAAATAACTGCGCGCGAAAAATCGTGGGACGTCACAATAGTTTCAGTTTTTCTTCTGAAACAGGAAAACCATATTTAAGAAATGTACCAAAATTGGCACAAAAGTACGTCGAAATGTCAGGAAATGAATTTATTAATTTCTGCAAAACTGACCACATAGTTTCTTCGTAAATGCCCATAAAAAAATAGGTTTACGTGCAAATTTTTGAGAAATTACGTAAAGCAGTGAACGTGGCAACGTCGCACAATCCATATGTTTAGACATTTAAATAGGGAACGAAGATTCAGATCCATAGGAACATTTTTTCTGACATTTTGCTTATAAAAAACGCTCCGAATAAATGCGACGTTGTCAGATCTGCTGCTCCAATTCACTACGCTAACCAATTTGATATTCCATTTTCGTATTACAGTTATTTATATTAACATTGCACTTTTTAAAATATATATACATGATGTTAAAAATTATTATTATTATTTCCATAGTATCATACCACTTTATATTTATCGTTTATTATCCATCTCTAACTTGATTAGCATAGTTGGTTAGGAACTACCTTAAAACAAACAACCAAATGTCACTGACTTTTTCAATCCGGCCCACAGTGCCGTTGTAAATCGAACTACTTTTATACAAGCAATAAGGTAAAAAAATGCCTACTCTTTTTATGATTTGTATTGCTTCTGTAAAAGTAGTCCGATTTACATGACATTTGGTATGATTTTCATCAGAAAAACATAAGGAATCTATTGCTGTCACTCCCTTATCGATACGATAAACAATAGAGAATTTCTTAAGGAGGTTCGATACCGGAGCAAAAATGATGAGAAATGTTTGAAAAGTGTTTTAATCTAATGTTCAAAGTGACGTCCGCATTGTGTGAAAATTTCAAGTCGATTATCTGCACCGTTTTTGAGAAAATTGAAATCAAAGTTGCGTTCTTATACACGGGCTGTTATGGGAGAGGCGAAATTTTTTTTATAAAATGTTACACAGAGTCGTTAAAAATGATGACAAAGTCCTAAAAAATGTTGCAATAGAAAGCTTAAGTATTCTTATGAAATTCCCCACCAAAAAATCGGTCATGTTCTGTCTGGTTTATTAGATAATTGAATAAATAGACAGCAATGTGCTCGTATTTTGGGAACTGCCTGACGGAACCGCTTGAAACGTGGCAACGCTGTAGGCCGGATAGTGAAGTATATACGTAGGTTAGATGTCCTTATTACGATGCCTTGTATCTATTAGTGTGCTTTTATATTTAAATACGTATAAAAAATAAATAAGGAAAGATTTTTTTAATATACTTAAACTGTTTCACTTAATAAAAAAGAATTCTACGCATAAAATGTTAAAAGAATTGAATATGTATGGTTATAAATTCGTAAAAGAAATTATACTGGATAAACGTTATTTAGTATTTTACCAAGTTTTATAATAATATTCATTTAATTTACATAAAAGTTAAGTTAGTGGAAATAAGTAAAACTACAAAAGGCCATAGTATAAAATATATTTATCTGCAGAAACAGTAACACTTAAAATTAATATAGTAAATATTTGCTCTTTTATACATATATAACTTACAATGTATAGGAACTATTATTGGAACTATTACCAGGATCTGTTACAAATATTTAATATACTATATTATATTCTAAATAATTGTATTTAGCATGTCATTGATTTTAAAAATTGTAAAAAACAGTTTACAATTTTTTTGCTTTTTATCAATTGAGCTTTACCCATCACTCTTTGCTCAAGTAATTGTATTGCATTTTGTTCCCCTTTTTTGTAAGAATTCAATATCTGGTCAAAAGAAATATTTTCATCGGCTAATCTCTTCAGCATCGCTTTTGAAACGATTCCAATAAATGGATTTAATGTTTCCAAACATATTTTGCTTTCTTTTTGTTTTTTTACTGCCTTCACAATGGAATTAATACTTTTTACATTTTCAATTATTTCATCATAAGTAAAAATATGGTTAACTAATTTTTGCAATATTAAAACATCAAATTCTGCATCGTGTGCTTGCTCCCCAGATAAATGTAGTATCTCTTTGGCAAGCACTACTAATGTTAATTCTCCCTTTTTTTTCCTATCAGGAAATCGCTTTTTACACAAATGTAAGCTGTCAGTTACTCCTTCAACTATTGCACAAAAATCTTCTAACAAAGAAACCTCTGTTAACTTTAATATCAGACGAGGTGCATCAAAATTGCTATTATGTGCAACTAGTACGCAGGGTTTCCCAATTTTTTTTAAAAAGTCCAAGACTTCACCCAGTACTATTCGTAACGGTGATGACGAAATTTTTATTCCACGGAGATATAAATCCCCGCATTCATTTGTTATTCCGTGGACTCCAGATGCTTTGGAATTGATGTTTTTAGTAGGTATAATATACTTATTCATAACAAAATCATTATATTGTAATGCGATTTGCAAAATATCATCCATCATGGAAAAACCTCCCGTTTCAATATCGAAAAAAACTACAGCTTTGGAATTACTCTGTACTGAAGAAATCGCCACATCTGGGTGAAATGAAGTAATGGCAGGAACTGCTGGCATTTCAAGTAATCCTAAATTACTTTCATAAGTTATTCTATCTATTGCTTCGCGTCGATTCTTTAGCTGCTTACGTTTATTGTTAAGCAGATTGCGATTTGCTTTAAATGTTGGAGTTTTAGCTTTTGCAGCCCTTATTCTAGCAGATTTAGTACTGCGCTGTATGTGTTTTTGCAAATATGATCCGGGACTTAAATTCCCTTTCAGGAGTGTATTCTCAACATACTGTTCACCCATATTCTTTTGCGCCACAGAACATGCCACTCGATAATCGTAAGATTCCGAGCATCCATAAGGTATAGCTTTCGGTGCTTTTTTAGAAATAATATTATTTAGGCTCTCGTTAGCTTGCGTTGATGCACAAGCCACAAATTTATCGGTATTGCTACTTAATTTCAGAAAAATGGATTTTAATTCTTCAAAAAGGACCGGATTTTTTAACCTTCCATTTATTGTCTTCTGTTTAGAATTTTCTTTGTTTTTCAAATATTCACACCAATTGCCACAATTGTTATGTACATCGAAGGCATGATAGGGCACATTTTTTATGGCAGCTGCCATTTCATGTGCGTTCCCTCGATGTTGCGTCATAGCATATGTAAAACCTTTGTGTAAATATTTGATAACATCGGATGTCATTTCTCTGTCAGGATCTTTACTCCTATCTATTTTATATAAGAGACTCTTTACGCCTTTAGATGTATGATTTTTATCAGACTGTTTGATTATTCTATGGTGCGCTACTTTTCTAATGGCACAAATACTAGAGCTATCATTGTCTCCAACGAATACTCCTACTTCAACATTCTTCTCTTTTAAAATTGAGCTTTGTGTCACTAATTCCACAGCAACATCTGGCTCCATAGCTTTTGCTGTTCTATAATAATTTAATCTACAATCGTGATCATGTTTTGCATGTCCTTTTTCGCACATTCGACATTTCCGGTTTCGGGTAGCAAAATCCATAACTTTACCAGATTCGCAACCTATAATATGGCCACTTCCATTCAAACTATCATACTGAAAACCCGAGCCTCGTGTATGCCATGCCATGTCAAAGCTACCAAAAACTCTAACACATTCATTATTATTCTCATCCTGAGGTAACTGCGATACTGTTTGTGTTCCTGATGCTTCTGTTAAATCTATTGAGGGTTCTGTTACTGCAGGAATATAAATATTGGGCGTAAGAAAATTTTCTTCAACTGTCTCAGGCCTAAAAGCAAGGAAAACAACTAAAATATACAAGTCATTTTTTATTACATATTAAATTTATTTATTTCAAACATTACATTTTTGTATAAGCAAATGTATTGTTTATAATCTTTATAATAATGTGTATATGTACAAATTAAAAATTGAAAATGTGTAATTATATTGCTATTTCGATATATGTATCCCAGGATTGGAATTAATGCATCTTTATGTAAAATGTCACTCTAATGATTTTTCGTAATACATTAGATTTCATCTTTTGTATTTTAATTTGTTTAATTGTTATTTTAATTACAAATTAAAAATTAATTTTCATTTTAATGACAAATTAATTTTTATTTTTTTGTGGGGTGAATGTCCCAGTGGGTGACCGGTGTACCATTGACTATGTATACCACAGGTGCTCGGTCACCCAATGGTACATTCACCCTATCTCAAATTATTTTAAATACGTTAATAAACTTACAAACGCTTTTTTATTTCGTTCAAATTAGCAAGTGTGAGTCTTTTTTCTTCTTCACAAGCTTCTGCACAGCTATCCTTAGCTATGCTTTCGACTACCGGTCCAATTTCTCTTTCATATTTCTTGAAAGTACGCGCAGTCATACTTGGTATGTTCATTACATGCAAAAATTTATTTACAGATGTATGGCCAAGACCACAATGAAGAGCACCTACAGCATAAACATAAAATAAAATTACTACATGTACGCACTAGAAATATTAAAGCTTATTAACTTCTATGCGTACTTTTACACATTATTAAAAAATTTTCTTATAACATACAAATTTATTACAATACGTTGTTTTAAAAATATTTATTTCACATTTCAATTTTGAACAGAAAATCTCTTATGTACTAATTACATTGATATTTACACTTACCAAAAGCAGCTTTAGAATTCACGTCGAAAACCTGTCTACGCGATCCCGTTGGTCCGTCATGCATTTTTCCGGTATAAACAGTAGTAGTCGCGAGACATTTTCTACACCTTACTGTTAGTATTGACGCTAAGCCTTTTCTTTCTTCTTTTTCGACATCGTCAAGAGACAGGATTTCTTTGCACAATTCACAATATAGCTGTTTTGCCATAACCCTAAACTCAATGATGCGGCGTCCAACAACGACATGCTCTTTCGCTTCATCGTCGCTTTCAATTTCCTGTTTTCTCCTCATTTTCCCGTTTTCCTGCTGCTTAATCCGTAATTGGTAACGTTTTTCACTGATAAATTTGCCTTTATATTTACGCTGTTCCATCCAGGGGGGCCAAGCTTCCCTCTTACGAAAGGTGAAGCAGAGTTTGTAGCGCCTCCTACCGATAAGGCGCTAACTAAACTGTGAATGTGTGAATTGGTGTGAATCGGGACGTATGTGTATGTGTATACGTGTAATGCACCGCTTACTTTAAAGTATTATGTATATATAAACATGCTTAAGCATGCGTCATCCTCTATTAACCTAGTAGCTAGTAAAAGATGCCGAATGCTTAAGCATTTGCTTAAGAATAAATAGCGACTATGAATACCGGCCTAAAACCTGTCCACGGATCGTCACGCCAGCGACACGTATGCAGCAGATAGAAGGATAAACATTGAAATTGAATATTTCTTCTTTTCATAGGAAAATAAAATATATTCAATTTCTTTGTATATCCTTCTATCTGCTGCATACGCGTCACTGACGCGACGATCCATGGTCAGACGGCCTTAGAAAAGGTAAACCAGGGAAAGTGAGGACGCCATTTGAAGGTTATGCTTGATGCTTCCTCGCGTTGCGCCAAATGTGGCCAAATGGCGCCAAAGTAACATTTCACCAACGTCGAAAGGTTATGTGCGTGCTCACTGATACACCTAGGTATGTGTGTGTGATGTACCTAGCGCCTCCTACCGATAAGGCGCTAACTAAACGGGAACTTCGGCCAATGAATGACGGCTTGGTCCCCCTGGTTCCATCTCGATCACGAAAAAATCAAACGTTCAAAAGGATGCCACAAGTGTCAGATGGAAAGAGAAGAAAGATGGACGCAAAGCGACGTTGCCGCATTTCACTCGCATATTTTACGATACTTTTAATGAAAATATTGTGTTTCTAGCTGCATTAAACATACTTCTTGTTTAATTGAATTTCAAAACAAAATATGTAGCAATAGTTTTATTAGGAATAGCCATGTAAATAACATTTTTGTCTACATAATTTTTTTTTATCTAAGATTGGTATCACTGCAGAGCTCCCATGTATAAGCATAGGCTTACCCCTCTCGCCGCCTGCCCCGCAAGTGAGGTATCGAACCTCCTTAAACAAAATCATGATGTTTTTTTTATTTTCATCTGCAGCCTAGTAAATTATGTTTGAACTACCTATCGCAAACTATTTGCGTAAAATTTGAACATTCGGATATTTAGTTAAAAAGTTAAATATGGATATCTTAATACACGTGAAACCGTATATTTCGATACACGTGTATCCGCGAATTTCGGTACACGGGTGCACGGATACTACGATCCGTGAATTCCGATACACGTGTACACGTGTATTTCAATACCCGTGTATCTGTGTATTAAGAAGTACACGGATTAGAACACGGATGTATGAACTACACGTGTACACGTGTACAAGTCGTACACGTGAAATCTGAATCTCTACTAGCAACCAGCTTTGCTCAGATGTATGACGTATAGCGAGAAACTGGATGCGTACAGAAATTTGTTTCGCTATTTCTTGAATGTTTTTTAACTTCCCGAACAAAATTAACAAAGCCACTGATACTGATAATATTGATGCATACACCACGCATAGAATTCTTTATTTAACAATATTTTTTAAAGAAAGGAGTACATAGAGGTAATAATTATATATAATAAACATATATCATACATATGTATGACCAGTATATTTACATTTAAAAGTGAGAAAAATATGTAATCAGTACATGTGTACATATAATAACAGATGAGTAAAAATAATACAAGTACTACATGTAACAGTATGTACAATATATACAAGTAGTAGTAGATATACTACTAGTGGCTACATTTCCCTAAATTATTATTTTTATTACATGATAATGTGCCAAGTTTAAAGTAAATCAGGTGATTGATTTTTGAGATATCATGTTAAGAAATTCGAAAAACATCGTTTTGAGAAAAACGCGTTTAAAGTTTCAGGTATCGTTATTAATTAATTTTTTTAAATGTTTTTTAAATTAATATAATTTGAGGGTTTCACCTAAAAAAAACAAATATCGCGCTCCTTTTCAGGCCGTCAAAGTAGGGAGACTCCTTAAGTGCAATAATGCCATTGAGTTTATTAAAAATGATAAAAAGTTGCTCTGTAATGATAAAGGCAATAAGAAATATGTTTGGAAGAAATAAACACTAATAAGATTAAAATGTACTTTTAGTTTTTTCAAGCGTACTTTTTTTTATACTCCACGAAAACAAATTTACGTTATTTTCCTGTAAAAAAGGTGGCAACCCTACGAGCAGCATTCATTAAAAGTATCTCTTTCTTTGAAACCTTATAATCATACGTTATTTATGTTTTACACACTTTTTTACAATCAACTGATACCTACAGTTTTGTACGCAAGTTCAGGAACATCTTGTAAAATTTTGCAATAAAGGTGTTGCTTCGATGATTAGTAAGACGTTCCCCTGTTATAGCTACGTCAAACTCTCTTTCTCTCTCAGAAAATGGGAATTTCAGCACTGTAGCATGCAGAAAAGGCGGATGAGAGACGCTGACCATCGAGACGTTTCGCGGACACGCTTGTAGGCCGCCCGAGAGGAGAGACGTGCGGGCGCGGAAGCGCGTCTCGCGAGGCCCGCGCTTGACAACGCGTTGTTGATTTCGGCGGCCGCGGATAGCAACGATCGGGTATAAATTAGAGGACCGCAAAGGCAAATTCTTCTTCGCTGCTTCGAGAGAGAGGACGAGGTACACACACGGCCGCTCTCGAACAGCTTAGGGACTCCGGCAGGAGAGTTCGGCGATAATACCTGGACGCCTGCTGGAGGGACTAGGCACTTAGGGTGTTCCTGGACGCTCGACCGGTATGGAGAGTACGGCGATAATACCTGGACGCCTACTGGTCGAGAGAGTACAGAGCATCTCTTTAGAACTAGAGGAGAGTTCGGGAGAATATGCCTGGACGCCCGTTCGATATGGAGAGTTCGGCGACAATACCTGGACGCCAATCGAACGGGAGAGTACAGATGGACCTCCTGGACGCCTCAGTAGATTAGAGAGGAGAGTACGGGAGATTATTCCTGGACGCCTGTTCGGTATGGAGAGTACAGCGATCATACCTGGACGCCTACCGAACGAGGAGAGTACAGAGTAACTCCTGGACGCCTCTGTAGATTAGAACCGCGAAAGTACAAAGTCCCTTTCCTGAATACCCTATCGTTGAGAGAGGAGAGTACGGGAGATTATTCCTGGACGCCTGTTCGTTATGGAGAGTTCGGTGACAATACCTGGACGCCAATCGAACGGGAGAGTACAGAGTAACTCCTGGACGCCTCATTAGATTAAAATCATGTACCATATGCACCTCGTCCATAATAACAATTGAAATTGTATAGATTCAGCGAGACACAATGTCTGATTTACGGAATTTGTAGCCCCTTCCTTCCAACCAACCATGTACTCCCTCCTAATACGAATAAATTTCGTCTGTCCAGAAATTTTCCAAACTCCTTACCAAATCCCGAGGCTACAAAATGGCGCCCAACGAGCAGGCCCTGAACCACGACCAGTCCCAATCCAGTCCTGCACCAGCGGCCCTCCAGCTATCCGGTTCCCAGTTTTCCCAAATCCTGGAATCCATTCAGCGGACTCAGCCGGTAGAGGAAGGCAGCTTTTCAAAATGCACTGCGCGGTTCAACGGCAGCCACAACTATGCGAAAGTTGTCGAATTCGCATCGACAGCTACAATATTCAAGGACATCGAGCACATCACGGACGAAAACGCTCTTCGGGGATTACCCTTATTGCTCGAAGGACATGCAGCCACCTGGTGGAGAGGCGTCAAATCCACCGTGACAACCTGGAAAGAGGCCATCGAGTTGCTGCGTGCCACCTTCGCTCCCCGACGACCAGCACACCAGGTCTACATGGAGGTATTCCGCCATGCACAAGACCTGAAGACACCAACGGACCACTACATCAGCACGAAGAGGGCACTTCTTGCGGAACTCCCAGAGCTGCCTACGGAGAGCATGCAGATCGATATGATCTACGGGCTACTACGCTTCCACCTGCGTGAACGCATTTCACGCGAGTCGATCACCTCTTTCACGGATCTGGTGACACGAGCAAGGGATGTCGAGGCTCTGGAGAAAGAAGCCCTGCAGCAAACCCGGGAGGAACGACCCACGAAGAGAGGACCAGCAGAGCAGGCATCGAAGGAACGAGCACGTTGTGGGCTATGCCGAAAATTCGGGCATACCACCTTGGAGTGTAGGCACCGTACGTTCCAGGCCCCTACGAATTCACGGCACGAACCACACACATCACCAGCGTCAAACTCCAGCGACAACACTTCACGACCACCCCTGAAGTGCTATGGTTGTGGCAAACCAGGGTTCGTAAGGAGCAAATGCCCGGACTGCAGCAAGAACACGACGCCTTCGACTCAAGCTGCATTCTGCTCCATCGACACCATGGCGCAACCAAGGCCCCGACCAACTGTAACCGTGGGCATCGCAGGCGAGGAAGGACGTGCCTATCTGGACACCGGAGCCAAATGCTGCGTAGCCAGCCAAAGTCTCTTCGCCGTACTGAAAGGGAAAGGACAAACGTTCACGACCAGGCGAATGCGAGTCGCCCTAGCTGATGGAAACCCACGCATTCAAGACGTCATGATCACCACAATCGACGTACACCTGAAAGGACGAACGCTCCCAACCCCCTTCATTGTCCTACCCAATAGCATGGACGACAGGACTCTCTTGGGGATAGACTTCCTGGAAGAGTCGGGAATCGTTATCAACGCCCCTCAACGCAGCTGGCATTTCTTGGATCGACCAGAGCAGGAGTACGACTTCCAGGGAGAAGTCGCCGAAACGGAGGAGAACGCCACCCCAGGCGTTACCCTTTCTACCACCGAGGCAACACCAGCCACGTCAGGTGGACTACAAGGCTACCTGGAGGAGATAGTCGACGAATTCCCGATGCCACCACCTCTGTTGAGTCCTATCAAACGTCCGCGTATGGCAACTGACGAGAACACCGATTCCAAATGGTCCGGTATCGACGCCCTCTTCGAGCAATGCCTAAGGACTTACGAGACTCGTATGGACATCGCCGCCATCGATGTGGAGGAGCTAATAGGGAGTGAAGCTGTCCTCACTGCCATCCCATCTTGTCAGTCACTGTCTACAAGGAGAGACATGCCGACACCAGTGGAGGATCGGAGCTTCCGATTGTGTGTCGACTACCGACGCCTGAAGTAAGCCGACAGTTAGCGGTTCACACCAAATCGTGGCAGCATCACGGAACCACTAACCCGGCTGGCCCAAAAGAAACATCCTGAGGAGGGCCCTCGCAGCAACAACCAGCGACGACCACCTAAAACGCCCTCGCAGACGCATCCAGTCGGCAGCCCGCCGACGAGACGACATCCCATCCTGTCGAACTTGCGTTAGCAGATACGCCAAAGGAGCAGCTCTTCTCCAGGGGGAGAAGGAGACCGATCACCTGGAGCTCGCCAGCAGCGGTCTACCACCAGCAGACAGACCGATCCCACTACGAAGCGAGAGGTTCTCGCCGTGGTATTGGCTCTTCGCATCGCAGTCCTCAGCCTGTACGCTGGAGCACGGAACCAGACACCTGCACCAGTGGTGCCAGTTCGACCCCAGCTCCAGAGACTACTTCGACACCTAGGATCCTGGACTACTCACCGGGACGTTTTCGTGTCCAGAGGGGGAGACTGTAGCATGCAGAAAAGGCGGATGAGAGACGCTGACCATCGAGATGTTTCGCGGACACGCTTGTAGGCCGCCCGAGAGGAGAGACGTGCGGGCGCGGAAGCGCGTCTCGCGAGGCCCGCGCTTGACAACGCGTTGTTGATTTCGGCGGCCGCGGATAGCAACGATCGGGTATAAATTAGAGGACCGCAAAGGCAAATTCTTCTTCGCTGCTTCGAGAGAGAGGACGAGGTACACACACGGCCGCTCTCGAACAGCTTAGGGACTCCGGCAGGAGAGTTCGGCGATAATACCTGGACGCCTGCTGGAGGGACTAGGCACTTAGGGTGTTCCTGGACGCTCGACCGGTATGGAGAGTACGGCGATAATACCTGGACGCCTACTGGTCGAGAGAGTACAGAGCATCTCTTTAGAACTAGAGGAGAGTTCGGGAGAATATGCCTGGACGCCCGTTCGATATGGAGAGTTCGGCGACAATACCTGGACGCCAATCGAACGGGAGAGTACAGATGGACCTCCTGGACGCCTCAGTAGATTAGAGAGGAGAGTACGGGAGATTATTCCTGGACGCCTGTTCGGTATGGAGAGTACAGCGATCATACCTGGACGCCTACCGAACGAGGAGAGTACAGAGTAACTCCTGGACGCCTCTGTAGATTAGAACCGCGAAAGTACAAAGTCCCTTTCCTGAATACCCTATCGTTGAGAGAGGAGAGTACGGGAGATTATTCCTGGACGCCTGTTCGTTATGGAGAGTTCGGTGACAATACCTGGACGCCAATCGAACGGGAGAGTACAGAGTAACTCCTGGACGCCTCATTAGATTAAAATCATGTACCATATGCACCTCGTCCATAATAACAATTGAAATTGTATAGATTCAGCGAGACACAATGTCTGATTTACGGAATTTGTAGCCCCTTCCTTCCAACCAACCATGTACTCCCTCCTAATACGAATAAATTTCGTCTGTCCAGAAATTTTCCAAACTCCTTACCAAATCCCGAGGCTACAGCACTAAATTAAATATTTTTCTTTTTATTACAGCCTAATTTTGAAACGACTGGTTATATCCTTTACGAACGGCAGTTCACGGAAAACGTGAAAAGTCATGTCCGTATTGTAAACGCTAATCCATATTATATGTTTATAAATACGACAAATTGCTGTTGTTTCCTTGTAACGTTAAGATATCTAAAAATTACAATACTTTTTAAAAAGAAAGTTAGCTATCGATGTCTCAATGACTCGTTGCATTTCACCCCATTTCGATTCAATACGCTGAACGTTAGCAACCCACCTTACAGTTTACACGCATACTACTTCAACTAGTATCCACAGAGTGGGGGAACAGCTCGCGGCGTCGCTCTTCGCTTTGCTCACGAGCAATCGAGAGCGCTCTTGCCCGTCACAGCCTTGCTGTGCAGGCCTGGTTTACAGTGTCAAAATTATTATGATTTTTTTTTGGTTCATTGCAATGAAAGCCATTTGACATTTATTCTTGGTGTCATTTACGCTACAGGCTACAGCATCGCGAAGAGAGCCGATCGTGTAGATTTATATAATTATGACAATGGTAGGCAGATGCCGCCACATTGGTGTTTCATCATGAATTAGAAGTGTTCTAGACGGGAACCTGTGGTTCGGCAGTGCCCTCACCATGTTCATGAAATACTGTAGAATGTTACAGAATGTTAGCGATGAGAAAAAGCTAACAGTGGTAAGCTCGAATGCAATCGAATCTCGATCGACCACAATCGTTTGAGCTGAGTATACTATTGCGCGCCGGCAGTAGTCTAACCACTCCACGCGCCAGACACTTTTTATGCGTACTTTCAATAATTAATAACTCAGAAATGAAATCCCAAACGCAATTTCGTCATTCTTGATTTTCGTCTTATTGGGTGTATAACTTAAAAACCGGAATTTGACACTAGATGTCAACACTTGTGTATGCGCTGTAGCAAATCATTGACATACATGCCATTTTGAAGCTCTATTCGTAACCTATCAAAATCAGTCAACAATGTTTGATTTGCTTGTGCGCATCATATTTTTTTCAATCATGGAAAATTTTGAGAATTGGCGAAAAAACAGCATGTGCGGGAAGTTTTGCTGAGTCACTTTTTTGCAAAGAAAACTGCAGCCGAAAGTCATCGTTTGCTCGTGGAATTGTATGGCGAACATGCTCTTGCGAAAACACAGTGTTTCGAGTGGTTTCAACGCTTTAAAAGTTGCCAGTCGACACCGAAGAAGAATATTCACGTCGCCAAGATAATGCTCTGTATTTGGTAGGACCAGAAGGGAGTTCTGTATTATGAGCTTCTAAAACCGGGTGAAACCATTACTGGAGAGCTGTACCGAAAACAACTGATTCGTTTAAAGAGAGCATTGAAGGAAAAATGACCAGAATGGAAGACCAGACACGAGACATTGATTTTCCAACATGACAATGCTCGGCCACATGTTGCTCAACCCGTTAAAAATTATTTGGAAAACAGCGGATGGGAAGTTCTGCCCCACCCGCCATATAGTCCAGACTTGGCGCCTTCTAACTACCATTTGTTTCGGTCGATGCAGAATGCACTTTCCGGAATACGCTTGACTTCAGTCGAAGGCATCAAAAATTGGTTCGATTCGTTCTTTGATTCAAAAGATGACCGGTTTTTTTTGGGATGGCATCCATAAATTGCCAGAAAGATGGGAAAATGTTGTAACTTCCGATGGACAATCCTTTGAATAACAGGATTGTACAAGATTTTCTTTAATAAAACGTTTAAATTTCCTAAAAAATTCCGGTTTTTAAGTTATACACCCAATATATTGGCATGTGAAATCACTGCCTAAAAGGATGCGCACCTGTAGTCGAACACCGTGCATACCTCCGAATATTTAATGGAAGATTCTTAATCTTGGAAATTACTAAGTTTAGAGGCATATGACTTATTATTAAATTTATTGCGTTTTGTATATAAATACTATTGAATGAGTAAATCAAATATAAACATTTTCATTTGAGAAAACAACGTTATCGTCGATATTTCGGCAACAGATTAGTTTCAAAATTAGTTAGATGACATCACACGATGAACCATTTGTCGTCATCAAATTTAATGTTCGTGTATGAATCGAGATTACACAAGGAAACTAATAAAAATTAAAATACAAGTATGGGCAACTAGCAAGTATATTTTTTTGCATTATAGTAACCATTATACATAAGTGTTATTACAATATAGAAACATAAACCTTAATATCTCATTCATTAACATCTTACAACGTCGTCAATATAATACACATTTTGTAGTTGAGATTATTGTTACTATTTTTTGGCGGTAAAACCTACTGCTTATATCTTGTATTAAATATTTGTATCCAATTTGAGTCAAGTTGCTCATTTAATGCTACTTAATCAGTTGGAGTAAAATAATTGCACGTTATACTTAAATGCAACGAGCGTGTTTAAATTCGTACTATGTATTTCATTCTTACGATTCATTTGATTGTTACTAAGACTTCGAACTTGTGTATTCAATTGGGAAATGTACCTATAATGTGCTGTTTTAGTATACAGTGATTAGTGTTTTAATTTTTAAAATACCAAGTATGAAAAGATCAATCGCGAGGTTCTTGCAATTTTTACAACTCCACATTGGGGAGTTCCTTCTTAAATAAATATCTTTACGTATACTTTAAAGCGAATTTCGGAATGCAAAATTCAGAGCGAATGAACAAATCGTAATGTGACTCATGTATGTAACTTTAAATACTGTAATTTAGATTTCGACCGTATTGTCTAATAATTTATGGTATCGGCGCACTGGTTCGGTCTCAAAACAATTATTTGTTTAATTTAACACAAAGCTATTTTGCACGTAACTATCAAATTTTCATTTCTAACGTTTCGGTCATAAATTTAGACCATTCTCAAGGAAAGTTTAGAAAAATCGAAAAATACTGCGGATTGCTATTTGAAATTTAGTCGCAACCGTTTCAACGGAGCGTGCGACACACGAGTCGGTTGGTTGGTGACTAAGGTAAACAACAGACAAAACGAGACATCTAGAAGGTGAACAGAGCCGCAGCCGGAAGAAACCGTTTTATAACGGTTAATAATTATAATTTGAGGCTTATATATTTTGTAATTTATATTACAAAATATATAAGCCTCAAATTCAAAACTAAACTGCTGTGAGAACTAGCAATTCTGCTTGTGTCATAAATTTATATTCACTAGTAGATGTCAAAGAAAAAACAACCAATTACATAACATTAAAAGATATGAAAATATAACAGTCAGATTATGGCACTTGACAAAAAAGATTCATTAGAGAACTGTAACTTTAAATATTCACAAACAGTATATCTAGCTAAGAAAAAAAAAGGAGAGGTATAAATATTATGTACTATTGCACAAAGTATGGAAAGAACTGTCTCCTTTTTACTACATTCTTCATGAATCTTCATGAATGTGTAATGGAAGACGCAACGGGGAGGAGATGAAGCGTAAAAGTTAATCACCTTGAAAGGGTCTAGCAGGATAAGCATGGGCAAACGGCCCCCATGTCGATTCTTGGAGTTGTTATTTTTTAAACAATGCTCCTTGCCTGAAACACCATTATGTAAAGTTTTAAATCGCTACCCCCCTGTTTAAGGGTAATACGGGGGTAAACGCCCTTAACGTTATTATTTTTTTTCTCGGTTACTACTTAAGATATTTGAATGGAAAAAATACGAAAAATAGCTACGTACTAACTTTACTTCACATATTTTTCTCAAAATTTTAACTCTATTATTAAGGGTAGAAAAAAAATAATTAATTTTTTAGGGGTGGTTTTTCGAAACAACCCTTTGAGTGACCACTTCCAAAAAAATCGAGAATAATGCTCTATTATCGAGCAATTATATATAAAAACCTGAAGATGGTCGAGATGGTGGAACATAGTTAAATAATTTGAAGAAGATCATTATATTATAAATGTGGGGTTTTGTGACGAGAAAGAGTATTTGTCGCGAGCTTGAGTACGTGTCATTCAAATGCGAATAGAAGAAACGATTGCGGTTCGTTGGGGAGATCGAAGTGTGAATGAAGAGTGTTTGGGATTTATTGTTTATGTATAGTGTCGGGCAAAGAAGCGAGTCGTGAAGCGTGCCGTGAGAGTAATCAGTGGGAGTTCGAAAATCATAGGTAATAACGAGAAAGGTAGATACCATTATTGATTATTATTTATTAATCCTCCTCGCTATTTACGTCAATAACTGCCGTTGTGTCAGTTCCATCAAATATATTTGTTAATATTTCGGACGGTTTAACTACTTTGGATAAAAAACGCCCGTGTGATAAATAATAAATAATCGCAGCGACGTGCGAACAGCAAACCACTGTCCTGTTGCCATTCGCACAATCGCATGTATATCGCTGTATTGCCGTGTAGCTGATAGAATTTGGTATATATTCGATATAACATTTGTATGTTTTGCGATTGATATGTCGCGAGCGGACCTGCATCCTTATAATGTTAGTGGTTTCCTTTAAGTACTCTACGGTCAAACAATCTTCATTATTCATGAGTTCAGCAAGTTCATGCGCTAAATTCGAATATTTCCCAGATATTAATATTTGTATATAACACTATAATTCTCTTATTTGAGAATATGTAAACCATTTGTCTCGAAGATTAGAAATATACTGTACGAAATATGCGTGAGAATTATGTTCACTTTAATGCATAAGTGCTCAAGGTGAAGCTCCATACAAATCTAGAGACGCGGCAGCGTCTCGACGCCAAGTACATGAAAGACACCCTATATATATATATGTCGACTGTCGCTGCCGTGTACCTTTACTCGTCGCGGAGACACTCTAACCTAATTCTGACATTTATACATTAATATCTCATCACGCCTGCAATATTTTGTAAATTTAAAGTCATTTTTCTTATGTAAACCGCATATCGGCTTTCGAACAAGACCAATTTCAATAAAATCGGTCCACACATAACAGAGATATCATAATCTCGTTTCATGGATCTGCCAGAATTTTAAATTTTTCTCTTCCTTCTCCAAGAAATTTTTCGTCAACATAATACGTATATACGCGTTACACACACACCTTCAGCCAACACATGTTCGTTTTTCGTTCGTCGACTCTCGGGAATACGTATATACGCGTTACACACACACCTTCAGCCAACACATGTTCGTTCTTCGTTCGTCGACTCTCGGGAATACGTATATACGCGTTACACACACACCTTCAGCCAACACATGTGCGTTCTTCTTTCGTTGACTCTCGGGATACATACGTATTATATATACTATTTTGAATTTTATTATCACCTACCAAGTGATCTCCTACATAGGAGACTGAATTATTGTCTCAATTAATAAGGTAAGTCGCCAAAATTTTTTTAATAGATTTCTTATGTAGAGTCGCAGACTTGGAAGTGATCCAGATATGGTTCGCCTGAGAAGCATCTCCTTTCACACAAGTTTCTGGAAATTTGTACCATGCATGTACAAAATAAAATATATACCCATAAAAAACTTCAAAAAAGTAAAAAAATTACGCCAAGTACATGACACAAATAAATCACAAAATATAGAAAGTAATAATAATCACAAAAAATAGAAGATAATAATATCTTTGTAGAAAGAAGTGAGATCCTCATAAAAAACTTCAAAAAAGTAAAAAAATACGCCAAGTACATGACAACATGAAAATCACAAAAAATAGAAGATAATAATAATTACAAAATTAAAAAAGATGTGAAATCAAAATGAGCTGCTAGTACATAAAGATGCTTTCCAACTGCGCTTTAGATGATACAACTACATATGCACAGCTAAAATTCCATTACTCATAATGGCTATTTATACAAAGAAAAAATGTATTATGTTGACGAAAAATTTCTTGGAGAAGGAAGAGAAAAATTTAAAATTCTGGCAGATCCATGAAACGAGATTATGATATCTCTGTTATGTGTGGACCGATTTTATTGAAATTGGTCTTGTTCGAAAGCCGATATGCGGTTTACATAAGAAAAATGACTTTAAATTTACAAAATATTGCAGGCGTGATGAGATATTAATGTATAAATGTCAGAATTAGGTTAGAGTGTCTCCGCGACGAGTAAAGGTACACGGCAGCGACAGTCGACATATATATATATAGGGTGTCTTTCATGTACTTGGCGTCGAGACGCTGCCGCGTCTCTAGATTTGTATGGAGCTTCACCTTGAGCACTTATGCATTAAAGTGAACATAATTCTCACGCATATTTCGTACAGTATATTTCTAATCTTCGAGACAAATGGTTTACATATTCTCAAATAAGAGAATTATAGTGTTATATACAAATATTAATATCTGGGAAATATTCGAATTTAGCGCATGAACTTGCTGAACTCATGAATAATGAAGATTGTTTGACCGTAGAGTACTTAAAGGAAACCACTAACATTATAAGGATGCAGGTCCGCTCGCGACATATCAATCGCAAAACATACAAATGTTATATCGAATATATACCAAATTCTATCAGCTACACGGCAATACAGCGATATACATGCGATTGTGCGAATGGCAACAGGACAGTGGTTTGCTGTTCGCACGTCGCTGCGATTATTTATTATTTATCACACGGGCGTTTTTTATCCAAAGTAGTTAAACCGTCCGAAATATTAACAAATATATTTGATGGAACTGACACAACGGCAGTTATTGACGTAAATAGCGAGGAGGATTAATAAATAATAATCAATAATGGTATCTACCTTTCTCGTTATTACCTATGATTTTCGAACTCCCACTGATTACTCTCACGGCACGCTTCACGACTCGCTTCTTTGCACGACACTATACATAAACAATAAATCCCAAACACTCTTCATTCACACTTCGATCTCCCCAACGAACCGCAATCGTTTCTTCTATTCGCATTTGAATGACACGTACTCAAGCTCGCGACAAATACTCTTTCTCGTCACAAAACCCCACATATTTATAATATAATGATCTTCTTCAAATTATTTAACTATGTTCCACCATCTCGACCATCTTCAGGTTTTTATATATAATTGCTCGATAATAGAGCATTATTCTCGATTTTTTTGGAAGTGGTCACTCAAAGGGTTGTTTCGAAAAACCACCCCTAAAAAATTAATTATTTTTTTCTACCCTTAATAATAGAGTTAAAATTTTGAGAAAAATATGTGAAGTAAAGTTAGTACGTAGCTATTTTTCGTATTTTTTCCATTCAAATATCTTAAGTAGTAACCGAGAAAAAAAATAATAACGTTAAGGGCGTTTACCCCCGTATTACCCTTAAACAGGGGGGTAGCGATTTAAAACTTTACATAATGGTGTTTCAGGCAAGGAGCATTGTTTAAAAAATAACAACTCCAAGAATCGACATGGGGGCCGTTTGCTAGACCCTTTAGAGGCACTAGAGACAGTTCTTGCTTTGGTTTTTTCACACACACTTTCTTTCCTCTACACGACAGCATTCATAAAGCATTCTGAATGGTAAATCAGCGTGTCCACATCCTCAGGGTATTGTTTTATATTAAACAGAAACACGCACGCGATCCAACTCACACTGCACTTTAATTGTCGAAGAAAAAG
The DNA here is from genome assembly GCA_929113495.1 of Andrena minutula. Classification (NCBI taxonomy): domain Eukaryota; kingdom Metazoa; phylum Arthropoda; class Insecta; order Hymenoptera; family Andrenidae; genus Andrena; species Andrena minutula. The sequence continues at coordinate 24,245,422 of OV815996.1, forward strand.
GTGATATTTAAACAATTTTATTTTAATACAATAGTATTTTTCATCTTCACTTTGGCACACACATTGTCTGTGTACATCTTAAAGTTTAAACTAGTTGAAAGATCATAACGGTTAAATTCCGTAGTGTTATAACGACTCTTAGCTGTGCTGTTTTCACAGATTTATTGGCAACGTAGGAACATTTCAGAGAAATCATCAAAATGTTTAATATTCTTTTTCTAACAGTTATTGTGGTTATTTTTTCATTATGCACTATACAGAACTTTAGCGACTGTTCTATGCGAAATACCTCATTCATAACAGTTATCTCATGAGATAATTCTTGTTTAGAATATCTTCAGGGGTCAAGATGACTTCATGTCATTACTGATCATGCTTATTCCATAATCTAGAGACGCGGTAGCGTCTCGACGCCAAGTACATGAAAAACACCCTATATATGTCGATGTCGCTACCGTGTACCTTTACTCGTCGCGGAGACACTCTAACCTAATTCTGACATTTATACATTAATATCTCATCACGCCTGCAATATTTTCTAAATTTAAAGACATTTTTCTTATGTAAACCGCATATTAGCTTTCGAATAAGACCAAAATCAATAAAATCGGTCCACGCATATCAGAGATATCATAATATCGTCTTATGGATTAGTCGGAAACGGTAAGATTCTTCTTCTTCTTCGTCAAGGAATTTTTCGTCAAGGAATTTTTCGTCAACATAATACGTATACGCGTTACACGCACACCTTCACTACTAACACATGTTTCGGTCGTCGACTCTCGGGATCGTCGTCCATCTTTGTATGCATATTTATTTTATAACCTACCAAGTGCTAAGTGTCAAAAAGTAAGTTGTCCGATTTGAAATGTCACGAGTTTTTATACATTACATAGGAGACTGAATTATTGTCTCAATTAATAAGGTAAGTCGCCAAAATTTTTTAATAGACTTTTTATGTAAAATCACAGATTTGGAAGTTGTTCGAAGAAGGTTCAACAGAAAAGCATCTTTCTCATAAGTTTCTGGAAATTTGTACCATGCATGTACAGAATAATATATATTGTAAAAAATTGCATTGCATTTAAATTGTCAGATATTTATTTTTATACCAATAATTTAGAGTTTTTATGTAATAAGAAATAGATTTCTTATGTAGAGTCGCAGACTTGGAAGTTGTCCGGAGATGGTTCGACTGAGAAGCATCTCCTTTCACACAAGTTTCTGCAAATTTGTACCATGCATGTACAAAATAATATATATATTGTAACAAATTACATTGCTTTTAAATTGCTAGATATTTTTATACCAGCAATTTAGAGTTTTTATGTAACGTTTATATTATATATTATAGAAATGAAGGGGACGCACAGGACTGCGATAAAAATGATGCACAGGCTTGGATGGATAGAAATGAGGGGAAAGCACAGGCGTGGAGGTTGTCGGGAGAAGAATAGATAGATAGACAGAGCATCTTGTTTCGCACAACTTTATGGAAAGTGAAATAAGGTAAATCGACAAAATTATAAGCATACTAAACTAATTTTATTCCAAAACCAATAAATTGTGTGTTGAAAGTATTGGATCTCTTCGTTCATCTTCGCTGAATTATTACCATAGCATTTCAATTTCCGGCAACAAGATTTTCTGTCATACGCTCTCATTTCTTTCGGACACATTTGTAATCTACACTTATTATAGCAAAATGCCAGTCTATTTCTATATAGTTGCTACGCTATTCATTAATTTTACTAGTTTTCCATTAACAATATTTCAATTCACCAATAAATATTTGTATATACTATACTAAACCAACACCAGTCAAAATATTGAATCTCATCGTTCAGTTTCGCTAAATTACCATTAACATTTTTTAAATTTCTGCCACAAGACTTTCTATCATATGCTCTCGCCTCCTTTGGACACATTATGTAGTCTCTACACTTACTATAGCAAAAGGCCACTATGTCTATATAATTTCTATATAAGTAAGTTCTACGTTAAATTGTATCCCCATTAAAAACTTCAAAAAAGTAAAAAAATACGGCAAGTACATGAAATCATATAAATCACAAAAAATAGAAGATAATAATAATAAATCACAGAAAAATAAGAAAATATACAAATCACAAAAAATAGAAGATAATAATAATAAATCACAGAAAAATAAGAAAATATACAAATCACAAAAAATAGAAGATAATAATAATCTTTGTAAAAAGAAGTGAGATCCCCATAAAAAACTTCAAGAAAGTAAAAAAATACGCCAAGTACATGAAAATCACAAAAAATAGAAGATAATAATAATTACAAAATTAAAAAAAGATGTGAAATCAAAATGAGCTGCCAGTACATAAAGATGCTTTCCAATTGCGCTTTAGATGACACAACTACATATGCACGGCTAAAATTCCATTACTCATAATGGCTATTTATACAAAGAAAAAATGTATTAAATAATAATATGCAGATATATTTTTATACAAATAAATATTTTAATACGAATAAATATTTGATTCAAAATACTTGGCGCTGCGCCCGGAATTGGTGTTGTTAAACTCAATAAATATGTATAAATTGCATTAATCCTTTTCTTTCTTTCTTGTACGTGTGTGTGTGTGTGTGTGTGTGTGTAAATATATGTAGAATAAATCTGACTGCGTTTCTAATATGTGTATGTATATGTATTTTATATTGTAATGGAGTTGTTGTACATTATTAATACTAAGGCAATTAATATTTTTTCGATTGCGCAGCGCCAAGTATTTTGAATCAAATATTTATTCGTATTAAAATATTTATTTGTATAAAAATATATCTGCATATTATTATTTAATACATTTTTTCTTTGTATAAATAGCCATTATGAGTAATGGAATTTTAGCCGTGCATATGTAGTTGTGTCATCTAAAGCGCAATTGGAAAGCATCTTTATGTACTGGCAGCTCATTTTGATTTCACATCTTTTTTTAATTTTGTAATTATTATTATCTTCTATTTTTTGTGATTTTCATGTACTTGGCGTATTTTTTTACTTTCTTGAAGTTTTTTATGGGGATCGTGTATACAGTTACAAACATGTTTACAGTAAAAGAGGATTGGAAAGTGAACACAACTATTTACTTTTTCTCTATAAAAACGAAAGCAGTTAAAAATGCATTGCTAACGTCAAGGTACACAGACGTACGCTAGATCGTAGTAAAGAATTGAACAACAAGCTTCACATATCTCGCACACAAGGTGCTACATATATACAGTGTCTAGATAATTCGTCTGTATCAACCTGCCCTCTGTATCAACTTCCCCGGTCTCCCCTACTTGGAATAGATATAAATTATTAATATTAATCTCATTAAATAGAGAAATATTTCTACTTCCAAACTAATATTTACTTTTTGGTGATATGTAAATTCAATTCAGTGTATTACTTCAACTATTTGAACATGTGTTATGGGGTAGAACCGGCCAAACATGAGGGGTAATTCCAGACAGCTTTTAACATAGCTTTTGACATATAAAAGAATTACGAATAAGGCAGAATAGAGCCAGGGATATTTCTTAACACGTTTCCACATAAAAAAAATACAAAAGGGAGGTAAAAGGAAACTGAGAAAAAAAACTAAATTTTGAATCGAGCATGTGGTCCGTGGGCACATGGAGAATGTTCTGGATGGGATACAGTAATACCTCGTTAGTATCCCGACGAACGGAGCTGGCGGCGCGATTCTAACGCGATGCGGACACTATTTCCTTAGAGTAGTATATGCTCTAAGACTATTCCGTGCAGCCGATGCCGCGAGTGAGAAAACCCCAGAGCCGAGGGAGAGGGAACGAAACAACTGACAGAAGTTGTCTTCGTCTCTTTCGTTCTCTCACTCTCGACCGAAGGATTCCAAGAAATGGTGGGGATAGTGAGCGGGATTATAACGCATGGTAAAAACGCGACACTAACGACGAATTACTGTACTTCATTGGAAGACTACTTTTGTGATTCATGTAGTGATTAATTTTAAAACAAAAAATAATATTTTTTTATTAATGTAACAGTTGTCTTACTTCTTTTATAAACAAAACTCACAGTGGGGTAGTTCCAGTCAAAAGCCCATTTTTATGTTATTGCTTCCAATTTTGTTATAACGTAAATTTATGCTTTCTCGGCGATACTAATACAAACTAGACACTTCAAACTATCAATTAATATAAAAAAATTAACAAATGTGTAACTTGCTCAACTTTTATAGAATTTCTTGCGTATGTAGCCGGAATTGCCCCGCTTTCCCCAATAACTTTATCTATTGATCGAAATGCCAAGATTGTACATATAATAAGAAAAAAGAGTAGAGACTTGATAAAGGCAAGAAATACTTATAATCAAGTATGTTGTTTTATTCTATATACTTTTTATAAGCCGTACGTATAACAAAGCGATCAAATACTTTTGAGCAGCAGTGGTCTTGCAATCGTACAACTTGTACCAATATACAATAAACTTTAGTATTTTCAGACGAATGCTCATTTTAGAAAATGATTTTAAAGAATTTAATTTTATCATTGATTTCCCATTAATGGAAATCGTTCCTACGTTACTATTCTGAACACATATCAATTCATAAAGCCGCTTTGTGAATACACGAAGAACCAGGAGCGTATTATCTCTAGGCAGGAACTACTCGCGTTAGGCCAAATAATATGCGCCTCCGCGATTCTTTCCAATCGAGAACGTTAAGAGTGTGTTAACGAAGATTCTTTTACGTTCGAATTGTTCACGTACACTGCGCATGTCAAATAGTACGTGAAACACGCAAGTGATGTTCCTCTTTTAACTGGAAAAGACACTTGATAGCAACCTTAACAGAATATACATACTGTTTTTTTATTACTATACGTATGAATCAAATCAGAAGTACAAATGGGAATTTTGTAGATGATTCGGTCAAGTATTTAATACATTAAATTATATACGTTGACTTTCAAACTGAATATTTTATAATATGTTACGTCTAATTAATTATCTACTCTATACAATTTAGGAGAGACGTGGACAAGTTACATTTTCAAAATGTTAAAGAGTAGCGAAGAAAGGTCATCTGCAACTAATAATGAAATTCGCGAATAAAAATCCAAAATAGGTGTATTTTTAAACCACTGCAATTTTCAGTTAATATCTATGAGTAACCAAGGAAGTAACAAGTGAACGTATACACATACAAATCGCACACACAAAATAGGAAGATAAATTCAATTATATTGCATTTTAACATTTTACTTGTACAATTCACTTATTATCATATGTCCCACATTAAGTAAGAAAACTTAAAATTGTTATCTTTCAAAGCAGATGTAATTTATGACTTGATGACCTAATTAGACCTGCTGACTGCGAATTCATGTCCTGACAATACGGATCAAGAAGTACGAACGAATGATCTACAATTGTAATTGTATTCTGTATACGTATTTAACATAGGTATATAATTACCAACGTCTTTCATCGGCATTGTAACAATATTTATTCCCAATCTAGCAGAGTACAACGGGTCGTTTCGTTTTTACTCATCGCAATTCGAAGTTTTGATTTTCGCGCGGAGAGGATCTATTCGAATAGATTAGAACACTTTTTACAAGATCAGCGATTCCTTTTTTCCGAGATATAAATTTAACCCTACGGCATATTTGGAGATGCAAAAACTGTGCGATGCAAATACACTTTAGAAAGTTAAGTAATACTGTATAGGCGCTTTATGCAATTTTCAGAAGAATATTATATTTACCAATATTCCACAAAGTACCTTTTTGACACATTTTTCTTCAGTTTCAACAAAAATAGTAAGAATCACTTTCAGAAAACGTTATTACACATAACACTACACACGTTGTTTTTTTTAATTCTTTAATTTAATTTTTTAATTTTTATTAAATTAATTCAAGTTTTCATTATATGAAAAGGGATCAAAGCGTAACTTGTTTTTGCTATTAAACCGACGTCTGCATATTAACAATAAAAGACAAAGAAAAGTGTTATTTGCTTGAACTCAAACCTATTTCAGGCGAGACATTCGGTGGCTGGCAACTGATATTTGGGACACATTCATTCGATAGCTATTTCCTACTAACATGAATATATGTACTGGTGTATTAGGGTCAAAGCTAAATATTTCGTACCTTCTTTTCGGCCTACTACTCCGTAACTAACTCATTCTTGCTTGCAAGAAAAATGATGAATATAATTATTATTAATTGGATTGATCGCTACATAGAAGGAACTGTCATTAATAAGACAAAAAATAGTCACCAATGATAGTATGTACTGTAGTACCAAGTACTATCAACTATGTACGACCGACTACCAATGGAATTAATACCACAGATTAAATTTTGTTAGAATTTAATATTACTCAGAAAGATCAATATTTCATATCACAAATTTAGGAAATATAATTGGTATATTTTGCTGTGTACGAAATCTGCAATGAGCAGGTATGTACAACTTACGTGCAGACTTTGGCAACGTACTTATAAGTATTTAAACTTCGTGAGCGTGGAAACTCCTTCAAATAATGTTAAACCCTTACTGAAGACAGTGAAATATACAAGGTATGATAAAAAAATACTAAGAATCTTACTGCCGTTTCAAAACTAGTGTCGATACATATGTATGTAGGTAGGGCTATCATTGTTTACAGCTTTACAATGTTTACGGGAAAAAGCCAGAAGAAAACGTTTTCAACTTTTCTAAAACGACACGTGGTTTAGTACTTGAGAAAAAAATTACTATGGTACGCCAGTTTTGAGTTCTTTTATACGATACTATTGAAGCAAATGTTACAAAGGAGCTAAATAGACTCTCACCAGAAAACTTCCAGCGATATTTTCCAAAGTGACAGAAACGTTGGAGCAAATGCATATATCAGCAGGGGACTATTTTGAACGAGGCTGCTAGAGTTTAGCTTATACGCACTAAAACTGTTATCTATCTATCTATCTATTTTCTATCTTCTATCTTCTATATAAATAAAAATGTAAATGTTCGTTTGTTCAAAATCTTAAACCTCTGAAACCACTGGACGGATTGTGATGCGGTTTGCATCGTTTTGTAGAGCATTTCTCGAGGAAGATTTAAGGGGGGAAGCCACTGTGAAAATTTTTTTTCCTATTTTTTTTCTGCATTTTCTTAATGCTTGGGGTTTCAAGATTATACCTGCACAGTTTCAAAGTGGATTTCGAAAAATTCTCGGAACTACGGCACGTTTTGTATTGGTAGTACAGCGCTCGGATCCGAGTGCCCGCGCGGGTGGCTTGGAGTCGATCGCCCGGACAGTTTATGTCCAAGAATCCAAATGTAATAAGAGGGATTATATGTTTATATATTGTTTAGATGTATACTTCTGCTATCATTGAGTTGCAAAGTGTTTTATTTTCATCTAGCAATTTCTAAAAGAATGTTCCGGCTGGAAATGTCAGAGTTTATTGTAAAGGGTCCGAGTCTTGCTTTCCTTGCGCCCGATAGCCCCCGGGGTGTTGGAAATTTCCCGGATAATAAAAGCAATAAATACGCGATGCGCGAGGGGGTGGGAACTTCCCTAATTACTGGAATTGGGAAAAACGCGGTTTATTGTCAGAAAGAAATACCAGTAAGGTGTCAGAACAAATTCTCAATAAGGATTAGTTAAAGCAAGGTGAAATATGGATCGTAAAGGCATACGAAACCAGAAACATACCTACATCGGATGGCAAAAAAAGGAATCGGCCTCCAAATCGGTTTGAAATGGAGAATAGTGTTGAGAATAGGAGTACATCTGCAAAGAAGTTGAAAGCATGTCATACCGACGTAATTATTGATCAGTCAATTAGTTATAGAATATTAAACATTTTTACTTTTTTTTCCGCTGTATGTGAACATGTGAGCTGTAAAACGTGCGGAGCCGACCGAAAAGAGCAAGCAGCGACAGATGAAGGTCGATTACGACGAAGATGTGGTTTAAACGAGGAGGAAGACAATGCAGCTGATTTACATGATCTATTTTATGGTCCTGGAGTGAATGCACTTTAGTAAATTGAAAAATTCCGATGTTACTTCCCAAATAACTGCTGTCAAAACTGTAAACGCGATTATCTCGAAACTACATTTTTCAAACTGGATGCATTGATAAGAGTACTATAAGCTTCCTTTCCTTCCTCCCTACCTGCCTATTTATCAAATAATCCCACCCCCCTCCTAAATCCCGCCTGACTCGGTGGCAGTAGCTCTTCTCTTCCACCTCTACCCTCAATCTCTCCGCCAGCACCGACGCATATATCTTGTAGGCCGTCTGGGTCAAGGTAATCCCCCAGTAATCCTCCACCCTTTCCCCAGCTTCTTTCTTCACCACTGGCACCACAACCCCTTCCTTCCACCCCTCCGGCCACCCTTCTCCCCTCCATAACACCCATAACCATTTTTCCACTTCTTCCCCCCCCCCCCCCATATTTCCAAACCTCATTTTGTATCCCATCACCTCCCCCCGCCTTCCCATCCTTTAAGCTCCTCACCACCCTTCCTATTTCATCCCTACCTATATCCCTCTCATCGTCCCTCACTCCCTTCCTCCCCCCCCCCCCCCCACTTCACCCTCCACTCTACTCCTCCCAACAGCCCCCTGAAGTACTCGTTCCATTCCACCATCTTTATTCTTTCATTTACCCTACTTCTCCCCCCTCTCTCTCTGTTCACCACCTTCCATACCTGCGCTTCCGTTCTCACCCCCTCCAGTTCCTTTTCCCAACGCTCCACCTTCTTCTTTCTCTTTTCCTCGCACAACCTTCCATACCCCCTTTTCCTCTCCCTGTACACTAGGGTGGGCCGATAAACCCAAATTTTCGAAACTCGAAACTGCGTAGTGCGGAAAAGTTGCCGTTGGGGAAGATAAATCGAAGCCAAAAAAGAATTTGGAAATCAGTCCATATTTGACCCTCGCGCATCGCCGTCAAAGTTTTTAATTTTTTACCGAGTTTGGCGACTTCCGTATGTTTTCTTAAAAATGTTTATATTTCACTGTTAAACATCACAAAATATTATTTCAGCACATAAATACATACAATTCATTAGCTGTGCAGCTCTTGGCTCGAATTAAATACCTAACACGACTCAGGACTCACCACAGAAAGGTCGCTGCACCTCGAGTTCCATCCACGCCATTTCCAACCAACCAACCACATAGGGCATACATACTACTCATTGTCGATATCTTTCACGACTTTTACTTCTTCACGTTGAATTGTGCCTTATTTGTGGAGGAAAACATGATTTCCTTGGACATCAACGTGGTCCGGATAAAACCATCCCCGTTTTTATACCTAACAACTGTTCCTGATGCTTCCGTCTCTAACTTAACACAGCGCTCAACTATTTGGGTATGGCGAGGAAAGTTCCTAGTATCGCAGTCTGGAGTAAATCCCTATTCTGACAGTGATGTAATGTGTTCAGTTGAGATATGACGTAAAAGAAGTGGTGAAGAGGTAATGGAGCTCCAGTCGATAATGTCTGAATAATCTGTCGCAGCAAAGTTGATTTTTAAAATGAAGAATTCATGAACCGGTTTTTTTGCTTCAGAGGTGATTTTCTTGCCTCGATGATTCTTTTTAGGCCAAGTTCTCTAATATTTCTTCTTTCATCCATCGCCATTGTCAAGAACAAGTTGTCAGAATGTGTAAAGAACTCGTTGCGTTGGATGGCAGGATCTAAAATTTACAAAAGTACAAAATTCACTACCTGCATCAGTTCATTAGAAGGATTGACCGTTGATACACATAACCTCAGATTCTGGGCCGCTGTGTCATTCGCGGTGCCTGACAGCTGCAAATCGAAATCTGAGGTTATATGTATGAATGGTCAGTCCTTCTAATGAACTGATACAGGTAGTGGAATTTTGTACTTGAATGCTATATGCCTGTATGGTTTGCCATAGAGAAGAATAGTTCCATCATAGACGGTCCCAAACATGTGTTCAAGGTTATTGAAACATCAAGATACTTACCTGAAATCCTCCTCCAAATTTTCTCTTTACACATTCTGACAACTTGCTCTTGACAATGGCGATGGATGAAAGAAAGAATATTAGAGAACTTGGCCTAAAAGGAATCATCGAGGCAAGAAAATCACCTCTGAAGCAAAAAAAGCCGGCTCGTGACTTCTTCATTTAAAAAATCAACTTTGCTGCGACAGATTATTCAGAAATTATCAACTTGAGCTCCATTAACTGTTCACCACCTCTTTTATGTCATCTCTCAACTGAACACATTATATCGCTGATAGAATCTGGATTTACTCCGGACTGGGATATCAGGAACTTTCCTTGCCATACCCAATGAGTGGAGCGCTGTGTTAAGTTAGTGACGGAAGCAGCAGGTACAGTTGTTGGGTATAAAAACAGGGATAGTTTTATCTGGGCCACAATCCTTCCTTCACAAACAAGGCACAATTCAACGTGAAGAAGTAAAAGTCGTGAAAGATATCGACAATAAGTAGTATGTATGCCCTATGTGGTTGATTGGTTGGAAATGGCGTGGGTGGAACTCGAGGTGTTTAAGTCGAGCCTTTAAGGCTCCCACAGACCAACGCGAATATTGCCGCGCGAAGCGGATCCGCCGCGGATTAGATAAGGCTGCCCATAAGCCGACACGTAAAAAAAAAAGACACAAACTTCAATCCGCGGCGGATCCGCTCCGCGCGGCAATATTCGCGTTGGTCTGTGGGAGCCTTTAACCGGAGGGCTACTACGCGACACACTGCTGTGGTTTCAACGCAGTCACTCTTGCTTGAACAACCAATGCGTCAACATGAGCAAGAAGAAATTTTTGAAAATAATTTGTGCAATGGAAGCAGAAGGGTTGTTACGTGATCCGCTAGTGCGTAATTATTGGGTTCATTCATATTTTTCGGAGCGAGAATCTAGTAATCGATTTCAAAGGTTTTTTGTAAACATCCGCAATTTTGAGGACAGATTTTTTCAATATTAATCGAATGTCAAAAAATTCATTCGATGAATTATTAGAAATTTTAAAACCATATATTTCAAAGCAGAACACAAAGTTCAGAAGACCTGTAAGTACAGAAGAAAGATTGACAGTAACACTCAGGTAAAAAAAAATTTAATTTATTATAATAATGCAGTGAAAAAATAAAATAAGAATTCTGAGACTTGTTTTTTCAACAATATATATCTCATAATGCACATTATCGTTATTTATATATTCCTATAATGGTTTATGTATTATTATATTTTTTCTCTAATTCCAACCAATTATCGTAAAATGTCTCGCCAATTTCGTTCCAGGATTTGTCACGAATTATTTTGTTACTATAGTCTTTCGTAGTTTTGTCCCAAAGTGCCACCTTTTCGTGGACACATTCAATAAATGTATCGATATCAAACATGATGATTTTCTCTTTCAATAAATTCAACAGAACGCTGCGTCAAAACTGCGTAGTGTGACAGCGGGCACAAGACTAAACGTGTTCTGAAACGTCTCCGGCGATGCGGTGCGTCAAATCTGACGCAGCATGCTGCGGCGACGTCCGGCGAATGCGGCAGCGACGCACCAGTGTGGCAGCTCTCATTTGAACCTATGCAACGTCACAAATCGGGTGACCGCATCCGTCATAACCGCAGCGGCGAAAACGCATAGTGTGGCGCCGGCCTTAGGTATTTAACTCGAGCCAAGAGCTGCACAGCTAATGAATTGTTTGTATTTATGTCCTGAAATAATATTTTGTGATATTTAACAGTGAAATATAGACATTTTTAAGAAAACATACGAAAGTCGCCAAACTCGGTCAAAAATTAAAAACTTTGACGGCGATGCGCGAGGGTCAGATATGGACCGATTTCAAAATTCTTTTTTGGCTTCGATTTATCTTCCCCAACGGCAACTTTTCCGCACTACGCCGTTTTGAGTTTCGAAAATTTGGGGTTTTCGGCCCACCCTACTGTACACCATCCCATCCCACCTCCCTTCTCCACTTTCTCAGCTCCTTCCTCACCTTACTCTTCTCCTCTCTACACTCCTCATCCCACCATCCGCCCTTCCTCTTCCTCTCCCCCTCTCCCACCACCGATTTCCCCAACGCCCCCTTTATTCTTTCCCTCAACTCTCCCCACTCCTCATCCACACTCCAATCCCCCTCCCCTCTCTTCCCAAAGTTCCTCACAAACTCCCTTCTCCCCTCCTCCGTCCAATTCCGTCTTCTTCCTCCCCTTCCCCCCTACTTATCCTCCTCTGTATACTGCCCCCATCTCTCCCCTCACCCAGACTACTAGTAGATGGTGATCCGAGTCTACCCCCTCTCCTACTTTTACCCTTTCCACTTTCTCCCATGTATCTTCATTCCCAATAACATAATCGATCACCGTATTCCCCCTTCCTCCTGTAAATGTCCACTTCCCCTGCTCATCCCCCTCAACCCCTCCGTTTGGAATACTCCATCCCCTTTCCTCCAGGTACCCGCACAACCTCCGCCCGTCACAATTTACCTCCTTATCCTTCGACCTCCTACTTCCACGCCCCCCTCCCTCTTCCTCATCCCCTCCCAGCACCCTCCCCCCCTCCTCCCGGTCCTCGCGTTAAAGTCCCCTCCTATCAACACCCTCACTCCCCACTCACTCTCCTCCATCCACTCCCCTATGTCGTCCAACTTCCTCTGTAAATCTCCATTCACGTAAACCCCCACTATCCTCCACCATCCCCCCCCCCCAATCCTTATTTTTTTCATCATAATCCCCTCTCTCCCTCCTTCCTCCTCCATATCCACCTCCAACCCTTTCCTCACCCCCATTAACATCCCTCCCAGCGCCCTACCCCTCTTCTTCTCCCTCCGTGCCCACTGCCTGTCCCAAACATACCCTCTCGGTAGTCTCCTTTCCACATTCCTCCATCCCCCCTCCTCCATCCCCCCTCCTCCATCCCCCCTCCTCCATCCACGTCTCCGGCATCACTACCACGTCCCATTTCTCCAAACCTTTCCAGAACTCCCCGTCTTTGTTCCTCAATCCTGCCACATTCCAGACAGCTACCTTGTACCCTCTCGCCTCTCCCCCCTCTCTCCCCCTATCCCTTATCTTTCGTTTCCCTGCTCCTCCATCCATCTTTCTCTCAGCTCATCCCACTTTCTCATCCGCCCATTTACCCACAGCTTCATATATCCCACCTGAACCTTCTTTCCTCCTTCCCTCTCCCTCTCTGCCTCTCTTTCCACCTTCCACCTCGACTTTCTTTCTTCCTCCGTCAAATCATCATCAATCCTTTCCCTCTTGCCCCTCAGTTTTTTCCTCGCCTCCAACACTCTTATCTTCTCTTCCCTCCCCGCCAGCTTCACCAGAATCACCCCCCCCCCTTCCTTTCCCCTTCCCCCCACCCTTCTCACCTCTCTTATCCCCCCCTCCCATATTCCAATCATTGCCCACAACTTCTTCACCTCCTTCTCCTCCTCCCCTCCCTCTGCCCCCGTCACCCTTATCACTACATTATTCCTTCTCTCCTCCCTCTCCCTCTTGTCTTGCTTTATCTCCATCTTTCTTACTCTCAGCCAACACTCCTCCATATCCCCCTTCCCCCCTTTCTAACCTAAATCTCCCTTCCCTTTCCCCTTCCCATTTCTCTATCTTCCCTATCATTTCCTCCACCCTCCCACCCCTCTTTTCCACCCTCTCTAACCTTTCTTCTATATTATCCCTCTTCCTCTTTTCCTCCTCTCTATCCTCCTTCCATCTCCTCCTCTCCTCTCTCCAGTCCTCCATCTCCTTTCTTCTCTCCTCCCTTTCCTTCCTCATCTCCTCTTTCATCACCCTCATCTCACTCCTCATTTCCTCTTTCTCCTCCCTTAACTCCTTCATTGGATGCATTGATAACTTAGTCAAATTTTATCGGATTGACTTGAAATTTTCGGGGAATATTCGTAATACAATTATCTTCAGTTGCACGTACCAGTTTTTTGATCGAATAATTCATTCAACAGTAACATTGAAGAAACATCTTGTTTTTTGATACTTTTTGGTCAAGGTTTCTTCTTAAGTCCGGCATTTCTTCAAAAATGAATTTTTATACTTTAAGAAACCGTTCGAAATTTTAAATTCGGATCAATTGTTGGAAAGTTATACGTGCATCCGTTTTGTATTTTTTTTTTGTGCAGAGCCTAACGTTATCGTATGCTGTGGCCATACTACCGAAAATTTGTTCAATCTCAAAGCATAAAATATTAGTTAAAGATATGTATTTTCAGTTGGTAATAAAGATTTTTCGTAGAAAGTTACATTTCATTTTAAAAGAATGCCTTGAAAATAGCCTTTATTTTCGACCGTCACAGTGGCTTCCCCCCTTAAGTGTATGCGACATTAAGCTATGACAAATAGAAGCCGAGCAATGACGATTTTAATGAAGCAAGGTTTTCGTGAATGCAGCGCTCACAGAACAGCTAACGATGTGACTTGCATTATACGGGCAACCGTCAGGCGCATCTCTTTCGCGGAGAGCGGTGCTCGCCACGCTATGTATAAGATTCACACTATATTCTACATATTGCGCGTATGGACCTGTATCTCGCACCTACAGCTTGATCGTGCTTTAAGGAGTTTCTTACTTATTTCGATTTTCTATCATTATCCTTATCATTAATCATTAATCATTAATCATTAATCATTAAATAAACGTATGGGGTAGTGGGGGCTGCATCGCAATCCGTCCAGCGATTCTCGAGATTGGCGGGATCAAACATAGGGGAATTGTGCTCAAGATGACATACTTTTTGTTCTGAGGCAAATATCTTAAAAGTTAAAGGTGGTGTTGCAGCCGAAATCCACCGATCAGCTGTCGCGCGGATTTGAACGTGCGTGCGAGAGCATGTCAACACGGTGACACACCGTCCGGTAAGACGGTTACCTACGTCACCGTGTTTTTGCGTGGATTCGAGCGTTGCGCTCTTCCAGGAATCCGTTAGTCGCTTCCAAGAACACCGTATATCAACAACACGCTCTCGCACGCACGAACTTTATAACGGCTTAAAACTCTTGTCGCCCTGCGATCCCGATTTGCATCGCCAAAACGGCCCTTCGAGCCACAGCGCCCAGCGCATTATATACTAGCAACCAACCTTTTGGTTATTGTATCGTCGTGTTTTGTAAGTCGTGTTTGTTCGTTTGTTCATTACGTGGAGTGATCGTCCGTTTTTGTAACGACGCCCACCTACGGCTAAATAAACGTGCCGTCCCAACTATTGGTGGACTTCTTCATCGCCTGTGGAGCGCATACCTTCTCTGGCCTTTACCAGTGGCAATCCAACCCACCTTTCTAAGGCCTTCGATTAAACAGGTGGTATCAAAATAAAACCAAAGAGCAGTCTTTATCTGTTTATTAATGGAACATAAAATACCAGTCTCGTGACTTCAACGATAATAAGAAAAATAAGAGAAATAAAAAATGACATGCCTGTGCATCTGTGTAAGTTGACATACTTCTGTATAAGATGACATACTCTAAAGCGGGCTTGCTAAGTCGGGACCCTTTGGACCATTTATGTCGTGTCGAAGTCCATTTATAGTATTATTAGGCATCATGGAATAGAAACTGAATCAGTCGTACTTTATTCTGAATATGTAGGCGTTGTGGGGTAAGATGACATAGTATGCTATCTTAAACCGACGTTCATTATGTCATCTTACCCAAAAGTGAACGAAAAAATTTATTGCTTTCTAGTGACAAAACTTTATGGTTTTTTTCTCAGCTGTACAGTATTCATGATGCAAATTAACGCTACTTTACACCAAATTCATCTAATAAATTGAATTCCTTACCTGGCGGGTATTTTCGTAACAATACATAAACCAGAATAATTCTTTTTTCGGTCATAGAATCAAACAACTCTCCAGCACGTCTAAACGTGCGTCCGCCGGTGATCATAAAATGTTGCACTATTGGGGAAATCTACTAGTCGATGAATACAGTGGACGCTGGATAATATGCCGCTGTTTAAAGTGCCGTTGGGAACGCCCCAGCTCACACGCATTACTCGCACGCGTGTGTGCACCTCCCTTTCTCTCACGCTCAGCGAGCCAATGAATGCTAACCCTTAATGGTGCCTCCACACTGGAGTTCGCAAGCAATACATATACGTGAATGTGTTTTTTCTTTTTCTCACATCAGTGTGACGCACCTTAAGAGTATTCTGGCGGGGGGCAGCCATCACGGAAACGAAAACAGGAGAGTTATGGGGAGAGCGCGCGTTACATTGGCTCTCGTTAATATGCCGCTTCTGAGAAAACCCCGCCTCTAGAGCCCCGACTGCGGCTCATTATCGAGCGTCCACTGTAAACATCAATGTCACGTTTCTCGCACAAATATTTGAAAAGATAGTAATGGTATGTCATCTTACCTCACTATGTCAACTTAAGCATAATTCCCTTACAGACGACTACCGGGGACTTTATTTTATACTATGTAGAGACAAACATGAATCAGTCACGCTAATAACTCGGGCGAAGCCGAGACGGGGCACGCTAGTTATTAATAAAAATTCTTAGCATTTTTTATCACCCCTCATATGTACCTGCGTATAAGATGCGTTCGTCAGTTAATGTGCGATAAAAAAAGGAACCAGAGGTACCCACGTATGATTCGCACTAAAAATCGAAACTGGTACAGAAGTAATTTTTAAAAACCAATAATTATGTAAAATCGAAATAATGTTATAATGTGAGAGAAGCTTCCCGTATGTATTACGTATGCACGTTTTTAATATCAATTATTCATGTATTGTTCCGAGTTTATCGGTTTTAGTATCAGTTCTCGTATCGGTTCTATTAATTATCGGTTCTGGTATCGGATCCAATATTGGTAGGATCAATAGGGGAAGGTGGGGCAGACGGGGTAGTTAAGGTTTGATGATGAATAAAACACAGGTTTTCATAATCAACTAATCAATTTTATGTCTGAGCCATTCTTTGGTAATAAGTCTTTCAGTTTAACTATGAATCAACCTAATCTTTACAGGTTTTAATGGAATAAATAAAAAAATTCAGAAAAAGTCTTATCTCCCCGTCTTGCCCCACGGGTGGGGCATGATGGGGTAACAATTAAAAAACAATATAAATAAAGTAAATACATATATAAATTAATTATTTATTGGGTTGACACGGGCGGCACATATGTATGACTTCATCGTCCTCGTCCCCTACATCAGCACAGGAGAAATGAGGATGTTATAATTGCGGTGTTTCCAGTTTTCTCGACATACGAGTCTTTTGTTTTGTGATTGGGACGGGAATCAGTTATTTTGGACTAATTAATACAAAAGAAGTATCATTTTCCTCGGTCCGTCTTTCGTTTGTAGTTTCTAACCATCCTGGGACAATGAGAAACTTTGATTTTTATTTCTAGGTTTGTGAGGGGCATGATGGGGTAATGAAAATAAGAGGCACCCCATCATGCCCCTTCTCATCTCACTAAAATCATATGAACACTGCCCGAAACATTATTTGCGAAAGTATAAAATGACACACGTGCCTTATAGTCAGCTAAATTCTGCCTCAGAAACATATACATGTACTGAAGATCTTCTATATTATCATATCATTGTCACGGGTGCTAAAAATAAGGAAGATGTTAAGAAATCCCAATAAATCATAAATTCTGATCTATCTTTGTCACACGTCCACGTGTTTCACTGACTTGCTGCTCACTGACGGTGTCGGTAACGACACGTTTAACGCGTATGCTCAATTTTGATTAGTGCGTTTGTATCACGAGATACGGGGGGTACCCCGTCTTGTCCCCCGCCCCGTCTTGCCACACCTTCCCCTACTAGTTTCATCCAGTGTTGAAATTAATTGTCAAAATATTAAATATATCCATTTTAATAATACGTAAAATAAGAAACAAAGAATCTTCCTAAATTGGTATGGAAAATCAAAGAAAATGTTTCGATCAGAAAGAATTTTTACATGTACTAATGAATTTCTGTTACTGTACTAATGTTGTTGCCTACTTCATGTTTTCACATTACGTGCATACGATGCCATACATGTGGGATGAAATAAGTTAAAGAAGTTGCATGTGTTGTTGATATACATAGGTCCAATAGAAGAACAGATATTGAAAACCGCAATCGCCCCCTACAGCACACTTCGTTGCAGCAATATTGCAGGAACGTTGCTGTAGGGATGGAATCGATGTGTTCAATTGTTTAAATTCTTTATAACCGTTATTCAATGCGATCGTTCTTTGGCAGTGTTACAAGGACCAAAATCATTATTGTACCTATCAGTTTTCAATCCCTGGTTGAACACATATTTTTAGGACTCGATTACACTTACAAGTATTGCTTTTACTTTTTTTTAAGTATTCACATAGATTTCAAACATGTTTCAACATTAGACTGGGAGTTCCTTGGTTATAGTTTTGTCTACCAAACGCAAAACACGCGTATACTCGAAGTCATGTAAGAAGGATCTTTTTCGCGCATGTAGAATGAGCTCTTCAACTGTCGCGAGATCTCTGTTCCCCCAATTGGCGCCGCACCAATGCTTTCGGCGCAGCACGCATGCGCAGCCGAAAGACCATTGGTGGTGACATAGCCAATGAGCGCCAACATGCGCAGAACCGGTCTAAACTCGTCGGTCGCCACAATCCTTCTTACATGACTTCGAGTATAGAATGTCGTTCGAACTCGTCAATTTTTGGTGTTAGTCCATTCACTCTTTTAATTGAATGGTTCAAACAAGGGACCAACGAAGTATAAAATAATGGGATGGTAAAACGCTATCTAATTCCGATTACTGTTTATGAGGGGACCTTGCTGACGAGACTATAATTGGAACGCACTGTACTACTTGCAATGTTTGGTCCCATCACTATTATGTACGTGCAGTCGCCGAACGCTGAGATGCCAATTCGTGTCACGCCACTGAGTGTCTCGGTTGAAGTGGGTGTTATTATTAATGTTACCTCCAAAGGTCACAATGCATTGTACTGCGATACATTTTACAAAATTTAGATATCTATGTCTTTTAGTATTAATTTTTCACTCAATATTTATAAAAAATATGAAACCTAATAAATATATATAATTTTAACAACATTCGGTAATTATGCAGAACAGGTGTTTCCTCACCGATTTGAACGATATTTGGATATGTTGTTGGAGACACGATTCTGAACAACTTTTTCCTATACATCTTACCGTCGCTCGACCTTCGTTTCAGAGATATTTGCGAAAAACTTTTGTTGATTTATTCCGACGCAACGCATTTGACTTTCCGTCTTGTTCCGGGCATTAGTACTGGTTGGGGCTAGATTAGTGTTTTCGCACAGATCTGATGAGAAATGAGGAATTCGAAGATTTCTCACTTCTTAATAGGTACTCCAATCCCTTCGGGTCGAAAGTCATAACTTCGGAGAGACACCACGGGGGTTGACCTCGTCACGGTTGCCAGGCGGATCAGGCGCACCAATCACTCTGTACATACGCTACCGCGGATACGTACTGTAGGTAGGCATACGACAGAATACATTGTAGCAATAGCAGCAGTTTTTCGCGATTATCTTGGAAACAAAGGTCGAGCAGCAGTAACATATATAGGAAAAAGATGTTTAGGATCACGTTCCCGACAACATATCCAAAAATCATTGTAATCGGTGAGGAAACACCTGTTCTACATAATTACCCAACATTCTTTGATTAGGATCTTTAGCTTCGAAGAACCTCGAAATAAAATCTTGTTTTCCCCTTTTTCTGTCCCGTGAAAAGAAGGTTGACATTTCTTGAGGACGGCTGTCTTTAGATCTTTAGAATAGTAAGAGAAATAGTGTACATATTAACAAAGACGATAATTCGGCACAACAGACAAGATAGAAATTGGTTGAGCCTCGTTGCATAAACAGATTCATTTATCCAATTATGCTTCATTAACATTTTGCATTATGATTATTGATACCACTAAACACTCGTTTAGTGTATATTGATAATGCCAGGCAATGCGCGTTGATACTTCCATTTAATGTCACAATGTTTATTTCGATTGTAACCTAATAAGCATTACACAGTACAACAGCCATCTGGACTTGTAACATTCAATAGTCGTTTCTTATAGGTTTTCGTGCCCTGAAAACGAATCCGCAACCCGTTTATCGCCATCACCCTCAGTTTTTGAGAAAATCGATTTTGAAAAAAACTGCAAATTTTCAACTTTGAACATTTTTTGTGTCGAAACGGTAATAGTTATTCGATTGTTCGTTACGTCAAATTATTCTATGAACCCTCCCGAATACAACGATATAAGGTATTATTGCATTATGAACATTTAAATATGTTTAAACAACGATAAAGTGGAAAAGGACACCCGAAATGCACCAATTTTTACGGATATCTTTCAATTTATTTTCAAAACTAAGGGTCTGAGACGAAATTTGACCATCCCACGCGATGCAGCAGACATTTTTCCTTTGGAAAGCATCGACAGAAGTGGTAAGTCTCGTTTCGTTTTCAATACAGAAGCGAAATAATTTGGCAAAACGCGCCTAGCCGATAGAGGTTCCACATTAATGGAAGCCGGCATAGGCGTGGCGTTGAGTAGCTAAAACATTCAGACAAAAAAATTCAAAAAAAAAAATTCAAACATGGCTACAATTAATTAAAGATACGTCTCATTAGTTACCCCTTACATCTGATCATTATGGATAAAATCATAAAAAAGAAAAACAGAACAATAGATTCTGAAGTCTGTAGAACTAACACATAATTGAATAAAAATTATCACCACGAATTTTGAAAATAGCATTAAATACAGTATCAACTAAATAATTTGCCAAAGCTTTTTACAACAATTATGGTTAAAAAATTGATAGAAGAAAAATTAAGTAAACGTAAAACATGTTAAATTATCCATCATTAAGAAGTGAATAATTTTTCCTCATTTTTCGGCGCAAATTGCATTCTGATATCTTTTATAGTTCAAAAGTAATACGATAAAAGCCCCAAATTTTTCAACCCGGGTTGGGAAATTATGAATAGCTCTATGTGACGTTAATTTAAAAGAGACCATCCCAAAATTCTCGAAGCTCGGGCGTCACTGCCGTCCAGCTATCACTGGCAGCTCTTCGAACGCCGGGACGGTGCATGGCTGTAGTGGAATACGTCCGTGAGGCGCTGTTGCCATTTTACCTGTTCTCGCGGGCGCGGGTTGCAGGATAAAACGCTGACCCTATATGGATCACACACAGGTCGCAATAACCAATATGATGAATGCACAAAACCTATATAACCTACGAGTTGTCAAATCCTACTGGTACGATTGTAGTGATACGATTTAGGAAACATGATCAATTTATTTATAAATATCAATTTAAACTTTATAATGAATGTAATGTGTACTTAAAAGGAATGTAAAATATTCTACATGAAATCCGCTTTTAGAAACATACAAAAATACAAGGACAAAATTGCATTGTTTGATTATTATCAGCTAAAATAAACTGGTAAAAAGTTACATGAATCATACCTGATTTTTTAAAATGTTTATAGCACGCACAAAATAGGGTGTAAGCTCAAATGGTTTTGTCTCTATTTCTTATTTCGCATTTAAATGATACTTTTATTATCAGATTTCTTTTATATTCATTAATTACTGAGAAATTGGCGAGGTACGAATTAGGTGACCAGTACGATATTGGAAACTCTCCCCTATAATGATAGAAAGAATTAATAACGACTAGGGTATGATAGTATTCCTAATGTATTGGCAATATTTTCCTGCGAAAATGAAATTTAACCAGGGCTTGAAACGGTTATTATAAAGATTTAAGTTCTTGAAAGAGTTATGAAGAACCTTTATTCTGAATAACCGTTATAAAGAACTTAAATATCAGACTATATAAGTTTAAGTTACGGTTCCTATATAGCTCTATAATTTTTATTTTTTAGGTTCTATATAGGTTCCGAAGCAGTTATAGAACCGATTTAATAACTTTTATTTTTAGGTTCTATATAAGTTCCAAAGCGGTTATACAACCGATTCTTGTAAAGATTGTACAGAATTTTATAGAAAATGAAATTACAACACATTACAACTATAGACTACTATGTATAACCAAATTGTTTAAAAATTATTATAAATATGTAAGTAAATATATATTATGTACATATTTGTACATACATATACATTTATTTTGTAATATAATAATAATAATAATAATAATTCGTCTTTATTCATCACAAATTCACATGAATTAAGGGATAAAAGTGAGCAGATGAAGTGTTCGTTAATATAAATGTTTGGTTATTATGCCGATGCGGGTCTAGCTCCCCGATTTGAATGATTTATTAATATGTTGTCAGAATCATGGTCCTGATGCTATGGTGGCTCCTAATTGAAAAAATGAACGTGCCAAATAAAAGTTTCAATCTATGGTATTAAATATTTATTACACTTTTTGCAAAAATAATAAACAGGATGGATATTATTAATTATAATTTGTCAAGTGCCTGCTTGTGGTAGCTTATTTAGCTTTGGCATATTTAGGCAGAGTAAGAAATTGTCTTCTATAATGTCTGGCTTCATTGACGAACGGTGGAGGGACGAGATAAACTTTAACGCCGAAAATAAGCGTTCCACACTTACTTGTGCTGGCGGAATTGCTAAAATTATTTCGGACAGTTCAAACAGTGTCGGCATTAATTATTTCTGTTTGCGGTATCATAGCTATGAAACTATAGAAGGCTTTGTCGTCAGATAACGAAAGTGGTCGGCCATGTATAAATAGAAGAAACCGTTCAAACCTCACATCCCTGACGTATTCGATATTCTACCATAAACATCCTCTTTCGATCCCAATCGCTCTGTTCCAAACATACTTTGTCAATCGGACAGTCTTCGCACTCACGCAATACTAGTATAAACAATTGTGCCATACATATCGTCAAATGCAGAACGTCGAACTCTGACAACATATTAAAAAATCATTCAAATCGGGGAGCTAGACCCTCATCGGTATAACAACCAAACATTTATATTAACGAACACTTCATATTACAAAATAATTGAATATCTTTGTACAGATGTGTACATAATATATATTTATATACTTATATATTATAATCTTCAAAAAAGTTGATAATACACAGTAGTCTATAATTGTAATATGTTGTAATTTCATTTTCTATAAAATTCTGTACAATCGTTACAAGAATCAATCGGTTCTATAACCGCTTTGGAACTTATATAGAACCTAAAAAATAAAAGTTATAGAGCTATATTGGAACCTTAACTTAAACTTATATAGTTTGATATTTAGGTATTTTATAACGGTTATTCAGAATAAAGGTTCTTCATAACTCTTTTAGTCAGAACCTTTATATAACAGTTTGAAACAGTTATTTAACATGAACTCATTCTTACCATTTTTAGTTACACGTAAATAATTCGAATCATTTCTGAATTCTGCACATCAATTGTACATTATGTATAACTAACAATAGTCCGAGTAGGATCAAGTTTCGACTCATTTTCAGCGGTGAAACTTCGCTAATCAATAATGATAATCCAAATAATATTTTAATTACCATTAGCGGATAACTCACTCCATAGACAGGCATTACTGCATTCGACATAGTCGACTACAGTCGAAAAAACATGGGCAAGAGTTACCCTGAAGCCGATAATTGTAACGAAGTACCTATTACTGCATTCTTGTCGATTTTAAATCCATAAAGTATGTAAATATAAGGTAGTTATTACAATTGCGACAAACAATTGTTAGAGTTATATCATTACATAATCATTTACGAATATTAAATCTGTATGCATACACGAGCACGAGACATTCCACGCTGTGATAAAAATCTGCCATAATCTCGACTTCGATACTCAATACCGTTATAGGTATTGCATGATAATTATAAAAGACTGAAATTAGTGAAACACAAATTTTCATATTGATGTAACACAAAATGAATTTTATTATAAAATTGTGGAATATATCCATTTAAAAAGTTTATATAATGTAACTTTTTGTAACAGTTATAGGGGGGCGCGTGCCTTATTTATACAGCATATGTGCGTATATTGTTTGCAGTCGAAAATTGTTTAGGATTGCCATAACTGATTTACGAAGAATTTTTTTAGCAAATTTCCGTATATTTTATTATTTGTAAGTGAAATAAAATATTTGAAAATATAATATTATTATTTTATATTAAAAGGTACTTTCAATAAAATATCATTGTAGATACTTCGCCCTAAGGCCGCGTATAAATAGAAGTGATGCAATACAAATTTTGTAGATGTGTCATGAAAGATTCGCAAACTTAAGGGGGGAGGCCACTGTGAAAATTTTTTTTCCGATTTTTTTGTTGCATGTTCTTAATGTTTGGGGTTTCAAGATTATACCTGTACAGTTTCAAAGTGGATTTCGAAAAATGCTGGGAGCTGCGGAAGGTTTTGTATAGATAACGCAACGCTCAGAATCGAGTGCACGCATAGGTAACTTGGTGTCAATCGTCCGAAAAGTTTATGTCCAAATATCCAAATGTATCTAATAAGAGAGATTATGAGCTTATATATTGTTTAGAACTAGGTAGAATCACTGACCACGACGAGACTGTATACAGTTGCGATCTTTGAGTTGCAGAAAATAACTTCTGTCGAAATTTTAAACGTGAATATCTCGAAACGGCATTTTTCAAAACGGGCGCATTGATATCTCAGTCAATTTATATCGGATCCACTTGAAATTTTGAGGGAATATTCGTAATACAATTATCTTCAGTTGCACGTACCAGTTTTTTGATCGAATAATTCATTCAATAGTAATATTGAAAAAACATGTTGATTTTTTATACTTTTTGGTCAAGATTTTTTCTTAAGTCCGCCATTTCTTTAAAAATGAATATTTTTTTAAATCCGTACGTTCAACTGAAGCTATTGTAATATGCTTTAAGAAACCGTTCGAATTTTTTAATTCGGATCAAATGTTGGAAAGTTATCCGAGCGCCTGTTTTGTAATTTTTTTGCAGAACCTAACGTTATCGTATGGTGTGGCCATATTGCTGAATTTTTTTTCAATCTGGCAGCATAAAATATTAGTTAAATATGTGTATTTTCAGTTGGTAATAAAAATTTTCCGTAGAAAGTTACATTTCATTATAAAAGAATGTCTTGAAAATAACCTTTATTTTCGACCGTCACAGTGGCTTCCCCCTTAACTATGTACAAACTATAGGAACTTATAGTGTACCACCAATTGGAATGCATACGTTGAATGACCAACTTGTCGTGGTGAGTGTTCCTTTTGTAATCACGCATTGACTATTTTAAAAAGAAAATAGAATGCGACATCCTTGTAAATGCTGGAAAATAGAGTTAAAGGTATAGGCAGGGAATTCGATTCTCTCAGATCGATCACAGACACACTTTGTAGGAGCTGGTTTTTCCTACGTGCGATGTGCAAAGCGATGCGCGTGAAGTTATTCTGCCCATACTCGTTCAAGAGTACGGATCGAAGCAGTGACTAACGGTGTTATATCAGTATTTGGTAACTACTATACCAACAGTGGCGGATTTCAGAAAAAAGGCCCAGGTGGCAAACGTTGAGGGGCCCATTTTTCGGGAAAATGAAGAGGTAGTTTACTAAAAGGAGGTAAATGTACAGAAAAGTATAGAAAAAAGTGGTTGCATAACATCTAAATTTTATCCAGGGCCCTAGGGTGGGCCTTCTGAGCAGGGGCTCATTTTTTCAGGAAACTAGAGCGGTAGTTTACTGAAAACGGGCTCAGTGTAATAATACAGAAAAAAATATAGTTTTGATAAAATCATAATTTTTTCTAAGGATGGGTGCCTGGCGCGGTCTTCCGAGCAGGGGCCTAGGTGGCTACTGTTTATCGGCCGCCCTGTGAAATCCGCCACTGTATACCAACATTTCCATTTAAACCAGCGCTGCACAAGGAGCTGTTTTCGGCGCCTAGCGGCGAGCAACCCGCCTTTCCTATTGCTAAGGTCAGAATCGGTGAGGAGAACTGCAGTAGTGTATGTGCGTGTTCGTAGGCTCGTAGCATAGGGATATATGACTGTGTTCCTTGTGGGGCCTGCATGAAAATGTGTGTTTTTTTTACGCCTGCTGAGCGGGAGCAAAATGACTAATTTCAGACGTATTCGCGTAATGTCTAATGTCTATCTCCCAAGGGAAAAAGACTTTACGCGCATACGTATTCACAATTTCTTACTTTCCTCCCAAAGAAACTGGAGTATGACGTTACCCTATGGCCTATGGTATGAAGATGCAGTTGTTCGACTAATCGTTATCGATTTGTTGGAAAATAAATACTCGTATTTATTAACCCATAAAAAACTACAAAAAAGT
Organism: Andrena minutula; assembly: GCA_929113495.1. NCBI lineage: Eukaryota > Metazoa > Arthropoda > Insecta > Hymenoptera > Andrenidae > Andrena > Andrena minutula. Next base: position 24,271,798 of record OV815996.1, read on the forward strand.
AAAAAAATACGCCAAGTACATGAAAACATGAAAATCACAAAAAATAGAAAATAATAATTACAAAATTAAAAAAAGATGTGAAATCAAAATGAGCTGCTAGTACATAAAGATGCTTTCCAACTGCGCTTTAGATAACACAACTACATATGCACAGCTAAAATTCCATTACTCATAATGGCTATTTATACAAAGAAAAAATGTATTAAATAATAATATGCAGATATATTTTTATACAAATAAATATTTTAATACGAATAAATATTTGATTCAAAATACTTGGCGCTGCGCCCCGAATTGGTGTTGCTAACCTCAATAAATATGTATAAATTGCATTAATCCTTTTCTTTCTTTCTTGTACGTGCATGCGTGCGTGCATGCGTGTGCATATGCTACGTATGGCATTAGAATTAAATATATGTAGAATAAATCTGACTGTGTTTCATGTATGTGTATGTATATGTTTTTTATATTGTAATGGAATTGTAAATTATTAATACTAAGGCAATTAACATTTTTTCGGTTGCGCAGCGCCAAGTATTTTGAATCAAATATTTATTCGTATTAAAATATTTATTTGTATAAAAATATATCTGCATATTATTATTTAATACATTTTTTCTTTGTATAAATAGCCATTATGAGTAATGGAATTTTAGCTGTGCATATGTAGTTGTGTCATCTAAAGCGCAGTTGGAAAGCATCTTTATGTACTAGCAGCTCATTTTGATTTCACATCTTTTTTTAATTTTGTAATTATTATTTTCTATTTTTTGTGATTATTATTACTTTCTATATTTTGTGATTTATTTGTATCATGTACTTGACGTAATTTTTTTACTTTTTTGATACAATTACAGCATAATAATTATCAGCTGTTGAAATTTACAATTCCATGAATCTGAAAGCACGTACAATTCCTTGAATCTGAAAGCACGTACAATTCCATGAAACTGAAAGCACGCACAATTTCATGACTTGTTTTATCAAATCGAGAAATGTTTTTCGTGGTTAAAAAATTAAAATTTCCATTCATAACGTCATTTTCTGAGTATATTTCATGGAATAGTATTTTTTAAATTAATTTGTTTATGTTTGCCAAATTCATGCGTTTTATTAGACTCTAATTGATTTTAGTATCAATTTTCATTTTCATGTTTACAGATTTCTGTGCTTAAAGGGGTTATCGCTAGATTTAGCACGAATTTTCGTGTTTTCAGATTCATGGAATTGTATGTGAGACTGCATTTTGATTCCAATTCAATGGTACAACGATAATATATATTTGTAAAAACACGTGGCATCTCAAATTTTGTATATAACCTGACTGTAAGCTGTCAAAATTTGGAAGAGATTGCACATATTGAAGATAGGAATTGATGAACGAAATTGCATAGTGAAGATAGGAATTGATGAACGAAACATGTATTAGTTCGTTTTGGCTGAAGGTGTGCGTATAATAACGCGTATACGTATTATGTCGACAAAAATTTGAGATTGAAGAAGAATCAGAAGAAAAATCTACCGTTTTCGACAGATCCCTGAGACGATATTACGATATCTCTGTCATGCGTGGACCGATTTTATTGAAATTGGTCTTATTCGAAAGCCGATATGCGGTTTACATGAGAAAAATGCCTTTAAATTTAGAAAATATTGCAGGCCTGATGAGATATAATGTAATAAATGTCAGAATTAGGTTGGAATGCCTCCGCGACGAGTAAAGGCCGCCACACACGGTCCGTCCGAACTGACGGTTTGGCCTGCGCAGACCGAACTGTGCAGGCCGGCCGGAGCGTGTGGATGCACTCGGCCGTCAGGCCGGCCTGCACAGGCCGAACTGTGCAGGTCGGCCGGACGCCGCACATGGTCGGGATAGGAATAGTTAGTGACATTCTTGTTTAATAACTTTTAAACTATAAAAGATCTCGGAATGGCGCCAAAAAACATCAATTGAAAAAATTATTCCATTCTAATGATTTATAATTGAATATATTGTACGTTCATTTAATGTTTTTTTTTTTCAAGTTTTTCAACTTAATTGTTATAAAAAATTTGAAAACTATTTATTTAGTATTTTATTTAATGCTCTTTAAGCGTTTAAATCGCTTGTTGGGGAAAGTTTTAGTTACCGATTATAAGGAAAAACCAAATAAGTAGTACTATTAGAAATTTTGACGAAATCTACAGTTTAGTTAAACATTAATATTCATTTATTATTAATTTATTCAATGGATTTATTCATTTCAGCGTATTAAGAAATTATTTATTCTTAATTGTATGGATATGGAAGTGATACCGATGGATTCCTTATGTTTTTCCGATGAAGATCATATAAAATTTCATGTAAATCGGATTATTTTTATCAAATTGAGCTTGAAAATATAATTCGATTTTTCATGAAATTTCATTCATTATGGTCCGAATTAGTGTCGTTCTTGGTGTTAGTTTCATCAGGAATCGATAGGCGTCGTTTTAGCAAAGATCTGATGAGAAATGCGGAAATCCTGGATATTCCTGACTTCTTAATGGAATTCCAACCCTTTCAAAGATCGAGAGCCATCAAATTCCTGTCCTCGCCACGGGGTACAAGGCGGCATCTCTTTGACAGGTGTCGCTGGAAAATCACCCTGTTGTATACATTCAGTAGATTTCAGTAGCAGAAAGTTTATTTTTCCTTGCGCAATCCGGACTGTGCAGGCCTGCCGGAGCAAAATGGAAAAACGATTCGGTCGGCCTGAGGCCACGGCCAGATCCGAACCGAACGCCACTTGAGACTCCCTATTCTCCATTTCAGCGTAGTAAAAAATTCATCATTTTTTATTGTATCGATATGAAAGTGGCTCCAATGGATTCCTGGCGTTCTCCCGATTAAAATCATAACAAATTTCATGCAAATCGGACTACTTTTACACAATCAATTTATATTCCTTATGTAAAAGTAGTCCGATTTACAAGAAATTTGTTATGATTTGCATCAGAAAAACATAAGGAATCCATTGGTGCCACTTTCATATCGATACGATAAAGAATAAAGAATTTTTTACTACGCTGAAATGAATATTTCACATTTTCATCCTCGACTGCAGGGGTCGACATCAATTCGCTACGTTCACCCGAGGATTCATACTTGTTTCAGAAAAAAATAATTATTTATTCTTTATGTTATCGATATGGAAGTGATGCCGATAGATTCCTTATGTCTCCTTAAGTATGCGAATAACGTCCCCTTTTTTGTAACCACTCTTTGCACCACACTTTTCGATCTATTTTGCGTTTAGAGGAATTTTTTGTAGCTAATATAAACCCTACTACGGCTAAAGCGTCGTCTGTCGATGTCATGGTCAGTTGACAAAACTGTGAATATTGTAGGGCTGTTCCAATGCCCGAAAGAAGCGAGCTAAGCCTCACTCGGATCGAAGAACCGAGCCGAGCCGAATGCCCGTAAAAACCGATCGGCCGCAACAACCGAGTAGGTAGAATTTTTCCGAGCCCCCCGAAAAAACCGAGCGGGCCGTAGACTGTGTCGAGTATGTTGAAGGTTGGACGTTTCGGGCAATGAAAATGTTTGGAATATTTTAGGAAACGTGTAGGGGAAGGTGGGGCAAGAGGGGGTGGGGGGCAAGACGGGATACCCCCCGTATCTCGTGATACAAACGCACTAATCAAAATTGAGCATACGCGTTAAACGTGTCGTTACCGACACCGTCAGTGAGCAGCAAGTCAGTGAAACACGTGGACGTGTGACAAAGATAGATCAGAATTTATAATTTATTGGGATTTCTTAATATCTTCCTTATTTTTAGCACCCGTGATAATGATATGATAATATAGAAGATCTTCAGTATATGTATATGTTTCTGAGGCAGAATTTATGATGGGGTACCTCTTATTTTCATTACCCCATCATGCTCCTCACAAACGTAGAAATAAAAATCAAACTTTCTCATTGTCCCAGGATAGTTAGAAACTACAAACGAAAGACGGACCGAGGAAAATGATACTTCTTTTGTACTAATTAGTCCAAAAGAACTGATTCCCGTCCCAATCACAAAGCAAAAGACTCGTATGTCGAGAAAACTGGAAACTTATAAAAAATTGAAAATTATAACATCCTCATTTCTCCTGTGCTGATGTAGGAGACAAGGACGATGAAGTCATACATATGTGCCGCGTCTGTCAACCCAATAAATAATTAATTTATATATATTTACTTTAATTATATTGTTTTTTAATTGGTACCCCATCATGCCCCACCCGTGGGGCAAGACGGGGAGATAAGACTTTTTCTGAATTCTTTTATTTATTCCATTAAAACCTGTAAAGATTAGGTTGATTCATAGTTAAACTGAAAGACTTATTACCAAAGAATGGATCAGACATAAAATTGATTAGATGATTATGAAAACCTGTGTTTTATTCATCATCAAACCTTAACTACCCCGTCTTGCCCCACCTTCCCCTATCTACTGGAATGTGAATAATGGTTGTTAATAATGTGAATAATTATAAAGTAAACTGAAAATGGAAATACACTGCTGGACAAAATTAAAGGAACACTATAATGTCCCGATAAATTCGGTCATTTTGAAATGGCTGTATCTCCGCGAAAAATTGTCGTAAAAAATATTTAAAAAGCAGTTTAGCGCTTCCAGTTTCTAGTTTTTGATTCAAGGACACATTTTTTCAGTCATTATGATAGTCATTATCAACATAAAGCACAGGAAAGAAAATTTAATAAATTTAAAATACTGTCAGGCCGGCCGGAGTGTGTGGATGCACCATCCGGCCAACCTGCGAGGCCGGACGGAGCGTGTGGGGGCACTACGGGCGTCCGGCCGGCCTGCACAGTTTGACCTGCGCAGGCCAAACCGTCAGTTCGGACGGACCGTGTGTGGCGGCCTTAAAGGTACACGGCAGCGACAGTTCGACATATATATAGGGTGTTTTTCATGTACTTGGCGTCGAGACGCTACCGCGTCTCTAGATTTTGAGAGAAGAAAAAAGCAATCCAACATGCATATATTTTGTGAATCGCTGAGCAGGCTTTCAAAAACACACCTTTCATGCAGGTGTTGAAAAAAATATAATCCGTAACACGGGAGAGAAGTGATTTCGCCTCGCGTGAATTGCTGCCCGAGCGTAGCGAGGGCAGCATACTTCACGTTCGTCGGAATCGCTTACTTCTCTCCCTTGTCACACAATATACTATAGAAAGTTAATACTATACAAATAAATAACTCTGATTCAAAGAAAACCAAATTTTAATTAAGGATATATATCATTTATAAGTCGGAAAGTTATATATAAATAAATATATACATATGTACACACATTTGGTGCTCGTCATTACATTTAGCGATATTTACAAGAAGAAAATTACATAACTAATAAATTTGTACACGTAACAATATACAAATAAATAACCTGAATTTTATTACGGGACCTGTTCTGCACTGGGACCCCACAAGGAACCCAGTCATATATACCTATGCTACGAGCCTACGAACACGCACATACACTACTGCAGTTCTCCTCACCGATTCTAACCTTAGCAACAGGAAAGGTGGGTTGCTCGCCGCTAGGCGCCGAAAACAGCTCCTTGTGCAGCGCTGATTTAAACTATGTGTAATATGTCTGAAGAAGAATGTCTCCTTAATTATACTTTTGCAGCCTGTGGCTACACAGGTAGGTATTCTTTGAAGGAACACATAGTATAGGTACATTCCGCACACGTTATAAGCACCTTTGTACCATGCGTTTTACACCCGGCGACTATCCCCACAATTTCTTGGAATCCTTCGGACGAGAGTGAGAGAACCCGAAAACGAGCGAGAGGCTCTTTCGTTTCTTCACGAAACACCCGCCGCCAGCCTCGTTCATCGAGCTTATAACGAGTGCATACTGTAGGTATGCAATGTTACATATACATATCATGGCATGCAAGTCATAGTAATAATTGAAAAATACAGTGCAAAATCATATAGGTAATCTCTCGGCATAGCTGCTTCGATCCACACAGTTTTCGAACGGTTGTGAGCAGAATAATTTTACACGCATCTCCCTTGCGCGTCGCGCCTAGGAAGAGCTGCGCCTACACCGTATGTCTGTGGTTGGTCCAAGGGAAACAAATTCCTTCTACGAAAGAATAAGCGTTTCCAAATTATTGCTGAAACTAAAGAGTCAGTGAAATAAGTGGCCAATATAATAAATTTACACAAATGGCACCAACTGCTTTTGGGTATCCGTTAACATTAATCGAGCTAGAAATTAGGAAAGCTTATTTGAATTTATGAGATTTCCTTGAGGACTGTATTCAACCGAAATAAGTCCCTGTCATATACATTATTTGAAAGCGAAATAATGATGGGCCATCTGCCTTCGGAACTACTTAAAAATGTACATATTAACATTTTTTTTTTTATTAAAATTTGTAATTGCGCTCAATCTGTTCGGCCAGATGTCCATACGATACAAACTTGAATTAAGCACGTCCATACGAAGCAAGCATTCATTAAACACGTCCATACGTGATATTTGAACAGTGTTGTGTTTGCAGAAAAAATCCACTGGTAATGAATTTAGAAGAATTGTTTGGCCAGTATTGTACACCTGCTAATATATTCACACGTTCTTAAATGATATGTTCTATTACACCCGTCTGCACCCAGTATAAAAAGGCAAGGTCCAATTGGTGCAAAGGCCCCATTTTATGAGGCTGCAGGCACAAAATGAGCCGACGCGACGAGACGCTCCGCCAGCCTAGCCGCGCAGGCGAATGTTAGGCGCGCACATCGAAAACAGAGGATAGACTAGCTTTCTTCTATACATCTTGCTTTGTGTTTATGTGCCGCCGGCTGTTGAATTCAGTAACCGAAACAAGGGTTTCATACTTCGCTGACGCCGAAGCCTAAATAGGAAATCACCCTACTACATACACAAGTCATCATGTTCACTTCTTACCTAAATATGCCAGATGTGAGGAACATGCCACCAATATAGCAATTAGAAGTATTACCCACTGAACAATTTATAGATTGTAATTGTTTAATGGGGAATTCGATATTCTACATCAGGCCTGTCCCATCGGGTGGAAATACCTCCTGAATTCCTGCGATCCAGGTAACAGCCGAGCGCCGGAACTGCGCCACTGCTACCCGTTGCGAAATTTGTGAGAAAACTGCATGAGTGTGCGTCGTGGTACGAGCCTGCATGGACGGCCGCACACTCATGCAATTCTTCCGCAGCCCATGCTGTGGTTAGCAACGTAACAGTCTCGCTGCCCGGCTGTTGCCCGGGTCCCAGATATTGGTATTTGCACCCGATGGGGCAGGCCTGTTCTAAGTGAAAGAATTATAGTGAATCTATACAGTAGGCGACCAAGTGTATTTATTTATGTTGAGGGGCACTATTTGGAGACATCAGTATCCGAAAGAAGGTATTTACTCCTCGGATATGACTGGCGACCTTAATTGTTTCTGAGAAATAGAATAATAATAAAATTCAAAATGATAAAGATATAGAACTATAATTCAGTGTCACATATTTGTACATACAGAGTGTTCCTCTATCTATGGTCAATAGTGTAGGGGGTGATTATACAGGCAAAAATCAGACGAAAATTAAGAGTGACGAAATTGCGGTAAAGGCTTCGTTTTTTGAGAAAATTGACTTTCAATTTCAACTAAATACGCGTGCAACGTACGCGCTTGAGCAGGACGTCCTACGGGCAGCTGACGCGTTCCGCTCACCTCCGCGTGCCCCTCAAGTGCTTATGATGCACGCGCATTTAGGTGAAATTCAAAGTCAATTTTCTAAAAAACGAAGCCTTTACCGTAATTTCGTCACTCTTGATTTTGGTCTTATTTTTGCCTGCCTAATCATCCCTTAGAGAAGGCCTGCCCTTTGGGGTGCAAATACCTCCTCAAGTTCTGAGACCCGGGCAACAGCCGAGAGCGGAACTTTTACGTTACTAACCTCAGCATGGGCTGCGGGTAAACTGCAAGACTGTGCGTGCATCCATGCTGGCTCGTACCACGAGTCCATATAACTGGGCCTCACGCGTATAGGCACACACACACTCTTGCACTTGTTCCAAAACCCACGCAGCGGCTAACAAGGTAACAGTTTCACGCTTGGCTGTTGCCCGGGTTCCAGAATTTGAGGAGGTATTTGCACCCTAAAGGGCAGGCCTGCTTTAGAGTATTGGCCATAGGTAGAAGATCACCCAGTATAGTGTATTACAGTTTTGCAATATCTAGAAACAGGTATATGCATCGCTGTAGGTAGTACAATTATTAATATTTGCAGCAATAATTATCATGTTATTGCTTGGTTTAATATATAAACTAGAGCAGGGATGCCCAGATGGGCGATCCGGTATTACGAGCATTCATCGCGTTTTTCAAAGCTCGCGTGGAAGGGGGTGCTCGAAACCAATGACGTTGCGGGCATGTCACGGATGGAGAAAACTCTAGTAGTGTGCGTGTAGGCTCATACCCTGAAATCAGCATGTAACCGTTACATCCTGATTTCATTGCGATTAATTTGATTTGTGGTTATAGGCTGATTTCAAGTCGTTTGGATTTGTGGTTATGGATTATATTTATTGATGACTATACTTGAGGTCATGTTAGAAGGAACCCAGTTCGCGCATGTATAATGAGCTCATTGGCTCCGTGGGAGCATTTGTTTTGGTATAGCCAATAGTAGCTTGTTTCGGCACCAATGAGCACCATCATGCGCAAGAACCGATCTAAACTCGTCGGTCTGCAAGTTCCTTCTAACATGACTTCGAGTATAGTTAATTTTTTAAACCGCTGGGGCGGTTTCTTTTCTTCATAATTTTGTATTGTCATCGAAAATACGTATGCCTGTAAAGTTTCAAGTCTATTGGATAGTTGGAAGTGGGTTCAAATTGAGTTAATACGGCGTAGGCTTTTACAACTGGGGCTCTTGGAGTCCCAGTGTTCTACATTTTAGGATTTGGGAAAAAAACAGGAATTGACTAATCATTAAACAATAATATTATATAATTGGACGGAATAGGCTTGAACTTGAGTCCCACTTACACATCTGATTACCAAACAGTTTCTTATTAAACGATTATTATTCAACTTCAATCCTCTGTTTGTTTGTATGTATGTTTGTTTAGTTCAAATCTAGAAACTCAATTTGAATTCACTTCCAACTATCCAATAGACTTGAAACTTTACAGGCATACGTATTTTCGATGACAATACAAAATTATGAAGAAACAGAAACCGCTCCAGGGGTTTAAAAAATTAACTAGTCATCAATAAATATAATCCATAACCACAAATCCAAACGACTTGATCAGCCTATAACCACAAATCAAATCAAATTAATCGCAATGAAATCAGGATGTAACGGTTACATGCTGATTTCAGGGTATGAGCCTACACGCACACTACTAGAATTTTCTCCATCCATGACATGCCCGCAATGTCATTGGTTTCGAGCACCCCCTTCCACGCTAGCATTGGAAAACGCGATGAATGCTCGTAATACCGGATCGCCCATCTGGGCATCCCTGAACTAGAGATATACCGACTATCCGGCCACTTTTGTAGTTGGCGACTAGTCGCCTTCTTGGGGGCCGATTAATTGGCTAGTCGACTAGTCGGCCAAAAACCTAAGGTCGGGGCCAGATATATTGGCTGGTGAGTTTCGTGACGGTATTCTCCCACCACACAGTTTGCCGGCCTCGGTGCTCCTTTTCTCAACGTTTTCTGACTCGCTCTCGTTCCGTCTCGCTCTCACCTTCGCAGAACAAGAGTGAGCCAGGAATGGTGGGGATAGTGCCAAGCTTCTAGGGCAGGCCTGCCCCATCGGGTGCAAATACCTCCAGAATTTCTGAGACCCGGGCAACAGCCGAGCGCGGGACTAGTTACGTTGCTAACCACAGCATGGGTTGCGGGAGAACTGCATGAGTGTGCGGCCGTCCATGCAGGCTTGTACCACAACGCACACTCATACAGTTCTCTCACAAATTTCGCAAAGGGTAGCAGTGGCGCAGTTCCGGCGCTCGGCTGTTACCTGGATCGCAGGAATTCAGGAAGTATTTGCACCCGATGGGGCAGACCTGTTCTAGAGCGTAGGCCAAACCGAGCTGTCAGCATAGAAATACACACATCAGAATAGGTGTGTGTTAGCTACGAAAAAATTCAGGAGTTTTATTGGTCAGAACATTGATACTTTCTCGATAACTTCATCTTGTATTAGTCTACGCATAGCTTCATAACGCACACAACTATTAGCCTTGTTTCACACGTGACGGCACGGCACGGAAACGGCGCCGTTTATACGGCGAAAGGAACGAAAATCATATGAAGACCTTTCACACGTGCCGTCACGGCAATTGACCGCAATGACGGCAAAGTTCTATAAGATCGTCACATGTTTTGCCGTGCCGTGCCGTGATGTGTGAAACAAGGCTTACACTAAGAATAAATAACAGCCAAACGGCTAGGTTCAGGCGGAGCCTACTCGGCGTTCCCGTTACCCCACCATACCCTGCAAGGGCCACGCAACTCAACTGACAAATCCACTATCGTCAAATGGTGGTGACTAATTTCTCCTCGATCGCTGTTCGCGAAAACGAATTTACCGGCCAATATATTTGGCCCCGACCTTAGTCGGTACATCTCTAATATAAACTAATAATAATAGACAATAACATTTGTAAGTGATATGTAGAAGCAGGGACGAAACTAGAGGCGGTGAGGGCAACGGGTGTTTCTGCCTCGGGCGGCGATTTGCGGGAGGCGCCAAATGAGAAATCTTTATAGAGAGAAAACATAGTTTTGGAAAAGCTACATCACTGGCTTTATTCCAATTTATATATTACGTTATTCCATTGGGAATAAAGGAGATACACATTTTATGAAACAGTAATTAAAATTTATCTATTTAAATTTTATTGATTTGTTATCAAATACTAAACAAATTAGGGTACCTGCAATATGTTTGAAACCAGTTAATAAACATGTTTATTATGCCTTTTATATGTAAAGTTTGGACTCAACCTCCTAAGGTGGCAATATAAGGTGGTAAAATGTTGGGGGGGGGGGGGGGGGGGCGCCAAACAGAATCCTTGCTCCGGGGCGCTTACAACGTACAGTGGACGCTCGATAATGTGCCGCAGTCGGGGCTCTAGAGGCGGTGTTTTCTCAGAAGCGGCATATTAACGAGAGCCAATGTAACGCGCGCTCTCCCCATAACTCTCCTGTTTTCTTTTCCGTGATGGCTGCCCCCTACCAGAATATTCTTAAGGTGCGTCACACTGATGTGAGAAAAAGAAAAAACACATTCACGTATATGTATTGCTTGCGCTTGCTTGCGAACTCCAGTGTGGAGGCACCATTAAGGGTTAGCATTCATTGGCTCGCTGAGCGTGAGAGAAAGGGACGTGCACACACGCGTGCGAGTAATGCGTGTGAGCTGGGGCGTTCCTAACGGCACTTTAAACAGCGGCATATTATCAAGCGTCCACTGTAGTTTCGTCCCTGTGTAGAAGTATTTAAAGAATGCATTTGCGTTCAAAAACGTATATTTTTCTCAGTCTTTCTGACGATGGGCGGGATGGCAGTGAAATCCTCGTCGGAGAAATGGACTCTTTTGAGTGCTCCAACATGGTCGAAACTCGTAAATATGACCCGTGCGCTGCGCGTTGTTGCACCAATGGGACTTTACCTGAATAAGGCTCAGAGTAATATAATGTTTCAAGAAATACGCTGTCATTCATTAGAAATTCAAAATGTTTTATTACTATCCTCAACGATCGTTACTTATGCGTTAAACAAAAAGTAGAAGGAACTCATGTTACAATAGCAATAGATGCTGACGTGTTTATCAGTTATTTCTATCCTGTTTATAACACTTTCAGTTTATAACTGTTTCGGTAAAAGCGTTCATATTACGATTTTCACCAATGATATGTCTGACACTTTCAATCTTTGTTTTCACGTAATGATTAAAAAATATACCTACATGTATATTAGGGTGGCTCTTATTTTCGACTTTTGAATCTTTTCCGGTACACCATCCAGAATAGTTTCAAATAATTAAAAACAAATCTGTGTAAAGTTATATAGAGTCTATATCTTCGATATTTTTACGAATTTCGGTCCCAAATTTGATTCTATATCTTTGATATTTTTGCGAATTTTGGTCCTAAATCGTCAGCAAACATTTATAACATATCAAACACAGAAAATAAAGAATTTTTTTCATCTTTTTCCGTATATTTCGGTATATGCCCACCTTAAATGTTTAAAAAATAGTCCTCGAAAATTAAAATTCCATTTTTATGTACGCCTTCATAAATAAAAAGTGTTCAGGAAGCATTTAAACTTTCAACATTTGAGAAAAACGAAAGTTTGTTTTTAGTTTTTCGGACTTATTTCGAAAAGTGTTTGTCGCAACAGAGAAAGTAATACCTACAACATAAAAGATGCTCCTTGTCCGGATCTACAACTTTTGTTTCACATATTTTTTTATTTAGTCAATAACTTGTGGGATATTATATAAAATCGACTTTGTGAGATGTTTTAGAATTATTTAAATGTTCAAGCGCTCCTAGGCCCATTTTCCCGTTATCCGATCGAGCTCAAACATTACACATTCTTTTTCAATTATTTGGAACTATTCTCGAGGGCGCACCGAAGAAAATCTTGCAAACAAATTTTACCATGAGTAAATAAGAGACATAATGTATGTACCTATATGTATACATGTATAAGTAATACAAGATTTGGCACTGCCGCAGCATTTACTACTAGTTTCAGAAAAATAATTTAACTACTGCTGATAAAAATGTTGAATTGTGTAAAAGATTTGGATACTTTAGTTTTCTTATTTACCCGTATTTCAAAATCATACTATGAAATCATAATCATTTGAAAGTTGAGACTTTGAGAGAATGTTAGTTTCAATCGCGTATGCTAAAATATATAGTTAACCATTTAAACATTTGATCTTTGAATTAATAATGTTTCTTGCACAATATACTTGTGAAGTAAGCTGTTCAAAAACATATTTAAGAATAATGTTACAGTTTACGTCTGAATGTCTGGTACGTGTTTGTATTTAATGCTACATAACGTTTTGTAAAATTGCTTCTTATGGACATTTAAATTTTGTATACCGGTTATTCAAAGTGATGTTCTTGGCAAAATTAGTAGGCATAAAAAGAAATTTATTCATTATAAAGAAACATGCAAATATTTGAATACTTCTAAATCAAACGAAATATTTCGAAAATAACTTATATAATTTTTTAACAGCGTTTTTGACAGTGTATTATTTTCAGAGAACAAAAATATGTTTTCTATTTCTTGAATCCTTCTCCACTGATTGTGAGTATTAGTAAATACTGTAGGTGTAAAAAAAGTCGGTACTTCTAACGACAAATCATTTCCAACTTGGAACGCCTCGTGTATAAATACATGAATTGTACGATGCATAACACTTGTCAAAAAAATTTAACGTTTTTATTCCAATACTAATTGACGTCAATCCTATGTAAAATTCGAAACAGAAGGATATGGTTAGAATATTGATTACGGTTTAATTGAAAATTACTCATTTATGTTAACGTTTACTTCATTTAAATGATTTAACTGAATTTAGGTACCACTGTGTTATATATAAAAAGAATTGCGTTCAGGACAGTAGATTTCTAACTATGCAATCTCTTATATTTGCTTGTTTCATCCACCTTTATAACGACACTACTTAGAATAATATTATTTTATAATCATCATACCTTCTCTTGACTTAAGATAGTTTGTATATTACAAACAACCGACAACAATAATTACTCTGCCTATACTTCTAATGATCGATGTTTGATAAAGATACATTATTCATAAACTTTTATGCGTGACTATGTAATGTAGCACGATACGATACGAATACATATTTCCTTGGGAAAGAGAGTTATATAATTTTTTTTCTTAATAACTTGTTGCTGTATTAATTTTTTTTCAAACTGGAAGACTTGTGTAGATAATCATATTCAATATTTTGTGTATCAACTTGCATAAACGAAGAGTTCACAACAAAATACAGTCATCAAGTGATCTGTCAGTTGTTTGTGTATCATTTAATAACAATTAATTTATTTAATAACAGTAATATTAATAATTGAAATAATTACTCTGAAAATCAATGAGCAAAGTTTCATTAACAAGTGAATAATGAAAATGTGAAAAATGTATAATAAATTTCGTGTACTCGCATAATTTAAATTTTTAGAAGAATTGTTTTATTTCAAAAATATTAACATTCTGACCTCTTTTTCCAACAAGGACTCGTATCGAATTTCTCGAGTATGTTTCAAATACATATGTACCTCTTTTCCATCAGCGCCTGAATTCTATTACGTGTAATGCATCGGATTATATTCTCGCTTGGAGAAAACAACGTTCGTAAATCGAGCGAATATGCAATATAATTTCGTACTGTATCACCATAAAAAGTATTATACGATTATCGAGTTGACGCACCAACAACAATGCCGTGTTAACAAAAGTGACGTGTATTCGTCGTGACTATCCTTATATATGTACGTGGATTTTGTTATTTGATTTCCGTTTTGTTTCACTCCGACGTGGATTTCTCGATTTCTTCCCACAATGTCCTTCAAGCTACGAACTTTAACCCTTCGTTGACACACGTCTTTTTTCAATTCACTTTAACACACCTGGGTGGCTCACACTCAGAGCATCTAAAGAATCCAATTGTGATGAAAAAATAATGGGTCAATTTCGAGGTCTCTAGAATGTATTCCAATTGTATTTTCATTGAAATTTTGCCACAGTCTTTTTAAAAATATTCTAGATTACCATATATCGAGAAAAAACGAAAGAATTCTTTAAAAAATTACAACTTTAAAAACTTCAATATTAGAAGCTAAACATTTACAGAGTTGTTGCTCATATAAAATATTTTGAGAGAGAAAGATGGTCTGTAAGTTAGCTTTGGAAAAAAGATATTTATTTTGCATACAGAAGGTACAGAGCATGAAATCAGCTTATGGGTAGATAACATACAGAGTGTCAATGAAGGGTTAATGAAAAACGGAACTCATTTAGGCGTTATAGTTGAAACCATAGGGACAAATTTGTAATGTTCTTGATACCGTGCCGCAGGCCTAATTAGAAGTTCGTGCTATTGGCAGAGTTGACCAATTGGCCATGTATCACTACAATATTGACAAATGAGACCTTGTCCGCTGCACCTACAACGCCTCAAATTCAATCGTAAATACAATTGAAACAAATTTTGCCGCTTTTAAAGAGCGACTGTCAATTCTTATGCGTCGAAGTGATCCTCGTTGCGATTTTCTTTTGCTCATTTTTCTCGTCCACGTATATCCCTCTTTCTTCCGTCTTCTCGTTAAAATTTTTCCAAAGGAGCATCAAAGCAAGCCATTCCTTTCCCATCGAATGTCTACTTAGGGAGGTCCCGTCGTATTTTCAGCCGTATAATCCTTGTTGAGAGAATTGAACAGCTCCTCGTTCTCCCTGCGCACTGGAAAAAGTAGATATTTCGTTAATGATGATTTGGTAATATTGACATTAATTTATCTATTATTAAACCTTATACGTATTCTACATAAGGAAACATGGAGTATAACGAGCTATAGAAATAAATATAGGTATATGCCAATATCTATTAAACAGTGGCAAGAATAATTATTTATTAGCAAAATTGTGCAAACCCATCGTAGATATGTTGTACGACTATTACTACCGTACATGTCCAGAGCGTTTTTATTTAGTAGTAATGCATTTTTCTACTTTTTATATGCTCATGCTAGTGTGGTCGATATTTATCAACATTGAATAATATTTGGAAGAAATCTCATTTTATTTGACGGGCAGCATTTACATATCCTTTTCAAATTACAGCTTTTCCCCATGCTTCCTCCAAAGCTTTTAATTGGTAAAACTATACCTTTTTGACGGGGGAAATTCTATTCTGGAGGCTAAAAACATAGCAAAATCTGGAATTTTTTTTAAGGAACTAACGATACGATTCATGTGAATTTTGTACCCTGTTTTTATGCATCTTTAAAGAAGTTGCTTTTTTTAATTAATTTGTAATAATGCCTATAGGAGTTATGCAAAATCAATCATCACGCCACGCAAAATTTGTCGTCCGCTGGTGTGTAAGATATTAAATTTATCTTCCAGATAATCTGAAACAGCGCTGTTCAAGGTCGCTCCCGCGGGAGATTGGGGTTCTCCCACTCTCGTCCGCGTTGTCAGGGATACCGCGCGACGCTAAAGAGGCGACCATGACAGACCAGCGTGTCCGTCGCCGAGCGAGCTCGGACGCCCGATACGACATGTGATTAGTGACACACGGCGTCGCAGCCAGCCAATGCTACTACTTCCCGGTATAAGTTGTCAGTCTTGGTGACCTGTACTTTTCAAACAATTCTGAAACTAGAAATATCATAAACAAGCCTGACACATAGGTACGAAAGTCAACGAATTAACCTGAAATGACCTATATCCAAGTGACAGACGGCTCGCCGGACGTGGCAGCCTTCTTAGCGACGCGCGGTCTCCTTGACGACGGAAGGCACGCTATGCGAGAGAAAGATTGGAAGGGGAAGCAGGCGCGTGAGGGGCCCCTGCACTGGCCAGCGCTGATCTGAAACATCAGTATAATGAACCAGAATAAAACAAAAACAATTATAGAGGGGAGTGGTGAGTTTTCAGACTGAAAGGTCTGAACCTTTAATTTTTGCTATCCAATTTTGCGCCAATTTTCTGATGTGGCAAAAGAAGCATATGTAGGTATAACTTATTGGTATTCTGGTTCATCAAACTGAAGCTGCATATGTAGGTATAAAGTACAACGCCGTTTCATTTTTCTTTTTCACATTACCTGGAAGATAAATATCATGCACACCAGCGGACGACGAATTTTGTGCGGCGTGATGGTCGATCATGCATAATTGCTAAAGTTGTTATTAAAAATTAATTCAAAAAGCAGTAACTACTTCAAGGATGCATAAAAACATGGTCGAAATTTCAGATGAATTGAATCGCTAGTTTCTTTAAACAAAAATCCAAATTTTGCTATGTTTTTGGCCTAAAAAGTAGAATTCCCCGTTAAATCACAATAAATATTTTTAAGCGACCATTTGAGAATTAGTTTTTAACATAAAATAAGAATGGATGTTTTGTTCTAATAATAAAAAGTTAAGGATAAAGTTTTAACTTTGTCTGGTATACCTATGTTAATTTCTTACTGAATATTTTAAAACACAAGACATAATATTACCAATGGTATTATGTTTTGGAAATTGATTTGGTGCTCGAAAGACTATTGCTGCAACTTTATTTTATTACAAAAAAAAGTTGCCAGAAAATGCGAGAAAATGCTGCACAAGATTTGTGTCAAAATTCTCTCACGTTTGACTTAACATTTTTAGACAAACGAATTACTGGTTACAAATTTAATCAATGGAAACCTAAATACGATCATCTATTATCACTAACTTTGAATATTTGTAGTGTAATTGACTTTTAAACAATACAATTTGTGGAATCGTTTAATTAAAATTTTTTTAAAATTATTGTTTACGTGGGAATCGATGCTCGGCAAGTTCCGTAGAGCCTATAGCAGGACTCAAAAAGCTGCTGTGTGTTAAAGTAACCACGACAGCTAGAATCGACGTCACCAGAAGGAAAATGAACATTCCCAGGATTATCATAGTAAGTCTTCGATGACGCCTCGCTTCTTCGGAATCCTCAACATCCCCAACAACCTTTTCTGCTTCCCTTACTTCGGCCTTTAGAGGTCGTACGGAATCCTTTCTACGAGCCGAATTTGCACTTTGTTGTTTCGTTGGTCTGCTTGTACTACTTCTTCCACCGTTGTTTGTCGATTTTGTTCCTGATCATATATACCATTTTTTTATATCACAGTTTACAGTTTGCTTCATTTTCCGATAAATATTTGTTTCAGTGGATATACTGATTTTTCTGTTTTCCTTTTTCATAACAATCTTGTGACTTCTAATCTTTATGCAATAATAATTTGTATTTGTTTCAAATGTTGGGTGTGCAGCTTTTGAGACGTTTAAATTGCGATAAGAATGTACGGGAAACATAGAATTAGTTCAGGCAGTTATTGAAATCAACCCAAATAATATGTATGTACTGGCTACCCGCTGCGCTTGTATGGTGTCGTATACAGTACGAACTCGTTATAAGCCCGACGAACGGGGCTGGCGGCGAGCGTTTGGCGTGTTGTTAACACTATTCCGAGCGGTCAATACTGTGAGTGAGAGAACCCGAAAACGAGTGACAGGAAATGAAAGAGTCCAGACGAGTCACGAAGTTGCCGTCGGTTACGAAAGAGAGAAAGCATGATACTTTTCTCGCTTCGTCTTGGGGGTCAAGCTCGAGCTGAAAGAAGGAGCGAGAAAAGTATCATGCTTTCTCTCTTTCATAGCCGACGGCAACTTCGTGTCAACTCTTTCATTTCCTCTCACTCGTTCTCGGGTTCTCTCACTCTCGACGGAACGATTCCACAAATTCGTGGGGATAGTCACCGGACGTACAACGCATGGTAGAACGGGGCTATAACGAGTGCATACTGTACCTGGGGCCAGCTGTGCACTAGGCGCGTTCGTCGATGACCAGGATCGGTACAGTGACCTAAGGCCGGTATCATATACAGGGTGTCCCAGGGAAGAGTGAATAGCGGGATATCTCCTAAAGTATTGGGGATAAAAACATGAAAAAAATATGGGATTGCATGGTTCGAGGAGGTCGATTTATTAGCGCGGACGAATTTTTTTCGATTATTATTGTAAAAGATACGATGGTCAAATTCGGTTTTTTAAATGGAACTATTTTTTCTGAAGAGCTGAGTTGATAGTGCGTTCCAAGACAAATTCAATGAGCATTAATGTATACACTTGATTTCCACTGGTTTTTGAGATATTGCGCTTGCAAATTCACTGATTTTCACTAGAAGAAAACCCGCCGGAATAGGAAGGACAGTGGACAGTCTTGCTGACGCCACGGGTTGCCTTGACTGTTGAAACCGATACCTACCTGCTAAAGGTCTACGCCAGAAATGGCAGGCCCAAAGGCTAGACAATTCTTTTCCGCCAGAAATGCTACTTAGGTAGGTACATCTGCGGTATCGAGAAGCACACCGTTACTTCTATTTCGCACTTGCTTCTACGCTCGGATGGCCGGTCCTTTTTGGAGGGATGCAAGCTCGATTGGTTAGGTTAGGAGGTGTGAAAGTTTCTAGACTAAATTTCAAATGTAGGGAGCAGATTATATTAGAACCAATCGGATTTGCATCCCTCACAAACGGCTGCTCTCTTGAAGAGGCCCTCTTCACAGCAATACCTCCTCCCCAATGCCCACCTTCTCTCGCATGGAATACGTCAACGCATACTTTTGTCTTAATATTGAAGCTCGTGTTTATACTCGAGAGGACCACGCGTCGACAGCGAGCTACCCCTTTTCTTCCTGTGTCTCTCCACGAGGAGTATTGACGGTGGATTGTAGGAGCGTAGATGTCGGGATGCCAGTTATTGAATTCAGGAGACGATAGAAACACTTTATTACAAAACACACATGTGCTATAATAAATGATCGAACTTGCGCCCCACTTCGCGCAGACCGATTACAGGGTGATTGGCTCGGTACGCATAATCCGCCTCGCAACCGTGACGAGGTCAAGCCAAAAGGTATGAATCCTGGGTCCTTTTTCCGAAGAAAGCCATAAAATTCGATGGGCACTGCGGGGTGTTGTCGTCCCAGCCACGAGATGAAATGCAGAATTACCCAGTTTCTGTTTCAGAAATAAAATAATTCTTTATTCTTTATCGTATGGATATGGAAGTGTCGCCGATGGATTCCTTGTGGTTTTCCGATTAAAATCATACCAAATGTCATGCAAATCGGCCTACTTTCACACAAGCTATTTGTATTCCCTATGTAAAAGTAGTCCGATTTGCACGATATTTGGCATGATTTTCATCGGAAAACCACAAGGAATCCATCGGCGACACTTCCATATCCATACGATAAAGAATAAAGAATTATTTTATTTCTGAAACAGAAACTGGGTAATTCTGTATTTCATCCCGTGGCTGGGACGACAACACCCCGCAGTGCCCATCGAATTTTATGGCTTTCTTCGGAAAAAGGACCCAGGATTCATACCTTTTGGCTGGACCTCGTCACGGTTGCGAGGCGGATTAGGCGTACCGAGCCAATCACCCTGTAATCGGTCTGCGCGACGTGGGGCGCAAGTTCGATCATTTATTATAGCACATGTGTGTTTTGTAATAAAGTGTTTCTATCGTCTCCTGAATTCAATAACTGGCATCCCGACATCTACGCTCCTACAATCTACCGTCAATACTCCTCGTGGTGAGACACAGGAAGAAAAGGGGTAGCCCGCTGTCGACGCGTGGTCCTCTCGAGTATAAACACGAGCTTCAATATTAAGACAAAAGCATGCGTTGACGTATTCCATGCGAGAGAAGGTGGGCATTAGGGAGGAGGTATTGCTGTGAAGAGGGCCTCTTCAAGAAAGCAGCCGTTTGTGAGGGATGCAAATCCGATTGATTCTAATATAATCTGCTCCCTATATTTGAAATTTAGTCTAGAAACTTTCACACCTCCTAACCTAACCAATCGAGCTTGCATCCCTCCAAAAAGGACCGGCCATCCGAGCGTAGAAGCAAGTGCGAAATAGAAGTAACGGTGTGCTTCTCGATACCGCAGATGTACCTACCTAAGTAGCATTTCTGGCGGAAAAGAATTGTCTAGCCTTTGGGCCTGCCATTTCTGGCGTAGACCTTTAGCAGGTAGGTATCGGTTTCAACAGTCAAGGCAACCCGTGGCGTCAGCAAGACTGTCCACTGTCCTTCCTATTCCGGCGGGTTTTCTTCTAGTGAAAATCAGTGAATTTGCAAGCGCAATATCTCAAAAACCAGTGGAAATCAAGTGTATACATTAATGCTCATTGAATTTGTCTTGGAACGCACTATCAACTCAGCTCTTCAGAAAAAATAGTTCCATTTAAAAAACCGAACTTGACCATCGTATCTTTTACAATAATAATCGAAAAAAAATTCGTCCGCGCTAATAAATCGACCCCCTCGAACCATGCAATCCCATATTTTTTTCATTTTTTTATCCCCAATACTTTAGGAGATATCCCGCTGTCCACTCTTCCCTGGGACACCCTGTATATTGGCCGGTGAGTTTCGTGAGGGGTATTCTCCCACCACACCGTTTGTTTGCCTCGGTGTTCATTTTCTCAACGTTTTCTGACTCGCTCTCGTTCCATCTTGCTCTCGCCTTCACAGCACAAGAGTGAGCTAGAAGTGGTGGGGATAGTGCAAAGCTTTTGGCGTGTAGGCCAAACCGAGCTGTTAGCGTAGAAATACACACATCAGAATAGGTGTGCGTTAGCAACGAAAAAGTGCAGGAACTTTATTTGTCAGAACATTGATTCTTTCTCAATAGCTTTATCTCGTATTGGTCTACACATAGCTTCGTAATGCACACAACTATTACGTTAAGGATAAATAACAGCCAACCGGCTAGGTTCAGGCGGAGCCGAGCAGGTTTCCGTTACCTCACCATACCCTGCGACGGCCACACAACTCCAACTGACAAATCCGCGATCGTCAGATGGTGGTGGCTGATTTTTCCTCGATCGCTGCTCGCGAAACCGAACTCATCGGCCAATATATTTGATGCCGACCTAGGTAAATCGTTACGTTTCTTTCATTTGCTGTTCTACGCAATTACCTTCGATGTATGCCAACTTGCTTGTTCGTAGAACAAGCGCAGCACGTAGCCACGCTGCCGCGGCAACTCGACCGGCAGACTTGCGATATGATTGGTCGGGTTTTTTTGTTTATATCTCATCAATAAAACCTCGGAGAACATTTTTGCTAAGGAAAAAGTTGTTTCAAATCACCCCACGAATCACCCCCTTCAAGGAACTCCAACAATTTTGGAATACCCTGTACATAAGCATATTCAAGTCCCTCGCAATAACTAGCCCTCAATCACGTCGAAATATTGTAGGACAAATTGAAGAGACAGGTTTAAATGATTTGCCATATCCCAATAATGTAAATATGTAATAACTCTGAAGCAGGAATGGAAAAATACACACAATAGCATATAAGCTTTCACAATAGTGGAGAACGTAATAAAGAAACGCACCGCATACTTTTCTCATTATATAAAATATGAAATGAGGTAGTATTTATTTATATCTTTCAATGTTTGCGTAATTTTTTCCAGAAGTTTTTTCCACTACGAAATAAACTCACATTGCACATATAGCAAGTGCGTACAAGACATATGGAAATACAAAAGATAAATTTAAGAAAATGTATCACATTCGTAAAATTCTATTCAAAGTATATTCACTGATATTTTGCTTGCAATCTACCATAAGTGTCCGCTTCTCTTAAATACAGGGGCACACTAAAAACGAAGGAACCTCAAAGAGACTGATACGCGATAATAATCAAGTTCGAATGTAAAATCGTTACTGTATCATTAAAGGTATGCGGTTACAAACTACGTGCGTTTTTTATCGATGGAGAAGTCTGATGACCTAATTGTCTCCTACCTAACGGTGTTGGCCTGCTGCAGCTGTTCATTCTCGAACAACTGGACTGCACGCTGGAACGCCGACTGGAACGTTGATCGAGTTCCGAATTGCTTCTAGTTGGTCTTAGGCTACTGGTTTTCGTGTGAATGAAAACGTTATGTCTTGGCTTGTCGCCAGACTTTGCCATATAAAGAACTGAATGGTCGTTTAGTTGGGGCTCGATTGTGTCTGGATTCGGCATGTAGAGAGATGGACGATCCTCCAAAGGGTACAATGTGTAGCAATTGGATAATCGCCTATAGAAATCTGGAGATAGATCGTGCGAGGCATCGAATGATAGATCATCCACATAAACCATTATTCGTTCGGACGACGAACCAGATACCCGACGGCATGGCTCGCTCCTGTGCGTGGACTCCATCGACTGATTCGACATTTTGTAGAATTACATATTTTTATCACTGTCTTATCGTTCTTTCAAAATAATTTAAAAAAACGAGTCACAGTTTGCGTATACTATCGAATATCTGTTATTATCTGTTACTATTGTTTTTATCAAATTTCACTATAAATTTTTAAACTATTTAATACATGAAGATACTTTAATCGTTTTTAAATGTAACAGATTAAATAAACTTAATCGGGTATGTTAAAGTTTGCTTCTGTGAAATTACGGAAAAAGGTCTCATGTCATTTCATTTGAAAGATTCAGAAACGGACAGTGTTCTCTTCCTTGGATAAATTCTTGTGTTCTTGTAAAAGCCATGATTGTAAGATTGTAAAAAATATGATTGAAATGAAGATAGATATTGTAAGAAAAATTAAAATGTCTTGTGTATCAAATATTCTATAAATGCTGGGCCTGACCATTTAGGAATGACATTTCATGTGAGACGTGACTCCACCGAATCTACTACTACCTATTACGTTATCACATGTGTGTCGCCACTTGTAATGTTACCATGAATTCAAACTTAAAATTAACAAACACTCTGCGGGGTGTTTCACTTTTAATACATATTAGGTTTGAAAGCTTCACGGGGTTTTCAGATTAGGCTGGAAGTTCATACGAGAAATGGGTTTTTAGAAACAAATACTATTAATTCCGGACAGGCGTAGGTATACAGGGTGATTGGGACGAAACGCCTGATTCGCCTCGCAACCGTGACGAGTTAACCCAAACCCCCGTGGTGTCTCTCCGAAGGCTTTCGACCCTCGGACGGGGTTGGAGTACCTATTAGGAAGTGAGAAATCTTCGAATTCCTCATTTCTCATCAGATCTGTGCGAAAGTGACGCCAATGAATTCCTGGCGTTCCGCCGATTAAAATCATACCAAACATCATGCAAATCGGACTACTTTGACACAAGCTATTTGTGTTCCTTATGTAAAATAGCTTGTGTCAAAGTAGTCCGATTTGCATGATGTTTGGTATGATTTTAATCGACGGAACGCCAGGAATTCATTGGCGTCATTTTCGCACAGATCTGATGAGAAATGAGGAATTCGAAGATTTCTCACTTCCTAATAGGTACTCCAACCCTTCCGAGGGTCAAAAGCCTTCGGAGAGACACCACGGGGGTTTGGGTTGACCTCGTCACGGTTGCGAGGCGGATCAGGCGTTTCGTGCCAATCACCCTGTACATGCAGGGTGGATCACACAACTGACAAGGAGACCTTACAGTTGTGGACATCGCTTTTGGAACGACACTATATAGGGGTCATAGTACTCATGTAGTATGAAAATACCATTTCGGCTTTTTGCATGGTGGGCCTTCGTTTTCGAGATATTTTGATTTAAAGTTTTTAACGTTCGTAGTAATTACGGTATATATCATTTATAGTAACCTATACCCAAGAAGGTTCCGTGGCTACAACGGTAGCGCGTCAGATTGTCATGCGGGCGGTCCGAGGTTCGAGTCCCCTGCGACTGCCATGACTTTATTTTATTTATTTTTTTTAAACAGTTTTTCCCGTAGAAATATATTTTGTGAATATTACATATTATATAGTGCGTTACATATTACTCTACGCAAATTTTAAGGTTGAAAATGCATTTATAACATAACATATTATTCTAATCATCTCTTTCACCGGTGCTTTCATATTCTTGTACTGCGAAAATTAGCACGTATAAGTCCACCCTTACGGGCAGAAGTAACAGCTATCCCACTTTACTCTGCTCGACAATCGCAGGCGTCGAAAGTTACGAAATGAAATATTTTTGCAGTACAGGAATATGAAAGCACCGGCGAAAGACGATTAGAATAATATGTTATGTTATAAATGCATTTTCAACCTTAAAATTTGCGTAGAGTAATATGTAACGCACTATATAATATGTAATATTCATAAAATATATTTCTACGGGGGAAACTGTTTAAAAAAAATAAATAAAAAAAAGTCATGGCAGTCGCAGGGGACTCGAACCCCGGACCGCCCACATGACAATCTGACGCGCTACCGTTGTAGCCACGGAACCTTCTTGGGTATAGGTTACTATAAATGATATATATCTTAATTACTACGTACGTTAAAAACTTTAAATCAAAATATCTCGAAAACGAAGGCCCACCATGCAAAAAGCCGAAATGGTATTTTCATACTACATGAGTACTACGACCCCTATATAGTGTCGCTCCAAAAGCAATGTCCACAACTGTAAGGTCCCCTTGTGAGACAAGTTATATCTCTTCTATTGTTGCCATTAGGAAGACCTGGTAACTTCCTATGATAAGTTTTTTAACGTTGCTTTTTTAATAAGGCAACGGCTGCTATCTACGATAAACAGTAGCAACGTTTCTTTAAGCTTGTCGAAAAGCTAATAGTTTCTGAGATATTCCTGAGGCGTACTCAGAAAGTGTTTAGAATATAATGATGGAACGTTAAAAAAATTTCGACAAAATTTCAACCACTCAACTGTTGCCTTTTCCATTTTCTTTTAATTAAACGTGTTACTGGTACAATGCATACCACAAATTCTTCATATTTACTTCTACTCCTGCAATGACGCAGTGCGATTACAGTGACATTTTTACGTTTGCAGTGTATATATATACGAGACTTTTAGACCTATCAACACGTTAAAGAAAACACATAGACCGACGTCTTAAGATACGTCTACACGACGACACTTTTGTGCCTAGATCAACAAGTGTATACGACACTCAAAAAAATTTCCGGAAGATTGGAAACTGCCTAGAACAGACAGCGACACTGAATTCGACCTATCGTACAGTGTTACGCGTAATGGACAAAAGTCAAGAATCATTTTCACTGGAAGAAAACCCGCTGAAATAGCAAGGACCGGGGACGGTCTTGCTGGCGTCACGCCACGCCATTTCCGTCAGAAATGCTACTTAGGTAGGTACATCTACGGTATCGAGAAGCGCACCGTTACTTTTATTTCGCACTTGCTTCTACGCTCGGATGGCCGGTACTTTTGGGAGGGATGCAAGTTCGATTGATTAGGTTAGGAGGTGTGAAAGTTGCTAGACTAAATTTCAACCGTAGTGAGCAGATTGTATTAGAATCAATCGGATTTGCATCCCTCACACACGGCTGTTCGAGCTGGAAGAGTCCCAGTTCACAGCAATACCTCCTCCCTAATGCCCACCTTCTCTCACACGAAATACGTCAATGCATGCTTTCGTTTTGATATTGAAGCTCGTGTTCATACTCGAGAAGACCACGCGTCGACAGTGGGCTACCCCTTTTCTTCCTGTGTCTCTCCACGCGGAGTATTGACGGTGGATTGTAGGAGCGTAGATGTCGGGATGCCAGTTACTGAATTCAGGAGACGATAGAAATAAACTCGACTACCTGTCCTCTACGTATTTTAGGTCGCTGAATTCGAATCCGTTGCCCGTTTTGGCCCATCACGTCGAGTTTTTCAGTAAATCGCAAAAAAACTGTTGTAAACCAGTAAAATGCCATATAAATACAACATATTTCCATAAAATTATAACGTCAAACTCTCTAATCTACTAATCCCAAAACCACAAAACATCTAATCCTATATTTCGTTAACCCTCTAAACCCTAAAACCGTATTTACACATATCCCCACAACCCACTACGGGGCGTTTATATCTCAAACGCTGAAATAAATATTTTCAAATTTGCTCAATCTTCAAACTCGTATAACATCGCTAAAATTCATCCAACGTTGATGAAACAAGATCATTTTAAAGTTTGAACTTTCTATTTTTCGACGGTTTAAACCACTTTTGTCGAAATGGGTATCCAGAGGGTAAAATCCGCCCTTAACCCCTCAACGACCACCTCAGTATCTGGTACGGACCCCAAGTTTTCCACTGGTCGCCTACCTCCGTATCTCGTACGGACCCTCCGTTTTCCACTGGTCGCCCGCCTCCGTATCTCGTACGGACCGTAAAGCCGTATTTCCTATACCGCCCGGGCGTACAGTGGAGGTTTTCGTTCCGAGGGCCCGGGCCTCACAGTCAGTTTTTCGTTTAAGGGGTCGGTCGTTGAGGGGTTAACGAGAAGTGTGCCAAACTGCAAAAATTTCTTCGTGTTTGTCAAGTGCTACGGATTACACACAATATTTTTTGCAGTTTCTATGTATTGTGTCGGAAAGTGTGATCCTTTGTCTTTAGGATAAGTTGAACCTCATCGAAAAAGGGTGGTTTTTAAGAAAGATACAGCCATTTAAAGAAAACCTGCTAAAATCATACAACCCGTCAATTCATCCGTTTTCTTCCCTCTTTCTCGGACCGGCCGCCATTGCTCTGTTCCCTCTCCAGGTACCGTAAACTGGGATGACTTTGCCCGCCCGGGGTGACATTGCCCACTTTTCGGAAGAACTTTATTTTATTTAATTGTGAAGTAATTAGAAAATATGGTGTTTTGTAATCGATAGCAATAATTTCTCCAAGGTCAAACGAAAAAAACAATAGCGAATTCAATCATATGGTAATTTTTCAGTCAGGGTAAAAAATTGCCACCCCGGCGGGCAAAGTCACCCCAGTTTACGGTATTCTTATAGCTCAATGGATTTCTCCTCGATCGCTGCTCGCGAAACCGAACTCACCGGCTAATATATTTGATAATGACCTTAGTCGATTAATCGGCCCCCAAGAAGGCGATTAGTCGCCGACTACAAATGTGGCCGGATAGTCGGCTTAACCGACTAGTCGGCCACTAGTCGGTAAATCTCTAGTAGAAAAATTATCAAATTTGATAGAAAAAAAAAGAGAAAAATGGTTAAATATTTACAAGAAGGGAGCCGATTAATCGACCTTTTTTGCCGATTAGTCGCCGAGTAGTCGCAGACTACAAAAGTGGCCGGATAGTCGGCCACTAGTCGGTACATCTCTAATAATAGGGTAAAGGACCCAATTACTGGCAGTCAACCCAATTACTGTCAACTGAAGCTATTTTACTTAAAATAACGAATAAATAAACATTTAAGTAAAATAGCTTAAAGTGACAGTAATTGGGTTGGCTGCCAGTAATTGGGTCCTTTACCCTAAGTGCTTTTATAAACTTATATTCATTTTTAAGTTTTCATTACCCAAGTCTATACATTTCATTCCCGAGTAGGTACTGATTATCCTTGTTTATTTTTAAAGTTATCAAAACTATACAAATACTTTAATTGTAATTTATCAGTAATGGTGTCTTAGGAAATGCATTTAAAGGGGTAGACACGTCACATGACACGGGCGATGCACCGCGCTGTAATACCGACAATCTAACCTGACACATGGGTTTGGAATTTTTCCTTTTTCGTCCTTATATGAGCAGATTTTGGGATGGGCGAGGTCTCATTCGAAAGAGGAAGGTTCAATGCGGAGCGCTGGGATCACCGTTTGAGTCACAAAACTCTTTTAATGACCTAAAAATACTTAAGGACGTAAACACGCCACGTGACATGGGTAATGCAGCGCGCTGCATACCGACACAATCTGGCCCGAAACATGGGTCTGGGAAGGTACGTTGTTTGTACTTATATGATCAGATTTCGGGCTGAGTGAGGTCTCATTCGAAAGAGGAAGGTTCAATGCAGTGCGCTATGGTCATCGTTTGAGTCACAAAACTCTTTTAGTGACCTAAAAATACTTGGATTCTTGCGGGTGTATTTTGTCGACTTTTGCTCTACTTTGATCACTCATATTATTAGATATCAAGACAATCTCGTCGAACCATGACCATAGCGCACTGCACTGAACCTTGATCTTTCGAATGAGACCTCGCCCAGCACAAAATCTCCTCATATAAGGACAAACAACGTACCTTCCCAGACCCATGTTTCGGGCCAGATTGTGTCGGTATACAGCGCGCTGCATTACCCGTGTCTACCC
This sequence comes from Andrena minutula, assembly GCA_929113495.1. NCBI lineage: Eukaryota > Metazoa > Arthropoda > Insecta > Hymenoptera > Andrenidae > Andrena > Andrena minutula. The sequence goes on from OV815996.1 coordinate 24,300,778, forward strand.
CCTTAAATAACTAGGGTTTCGAGGAACATTATTTGCTATAACAATTTTCAATGCATTGGAATGTTATAAATATTAGTTCTAAGATATGGAATTTTTGTAATGATGTAAATGTTTGAATGCGACGTGTTCTTTTATTCTCTCTGTGCTAAATGTCAATTTAATATAACAAACAGATATTTATGTACTACAAAATTCGCAATGTTGGACAATGATATCTAATATAATAAAATAAAGTGCAACTTTAAGTCTATCAATAATAAATGAGGAAGCGTGAAGTGTAAAATGTCGTCCGTATTCACATGTCTCATAAATTTTGAAAATTGGTTTTCATAAGAATAAAACCATGAACCACTTCTTTCTTTGTTATTCTGTTACTTGTAAAGCACTTTCCAAACTTACAAAATAGTCAAAACTTCCAGGGAAGAATTATAATAGCATTTTCTTTTGTAGAAAACCACAGCGAAGCGTTTTTATAGGCGTAAGTCCTAACTACGCTTTTAGTATCATATTAACAAAGATTAAAGCTACACTTTTAGAAGTAAACCCTTAAATATTTAAATACATTTACTGTCGTGTGAAAAGGCTAATAAATCGCATAATATTAGCATCCGCTGGAGTACTGAGGATCATTTTAGAACGAATTTACAATAGTAAATACTGCATCCAATAAAACCGTATAGGATAATTTAGAACAACAATGGTATCGTAGTCAAAAACCTTTGATACATGGCTCCATTTTATATTTTTATGTTAAAACAAATTGTATTCTATAATTTATTTGAACAATATTAAAGTACTTTGTGCATGTTCCTCTTTTTAAAATATATTTCATAACTTATAATTGGTATCAAGAGACACGGTAGTGTCTCGCGCCAAGTATATATATGTATATATGCGCAGCGCGAGCACAGAGTGTCTCTATTACGCGACGACTCGCTATTCTGAACCCTGATATTTCCGAATCTCAATAATGGCTGATCCGATTCGATTTTGAATGGTTTTAATGGATAGTCTGGGTTTGATTTACATAAGAAAAGTGTCTTCGTTTTGTTCCTACGTGCCTTATGAGCTGACAAGGGGACCCCACAGCTGACAACCCATGTATTTTAATGAAATTTTAGGAGATGAATCTGGAGGTCATCTGGATAACTTTCTGCAAAATATCTTTTGCCAATGAGCATTATTTATAAACAATCCATATGTGTCACATAAAAGGACTTCACTTTAAACATATCTCAAGAAAGTGAGTTGGGTGAATGCGTATAGCGCTCATTCGTTAGCCGACCTCCGAGCAGGTAACACGTACCGCGCAGTGGTGCGAAACCTACCCCGCTCGAGCAAACAAAGTGCCGCAACCGCGTTGGGCCCAATAAATGGCCCACGACCGACGCCTACCGAATCAACTCGTTCCGTGTATCTGATAGTGTCTAGTACATATAATCGCAGTGAAAAACGTTCTCGTTTAATAATCATATACCTAAGTGACCTCTACGATGAAGTGCCAGTGAAAAAGTGCTACCACCAACAACAGTGGGGGACCCCCTGTCACATGGAAAATAAAACCTCAAAAAGGAACGCACCGACCGGCAACCAAGATGAATACACCACAAGAAAAAGAACCAGCACTAGCTGTAACAGAGGACGACATCCAACAAGTCATTAGAATGGAAAAGGGTGGAACCCTTTCACAGAGAGACCTCTGCAAGGTCAACAAAATAATATCCTCTGCAGGCAAAAGTAAAAACACAAACATCCCTAAGGCGCATCCCAAAATACCAAAAAGCACCAAGAGGAACACATCTCCCCAAAAGTCTCCACGAATATCAACGGACATACAGGGAAATTATTATTCATCGTTAGACTCTCTAACCTCCATAAACACAGAAAACGAGCAACAACAACAGTTCTCGGAAATTCTACAATCACTACATAAAGAAATCAACAACCTAAAAGCCCAAAACGATTTTCTGGCCACCCAGCACAAAAACCACCTCGACATCATCACTAACTTGCAATCAGAAATAGCAAGCAAAACTGCCCGCATGGAACAAGAAACCGACTTCGAAACACCACCACCAAACGACAACACCCACCGCGGGAAAACCCAGAAGAAGGAACGCAACCCCGACCGACTAAACGACCGATACATAAGGGTCTCCACCAAAAAAAAAAGGGACGGCTCAACACCAGGACCCCAACAATCGGACCCCTCCCGCAGGGCCATCATGCAGCACCAGCTCCAACAAACCAGCCATAAGAAGCCCCTCACCACCCCGGGACCCTCGACCCCGCCAAGCATCACTGCGGAAAGGTAACCGCCCGCCCCTCATTACAATCAATGGACAAACGGCACAGGCCACGATAAACACCATACTTAACCACCTTCCTTGTAAACTCGAAGCGAACTTCCGTACCAAGTCCACAAGCAAGGACAGCCATACACTATATATCGAGCACCCTACCGATTACAAATCCGTCCTAGAACTCTTAAAACAAAAAGACATCAAATACTACACATACACTCCGAAATATGAAAAGCCTCAAATATACCTGTTAAAATACCTAGAAGGCGACTACGATGAGGAAACGATCCTTAACGAACTCACCAACACAAAAACCTCCGACCTCCACTTCACAAAAGTAACGAGATTCCAAACAAAAAATCCATCGAATCAAATACAACATTACCCATATTTACAGTACACCTCTCCCCGCAAAGCAATGCAAATAATTTGAACCAAATCAAAAGGCTACTCCACCAAACAATCTCCTGGGATAAACTCAGACCCCGTTCATCTGTCCAGTGCTGGAAATGTCAGAGACTTGGACACTCTTCCAACAATTGTAATCTCCCCTATAGATGCGTTAAATGCCCAGAATCACACGAACCAGGCCAATGTAAAACAATCCCCACCGACTCCGATCAAACACCAGAAAGCAAAACAAACCTCCACTGCGTACTCTGCGATAACAAAGGACACCCAGCCTCATGCAGAGGGTGCCCAGCGATTGTCAACAAACAAAAAGAAACACAAAAACTCCTCTCCACACAAAAAGCAATCAGAGAACAAAAACTCAAAAAAATAGAAAAACTGATAAACCCGAAAATCTCCTACAGCCAAATGGCACAAAACAACAACGGAACAGTTTACCACCTTTCCCCCCTCCTCATCACAAACACCAACACCCTCCCCCCCTACCAACCACCCCCCCCCCCTACACCCCAGCAAAACACCACCACCACCGTCCTATCCGACATCAGCAATCAAATAGCCCTCCTCACTAGAATCGCAGAAACCAACACACAAAGAATAGCTACGTTATTTCAGCTAATATTTCCAAACCACTCTCAACCTCCACAATGAATACACAACCTTCTTCTTCCTACAATAGAAACACAAAAATCTCATTAATAGCCCTAAACACAAACTCCCTAATCTCCACACAAAAAAGAGATAGCCTCCTCCAGACTCTCACCAAACAGACGCCCGATTTCGTTCTAGTCAGCGAAACAACATTAAACGAAAAACACAAAGTCTCATTCGCAAACTACTCCATTCACAGAGCCGACCGGCCAAATTCAAAACAAGGAGGCGGAACAGCAATACTAGTAAAAAAAACTTAAAACACAACAGAATTTACCCTAAATGTCTAGGATCATTCCAACTCCTCGAAACAACAATAGTAGAGACAAGAACCAAAAACCAAGAAAAAATTATTATCATCTCCGCCTACGCTACCGGTAACAATAGAAGGGAATTCATTCCCGAATTGGACACCCTATTTAAGGAGCTTCAACTAGACAATCCAAATAATTATTACATCTTAGCAGGCGACCTTAACGCCCGACACCCATCCTGGAAAAATAACACATCCAACCCCAGGAGAACAGCCTTAAAAAAAATGGTTGGAAAGCAACGAAATAAAATACAAACTTGCACTACACGGCTCCTACCTCCCCTCATTCCCAAAAGGCAACTCCTTCCTAGATCTCTGCCTCTCCGATCAACGAATCCACCTCCATAACCTGACAAACAACGGACTAATGACAATACCATCCGACAGTGACCACGACGCAATAGAAATAACAGCAACCATCAACGACCTAACAGAACTAGAATCTTTAACAAAACTAACTGGGAACGTTTTGACGCCACAGCAACAAAAAACATCAAAGACACCTCACTACCATACGACAGAAACTTGAGCAACTCTGAAATTGACACAGGACTCGAAATATTAAACTCAGCCATCAAAAAAGCCATATCATCCTTCGTCCCAAAAATCAAACCCACAAATTCCTCCGACAAATATATCAACAAAAAAATAATCAAACTCAGAAAAAACAAGAACTACCTAATATCTCTACTATTCCACCTCAGAAGCTCCGGTATCCCCAATAACAGCCCCCTATACCTCAGAATATCCAGGCTAATTAAAGAATCAAAACAAAAAATTAACGAAGAATATAATAAATCCTACAACAAATACTGGGAAACAAAAATCAGATCCATCCACCCCAATAGCATAGCCCTCCAACAAATTAATAGCCTATTCAAAGCCAGAGGAATATCCCCAATAGACAACCTCACAATTAGCAAAAACGAAACACACCTCCTACGCAAAGCCAACATTGAAATAGACAACCAGCAAACAAACAAAGACAACCTCCTAATCATCAATAACCCAATCGACAAACTAAACATATTAGGAGCCCAATACATCCTAACAAGCACCCAAAACATAAACCTCGGACATAAAACCTTCTCCGACACAATCACCCGCATAGCCCAAGAAATTAAAGCAAAAATAGAGTCTGACTGAACCCAAAACGTTACCGCAACACAATTTTCCGAAACCAACCCCTTTTACAACCCCTGTGAACAAACCACGCCTAACTTCTTCACCGACACTTACTCTCTTTCAAAAATACTAAAAAACTCCAACAACAAAAAATCAGCGGGCATCGACGGCATCCATAATGCCATATTAAGAAAACTCCCGGGCAAATATATATTCCTCTACACAATCCTATTCAACAACGCACTCAACAACTCCTATTTCCCAACTAACTGGAAAAAAGCAAAAACCATATACATAAAAAAAAAAAAGGAAAAAACGGCGCCCTCCCTACTAGCTATAGGCCAATAAGCTTACTCCCAAACATAAGCAAGATATTCGAAAAAAACAATCCTCACATCACTCTCACACTACATCGACGAACACCAACTAATCCCCGAAGAGCAGTTCGGATTCAGACACAAGCACTCCACCACACACGCGATAAATAAACTAACATCGGACGTATACTGGGCACTGAACGACGGTAATTGCGTAGGCGCCTGTCTGATCGACCTAGAAAAGGCCTTCGACACAGTCTGGTTGGAGGGACTCCTATACAAACTCTCTAAAGCCAATCTCCCCTTCCACCTCCTCAAAATAATCTGGAATGCAACCCAAAACAAACAAATCCTAACAACAGACGGCAAAAATACCTCAACCTTAACTTTCAACATGACCAACGAACTCCAACAGGGTACGGTAATCTCCCCGTATTGTTCAACCTATACACCGCCAACCTCTTCAAACTCTTCGATCTTAACCAGGGTAACAACACAAAAGCAATAGCGTTCGCAGACGACCTAGTAATCTACTCCACCAACAAAAAAGCGTCAATAATAGAAAATACACTACAAACATTATTCGAAAAAATTCACAATTACCTCACAAACTGGAAGTTAAAAATAAACACCCAAAAATGCGAAACAATTCTCTTCCGCCCAACCCTAAAAAATGCTCATCCAGACGTCGGTAAGTACTGGAAAAAATTCCTAATAAAAGAAAATCTCAACTCTCAAATAACAATCCCACATAAACAAGCAACAAAATACCTAGGCATACTCCTAGGCCCACAACTCAAATTCTTCACACACATCGACACACAAGTCCATAAAGCCAAACAAGCATTCAAGAGCCTCTCCCGCCTATTCTACTCCAAAAACCTTAATAGAAAATGCAAAATCCTCAGCTACATTACCTTGATCAGGCCAATCATAACCTACGCATGTCCCATCTGGTACAACATTCCTAACTCCAAAATGGAAAAACTACGCCTATTCGAGAGATACGTCCTACGTGCATGCCTATCAATGTTCAGATCCCAGCACTCAAACGACATAAAGCACTACAGGAACGAAATTCTGCTCAACACAGCAAATATCTCCAGAATCGATTCCCATATATTAAACCTTTGCAGGAACGACTTCGCTAAAGCCGCAAGCAATACCAGCAACACACTAATACACTCCCTTTTCTACCCCCAACCCCAATATTTCCAAAAAAACCCTAACAACAGGCTACACCCCACCAGAAATATTCCCTTACCTAGATAAAGAAGGATACATAACCGACGACAACAATATACCTATAATGTACCACATCGACAGAGGCCCACTACCGAAAGCCATAACCTATCCCCCCCACTACGCAGAAAGACACAACAGAGTCACCCAACTCAAATTTTGCACAAAACTACCCGACAAGGACCTAATCAATCGACCAAAGTCAAAACAAAAATACTGGTGGTTCGATCCCCCACAAAAAGCAAAATAGCACATGTAAAAACACAAAGGAGCCACTGTACTCCACCACTGTACAATTTGCATTGCTCTGTATCATACTGTACCATATGTATCATACAGGGTGTCCCAAAAATGTTGCGTTTCCTTAAAGGGGGTGATTCTGGGGGTGATTTCAAACAACTTTTTCCTTTGCGAAAATGCTCTCCGATGTCTCGTTAACGAGATATTAATAAAAAGCACCGACCAATCACAGCGCGAGTCTGACGGCCGAGTTCCCGCGGTAGCGTGGCTACGAGCCGCGCTGCGACTGCGACGAGCAAGCAACTCGGCATGCATCGAAGAAACTTGCGTAGAATGGCAAATGAAAAAGACGTAACAAATAAAATCGAACATGTTGTCATGGTTTGTTCGTCATTTAAAGTGAATAATGAATAAAGGATAAATGGATGAAAATCACGTGTAACGTAAAAAGACGAATACGCAGTTTTTTTTTAGAAGATTCGAAAATAATAATTATTTGAAGTGGGAGGATAAGGAATACGTAAATTTCCTTGTGATAATAACGTAGCCACGAAAAGGTAATGTAACAGGAAATTAACGAAAGGTGATAGGCGTTAGTAACTAAAACTCACCCTTGTTGGAAATTCACCTGCAGCTTGAAAATCTGTGTCACAGGGTCACCGAACCGATCCTGGTCATCGATGGACGTGCTCCGTGCACAGCTGGTCCCAGGTATCCTTACATTCCCACTACCCAAAGTTAAGGGTCGCAATGTCAGGTGCGTCCAGGTCAACGTACCGAATATTCACTTCACTGCACGGCTACTAACACTGATCACTTTATTTATCCTGAAGTATTCTTGGGCCGTGTACATTTCTGCGACGCGATTGCTAGCTGACTGACTGGATTTTTTCCAAGCAACTTCCGCTACCCCCAAGTAGCTTCCATTATGAATTAACTCCCACCAGGGCAAGAGGCTTTAGGTAAAAAGAAGCCAACACATTTTCGGAACACGTGTTTTGCAGAAGTGCAACGGACACTTTCACAAAAGCCCGCGCTCCGTCCTTCTACTGCCAATGTACCCATTGCTTCGAGATAGAAAACAGACACCACGTGTATCGGTTCGAAAGGGTCCGAAGAGAAGAGACAGTCTTCGAGTTACTATAAAGAAGAAAATGCATACCATTCCTGTTTCCTCTTTCCGACACCCTGAGTTCACGACTGCTACGAGGCGGAACCAATTAAGTCATAAATTATCCGAAACTGTAGGAAACCGTTCTCTACCGCCGACTCGCCGGACAATAAACCGCGACCCTGGCGAAATGCTCTGACTGATCAGCCTGATTAATTTGGAGAACTAGAAATTACAAAGAGGTAGTCCGCTGACTGCGCGTAGTCCCGCCTGCTTCGTCCTACCTTCAAATTAAAGACGGATCCCTTATCTCTCGAGTATAAACACGCGCTCGAATTTCAAAACAAAAGCACGCGTCGACGTATTCCGTGCTAGAGATGGTGGGCCTTGAGGTCCGATTGGTCCCAAACTAACCAATCTGCCCTGCAGCCCTCCCAAACGGCCACTGTCCTGAAGAGGCCCTCTTCACAGCAGTATCTCCTCCCCAAGGTCCACCATCGCTCGCACGGAATACGTCGACGCGTGCTTTTGTTTTGAAATTCGAGCGCGTGCTTAGACACTTGAGATAAGCAAGCGACGTATTCCGTGCGAGCGATGGTGAACCTTGGGGAGGAGATACTGCTGTGAAGAGGGCCTCTTCAGGACAGTGGCCGTTTGGGAGGGCTGCAGGGCAGATTGGTTAGTTTGGGACCAATCGGACCTCAAGGCCCACCATCTCTAGCACGGAATACGTCGACGCGTGCTTTTGTTTTGAAATTCGAGCGCGTGTTTATACTCGAGAGATAAGGGATCCGTCTTTAATTTGAAGGTAGGACGAAGCAGGCGGGACTACGCGCAGTCAGCGGACTACCTCTTTGTAATTTCTAGTTCTCCAAATTAATCAGGCTGATCAGTCAGAGCATTTCGCCAGGGTCGCGGTTTATTGTCCGGCGAGTCGGCGGTAGAGAACGGTTTCCTACAGTTTCGGATAATTTATGACTTAATTGGTTCCGCCTCGTAGTAGTCGTGAACTCAGGGTGTCGGAAAGGGGAAACAGGAATGGTATGCATTTTCTTCTTTATAGTAACTCGAAGACTGTCTCTTCTCTTCGGACCCTTTCGAACCGATACACGTGGTGTCTGTTTTCTATCTCGAAGCAATGGGTACATTGGCAGTAGAAGGACGGAGCGCGGGCTTTTGTGAAAGTGTTCGTTGCACTTCTGCAAAACACGTGTTCCGAAAATGTGTTGGCTTCTTTTTACCTAAAGCCTCTTGCCCTGGTGGGAGTTAACTCATAATGGAAGCTACTTGGGGGTAGCGGAAGTTGCTTGGAAAAAATCCAGTCAGTCAGCTAGCAATCGCGTCGCAGAAATGTACACGGCCCAAGAATACTTCAGGATAAATAAAGTGATCAGTGTTAGTAGCCGTGCAGTGAAGTGAATATTCGGTACGTTGACCTGGACGCACCTGACATTGCGACCCTTAACTTTGGGTAGTGGGAATGTAAGGATACCTGGGACCAGCTGTGCACGGAGCACGTCCATCGATGACCAGGATCGGTTCGGTGACCCTGTGACACAGATTTTCAAGCTGCAGGTGAATTTCCAACAAGGGTGAGTTTTAGTTACTAACGCCTAATCACCTTTCGTTAATTTCCTGTTACATTATCTTTTCGTGGCTACGTTATTAACACAAGGAAATTTACGTATTCCTTATCCTCCCACTTCAAATAATTATTATTTTCGAATCTTCTAAAAAAAAACTGCGTATTCGTCTTTTTACGTTACACGTGATTTTCATCCATTTATCTTTTATTCATTATTCACTTTAAATGACGAACAAACCATGACAACATGTTCGATTTTATTTGTTACGTCTTTTTCATTTGCCATTCTACGCAAGTTTCTTCGATGCATGCCGAGTTGCTTGCTCGTCGCAGTCGCAGCGCGGCTCGTAGCCACGCTACCGCGGGAACTCGGCCGTCAGACTCGCGCTGTTATTGGTCGGTGCTTTTCATTAATATCTCGTTAACGAGACATCGGAGAGCATTTTCGCAAAGGAAAAAGTTGTTTGAAATCATCCCCAGAATCACCCCCTTTAAGGAAACGCAACATTTTTGGGACACCCTGTATAAATAAGCGAACCCAACTTAGATTAATTCAGTACAACCTAGCCTAACACTAGAATAAGTAGCCATAAGATAGTTTTTTTTTCTTTTTTTTTTACATCCTAGGTTTAATGTAGCATTTATTATTTATCCTATACATAAGTATGTTACCGAAGCGCCTCTTTCCCTCATGAACCGCACGTCAAACGAACTCCCAGGGCGCGAAACTACAATCATAATCATACAAGTAGGAAACTACTAAGAAACGATAAACAAATATAATGGTTTTTACCTCTAAGCTCTCTAACGAGCACATCGACACACTCTATAAGTGCCACCAGGCCACAAGAGTTCATAATTAACTATATAAAAATGTATGTTTTTGTCTCCGTTTTATACCATGTAAACCTATACCTTTGGCTCCAATAAAACGATTTTCTTGGAAAAAAAAGTGCGTATAGCGCTTACTTCCCAACCAAACAGCTCGGGTTCTAATCCCTGTCATCCTGATTTATTTTTTCCTTTTTTTTAAACTTTTATTTTGAATAATTAAATTTCATACTGCTTTGTTTCATAAATATTGTAATTTTTTAACATAAATATTATATATATATAAACGTGACAAAAATACATAACTTTTTATAGGTATACGTACAAACATAACTGGTACATACTTGGACTATTAAAAGAATTTCATATTAAATATATAATTTACAGTGTCTTTATAGTCTTTAAGACACTGTAAATTATATATTTAACATGAAATTTTTATATATATATATGTGTGTATTTTAAAAAAATTTCATATTAAATATATGATTTACACTGTCTTAAAGACTATAAAGACACTGTAAATTATATATTTAATATGAAATTTTTTAAAATACATATATATATATATATATATAAAAATTTCATGTTAAATATATAATTTACAGTGTCTTTATAGTCCAAGTATGTACCAGTTATGTTTGTACGTATATAAAAAGTTATGTATTTTTGTCATGTTTATATATAATATTTATGTTAAAAAATTACAATATTTATGAAACAAAGCAGTACGAAATTTAATTATTCAAAATAAAAGTTTAAAAAACAGGAAAAAATAAATCAGGATGACAGGGATTAGAACCCCGAGCTGTTTGGTTGGGAAGTAAGCGCTATACGCACTCACCCAACTCACTTTCTTGAAATATAGTTAAAGTGAAGTCCTTTTATGTGACACATATGGATTGTTTATAAATAATGCTCATTGGCAAAAGATATTTAGCAGAAAGCCATCCAGATGACCTCCACATTCATCTCCTAAAATTTCATTAAAATCCATGGGGGGTCAGCTGTGGGGTCCCCTTGTGAGATATTTCGTTGTAAAGTGGCGATTTCCCGATTTTCATGTTCTTAAAAATTCAGTATCGTCCTGGTAAAATGTAGGCAAGAGGGGAACGTGAAAGGGAGAGAAATGTCTCTCAGGCACGTCGTTCATTGGATCGTGGTGTAACTTGATACACTCTGTTCTCGCGCAGCGTGTATATCTATATATTGATGCGGGTTCGGCCAATCGCGTAACAAATAGTCACGTGACAGTTAGCAGAAAGCACGTCTGTAGAGACATAAACGTAACCTAGCTATACTCGAAGTCATGTAAGAAGGATTGTGGCGACCGACGAGTTTAGACCGGTTCTGCGCATGTTGGCGCTCATTGGCTATGTCACCACCAATGGTCTTTCGGCTGCGCATGCGTGCTGCGCCGAAAGCATTGGTGTGGTGCCACTTTTGTATATACCGCGTGTTTCGACTTTTTGTCGGATTTGATTGTCTCTTTTTTACTGCAAATTTAATAGAATACACGTTTTATTTGGTTACCCGGTGCATGGTACCTGGGTGGTAAAGTGGGGGAACAGAGACCTCGCGACAGTTGAAGAGCTTATTCTACATGTGCGAAAAAGATCCTTCTTACATGACTTCGAGTATAGTATTAAAGATATTAAAGAACCATAACCTGCGAAGTGTGAAATAAGGAAATTGTCAAAATTTCTGAAATGTCACGACTTTTTACACGACATAGGACACCGAATTATTGTCTCAATTAACAAGGTAAGTCACCAAAATTTTTTAATAGACTATTTATGTAAAGCTTATAGAAACGGAGGGGACGCATAGACTTGGCAGTTGTCCGGAGAAGGTTCGACAGAGTAGCGTCTTCTTTGACACAAATTTTTACAAAATAATATATTGTTTTTATACCATCAGACTATTTTTACATTAGAGTTTTTATGTTAAACTTGTAGAAATGAAGGAGATGCATGGGCTTGGATAGAAATAAAGGAGACGCACAGGCTCGGATAAAAATGAAAGGGACGCACGGGCTTGGACAGAAATGAAGGGGGTGCACAGGCTTGGACAGAAATGAAGGGGATACACAGGCTTGGAGGTTGTCCAGAGAAGGTTATTACGTAGACACAGAATCATCTTGTTTCGCACAAGTTTCTTGAAATTTGTCAAATAAGGTAAATCGACAAAATTTTTGAAATTAGCGTAGCATTGATATTTAACCCTTAATTGGTATCCTGGGGTCACTCATTACCCCCGGCACGCAGAGTTCGCTGTGAAACTTTTGGTTGTCTAAGTTTGTAAACTGAAAATTCTATTATTTTATATATTACCTAAGAACAAAATATTCATAGAGGTTATTCTAGTGTCGACTTTACAAGTTTCTGTGCCCTTTTTCATTTGGGGTCTGCCACGACCCCAGTATACCAGTTACGTTTGAAAAAAACAGTATACCAGTTAAGGGTTAAGAAAATTATGGCGTACTGCTTGCAATGTCGAGTAAGTCACATTAGTGAAGAAAGTACGCTGAATATGCAAGATGCATATACTCGATACTTTCCAAACTTTTGTGAAACATATTTTCACATAAGATTTGAAATCTCTGAAGTATTATGAATATAATGTTTTATTAAAATCCACAGTAGTTCCTGCGCTATTCATTACTTTGATTAGTTTCCTATGAACAATATTTCAATTCACCAATAAACATACTAATTTAATTTTATTCCAGCACCAATAAATTGTGTGTTAAAAATATTGAATCTCTTTGTTCATTTTCGATAAATTACCATTAGTATTTAAATTTCCTGCAACAAGACATTCTGCGCTCTCACTTCCTTCGGGCACATTTTGTAGTCTCTACATTTACTATAACAAAGGGCCACTCTATTTCTATATGTTCTACGTTAAGTTGTAACTAAAATGTGGATTTTATATATTTACAGATAATCTACGTTAGAGAAAAAAAATTATTGTGACATAGTATCATATTAATTAAACGATTTTATTCAGCTTCAATCGTCTGTTTGCTTCCTGTGTGTTTGCTTCATGTCTGAAAACTCAAATTTAAACCAATTCCACCAATCCAATTGTCTGGTAGCTTTGCAGGCGTGCGTAGTTTGGATGGCAATATAATATTTCACTTAATATTAATAATTCACCCGAGGGGGTGAAAAAATTATACAGCCATAATAAACACTATAAAATGTGTGAAATCTCCACAAAATTACCTTTTTTAAAAAAAGGTACAAAAAAGAGCGCCAAGTAGGTATATAATCTCATAAAAAAGAATCCCATTTAAAAACATTGTCGTAAATTAATATAAATTTATTAATGTGCTATATTCAACTTTACAAAAGTAATGATATACAACAATTGCGCCAATTATCACACTGGCTATTTACACAAAGAACAAAATGTATTCAATAATATTATGCAGATATATTTTTATACAAATAAATATTTTAATACGAATAAATATTTGATTCAAAATACTTGGCGCGGCGCAACCGAAAAAATGTTAATTGCCTTAGTATTAATTAATAATTTACAACAACTCCATTACAATATAAAATACATATACATACACATATTAGAAACGCAGTCAGATTTATTCTACATATATTTAATTCTACTACCATACGTAGCATATGCACACGCACGCACGCACACACGCACACACGCATGCACGCACGCAACGCACGCACGTACAAGAAAGAAAGAAAAGGATTAATGCAATTTATACATATTTATTGAGTTTAGCAACACCAATTCGGGGCGCAGCGCCAAGTATTTTGAATCAAATATTTATTCGTATTAAAATATTTATTTGTATAAAAATATATCTGCATAATATTATTGAATACATTTTGTTCTTTGTGTAAATAGCCAGTGTGATAATTGGCGCAATTGTTGTATATCATTACTTTTGTAAAGTTGAATATAGCACATTAATAAATTTATATTAATTTACGACAATGTTTTTAAATGGGATTCTTTTTTATGAGATTATATACTTGGCGCTCTTTTTTGTACCTTTTTCTAAAAAAGGTAATTTTGTGGAGATGATCGCTACGGCACTAGCACTTTGCTCTACGGCATAGACTATGTATTTTTAAAGCTGCTGAAAACTTTCGCAACTTCCATATAAAAGATTTGGTCCAGTGCAAAGAGATCTTTTTGAAATGGCAACTTGAAAAAAGGAGAAAGTATAACTAAGGGCACCTAAATACGTCGTCTCTATATAGTGAACGTCACCCTTGAGTTTATTGCGACGTGTATTTTTAGCGGCGGATCTAGCAGGCCAGCTATCCGCTTTTCATGTCTTCCTCCACCCCTCAGCCGTCGCGTCGTGCTGCATGCAGTTGTGTCTGTGCCTGTGAAATCGCCCATACGTATGTATGTATGTATGTACGTGCAACGAACATGTCGATAAACATACTCAGCCAAATGTTTAGCAAATCTACGCGTACCAACCAAGCCCCAGGGTATAAGAATATTTCAACGAAGAAGTATAAAATCTGGAAAGATTGAATCTATTTCATTTTTATGATGGTAATAAAATTCGTCGTCACAACACAATAGCAGTTTTCGAACCTTAATTTACCTCATTTTTCTTTATCGTCTTGGTTATTTACTGTAATGAATCTGCTTCTATTTTTGCACCTTATACTTACTATCTATTCAAGTTTACATCGAACGATATAAGTACTTCACGAGTATTTATTTAAAAAAAATTTAGAAACGTAGAAACTTAGAAACTTAGAAATTTATAAACATAGAAACTTAGAAATTTAGAAATTTCTTTTTAAATACAATTATAACGAATTATAGGTAATTTATTTTTTCCTGAAGAAAAGTTTTCCTTTTAAAAATTATAAACCTCAATGTGCTTTTGTCACAAGGAGACACATTCGTTGCAGAAAAACGTTTATATTCTCACTGCAACCGTAAAGGGGCCGTTCTTAAATTACGTAAGGGTAATTTTCACGATTTCTTACCCCCTCCCTCCCCAGTATAAGAATTCGTAAGATTTGATACTGCAACCTCCTTCTTACGTAATATTTTTTACATTAAATTTGTCAGTTATTAAAATTCTTTTAAACATTTACATAATTCAATTAACTCAGTTTGGGGAAATTTAAACTAAAACAACTTTTCTGGAACATTAATGATAGAATTTGCATTTATTGTATTAATTTGGTTAAAAAATATTACGTAAGACGCTACCTGACTCCTCCCTCCCCCTTGTAATAAAACATAAGAAATTCGCGACCCCCTCCCACCCCAAAAAGCCTTACGTAATTTAAGGACGAGCCCAAAGTCGCTAAGCGTTACGTGAAGTACATATTAAGAACTGAAGCGTTTGTTTTAATACTTCATATACTTAGACCACGCGGATAGATACAGTGGGATATCCTATAACGAACTGATTCGTTCTAAAACCTTGTTCCTTATAGGATTCGTTCGTTATAGAACACATATACATATATGTGTAAGTATTTAAGGATAGTACATATGTACATTCTTATTATTAAAATTTTTGTAAAATAGGATCATACAAATATATATATATATATGTATTATAAATTTAATTTATTATATTTAAAGTTTATACGCTGCTGACATGTATACGGCTGATTGTATTTCTCCGCGTTCGTCGTAAGCATTTTGATCTAATGAGAAAAACTGTTTGCTATGGCATTCTGTTTGTTATAGGATACCCCCCTGTATACACACGTATGTATTACATCTGTTCTCATAAATCAACGTCCCTTCATCTGTGATTCAAGATTATTACTGTACTCAATACACAATATTGTACAAAGTAAAAATATGTTTCATTTTTTGCTTCAGATCACCTGTCCGGGACTTAGGACTTCCACAAGCGAAGAATGCCATCGCCTGCGCACCGACATACATGGCTCCTCCCACTCCCACTACCATGTTTTGTCAAACTTTAAAAAATATTTTTATGTTCAATAAAGACCGCTTAGTCAACATACCAAATATCAACATTCTATATTTAATATTTTTTGCTTAAAAAATTGGTGAAAAAGCGAACATTTTTTGGCCCAACAAGGCAGAAACCTCCCTTAAGTGTAGGGGAGACCGGGGCGAATCGGCCACTGGGGTAAATCGGCCACATGAAGTTTTACCAAGTGGAAGTTAAAATAAAAACTCGTGTTTGCTTTTGTAAACGTCTCTCTATGTGTCTACAGTACCAACGGAATTTGGTAGCATTTGAGATTATGTTGCACTTTGTAGAAGGCAAAATACGTTTTCGGCAGTGATAAAAAAATTTCGTGACTTGTGGAAAAGTTGCCTTTATTCTGTAATATTGGTATTCTGAAGTTTGAGGTGAGTATGTACTGATTAAAATAGCGGTACCGATTACGATTCCGATGATAGTTTGAGTTATTTTGGAAAATCTCTTTGTGTTTAAGTGATTGAAGTTAGAGTTTACGTCTGGGGCAAAACGGCCACGTAACACCCGGGGCAAATCGGCCACTCACTGATGATGCCGAACCATAGTAAATAAGTAGTTTTATTAACTTTTGTGGTAAAAATATTCATCGATGCAGCCCCGTCAGTGGATCCGACGCTCAACAATGGAAAACAGTTGACGGTTTCGAGACGGGGAAAGGATTTGTGTGGCCTGGACAGAAGCACGGCTACGCAGTGCAGTTCGATCTTTGGAAAAAGAAAGTTACATATATCCATGCGTTTAAATATTGATTCAAGCGATTGTAGCTTGAATAGTTACGAGGAGAAATAAATATAGTCTACATTTTTCAACAACATGGTCCGTAATTACAATCGCAAGAAACCTCCAATCGTCGTCCAAGAAAAGCTGTTACGACCACCAATGTGGAATTGGAATCTCAGCCTTTGACGAAGACAGGGTGTTCAATTGGACGTACGTTGCGTAAACGCAGGTGCCAAAAGAAGCAACTGGAGAAACTAAACCTCGGAAACTGAAGATGACTGAAAAATGCAACAATATTTAAACCGCAGTATGTGTGCGTTTTTTGACTCTATTGTAATTTGTAATTGAGAAATAAACGACTCATTTTCATTTATGACTAAAAATTCATCAACATCCAGCCCGAATAAAAGGGGTCCGTTTTGCCCCGAAGGAGTGGCCGATTTACCCCGGCATTTTTCGAAACGGCGATTTTACATTATATTACAAATTCTCTGGAATGACTTTAGAAAAGGGGATTAATGAAAATTTGTTGTAGCAATTATGTACTATAGGGATTACTCTTTCGGATAGTATAATTCACATAATTGAAAAATTAAATTTTGTTTGTTAAATTTATCAATGAAAAAAAAGTGGCCGATTTGCCCCGGTCTCCCCTAAGTTCCGTAGATTAAGTCACATTATTTCGAAATATAAAATTTTATTTAAGAGTATCACTTAGAAACAGGAGTTATTCGATGATATTCCAATAATAATATTTACTTCGTTAATGTCAAGTTGCTAGTATACACGAATGGAGAACAGTGTGAATTGCAATTCACAAAATTGAATTGTCTTGATAGAGATTGTCTGGTTTAGTAGATTAGCTCCCGGGAAATTGCTGAGGAGAAGAGGAAACTGGATCTAATTGATCCATTCCCTTGGTTTCCAAGTTCCTGCACCGTTAAAACTATACCTATCTTCTTCGTCCAGTTTAATTTCAAATGTCACAGGTTAAAATAATACAAAATTTGAATTTTATAGAATCAAAGAGTCACATTTATACTATTGTAACACTGTTATTCCATATCACTATTTTTGTGTCTAATCGATAGATATCATTGACCAACAGTATTGGAAAATTATTTGCTAATAGATCCCTGATAGAGTGGTGTATCATACTTCCTGATCCCAAGATAAGTACCGCAAAAAATAAAGTCTGAACTGTTAATCTTTAAAAAAAACAGTGGGAAACTGTTTACATACGGTTTTAAACATATAATTCGATAGGATGAGAATAATATTTTTATTTTCTGTCTATCAACATCATTTTTTGTCAATTGTTTCTCATAATGTGACATTTTAAAGCAACTCAGCGCTAAAGAATTGCATGTTGAATTATGACGACGAAAATGGTTTTACGCTTTCACTGACACGCACGGATACTTATAACTTCGCAGCTGGAGTGCCCACTCTCCTTTTCACACCAACCTAAAAAATCTTTTCTCCTAGTTTATATGATTAGTAGAGCCAGATCGTAGCAATCTGTTCATATTTTTAGAACGCTCGTATTACGAGGTAATCTTCAAAGAATTGATTCGTACTATTTTCCAATAAATCCGCAGGTAAGGACATTGGAAAATTGGATGCAAATGTTTAACTACAAATCTTGTTTTCTAATCCGCTGAAATATTTAAAGTATTTATGCTTTTTGAATGAAACTTATTATAAAAAAAATAAATCAAACTATGCCGTTTGATTTTCATACATAATTTAATTGTTGGATTTGTTGTTAAAAATTTTGTAATTTTTAATATACTGACAGGAAAAACTGATTAAAACTGCATACATCTTGAAATTTTGATAGGAAATACTTATTTTGTATTATTCGAAATGTTCTTTATAATGAATTAAACCGTATGTTGGAAAAATGTTCGAACACAATTTTTAACTATTTTTATCAAACTGGGTGCGAGTGGCATATGAAAATCATGAAATGGCACGAAATTAAAGTTATTACGCTTGGTCACGATTTGGTGTTTCTCATGGCATAGTGTCACGGGATTGTACATATTATTATGGCTCAGTATGTCTCGCCCTCACAAGGAACATTATTCAACTGATGATGGAACAGCGCAGATTTTTTTATATAGATCGAAGGTATATGTTACTGAGGTCACAAAAATGTAAATTAAAGATGCTTCCAAACGCTAGTCTGACCTTGAAAAATCAACAAAGGTGGAACAGGGGAAAGAAGAAAAATGAGAGAAAGAGAATGACAAAACCGTTTGTTGAAATTTATTTATCTCTATTATATGAAAATACATTATATTAAATGAATGAGAACAGATTAATGATAGATAACAATTTTTTAAACATTCTTGTCCACAAGATTATCATAAATGTGTCACGTCCCGGGTGAAGGTCTTAGGGGACAATGACATAGGGGAATTATTGGGGCCCAGGCGCGAATCTTAAATCCAGCACACTGAGGGAAAACGGGGTTTAGGCGTGAATGTTAAATCCAACACACTAATCGTATAAGGAGGTTTAGGCGTGAATGTTAAATCCAACACACTGATCGTATAAGAAGGTTTAGGCGTGAATATTAAATCCAACACACTGATCGTATAAGGAGGTTTTGGCGTGAATGTTAAATCCAACACACTGATGGTAAAAGGAAGTTTAGGCGTGAATGTTAAATCCAACACACTGATGGTAAAAGGAAGTTTAGGCGTGAATGTTAAATCCAACACACTGATCGTATAAGGAGGTTAGGCGTGAATGTTAAATCCAACACACTGATCGTATAAGGAGGTTAGGCGTGAATGTTAAATCCAACACACTGATCGACCAGGGGAGGTTTAATAAGCGAATACACGCCGGGGAGACTTTACCGTTGCTTTACGATAAAAGACACATGTAATAACTCTGTGAAATTCAACTAGTCATACGGTCATGCGAAACCTATACGAAAGTATGTTTGTAAATACCGCGATGCTTTCCGCGGTCGTTGCCCGTAATCAGCTGTTCCGGCAGCCTGTTTGGATTTCGGGATCTTCGTAGCCGAAGGATTGACACAATAATCTGAAACGTGATTGAAAGTAAAACTGTTTATTCAGTTAAAGTACTGATAATATGTGACACGTTGGTCAATAGCACATCATGGTTATATCAATGGTTATTACAATGAAATAAGAGTATGAATATGAGGTACAAGTATATAAGCCAAGCATAGAACTGAGTAAAGCATAAAGATTCGCTCGCTAGCAATATGAGCAATGAACGTTAGCAATAGTAATATAATAAAGTAACGAGAATTAATGATTCACAGTAATATAAGCGATGAGCGTTAGCAATAATATGAATAAGAAAAGTAACAAGAATAGCAATACACAATATATAATGATGGTGATGTACAATGGTATTAAAGATAATTATAATTTCTTACAATGCTTGATGGTTGAAGATGATTGATTCTATTTTAAATAATACTTTGTCGAAGGATATTTCGTCGAAAGAGTGAGTGTCCCTTCGATCCTGGTATTTCGGCGAAAGAGCTTCCTTTCGTCGAAGGGTATTTCGTCGAAAGAGGACTTCTGTCTGTGGGCCCTTGTATTTATATGATTTTGCAAGGGGTTGTGGGGTGTACGCGCGGCATGGACTTTGTCCTGCTTATATAATATTTTACGGTATGAAGGGGGGTGCGCAGTATGCGCCTTGGGCTAATTATAAACATGTGTCACGGTACCTTTTGGGGTTTTTGCAGGGACCAAAGGTTGATCTATATTTGTACTTGCAGTTTTTCTTCTAGTGTTTTTATACACGTGATTTTGAAATGCTCAACTCCTCGAATGGATTTTGGGTGTTTTAATAGGAAAGGGACGTCGGTGGGTTTGACTGCTTTGGTCATTTAGAGGGTGTGAGACGTGGTCTCGATTTAAGATATTTGTGGGGCGAGGGACTTGTTTAGATTCGATGTAAGAGAGGAATTTGTGCCGCGTTGGGCGAATAAGGGAAGGAGATTTAATGATTGACCGTCTTGAGATGGGGACCGCTAAGGTACATCGCCAAGGCGGCCGGGGTCATTGGTAAAGGGGTAAGAATTGAGGTTTGGGGAAGATTTGAGTGGAGTTGTAGATTGATTTATAAAAGAGAGTTGAAATAACCGCGCGCGAAAAATCGTGGGGCGTCACAAATGTAATGGTTAATTACCCACTGTTGGGATATCAATAGTATTATCATTAATTTTATTTATTGTTATTAGTTTTTTCTAATTGTTATCTATCATTAATTTATTATCATTCATTTAGTATAATGTATTTTCATATAATAGAGATAATTCAATTTCAACACACGGTTTTGTCATTCTCTTTGTCTCATTTTTCTTCTTTCCCCTGTTCCACCTTTGTTGATTTTTCAAGGTCAGACCAGCTTTTGGGAGCATCTTTAATTTACATTTTTGTGACCTCTGTAACATATACCTTCGATCTATATAAAAAAATCTGCGCGATTCCATCATCAGTTGAATAGTGTTCCTTGTCAGTATGAAGGGCACAACATTTTTAAGAATTAATTTTTTTATAATTTTTTTAATTGAAAACCCGTAGCTGCCCCCCTCCTCCCACCGCGAGAGACTCCCCCCGAATATATCTCCATAGCTATATTAATATCCTGGAAACGATCAACACAGATGTATCTGATTCCGAATAAATACCATAAAAACGTTATGAATATCTTGAAAACTGGGGCCGTCCCGTCCGCAGATTATATCTAAGGAAAACGTTGTTTAGAATGTTAATTTGTACAACACATTCAAACCTCATCGATATCGGTGAACAGGTAGCTCTTCGACAAGTTTACCAAAAAAACTCAAGTTTACAAAAAATTGCCTCAAATACTTACATAAAATTTTTTCTTACAAATATTCAGAAAGAGTATCCCGTCAGTTGCGAAATAACTGTATACGCGGAGCGTTATTTCACTATAAATTGTAAATATTAAGGGTGAAAGAATGGTATGATACCTTATTTCACCCGATTTGTAAAGTATTTATTATCTTGCGACACGACGTCGGCGCTCGGCGACGACCAAAAGGCGCTGCGGTGCGTCTAGGGTTGCTCAGGCATTAAAGTATCCCCAGGGAAGACCCCTTTCAGGGGCTGTTGTGTGTGCGGAGTTGCACGAAGCGCAGGGGGGTAGGGGGAGGATTGCGAATGTATCGCTAGTTTGCTCTCGCAACTCCGCGCACGAGGTGGACCACCTTGGAGGTTTTAGTGGGTTCGAGTGCCACATAACCCTCAGCCCTCCCCCGTTGGTCGGGGGTATCCGTGGGGATTTCCTCAAAGTTAAAAAAGGCATTAAAGTATCGACACGAAAGTGACAGCAATGGATTCCTGGCATTCTCCCGATTAAAAGACACCAAATACAATGTGAATCGGACTATTTGTAACGAAGATGGCTTTAAATTCTGCAAATTAATTTTTTATATAATTTCTTTTATTATGGTCCGATTTGCATGGTATTTGAAGTCTTTTGATCAAGGAATCAATTGGCGCCACATTCGTAAAGATCCCATGAGAAATACAGAACTTGATATTTTTCACATCTTAATCAGTAAGTAGAATTATCTTTGTCTTCCCCGTCCCCCATTCTCGAACGCCGAAAGGCTTTAAGCCTCGTGGCCACTAGCAATAAACTTGCGACATTTATTGCGAGAGTTGATGTCAGCGCTGTGTAAACACGCCTGAGAGTAACTCTAGCAAGTTCTGATTACTTGCGATAGTTAATCTCAGCAAGTGAATTCTGTCATAGTGTAGACACCCGATAATCTTCTCTGAGAGCGAAAGATTTCACTTGCAAACGAATTGGAAATTTTTGGCGAGAGTAGAAAGCACGTAGGGGTACCATAGTATTCGGTTTCGAATCTACGTGCACGCCAGCATTTTTGTATCACTTTTTAGTAATGTTTGGTCCAACTAATTCTAAATTCTATTTTGTTGGACCGATATTTTAATAGATACTTTACGTATAAATATTTGCTGTCAAATCTCAGCTGTAGCATTGCAGTGTAGACACGCGGGACATATCTTGCGCAAGACTTCTCTCGCAACTATCTGCAGGAAGTGACTTCCGAAAGAAAAAAAAAGCAGAAACACCCGATAATCTTCTCTCAGCGAGAAAGATTTTACTTCCAAACGTGCTGGAAACTTTTGGCGAGAGTAGATAGCAAGCAGGTGGGCCATCATGGAAAACTGACATGCAGAGGCTTTCAGGAGTTCGCCTCCGATTGCTTTGGTTTTCGGATATGTATTAGAGGACCGCAAAGTACCAAATACGTGTTTTTTTATTTTGGCCCGTTTGCATATCTAGGGGGTGAAAACCCCACCCTTCAAAGTTCATAAGAACAGGTACAAAAATTCCTATTGTTAGTTTAAAGAATATTATAACATTGTGTTGAATAAAACATAATATAAAACTTCATATTAGTTTCCTAGAAACAATAGTAAACAGTACATAGTGGAAAACATATTTTCTGAAATATCTCGAGAACTATTAGGCTTAGAACAAATTTTTGTCTTG
Source organism: Andrena minutula (assembly GCA_929113495.1). Classification (NCBI taxonomy): domain Eukaryota; kingdom Metazoa; phylum Arthropoda; class Insecta; order Hymenoptera; family Andrenidae; genus Andrena; species Andrena minutula. The sequence goes on from OV815996.1 coordinate 24,324,174, forward strand.
AATTGTGAGTTTTTCAAAAACGAATCCAGTCCCCTGCTCAATTTTTAGAAATTTTCAGAATGTTTTCCACTAAGGTAGTTGACCCAGTCGTTGATCGGTACCCAGTCGTCGATCATTTGAATTAATATTGAGATTTTATAATCTGATCGACGACTAGGCCTAAACCGATCGGCGACTGGGTCAACTACCTTATGTACTGTTTTCTATTGTTTCTAGGAAACTAATATGAAGTATTATATCATGTTTTATTCAACACAATGTTATAATATTCTTTAAACTAACAATAGGAATTTTTGTACCTCTTCTTATGAACTTTGAAGGGTGGGGGCCAAAATAAAAAAAAACGTATTTGATATATTCCGGTCCTCTAATACATATCCGAAAACCAAAGCAATCGGAGGCGAACACCTGAAAGCCTCTGCATGTCAGTTTTCTATGATGGCCCACCTGCTTGCTTTCTACTCTTGCCAAAAATTTCCAATTCGTTTGCAAGTGAAATCTTTCGCTCTCAGAGAAGATTATCGGGTGTCTACACTATGACAGAATTCACTTGCTGAGATCAACTATCGCAAGTAATCAGAACTTGCTAGAGTTACTCTCAGGCGTGTTTACACAGCGCTGACATCAACTCTCGCAATAAATGTCGCAAGTTTATTGCTAGTGGCCACGAGGCTTTAAAATTCAATCTCTCGTCCAAATTCTTTTTTTTTTTTTTTTTTTTCTTAACAAAAGTAACACTGTACATGCAGCAGCATATATTGTTTGTTGTACTGACATTTTAATAGACACTTCACGTATTCACTAGTCGATTTCCACTCTCAGAGCTCAAGAGTAACACTGCAGTGTAAACACGCGGGACATATCTTCCGCAAGATTTTTCTCGCAACTATTTGCAGGCAAGAACTTGCGGGAAAAAATTGCTGTAGTTTAAACACTCATGCAAGTTTCTTGCGCAATAAATGTCGCAAGTTTATTGCTAGTGGCCACGAGGCTTAAAACTTAAAGAAGTGTGAAATCGAAGATATGAAATTAATTTCACTGTGTATATAACTGAAATTCGCTGGACCTTGGCAGTTTTCAGTTAGACAGGTACTCTTTAGTAGATAATTATAATGTGATCGATTCATTTCGAGGAAATTGGAGAAATTGTTATTACGTGTAAATTAAAGTCGTGGAAGAAGTTTTCTTTAAATTCAATTTCTTTATATATTCTTTGTATAGTTTCAAAGGATGACACTATCTATCTAATTGAGTTATCAGAATTAGTAATAAATAATGTGATGGGTAAATAATCATTTATGTCATTATAATAAAGAATTTAACAAATTGTTTTAAAATATATACATATGTATGTTTCATTAGCAGTGAACACATTTGTATTATTCGTAGGTGGTAGAAGAACAGCAGCTTTCTCATATCGATAAGTGTATGGTTACAAACAAAGAATACAATCACGATTTTACTAATCAACATTTTGGAAAGTTACTTGAATATGGGGATTTTATGGGGATTTCACACACTTTGTAGTGTTTATTGATATTAATTTACGACAATGTTTTTAAATGGGATTCTTTTTTATGAGATTGTATTGCCATCCTAAGTATGCAGGCCTGCAAAGTTACAAGACAATTGGATTGGTGGAATTGGTTTAAATTTTACTTTTCAGTTATGAACCAAACATGCAAGAAGCAAACAGAGGATCGATGCTGAATAAATTCGTTTAATTAATATAATACTATGTTCCATTTATTTTTCCATCCTTAAATTATACAGTATTCCACATTCATAATAAAATTCGATTTTAATTGTATATACATATTTCTTAAAACTCTAAAATAGAATTACAGTATTCCCCCGTTATGAGCCCGACGAACGGGGCTGGTGGCGGGCTCATAGTGGCTTGCGGACATGATTCCCTCTTTCGTACCCGACAGCAACATCGTGTCTGACTCCTTCGTTTCCGCTCGCTCGTTGTTCGGTTCTCTCACTCTCGTCCGTAGGCTTCGAAGAGATGGTGGGGATAGTCGTCGGGCTGTCAACGGGGGAGAAAAACGGGCTCATAACGGGGAATTACTGTATACAGGAAAATGTGCTCATTTTTCTAATTTGCTTGTGCAGCAGGTGCACTTTCTCCTTCGCTTCCGCTTCGATTATCTGAAAATATATAAAAGCCACTTATTTTAGTTACAACATAACGTAGAACGTATGGAAAAAGAGTTGACTTTTGCTGTAGTAAGTGTAGAGACTAGATAATGTGTTCGAAGGAGGTGAGAGCGTATAGCAAAAAGTCTTGTTGGAGGAAATTTAAATGGTAATGGTAATTTAGCGAGAATTAACATCGAGATCTAATGTTTTTAACGGACAATTTATTGGTGTTGGAATAAAATTAATTTAGTCTGTTTATTGGTGAATTGAAATATTGTTAATGGGAAACTAATAAAATTAATGAATAGCGTGGGAACTACTGTGGATTTTAATTAATAAAGTATTATAAATATCTTTCATAAAAGATTGAAAAGTATCGAGGGATAGGCATTTTCAGCGTACATTCTTCACTAATGTGACTTACTCTACATTGCAAGCAGTACGCCATAATTTTCTTAATTCTTAATGCTACGCTAATTTGAAAATTTTTGTCGATTTACCTTATTTGACCAATTTCCAAAAACTTTTGCAAAACAAGATGCTTCTCTGTCGAACCTTCTCCGGACAACTTCCAAGTCTATACGTTCCCTCCGTCTCGATAAGCTCTACATAAATAGTGTATTAAAAAATTTTGATGACTTACCTTGTTAATTGAGATAATAATTCAGTGTCCTATATCGTGTAAAAAGTCGTGACATTTAAAAATTTTTGACAATTTCCTTATTTCACACTTCGCAGGTTATGGTTCTTTAGTATCTTTAATACTAGCTAGGTTACGTTTATATCTCTACAGAAGTGCTTTCTGCTAGCTGTCACGTGACTATTTGTTACGCGATTGGCCGAACCCGCATCAATATATAGATATACACGCTGCGCGAGAACAGAGTGTATCAAGTTACACCACGATCCAATGAACGACGTGCCTGAGAGACATTTCTCTCCCTTTCACGTTCCCCTCTTGCCCACACTTGACGATGACGATGAAATTCTTAAGAACATGAAATTCGACAAATTGCAACTTTACATCGAAATATCTCAGCTCATAAGGCATATAGGAACAAAACGAAGACCCGGTCAGTGAACGACCAATTGGATGTTATCATGTGGCACTCGTCGAACAGTTGGATGCTATCATGTGGCAATTATGTGGAAGATAACTCTAACTGGAAGATTACCGAAGGAGAAGAAATCGGCCGTAAGACCATTCAAAATCTAATCGGATCAGCCGTTATTGAGATTCGGAAATCTCAGGGTTCTTGATAGCGAGTCGTGGCGTAATAGATACACTCTGTGTCTCTTGATTAACCTAATTAGTATTCTCATACATAATACTTTGACCTCAAAACATAATATTAAAAACTTTAAATTTTTAATAACGTCAAAAACTTCACTTGTTCAACCTAGTGATCTAAATTGGGATACTATTATATACAGCCACTTCTGTTGTATATCGAAAATTCTTTTAATTATATGGAACATGTAACTAAACAAAACGAGGTTATCCGACATATGAGCATCTGAATTTTTTATTATTTAAAAGCGTAGAATCGTTTATGAAACAATATTCCACTTCTTCAGAAATTACACATAGAACTTAAAATAAGTATACACATAAAAATATTAGTCCTGTGTGCGATTTAGTATACAATTAGTTATAATTGGGACATTCCACGCGAAATCGGGCACTTTTTGGAGTAACATTTCGGATGTGGCTCAAATTTGAATATGTTGTAGTCTTTAGCACACATTGCCGTGAAATATTGCGCATATACTGAGGTATAATCCACGCGAAACATTTCAGCAATGAAACCGCAATAAATCCGGAATTTCGCGGAGCGATCCCGAATTGTCGACACGCAGAATGTAGTCTAAGATTCCACAGGCTACGACCGAGGAAAAGTATGCGAACGAGGACATTATTTGACAAAAAAAAATAATACGATTATTTAATTAACACCATCGAGTTTAAACAAACTTATAAATAATATTCAGCAAAAAAATTATAAAAAGTGTTACACGTGCCAAATACTGCCAGTCTCCCTACCATTACCGTTTAATTGATTATATCTAATTAGAACGTTCCGAATTGTCGAGGGAAAAAAACTAAGTCCGGATATATTGCCGTTTCATTGCTTAAATCTTGCACATATCTTGCGAGCACCGTACATCTTGCAACATATGTGCAAGATTTCAGCAATGAAACCGCAATATATCCGGACTTAGTTTTTTCCCCTCGACAATTCGGAACGTTATAATTAGATATAATCAATTAAACGGTAATGGTAGGGAGACTGGCAGCAATTGGCACGTGTAAAAATTTTATAAATTTTTTTGCTGAATATTATTTATAAGTTTGATTAAACTCGATGGTGTTAATTAAATAATCGTATTAATACTTATATCACATATGTGAACAGACAGAATGCAGTGTTACATTTCGCATGCAAACTCCGAGGGAATATTTGTAAACACGGACAATATGTGATATATGTAATTAATACAATTAGTTAATTAACACTATAAGGTTTAAGCGAACTATTATTCTGTATACAGCAATAAATGATATTTGTAAAGAAGTCTGACCTGTGAAATGCAAATCTGTTGTGGTAGAATGAATGCACTATGTGAGATTCTCATGGATTTAATATAAAGGTATGAATGTATAAAATAATAATATAAAACGTTTTGTACCTTTGGCCAATCTACTATATCCTCTCTCACTTTCCATCGAGATCCGTCTAACGTACTTCCCTAGGTATTTTTCAGCCGCCGTACATCCCACGCGCATGCGCAACCACACGCTTATGCTCACAAACCCCCCTTTGGTTGCGTTTGCACCAATATCTCTACCTTACATTAGTCGCTATCTTATGAGCTATTACCCTTAGTATAATAATTGCCCACCCCCGAACTTTTACATTTTCTCTTAATGGCTAATATTAAGTCTATATAAACAATTTTTTATTTTGTCGCGCGTTAACGGCTTGGTTAATATGTCTGCATCTAACGCGTCGGATTTTACATGGTTTAAGATTATTCTATGTGATCTTACTTCATCCTTAATAAAATAATATTTTCTATTTATGTGTTTCGTTCGGTTCGTTACCCTGTCCTTATTCACCCAGTCCATTGCCGCCTTACTATCTGTGTTTAGTACGATCGGTTGGTCCTTACGGTCTGGTTCGAGGCTCCCTAGAATTCCCTTTATCCATAGGCTCTCCTGTACTCCCTCATTTATTGCTATAAGCTCAGATTCACAAGTCGACAGGGCAACCAATCCTTGCTTTCTGCTGCTCCAACCTACTACGTTCTCTCCTATCTTGGCTAAGTAACCTCCGAACGATTTCGCATCTCTGGTAGTACACCAGCTCGCATCTGTACCTATGGAAACTCTACTAGAGCTGCCTCCATACACCAGTTTATAATCTCTGGTGCCTTTTAGATATCTGAAAACTCGTTTAAGCGCCGTTACGTGAACCTGTTTTGGATCTTTCGAATATTGGGAGAGTCTACTCACGCTAAATGCTATGTCTATTCTAGTGCCAGTAGCCAGGTACATGATTGATCCCAGCATCTCCTGGTACAGCTCTTTATCTCCCAGTGACGACTCCTCATCGGCATCTAGGTCCTGTTGGGGGTCCATCGGGGTGTGCGTCTCCTTACAGTCGTGGAGGTTAAATTTATGCAATATGCTATCTACATACTCCGCTTGTGTCAATTCTATTTTCCCATCTCGCCTAGTGACTCTTATGTTTAGGAATTTCAACTCTTGGGATTCTGTCAATTCGAAATGTTTTTTCACGCCATCCATGGTTTCAGTTATCATACGCACGTCGGATCCTACAACCAGAATGTCATCAACATACAACCCTAACCACAATTTTTTTTCCCTTCTCCATTGTATATAGGCAGGGGTCTTCGGGTACCCTGCTCATCCCTATTGATTCTAAGACCTCGTTGATCTTCGCATTCCAATCGTGTCCCGCCTGTGGTAGTCCATATATGCTCCTTTTTAATTTGCATACTTTATTTTTGTCTTTCACAAAGCCTTCGGGCTGTTCCATGTATACCGTTTCCTTCAACGTTCCATATAAGTAAGCTGACTTCACATCATATTGTTTTATCTCCATCTTGTGAATACTCGCGAGTGCCAGCATAATTCTCGCCGTTTCCAGTTTTAATACGGGGGCAAATGATTCCTCGTAGTGGAACCCTTTCCACTGGTTACATCCTACTGCAACTAGCCGAGCCTTGTATTTCGGCGAGTTCTGTCCGTTCAATGTCTTCAGGTTATAGACCCATTTACTTTTCAGAGTTTTCATGCCCTCTTCTCTAGGGACCAAGTCCCATACCTCTCGGTCCTTCATTGTCTGAATCTCCGCCTCCATTGCTTTGGCCCATTCGTCCGAGGCACTCGAAGCCAACGCTTTCCTGAAGGTCTGTGGTATACCTCGGCCCGTTGTTATATAATTTGTCTGTTCCTGTCTTTCTTTGATCCTCTCTGATCGACGCGCCCCTTGTTCTTGAAGCTGTCTCTCTCTTTCTTCTAATGCCTTTCGTTTCTCTTCTCCTATTTGTTTCAATGTCTTTCCTTGTTTTCGTCCACTCCTCTTACTTGGTGTGCCCAAATCTACGTCCGTTCCCCGGATTCCATCTTCATTGTTATTGTTGCAATCCCGTGTCTCTAAGTTTTCCTCCTCTTCTCGTTCTAGTTCAAGGTCTTCCAGTCGGTATTTTATTCCTTCCAAATTTCGTTTTTCTTCTAATTTCTCGTGAATCAGTATCGATCCCTTCTCTTCTTCGTTGAATTTTGCGGTCCTGGTCGCGTATATTTTGCATTTGGTGGGATTGTATATCCTGTATCCTCTAGTTTCACGAGAATACCCCACGAATATTTCCTTTTCGGCCTTTGGCTTGAGTTTGTCTCTATTGACCTTGGGTACATAATAATAGGCCATACATCCAAAAGCTTTTAGGTATGATATCGTTGGTTTTCTTCCGTTCCATCTTTCCTGCGGTGTTTTCATATCTATCGGTTTGGCTACCGTTAGATTCTTTACGTATGTAGCCGTCATGATGGCTTCTCCCCAAAATTCTGCGGGTAGGTTTGCATCTATTAGTAGCGTTCGCGTCTTGTCCAAAATGGTCCGGTTGACTCGTTCTGCCACGCCATTACTCTGGGGGTTGTGGGCCACTGTCCTCCGGTGATTAATACCACATACCTTGAATAACTCTTCAAATTTCTTGTTTACAAATTCTCTGCCATTGTCTGACCGAACATTCCTTATTTTCTTTCGAAGCAAATTTTCGCTTTTATTCTTATATTCAAGGAAACAATTGTAGGTTTCCTCCTTCGTTTTCATTAAGTATATTGTAGTATATCTACTGAATTCATCTATAATTACATATACGTACCTATTCCCATTCAGCGATTCGACGGGCATTGGTCCACAGACATCCATGTGGATGAGTTCCAGGGGTTCCTCGGCCAAGATATCGTTAACTCTCTTATGTGGTACTTGGGTCAATTTGCCCATCACACATGGTTCACAAATGCCAAGTTTCTCCTGTTTATAGGACAAATCTCTGACAGCCCCTGTATTTCTCATTTCGTCCACATAATTTTCACATGCATGGCCCAATCTCCTATGCCATAGCATCTTGTCGGACTTTTGGGATGTGCTTGGTAATTGATTTTCCTCCGATGTATCTTCTCTTATGTTGAGTGCGACAGTTGCGTTTCTATCCGGTGCACCAGTTTTGACAACATATATCCCATTCTCCTCGTGTGCCTCCGCTATTATTTCGTTGTGCCTTCCAATTACTTTAGCACCATGGTTTTCAAATACAATTTTATGTCCATTTTTGCATAATTGGCTTACTGAAAGCAGGTTCCCTCTTAATCCTGGAATGTATAGTACGTCCTTGATTAGTAGGTTAACCTCTCCATCGTTGGTGTCAGTGGAAACCTCAATATTTCCCCTCGCTCTCGACATTAGCGCTCGTGCGTCCTCAGCCAGATTCACTTTTGTTTGAAATGGTCTAGTCTCCCTCATTCTCTCGATGTCAGGAGACATATGTGTCGACGAGCCCGAATCCAATGTCCATATCTCGTAGCCATGGGGTTGTTTATTTTCTCTATGCGTTTGTTTCTCTACATTATAGGAGTGTTCCTCCTTCTCTTCTGTGGCTAGTCCTGTGTATTCCCGTCTACTTTTGTTGCTTCTGTCCTTACTGACTTCACCGCTTTTATTTGTGTAGTTACGACCTCTCGTAGGTTTCTTGTCGTCCCTGTCCTTACGATGATAACAGTCTATCGCTCTATGATTTTTCTTACCGCAAATAAAGCACCCTGAATATTTTGTTTGGTTCCGTTGGTTACTACGATACGCCTTGTAAGCTTTTTCATCCTTGGGATCGCTTTGTGACCCATGCTCTTTGCTGGATGTCTCTTGGTTGATTCGACGCTCTTCCTCTTCCAATACCTGTTGGACGTCTTCTAAATTTAATAATCTTTGGGCCCTCAATACGACCGCTACCTTTTCAAATCTTGAGTGCACTCCACGCACGACGTGATATGACAGTTCCCTGTCCTCAAATGGATGGCCTATACTGGCGCTACGCGAGGCAATACTTTTGGCTCTAATTATGTATTCAACCACCGATTCATTTTTCTGCATGGTAATATTCTTTAATTCGAGAGCTATATCTATTCGCCGGTCTTCGGCCTTACCTGCGTGGGTGCGTTTGAGTACCTCCCAAACCGTCTTCGCTTTATTTTCCGTCAGGAATTGTCCTGCTTGTGCGTCCGATAGTGTTGTGACCAGGATCCCGAATGCTTCGTCGTTTTTCGTTTCCCATTTCAATCTTTTCTTCCCGGCTTCTGATTCTGGGTTTGGGCCTCTTAGTGGTTCCTCGCCCTCGATAACCTCTGCGAACAGTTTCCTCGCGCGAAGCACTGCGCTTACTTTCAAAGCCCACACATAGTAATTTTTATCATTCAGCGGTTCTATTTTACTGAATGGTATTGCCGTACCTTCCGACATTTTTGCCTCTACGTGCCTCCCGGCGCCACGTGGTTTTCACGCCTAACCTCACTTTTCCTTTTCTCAAAGGTCTCTATATTATTCACTCTTCCCATTCAACCACGCTCTGCTACCAAATTGTTGTGGTAGAATGAATGCACTATGTGAGATTCTCATGGATTTAATATAAAGGTATGAATGTATAAAATAATAATATAAAACGTTTTGTACCTTTGGCCAATCTACTATATCCTCTCTCACTTTCCATCGAGATCCGTCTAACCTACTTCCCTAGGTATTTTTCAGCCGCCGTACATCCCACGCGCATGCGCAACCACACGCTTATGCTCACAAAATCCACAAACACTAAAGACTAGAAAATAAAAAAATATATATAAAAAATTTATGTTAAATGATTGCATTAAAAGTGCGTTAAAATGTAGAAAAATTATTTTCTTGTACTACGCAGGATATTTCATAATAGAATATGAATATACTTAATACATCATCAAGCGTTGAAATTAATTTATTGTAAGATATCCGGCTCCACGATTAGGGAGATATAATGGGGATTGTCAAAACGAATCTTCTTTTTTAAATAATTTGAGGTAAAAGTGGTGCACGGTAGGAGTATAAGTTAGAATACATAAGCAATTTTCTCAATCAAAGGTTGTAGCTGCAGCGGGAAGTGTTCGTCTACGGTGCTCGAGGTCATGGGTTCGAATCTCGTTTGGGGTAAAAAAATTTCGATTTAAACAAAATACTCTGACGTTATAGGTACTACTACGATTCTGCACGCATTCATGTCGTCGCGTCCATCAAAGCCACGGTATACAATTTTTACCACTTTCCTACCGATATTTTTATTTTTGGCCCTACTGCCCGAAACGTTGCCTGACCATTGCTGTAAAATCTCAGAAATGTTGCACTACCATTGCTGTAAAATCTCAGAAATGTTGCGCTACCATTGCTGTAAAATCTCAGAAAAGTTGCGCTACCATTGCTGTAAAATCTCAGAAATGTTGCGCTACCATTGCTGTAAAATCTCAGAAATGTTGCGCTACCATTGCTGTAAAATCTCAGAAATGTTGCACTACCATTGCTGTAAAATCTCAGAAATGTTGCGCTACCATTGCTGTAATATCTCGAAGCAATGTTGCAGAAATATATCCTGCAATGTTGCACAGGTGCGGACATAGAAATTTACTTGTAACTTTTCGGCAATATTCCGTGCAATATTTCATATATGAAACCGCAACGTAACTGAAACATTTCGGCAACGAATGTGCTGTAGGGGAACATGTGTAGAAGGATTTTTGAAAATTTTGAAAAATATAGATTTTACAGCTGTTTGAAGGTAAGTGCTAACTTTTTTTCAATAAATTATAACTATGGAAATAGTAAACGGATGGAGATGAGCTTTACGGGGATTTGTAGAGAAGACATTGAAGTTTTAAGAAGAATTTATTTCAATTTTTTTAAAAAAAATTTTGAACCATTTCTGTGCAATTATTATAAACAAATGCATTTTTTTAACATGGGGCGTGATTTTAAAAATCTGAAAAAATCAGAATATAGCCCTATCCTTCCCCTTCATGGTCTATTTGTCAAAAATATGGACATTTTAAAATTGGCCCTGTAAAAATTGCCGAAAGTTGATGCTGCGTCAAATCACACCGGCACGACTAGCTGAGCCGTGCCGTACTCGAAGCGGCCAAGCGGCTATATCTGCTATTCTTATACAGTATTCTCGAATATGGTAAGTGTTTGTAAAAAACTGAAGAAGGAAAACTTTTAGTGCTTTTTATACACAACATAGTACGGTAACTCAATTTTTGGTGTTCGCAATATTTTCCTTGAAACGAAGGTGATCCTCAATTTTTTAAATGGAATGCTATATATTTGATTAACCAATATGAAAGCGACTATCAAGACAAATTCAACCATATGATATACTATGACCTTCAAGACTACACATGGTTAGGAATGAAAGATGAAATTCAATCTACTAGATCAGGCCCGTCCAACTTTTGCTCTTGCCCTCGAAGAGCGGCCGCGAGTGGTTGCGAGCTGTTGCGAACGAAGGCAAGAGCGACGGCAAGAACGGCAGCCGCTAAAGAGTGCGGATAGGTAGCGTTCACCGATTCCCCCTCCAAGAAGGCATTTCGCTCTTGGGCCTGGCTCCGTGGCTCCGAGAGCGAAGAGCAACTCGCGGCTGCTCGCACAAGCAAACCCGTGGACGGGCCTGTACTAGATACATAGTTCGATATATTTATTTCATTCCTAACCATGTATAGCCTTGAAGGTCATAGTATACCATATGGCTGAATTTGTCTTGACACTCGCTTTCATATTGGATAATCAAACATATAGCATTCCATTTAAAAAACTGAAGGTCACCCTCGTTTCAAGAAAAATATTGCGAACACCATAAATTAAAATATCGTATTATGTTGTGTATAAAAAACAGTAAAAGTTTTCCTTCTTCAGTTTTTTACAAACACTTACCATATTCGAGAATACTGTATAAGAATAGCAGATATAGCCGCTTGGTCGCTTCGAGTACCGCACGGCTCAGCTAGTCGAGCCGGTGTGATTTGACGCAGCGTCAACTTTCGGCAATTTTTACAGGGCCATTTTTAAAATGTCCATATTTTTGACAAATAGACCATGAAGGGGAAGGATTAGGCTATATTCTGATTTTTTTCAGATTTTTAAAATCACGCCCCATGTTAAAAAAATGCATTTGTTTATAATAATTGCACAGAAATGGTTAAAAAAAATTTTCAAAAAATTGAAATAAATTCTTCTTAAAACTTCATTGTCTTCTCTACAAATCCCCGTAAAGCTCATCTCCATCCGTTTACTATTTCCATAGTTATAATTTATTGAAAAAAAGTTAGCACTTACCTTCAAACAGCTGCAAAATCTATTTTTTTCAAAATTTCAAAAATCCTTCTACACATGTTTATGCATCCCTAAAGACTACAGCATATTCAAATTTGAGCCACATCCGAAATGTTACTCCAAAGTGTCCGATTTCGCGTGGAATGTCCCAATTATAGAAAGAATTGCTCATATGTACATATTTCTGCTCCAACTTCAAAGAGAACTTCAGCGAGACTATTACTAGAACACTCTGTAGGTATTTAAAAGATATTTACAAAACCACATGATTACCTTCGGAGTATATGTATGCAGTTTTCTTTGGAAACTATACACTATACAGTATACACCGTCGGATACTCTGTTCCCATTTTTTGTAGCAGTGTTGGAAGTCGTTTAGTGTTATCACCTTCAACTGGTCTGTTATGGCTCTTTCTCGCTATGCTCGGCCAAACATTGCAGAGAGGTGGACGCTTCATCATGACAATGTCCCCTGTTATTCTGTATTATCGATCACCGATTTTTGGTGTAGAAAGGTGATTTCACAGCCTCTCTATTCACCAGATCGAAGTCCTGCAGACTTTTTTCTTTTCCCCAAGCTTATATTCTCCACCATTGTGGCCATCATTATGGTAATTTGAACATCATTCAAAGAGCCATGACGGACGAGTTGCGAGCGATAACAGTAAACAACTTTCGACTCTGTTACAGAGAGTGGCAGCAGCGTTTCCGATGGTGTACAGCCTGTATAGCCTCCGATGGTGCTTTGGAGGTGATTACAGTAATATCCCGTTATGAGCCCGTTTTTCTCCCCCGTTGACAGCCCGACGCCTATCCCCACCATTTCATAGAAGCCTACGGACGAGAGTGAGAGAATCGGACAACGAGCGAGAGGAAACGAAGGAGTCAGACACGAAGTTGCTGTCGGGTACGAAAGAGAGAATCATGTCCGCAAGCCACTATGAGCCCGCCGCCAGCCCCGTTCGTCGGGCTCATAACGGGGGAATACTGTATATAGTTTTGTAAATCTCTTTCAAATATAGAGTTTTATGCCCATCTTGAGTAGTGTCGTTGTTGCAGCAAATGAACGATATAATATCTTACTTCTCTATGTACGAAAACAGAACTATATGTATGCAGAAACTCTGGCTCTGGGCTCGTACTCGGGGCTGGCGGCGAACGCTTAACGCATAGCGTCAACGACTCCGGGCCGCCGATGGCGCGAGAGAGAAACAGAGCGTAGGCACGTCGAAAACAAAGCGAGGCAGAGGGTAGGCACGTAAAAGACGAAGCGAGACAAAGCATTATCCTTTCCCTCTTTCGTAGCCGACGGTAACGTTGTGTCGACTCTTTCGTCTCCTCTCGCTCGCTCTCGTGTTCTCTCATTCTCGACCGAAGGACACCAAGAAGTGATGGGAATAGCCACGAACGCTTAACGCATAGTTGAGATGAGCCCCTAGTGAGAGTTTACTTTAAACGAAACAGATAACAAAAAAGTAGTAAAAATGTGTGTTGCAACCATTTTACGCCTGAATAAAAGTAATGACACACTAATGGAAAACTTTGTAACATTGTAACATGTACATAAATTGTAAATAAATGGGTGACATTGCATATAATATGATGACATTGCATGTGATAGCGTGAATGGCCGGCGTGATCAAATATGCGTAGCATAAGCAGTGCCGCGTGCTGCGACTGTGAACCCCTCGGAATCGCGGGAGCCCTCGCGACTCGCTCATTGAGCAGGGCCTAGCCTCCGGAAACAATATAAATGCGGGACTCTTTGCCCCAAAAACCAGCAGTGATATTCATTCGCCGTTTGATTCTGAATCATTCTGTCTCTGGCGGAGGAAGGTGTAACATCTGACATCGCTCAAACATAATACGTCATGAATCGTGGTCCTATCTTGGTCCACACTCTCCTGTTTTCTTCTACTTGGCTGGTTTGATAGTAATTGCCTTTAGTGCTGTCTACCAAGGAATCGTTTCAGATCCAGCGTCCGGACGGACTGTCCGTTTTAAGGTTTACTTCATCCTCGTCGTGAAGGATTTCTGTCCGATACCCTCAATTTGGTGTCGTGTTGGGACGGTCCCTGTGTACCTTCCGTTATGCTTGGCTACTTGATCCGATGGTCGTGTGGTCTCTGTTCTAGAAGATTCTACTGCTTTGGTGAGTACACCAAAGTAGTAAGACTGAGCGGGTTCTAACCCGGGTGTGCTGAGGGGAGCGCGGGGGCAGGGGGAAAGCGAGGGCGCGCGGGGGAGCGCGGCGGAGGGAAACATGGGCGCGGGGCCTGCGGGGTGAAGAAGACAGGTTGCACGCGCCGCGGAGTGGGGGAAGCCGCGATGATGGAGGGGATCAGTCCGGGCCGAGCCGCCGCGGAGACCTCTCCAGACCGGACCCATTTTTCAGAGGGAGGCATTGACCCCCGAAAAAAAATCTCTTTCAGAACTTGGCTCACCCGAAAAATTTTTCAGACCTAACCCAGGGTGGGAGCTGTCCTTAATATGAATATAATAATAAGAAATATACAAAATAGAAATAATAGAAATAATGGAAATTATGTGACGAGCAGGAAAACGGAAGATGGGCAAATAAATGGAGAAATAAAATACCTTTAAGAATATATATTGTTACAAAAAGAATATAATTATAAATAGAATATAAAAACATGATTAAAATTGATTTGGTTTAATTATCCCACTCGGTAACATCTTTAGTAAATAGTTCAGTTAATAATAAATCTATAGGAACTTGCGCAGGGTCAGTTTGAATTCCAACAACGCTAGCCCAAAGCCCTGATACTTTATTCCTATAAGTATCAAAATCAATATTTTTAGCTGTGACGTTTCGCCAAGCCACACTCTTTGGAGGACGCGCAAGATTCTTCTGAGATATAGTTATTTGCACATTATCATCATCGTCGAAATAGCCTAAAAACGTTTGTTGTTCATATCGATGCATTCAATATTCCTCATCATAATCATCATCATCATCATCATCATCATCCTCTAAGTAGTCGAGTATTGGATTTTGGATTTTTTGTTTTTTAAAAACTTTTAAAAAAATGTCGCCATCGTGAACAGCTTCCGCCTCATAAAGTTTTGCACCTAGAATTTCTTCGGTTTGAACTGCAACATTTTGACAGGCCACATACACTTTCGGGCTGGAAGGATGGATAATTGACGCAGCAGCGGTGATCGTAGCAGTAGCCGGACGTTTCAAATTAATGGGCAATGACATAATCTGAAACCGCTTTTTCTTATAGTTCTCACCGTTACTAACACTACGATTCACTAAAAATCTGATAATGGGAACTTACGGTATTAATCGATTGTATTTCCATGTGTTGAACGATTGATAATATCCTTCAAAGCAATTTCACAACTGTCAAAAAATATTACAACTATTAGCTGTCACTTTGACTATGATTTGAATGCAACTGGTCTCGCTGCATCTCCTGGCTCTCACATGCTAAAACCCCATCCTATCATGAAATCGAGAAGTGCCTAGCTTTGCAAAAGTACAA
This sequence comes from Andrena minutula, assembly GCA_929113495.1. Taxonomy (NCBI): domain Eukaryota; kingdom Metazoa; phylum Arthropoda; class Insecta; order Hymenoptera; family Andrenidae; genus Andrena; species Andrena minutula. The sequence goes on from OV815996.1 coordinate 24,339,763, forward strand.
TGCCATTGTTCTTCATTAACTTCGTCACAGGCCACCCGTGTCCTTATCTTCTTTTTCACTGACCATCCTCTTCTTATTCACATGTATCTTCTTTCCCTTCTTCGAACCATATGCATCGAACGGCTTTTAACGGCTTTGATCGTGAGGCTTGAACGAATTTATCAGAAATTGTTTCGGACAATGTCGGGAAAGATCGACGTTTTTTTTCGACACCGCGTCTTCGAGGGAAAGAGATGGGGCATCACTTTAAAGTTAAAATTGTAGGAGGGAAAGAGAGAGTAATACATAGGGGATAGAATCGCATGCATTCTAAAGCTAACAGTATTTCAAAGCGTTCCGATTTAACGTCGCCGCGTATCGCGCGATAGCATGCGTAATTCGACTCCTCTGGAGCAGCCGCGCGGGATGATATCATTTGATGGCGCGAAGAACGCTCGAACGAAACAGAATTAGCGCGAATCATAGAAAGAATTATGCAGCGTCAGCAAATCTTAAAGTTAGGTGGCAAGGAGGAGGACGGGTAAATAAAATTGAGAAATTATATACGTTTATGATATATATATTGTTACAAATCATAAAACTAAAAGAATATAATTTACCATTTTTTACTACGAGCATCATCCACAATATGATTGAGAGTACAATCACATTTTATTCTAAAGCTAACAGTATTCTAAAGCGTTCCGATTTAACGTCGCAGCGTCTCGCGTGATCGTATGTAACTTGAGTCCCCTGGAGCAGCCGTGCAGGGTGACGACATTTGACAGCGTGAAGAACGCTCGAATCATAGAAAGCATTATGTGGTGTCCGCAGAAATTTTTTTCCTTACCAATATGTGATGGAAATTTTTTCCTCAACACAGAGAAATAATAATTTTTTAATCACCGATATATAACGAACTATTATGTAGCAAACAGATATATTTTTTCCGAACCATTATGTAGCCAGCATTCTAAAGCTAACATGTTTTTAAAACGTTCTGATTTAACGTTGCAGCGTATCGCACGATCCTGTGTAATTTGACTCCTCTGGAGCAGCCGCGCGGGATGATATCATTTGGCAGCGAGATGAAGGCACGAACAAAATATAATACTTTTTTCGGAAACGTCGAATCTCAGAATTAGGTGGCAAAGAGAGAAGGAGAATGATGGGTGAATAAAATTGAGAAATAATATAGAATAATACAAGCACAAATATAAAAATATAAAATACAATACAATACAATATGAAAAACAATATAAGTATAAAATGAAATAAAATAATAAAATAAAAGAAAATAAATTAATAAAATAAAAAAGAAAAATATAAAAACATAATATAAAAATAGAATATGAATAGAATATAAAAAATAAAAAATAAAAAATAAAAATATAAAAATTCAATATAAAAATACATTATAAAAAGAAAAAATATAGGAATAATAATAATAATAATTTAATTTATTATCCACTTTTGTGTTACAATTTAACGATCCTATACTCTTTCCATTTCATTCCCGTGATTGTGTCAATGTAAGTCCTACCGTTCTAATGTATCCTGCTGAGTCACAACAATTTTTTCTATTTTACAAATGTTTCCTAATCTATTTTATGTTGCATAATCTTCTTTTATCATTTTCCTGTTCTTCCCATCTTTTCCTTCTCCCTATTATCTCCCGTAGAATAGCCAAGTTTTTCCCTTCTCCTCTAATTACCTCTAGTGATCCTCTAGGTAGTGATACGCAGATGTGTCCACCATTTTCCCCTAAAGCGGAAGTCGTAAATTGGCGGGCACATTTTGAAATAATCGAGAAAACTGAAGTTTTACTATTTCCTTCTGCCGTTCTTCATACAAATTAAAACATGTTAGGTTAAATACATTAGACTATGTCTAGATCTTTACGGAGCACGTAGGGTTTTCCAACTTTACTGAAAAGGTAAAAGACTAAAAAGGTATATTTCGGGTCAGGCATAATAACAGCGACACGGAGCCTCGCCCTTTCTGTACATTGCGTTTCTAACACCACTACGTTGTATCGAATATTATAAAAGAATAAAGAATAAAAAAATAATTGATTATTATTATTAAAAGACGTGTGGAACTTCCAATATTTCATCATAGCTTGAAAAATGAAAAAATGCTAGATGGGATATTTTAACTGAGGAGAGCAGAATATATAAAGGGATCTGGAAAAAATCGAATCTATAATTCAGTTTCTCACATACCTTATTACATTTGGTAATTTTGTTATTTACTTTTAATCTACAGGTACAAAATTTTGAAATAATTTTCATCTGTCACACTTTCAGTGCAACTGTCACAAAAAAGGTTAAAAAATATGTAAAAATATCAAAACTTTCTTTTTCTACTTATTTACTTCCTCTCTCTACTTCCGGTTTCGGTCACTAATGGTGTCGACCAATAGAAAACGGCGGCCACATCTGCGTATCACTACCTAGAGGATCACTAATTACCTCTTTCCAATTCCTCCCACTCTCTCCACTTACTTCACATGTTTCACTGTTTCTTCCTCTTTCTTACAAAGCCTACATATCCTTTCTTCGTTCATTAGCCAATATTTGCATACCCTTGTTTCACTATCCTTTATGAATCTTCCTATCCTTTCTAATTCTCCTCTCCTTTTTTCTTTTTCCCCATAAGTATTTCGGCTTATCTCCTGGTTTCCTTGCCACCTCTCTTAATTCTCTTAGGAGCATTGACTCTTTTATTTTCATCTCTCTTTCTTGTTCTTGGACGTCTTTACTTATCTGCTCTATTTTGGTTCTCACTTCTCCCCAATAAAAATATAAAAATACAATAAAAATATAAAATAAAACACAATACAATATAAAAATCAATATAAATATGAAAGAAAATAAAATAGAAATAAGTAATAAATATAATATAATATAAAAAGAATATAATATAAAATAAGAAAAAATATAAAAAAATCAATATAAAAATACAATATAATAAAAATAAAATGTAATAATAATAATAATAATAATTTAATTTATTATCCACTATTGGCTTACAAATTAACAATCATATACTCTTTCCATTTCATTCCTGTGATTGTGTCAATACAAAATTGGCTCGACCATATCAATCGGATCATGTATCAAACATCTTTCGCACCACTCGGAACGTGCACCGAACGTGAATCGAACGTGCATCGAACGTGAATCGAGCGGCATCGAACGTGCACCGAACGTGAATCGAACGGCTTGGAACGTGAATTGAACGACTTGCGTTCAATACCCGTTCGATTCGCGTTCGATGCACGTTCGATTCACGTTCGATTCACGTTCGATGCACGTTCCGAGTGGTGCGATTCACGTTGGATACACGTTCCAATAGTGTATCCAACGTCTTTTATACCACATTGATCGCACACCGAACGTGAATCGAACGTGCATCGAACGCGAATCGAACGAGTATTGAACGCAAGTCGTTCAATTCACGTTCCAAGCCGTTCGATTCACGTTCGGTGCACGTTCGATGCCGCTCGATTCACGTTCGATGCACGTTCGATTCACGTTCGGTGCACGTTCCGAGTGGTGCGAAAGATGTTTGATACATGATCCGATTGATATGGTCGAGCCAATTTTGTATTGACACAATCACAGAAATGAAATGGAAAGAGTATATGATTGTTAATTTGTAAGCCAATAGTGGATAATAAATTAAATTATTATTATTATTATTATTACATTTTATTTTTATTATATTGTATTTTTATATTGATTTTTTTATATTTTTTCTTATTTTATATTATATTCTTTTTATATTATATTATATTTATTACTTATTTCTATTTTATTTTCTTTCATATTTATATTGATTTTTATATTGTATTGTGTTTTATTTTATATTTTTATTGTATTTTTATATTTTTATTGGGGAGAAGTGAGAACCAAAATAGAGCAGACAAGTAAAGACGTCCAAGAACAAGAAAGAGAGATGAAAATAAAAGAGTCAATGCTCCTAAGAGAATTAAGAGAGGTGGCAAGGAAACCAGGAGATAAGCCGAAATACTTATGGGAAAAAAAGAAAAAAGGAGAGGAGAATTAGAAAGGATAGGAAAATTCATACAGGGTAGTGAAACAAGAGCATACAAATATTGGTTATCGAAAGAAGAAAGAACATGTAGGCTTTGTAAGAAAGAGGAAGAAACAGTGAAATACATGATTAAAGCATGTGAAGTAAGTGGAGAGAGTGGCAGGAATTGGAAAGAGGTAATTAGAGGAGCAGGGACAAACTTGACCTTTCTACAGGATATAATAGGGAGAAGGAAATGATGGGATGAACAGGAAAGTGATAAACGAAGACTATGCAATATGAAACAGATTGGGAAACACTTGTAAAAATAGAAAAAAATTGTTAAGACACAGCAGGATACATTAGAAGGGTAGGACTTACATTGGCAAAATCATAGAAATGGGATCGTTAAATTGTAATACAAAAGTGGGCAATAAATTAAATTATCATTATTATTATTATTATTATATTTTTTCTTTTTATAATGTATTTTTATATTGAATTTTTATATTCTTAATATTTATTTTATATTTTTGTATTCTATTTGTATTCAATTTTATATTTTTTCTTTTTTATATTATATTTATTATTTAATTGTATTTTCTTTTATTTTATTATTTTATTTTCTTTTACATTTATATTGTTGTTTATATTGTATTGTATTTTCTTTTCTATTTTAATTGTATTTTTATATTTTTATATTCATTTATGTTATATTTTTTTTTATATTGTATTGTATTTTATATTTTAATTGTATTTTTATATTTTTATATGTATTATTTTCTTTTGTATTTATATTGTTGTTTATATTGTATTGTATTTTATATTTCAATTGTATTATTATTATGTCTTTATTTGTATTATTCTATATTATTTTTTGTGTATATATCTTAAACGTATATTACAAAAATATTGTTAAAAATAAATTTACTTCATAAGAATCTGACAGTGAAATTGACCCAATCGCTCCTAATATTGAATAATTAGAATTTTAAGTCCAACCAACAATTATCATAGGGTAAACACCTATTCTTAATAAATATGAAAACCCAATTTTTATTGAATATAGGAAAAAATTATTTATAAATTAGGTCCTTTCGTACAAAAAACTTATTAGATAAATATAGATTGAAAACCGATCTGGTTCACGTCGATCTGAACTAAAATCATGTAAGATATTATAAGTTTGACTGACTTAAAATTTAAACACCTGCATTTAAATTATATCTTAATTCAACATCGAGGACGCAATCATCTTCATAACTATAGGTAATCTAACAAATGTGATAAACAGAACATGGAAGAAAGGGGAACTTTCTGGAAGAATGGAAAGAAGGAATAATAAGTCCGATGTTCAAAAAGAGGAGAAAGGGTTATGATTTAAAACTATAGGGGTATAACTTTGATGGATACAAGTTATAAGATATATGCGGAAATTCTAAGGAGAAGATTAGAAGAACAAATGGAAAAATGGGATATTAAACGATACGCAGATGGGATTCAGGACAAGGAGAGGAACAGTAGACGCAATAGTGGCAGTTAAAACGGCTATAGATATAGAAACCTAAAAAAAAATGAGGGAAGCTATACCTGTTTTTCACGGATATGAAGGGAGCATTTGATAGATAGAAAGGGAAGAAATTTGGAAAAAGCTTTAAGAAGAAGGAGTAGGCGAACATCTAAGAATAAGGATATAGGAAATGCACGACAGAACTATACGGAATTTAAGAGTGAAGAGGGAACTGATAGGAAAGTTTTTAACAGGAAAGTGTGTTCGACATGGGTGCCCGTTAAGCGCGACACTTTTCAATGTCGCATTTGCAGACCTGGAAAAAAGAAATGAGCAAAGAACAGGAAGGAGGAGTCCTAATAGGTAGAAGGAAAATTTGGACAATTTCATACGCGGATGATGTTGTGTTAATGGTAAATAATGCACAGGGACTGAAGAATATGATAAAGAGATTCGAGAGATACATAAATAAGAAATGCTTGGAGTTAAATGCAGGGATCGAAAAAGTTCTGACACTTTTCAATAGGTTCCATTTAAAACAAATGCCGCGGAACTTTTTTAAAAATGTTCTCACATTATAAGTTCTCAGAAGAACCGATAAAATAAAAGTTCTTGAAAATAAAAGTTCTAGTTGGAATGGAACTTATAAAATATAAGAATAAAAAATTTCTGTATAACAGGGACAGATATTTTGTTTAACGATATTAAAATAGTTCTCAATCGTTGTAACAAACACTAAATACTATTCAATGGATAGTACTACAATAATATTAAATAATTCATACAGTTAAATTGATATTTTGAATGTGTTATTTATATGTAATACTTACCTACGTAGATGTTTTAGAATCGTTATAATAAAAGTTCCATGAAAACAAGTTATATTAGAACGTTTATTATATTATATATTATATATTATATTAGAACTTGTACCTAATAGTTGAGTACTTTTCTTTATCTTTTGAAAACTTTTTAAATAAATGTTCTAATGTAACTTTTTTCCATGGAACTTTTATTATATAGGTTCTAAAATATCTGTTCTATGAGAACACTTTTTAAAGAAGTTCCTGAAGGTAGCATTTGTTTCATTAAAAATTCCACAGAAACATATATTTTCCGAATCGAAACAAATAAGTTCTAACAGAATTTTTAAAAAAACGAGGGTCCGAGAACTTTTTCGATCTCTGGTTAAATGTGCAAAAGTCTAAGAAAATGATATGCAGGAAAGCCGGAGGAAGAAGAAATGAGGAAAGATTTCGTTGAAATGAAGAAGAAATAGAAAGAGTAAGAGAACTGGAATATTTAGGTTATACAGTGGGAGAGAGAGCGAGAGAGAGAGAGAGAGAGAGAACAACAAGGATAAAGACCATATTAAGAAGGTAGTTAGGAAAGCGGATATGACACTAGGAAAAGTATGTGGGGGATTGGAGAAAGATTATTCAGAGATGACTTTGAAAGAAGAACGAAACTGTATGATGCGCTAGTTAGAAGCACCGTGGCGTATGGAACAGAGATATGGGGATGGAGAAGGTATGACGAAATAGAAAAATTGCAGGCGGAATACATACGGTGGATAATGAAATTGGAGAGATCAACACCAACATACTGGCTGTTAAAAGAAACATGAAGAGAAAGAAATTAAAAATGTGAGTAAGGGAAATGAGCTGTGAAGAGAGGTTAATAAACTCGGAAGAAGGATAGGAAGAACGTGGGAGAATATTAATGAGAGGAAATGAAGTAACGAAAAGGGAAAGAATAAGAATCAAATTCTTGGAATGGAGAGGATGGTCAAATGAAGAATGGAAAAGAAGAAGAAGAAGATTAAATGGGGAAGATGTGTGGACCAAAATAGAGCAGATAAGTAAATACAATCAAGAACAAGAAAGAGAGAGATGAAAATAAAAGAGTCAAAGTTCCTAAGAGAATTAAGGGAGGTGGCAAGGAAACCAGGAAATAAGCCGAAATACTTATGGGTGAAAAAAAGAAAAAAGGGAGAGGAGAATTAGAAAGGATAGGAAGATTCATAAAGGATAGTGAAACAAGGGTATGCAAATATTGGCTAATGAACGAAGAAAGGATATGTAGGCTTTGTAAGAAAGAGGAAGAAACAGTGAAACATGTGAAGTAAGTGGAGAGAGTGGAGAGAGTGGGAGGAATTGGAAAGAGGTAATTAGAGGAGAAGGGAAAAACTTGGCTATTCTATGGGAGATAATAGGGAGAAGGAAAAGATGGGAAGAACAGGAAAGTGATAAAAGAAGATTATGCAACATAAAATAGATTAGGAAACACTTGTAAAATAGAAAAAATTGTTAGCACACAGTCGGATACATTAGAAGGGTAGGACTTACACTGACACGATCACGGGATTTAAATGGAAAGAGTATATGATCGTTAAATTGTAACACAAAAGTGGGCAATAAATTAAATTATTATTATTATTATATTTTTCTTTTTATTTTGAATTTTTATATTTTAATTTTTATACTGAATTTTTTTATTCTATTCGTTTAATTTTATATTGTTTTTTTATATTTTTTCTTTTTATATTATATTCTTTTATAACGAATTTTTATATTTTTTTTCTTTTCATATTATATTTATTATTTTATTCTATTCCTTTTATTTCATAATGTTTTTTATATTTTTTATTTTTTTTATTTTACATTTTTATATTTTATTCATTTATATTCTATTTTCTTTTTTCTTTCCATATTATATTTATTATTTAATAGTACTTTCTTTTATTATTTTATTTTATGTTCTTTTATATTTATATGTTTTTATATTGTATTGTGTTTTATTTTCTATTTTAATTGTATTTTTATATTTTTATATTCAATTATATTTATATATTTTTATATTTTTATTGGTGAAGACGTGTGAACCAAAATAGAGCAGATAAGTAAATACATTCAAGAACAAGAAAGAGAGATGAAAATAAAAGGGTCAAAGTTCCTAAGAAAATTAAGGGAGGTGGCAAGGAAACCAGGAAATAAGCCGAAATACTTATGGGTGAAAAAAAGAAAAAAGGGAGAGGAGAATTAGAAAGGATAGGAAGATTCATAAAGGATAGTGAAACAAGGGTATGCAAATATTGGCTAATGAACGAAGAAAGGATATGTAGGCTTTGTAAGAAAGAGGAAGAAACAGTGAAACATGTGAAGTAAGTGGAGAGAGTGGGAGGAATTGGAAAGAGGTAATTAGTGATCCTCTAGGTAGTGATACGCAGATGTGGCCGCCGTTTTCTATTGGTCGACACCATTAGTGACCGAAACCGGAAGTAGAGAGAGGAAGTAAATAAGTAGAAAAAGAAAGTTTTGATATTTTTACATATTTTTTAACCTTTTTTGTGACAGTTGCACTGAAAGTGTGACAGATGAAAATTATTTCAAAATTTTGTACCTGTAGATTAAAAGTAAATAACAAAATTACCAAATGTAATAAGGTATGTGAGAAACTGAATTATAGATTCGATTTTTTCCAGATCCCTTTATATATTCTGCTCTCCTCAGTTAAAATATCCCATCTAGCATTTTTTCATTTTTCAAGCTATGTTGAAATATTGGAAGTTCCACACGTCTTTTAATAATAATAATCAATTATTTTTTTATTCTTTATTCTTTTATAATATTCGATACAACGTAGTGGTGTTAGAAACGCAATGTACAGAAAGGGCGAGGCTCCGTGTCGCTGTTATTATGCCTGACCCGAAATATACCTTTTTAGTCTTTTACCTTTTCAGTAAAGTTGGAAAACCCTACGTGCTCCGTAAAGATCTAGACATAGTCTAATGTATTTAACCTAACATGTTTTAATTTGTATGAAGAACGGCAGAAGGAAATAGTAAAACTTCAGTTTTCTCGATTATTTCAAAATGTGCCCGCCAATTTACGACTTCCGCTTTAGGGGAAAATGGTGGACACATCTGCGTATCACTACCTAGAGGATCACTAGAGGTAATTAGAGGAGAAGGGAAAAACTTGGCTATTCTACGGGAGATAATAGGGAGAAGGAAAAGATGGGAAGAACAGGAAAATGATAAAAGAAGATTATGCAACATAAAATAGATTAGGAAACACTTGTAAAATAGAAAAAATTGTTGTGACTCAGCAGGATACATTAGAACGGTAGGACTTACATTGACACAATCACGGGAATGAAATGGAAAGAGTATAGGATCGTTAAATTGTAACACAAAAGTGGATAATAAATTAAATTATTATTATTATTATTCCTATATTTTTTCTTTTTATAATGTATTTTTATATTGAATTTTTATATTTTTATTTTTTATTTTTTATTTTTTATATTCTATTCATATTCTATTTTTATATTATGTTTTTATATTTTTCTTTTTTATTTTATTAATTTATTTTCTTATATTTTATTATTTTATTTCATTTTATACTTATATTGTTTTTCATATTGTATTGTATTGTATTTTATATTTTTATATTTGTGCTTGTATTATTCTATATTATTTCTCAATTTTATTCACCCATCATTCTCCTTCTCTCTTTGCCACCTAATTCTGAGATTCGACGTTTCCGAAAAAAGTATTATATTTTGTTCGTGCCTTCATCTCGCTGCCAAATGATATCATCCCGCGCGGCTGCTCCAGAGGAGTCAAATTACACACGATCGTGCGATACGCTGCAACGTTAAATCAGAACGTTTTAAAAACATGTTAGCTTTAGAATGCTGGCTACATAATGGTTCGGAAAAAATATATCTGTTTGCTACATAATAGTTCGTTATATATCGGTGATTAAAAAATTATTATTTCTCTGTGTTGAGGAAAAAATTTCCATCACATATTGGTATGGAAAAAAATTTCTGCGGACACCACATAATGCTTTCTATGATTCGAGCGTTCTTCACGCTGTCAAATGTCGTCACCCTGCACGGCTGCTCCAGGGGACTCAAGTTACATACGATCACGCGAGACGCTGCGACGTTAAATCGGAACGCTTTAGAATACTGTTAGCTTTAGAATAAAATGTGATTGTACTCTCAATCATATTGTGGATGATGCTCGTAGTAAAAAATGGTAAATTATATTCTTTTAATTTTATGATTTGTAACAATATATATATCATAAACGTATATAATTTCTCAATTTTATTTACCCGTCCTCCTCCTTGCCACCTAACTTTAAGATTTGCTGACGCTGCATAATTCTTTCTATGATTCGCGCTAATTCTGTTTCGTTCGAGCGTTCTTCCCGCCATCAAATGATATCATCCCGCGCGGCTGCTCCAGAGGAGTCGAATTACGCATGCTATCGCGCGATACGCGGCGACGTTAAATCGGAACGCTTTGAAATACTGTTAGCTTTAGAATGCATGCGATTCTATCCCCTATGTATTACTCTCTCTTTCCCTCCTAGAATTTTAACTTTAAAGTAATGCTCCGTCTCTTATGTAGTGGCGTCTCTTTCTCTCCTAAAATTTTAACTTTAAAGTAATGCTCCGTCTCTTTCCCTCGAAGACGCGGTGTCGAAAAAAAAACGCCGATCTTTCCCGACATTGTCCGAAACAATTTCTGAAAAATTATTGGTTTGGAAAAAAAAAGTTCCAGGACAGTCTCCACCCTGGGTTAGGTCTGAAAATTTTTTCGGGTGGGCCAAGTTCTGGAAGAGATTTTTTTTCGGGGGTCAATGCCTCCCTCTGAAAAATTTCCGACGGTGGGTCCGGTCTGGAGAAGCCTCAGCGGCGCACAGTGGTCGAAAATCGAGAAAACCTGGCCAAAACCCTAATTTATAAAGTCACCAGTTATGGTTTTAGTTTCCACCACCGTTTTCATCACCTATCTGGCTACTAATTACCAAAAGTTAGAGGAAAGTAGGTTTGTCATTATTCGCTACAGCTCATTCCAAAGTTGAGTATTGTCGGAGTGTTACTCTCTCAGTGAAATTGTTGGTGCTCTTTGTGACTCATAAAAGTGCACTTGAAACTAGTAGAATAATCATGGTTCAGTAGGTAGTAATAAGTACAAACCTATACTATATTTTGGTACCGATGTGAGGCGCGTAGCAATGGAGGGGTGAAATTTCAACTAAAAAATTGCACACCCTGTCATGGCCACTGGTGAAATTATATTTAGCTAGAGAAAAAGTTTACTTCGGCGCTCTATTGCGCAAAGATTCTTCTTCTGTCTTTAAGAACAATACTTCAGCTGCTATGGCCCACACAAAACTTTGCTCATATTTGCCCCTTTTTAAGAAAATCCATTTTATGTATTATGGTGCAGTGGTCCTAAATCCCCAAAACGTGACCAAAAGATACAAATGACCGTTGATTTGTACAAAAATGAGTACATTAAGGTTTTCGAGGTCGTTGATTACGAATCTGAGGTCAACATCGCAAAAGAACAAAATGGCGGAAGCGCATATCAAAAAAACATTAGATTTGGTCTAAACTCGGTATCCTGGAGTTTTCGAGGATGCTGATTATGAATGTTAAGTCAAAGTTGCAAAAAACAAAATGGCGGACCCAATATGGCGGAGGCGCACATCAGAAAAACATCAGATTTGGTCTAAACTTGGTATCCCGGAGTTTTCGAGGTCGCTGATTACGAATCTGAGCTCAAAATGGCAAAAAACATAATGGCGGACCCAATATGGGAGAGAGACGCATATCAGAATAACATGAGATTTTCAATCTGGGAGCCTAAAATATTAGTTAAATAAGGTGGTTGACCCAGTTGTCGATCGGTTTAGACGTAGTCGTCGATCACTTAAATATTGAGATTTTATAAGGTTTTTGAACAATATTGTGATGATGTATGTAGGTAAAGACTCTTAAATATTAATTTGCAATTTTGTCCTATACACAATATTGTTCAAAAACCTTATAAAATCTCAATATTAATTCAAATGATCGACGACTGGGTACCGATGGACGACTGGGTCAACTACCTTATATGTATTTTCAGTTGGTAATAAAGATTTCGACCGTCACAGTGGCTTCCCCCTTAATTTCGTTTTTGTTTTAGTCGTATCATAGTAACCAAACCATGTTTGGTGGACAACTGATTCTGCTTGTAGCGAAATAGTATTTTTGGAAGTGCGGTCTGATTATATATTATATTTTATAATTATGGAACGCAATGTAAAGTCGGTATCTATTACTTTAAGTAGAAGACAGTTATTCGAAGTGATGCTGTCGTCTGGTTCACGTTTTGAAGACAAATTTAAAATTCTTCTGAACCACGTTACGGAATTGATAAATTGTCCAGAGGACTTATTATATAGAGTGAAACAGAAGCTCTATTGTGCTATCTTCAAGTTTAAACTGAAATGGCAAAGTGCTAAACGTATCAAGGAGAGATTTCTAAAACAAAACAAAAATTGTTTGGATACAGTCATAACTCTTCCTTTTTATCCTCAACTGTCCTCATCTCCAGCTACTTCAGGTGGACGTCCTGCTGTTATTTTTTCCAAGTGCAGTGAAAGGTCGAAACGCAGGAAAGTTGACTCACTAAGATCTACAAGTACTGCAGAACTGGTGTACGCTGCACAAATGAATCTCCGTGCAGAAGGAAATGTAGATGCTGCAGCAATTGTAAAGGACTCAATATTTACAACGCCAACACGAGCGCGGAAGATTAGGATGGCATACCAGAGAAGCAATAATGAAGTAGTTCGACTTTCTGGAGATGAAGCGTTGTCTGTATTGGTGGAGGCGCAACTTACCAAGCATCACTACAAAATCATTCAAGAGCAGGATACGAAACGCTTTCCTCCCTATGGCAAAGTGTTAGAAGCTAAGAAACGTTGCTATCCTAAACCTGAATTTATAACAGTAACCGGTAGAAGTGCTGAAGTGAAATTACAAGCCATATTAGACCACACAGTTGATTGTATTATAAATATGCAAAATGATGTCATTCTATCACTGACTACCGAACAACTGAATAGTTTACTATTAATATCGAAGTGGGGATGTGATGGTAGCTCAGGACACAGCCAATATAAGCAGGCATTTGAGAATGACGGAGACTCAGACTCCAGTATCTTCGTTACATCTTTCGTGCCACTTCAATTAATATCTGATGAACCTAATTCATCTAAAAAAATTATTGTGTGGCAAAATCCACGTCCAGCATCACCTCGCTTTTGCCGTCCAATTAGATTACAATTCATACAAGAAACATCTGAGGTTATTACTCAAGAGAAACTGTACATAGAAACACAAATAAACGAACTTCGCCCTTCTTGCATAAATATAAACAATACCGAAATTTCCATTAAACACCATTTAAAATTTACAATGATTGATGGTAAAATATGTAACGCTGTATCATTTAACAGATCAACACAAACATGTTATATTTGTGGATTCACATCCAAATTTTTAAATAATATAGACGGTTGCTTAAAACGAAAAGTTGATTCAACAAAATTTGAATTCGGTTTGTCCACTTTACACGCGTGGATACGTTTCTTCGAGTGCTTATTGCACGTGGCCTACAAGATACCTATCCGTAGTTGGCAAGTTCCAGGAGAAGCACAAAAAAAATAGTGGCACAGACAAAAAAAAAGGATTCAAACTGATTTTAAATCGAAAATGGGCCTTCTTGTTGATCGACCCAAGCCTGGTTTCGGCAATACGAATGATGGGAATACGGCCCGTAGATTTTTTCAAAATCCGCAAATGTCTGCTGAAATTACTGGCATCGACATAGAAGTAATTACACGATTCAAGATTATTCTGCAAGCCTTATCCAGTGGTTATGACGTGAATGTTGCTAAATTTTAAGAATACACCATAACAACAGCAAGACTATTTGTTAGCAAGTATCCGTGGTTTTACATGCCACCAACAGTTCATAAAATTCTTATCCACGGTCCTGCCGTAATAGCGTCCGCGATTCTTCCTATTGGACAATTATCGGAGGAATCCCAAGAAGCTATGAATAAATTCATTAAAAAGTATCGCGAACAGTTCGCCCGAAAATGTTCACGTGAAAAAACATTACAAGATGTATTTAACAGACTTCTGCTGTCTTCTGCCCCGCATATTTCAACTCTGCGGAAACTTCCGAAGCGCAATTCAAAATCCCTGAGTCCGGAAGTTATAAACTTATTATTACCACCAGAAGTGAATACAGTACACTCAGATGATTTTGAAAGCGACAACAGTAGTGTTGATGAATGCGATTCCAGCGAAGATTCGGAATAAAGGTAATGCAATCGTTTTTCAAATAACTTGCACAATTATTTTCCATTAATAGGTACATGTGCTTCTTACTATACATACCCATGTATTATTACTTCATTTCATAAAAAATTGTTACTTTCTAGCGACAAACGATTAATCCCAAACCGCATCGTACAGCATAAAATGGATTTTCTTAGAAAGGGGCAAATATCACCAAAAGATGTGATGACAAAATATTGAGTTTAAAAAACAAGAAATGTTGAAATAAAAATATTTTAACATTAAAATAGTTTTTTCTTTGAAGATTACAAATATTTTTTGCAATTTTGACTTAACATTCGTAATCAGCGACCTCGAAAACTCCGCGATACCAAGTTTAGACCAAATCTGATGTTTTTCTGATAAGCGCATCCGCCATATTGGGTCCGTCATTTTGTTTTTTGCAATTCTGACCTCAAATTCGAAATCAGCGACCACGAAAACTTCGGGATACCAAGTTTAGACCAAATCTAACGTTTTTCTGATGTGCGCGTCCGCCATATTAGGTCCGCCATTTTGTTTTTTGCAATTCTGACCTCAAATTCGAAATCAGCGACCACGAAAACTTCGGGATACCAAGTTTAGACCAAATCTGACGTTTTTCTGATGTGCGCGTCCGCCATATTAGGTCCGCCATTTTGTTTTTTGCAATTCTGACCTCAAATTCGAAATCAGCGACCTCGAAAACCTTAGTACACTCATTTTTTTAAGAATCAAAGGTCACCTTCATGTTTTGGCCAGGTTTTCTCGATTTTCGACCACTGTGCGGCGGCTCGGCCCGGACTGATCCCCCCTCTATCGTCGCGGCTTCCCCCCCTCCGCGGCTCGTGCGCGCGCAACCGGTCTTCCTCCCCCGCAGGCCCCGCGTCCATGTTTCCCTCCGCCGCGCTCCCCCGCGCGCCCTCACTTTCCCCACCACCCCGCGCCGGTTGGGAATCGGGGAGGGGGAAATGGCCTTGAAAGTGAATTAGAACTCCCATAGTATTACTACTAACGCGCTACCAGCTGGAGGAGTACGTCGAAACGAGAGCGGTATCGTAAATTTGGACAATGTCGAGGGGTCGGGAACTCATTGGGTAGCGTATGCGAAGAGAGGATGTCGAGCTATATATTTCGATAGCTTTGGGAATCTTCGGCCGCCTAAGGAATTGGTACAATATCTGGACAAAGATGCTGTGAAAATCGAATACAATCGAACGGCTTATCAGAAGTACGATCAAAGCAATTGCGGGCAACTATGTCTACGCTTTCTACAAACGATCCGCACCAAATTTAAGGATTGACTTCCCACCACTCTGATTCAGTACTAATCGAGTCGTACAGCTTGGAATATGTCGCTAACATTCACTCTAACCGGCAACAGTAGCACCCTCGCGGTGAGCTACTTTCCACCCATAGATTTGAGCGACGATGATTACGAGCTTGGTCTAACAACCTTTGAAACTTATCATACAATACCGAACATAGACTCGAGCAACGATAAATTCTACTTCACCGCAAATTATGACATCAGCAACAGCATCTACACCACTCCTGAATACATTACGATTCCCCACGGCTCCTACGAACTAGACGCCATTGCCAAGTATTTGAGGCAGCGATTACTCGAGCGGTATCCTCAAAATCTCGACGGTACCGATGCTGACGATGGCGATGTGTATCCTATAGTGTTGCGTCCCAACAACAATACCATGAAAAGCGAGCTGTACTGCTCGTTCACCGTAGACTTTACGAAGCGCAATAACATTGGATCGTTACTGGGATTCTCGACGAATCGGGAGTTGGAACCAGGGCGGTGGCACGAATCAGACGATCCGATTAATATCATGAACGTGAACATTATTCGTGTAGAATGCAGCGCGACCGCTGGCGCGTACAACAATGGAAAGCGCGTACATACGATACATGAATTTTCTCCGAGAGTCCCACCAGGATATAAGATATCGGAAACGCCCGCGCAGATCATTTACCTTCCAATCACCGCACGGATCGTTACGGATCTAACGATACGGGTTGTGGATCAAGACGGACGGCTGCTCGATTTTCAAGGTGAAGAGATTACCATCAGATTGCACGTACGACGGCGACGACGATAATACGCGTGGTGCGAACGAAACAGATGCTTGTGTTGAACGACTCCAGACACTCGTTTCTTTCAAACCAAATTGTTTACAACAACAACAACAACAACAACAGCTCTGATCACGCTAAAAAGAAGAGACTCACTGCTACGAACATTGCATTTTTGAAATCCTTGGGATTCATTGTGCGCAGTTAAGTTGAAAAATGGTTGACATTCTAAGCATTGGGGGGAAGCCGACGTTTGATGATCGCATCGTCAAGCTCGAGACTCACACATACAACCCATACGTCAACACAACGTTTGGGTACAGCGATGAGATAAGAATACCCATACAACAGCAGGATTTATACACATTGCCGTGTGAAAGTTTCCTCTACGTGGAGGGAAAATTGAAGATAAATAAGCCAAACGATACATTAACGGTGACATTGGGAAATAATTGCATGGCGTTCTTATTCGATGAGATTCGATACGAGCTGAATGGTGTGGAAATTGATCGCAACAGAAACGTTGGAATAACTAGCACGTTGAAAAACTATGTATCGCTGACATCTGGCGAAGACAAAAATATGGAGAATGCCGGATGGGGCTTGGAACGACGCGATGGGCTAAAAGTGAAAAATCATTTCAATTTTTGTATTCCACTGAAATATTGGCTGGGATTTTGCGAGGACTACAAACGCATTATTATTAATGCGCGTCACGAATTGATTTTAACACGATCGCGCAACGATAAGAATGTTCTAATTGGATCGCCGTTGTTGGAACCAGAAATTCAATTAGTTAAAGTACAATGGCGGATGCCTCATGTGACGCTGAACGACGTTAATAAGCTATCGTTGCTACGTACTTTGGACAGTGGACGAAACCTGAGCATTTGTTTTCAATCGTGGGATATGTACGAGTATCCTCTCTTACAGAGCACTACCAAGCACTCATGGGCCGTGAAGGCATCTGCACAGTTGGAGAAGCCGCGTGTCATTATCCTTGCTCTACAGACTGATCGAAAGAATGATATGTCCAAAGATGCTACTATGTTCGACAAATGCAAATTAACCAATGTAAAAGCTTTTCTCAACTCGGATTTTCACCCATATGATGACATGCAGGTGGACTTTGACATGGATAAGCATGCCATCTTGTTTCACATGTACACGCAATTCCGTAAATCATATTACCACAGACCAGGTATAGAATAGACCTTCCACCCTATTGTCTTCTGTGTCACTCGATTTTGGGGCTCTAGAGCCCCATTACCATTTCCGTGTCGCATCCAACGTTAACGGCTAAGCATGAAATAAGAGTGCAGCGCTATAAGCGGTAGGAATGAAAGTTATAATAGCGGTGAGAATTTATATACAGGGTGTCCCGATGTCAAATTAATGCAGCATTTTTAAAAGGCAAATAAAAATTTCTTCATATCTTTACCAATCAGCAACTCTACAGACTCATACAACGGAGAAGCATTGTACAACTTCGCTTACGATGTTTACTTCGCTGACTAATCAATTATTTGCGGACATGGGTTTATATTAACTTTTTCAACTTTTTCAATTTTTTTTCAACTGTATACCCGGGATACTCTGTGTACAGACATACACTTTCATTTATCGTTATGAACACTTCCTATTATAACTAATTAAAAAATGATTAATAAATTATGGTAATCTTATAGTGCAGCGCTGTTCAAGGTCACTCCTGCGGGAGATTGGGGTTCTCCCACTCTCGTTCGCGTTGTCAGGGATACCGCGTGACGCCAACCGCGAAGACGCTAGCCCGTCACGGCAGCCTTCTTAGCGTCGCGCGGTCTCTCTGATAACGGAAGGCACGCTATGCGAGAGAAAGATTGGAAGGGGAAGCAGGCGCGTGAGGGGCCTCTACGCTGGACAGCGCTGTTATAGTGTGTTTCGTATCAAGCAGTAGAGTAGTGGTGGGCCCCTACCTACATATACAGGGTCATCGTTTAATCCTGCAACCCGCGCGCGCGCGAACTTGTAAAATGGCAACACCGCCTCACGGACGCATTCCACTACAACCATGCACCGTCCCGGCGTTCAGAGAGCTACTAGCGACCGCTAGACAGCGGTGATGCCCGAGTTTCGAGAATTTTGGGCTGGCCTCTTTCAAATTAACGTTGCAAAGAACTATTCAGAATTTCCCGGCACGGGTTAAAAAATTTAGGGCCTTTTTCGTATAACTTTTGAACTATAAGAGATATCGGAATGCAATTGGCGCCGAGAAAATGAGGAAAAATTATTCCCTCTTAATGATTGATAATTTAACATATTTTACGTTTACTTAATTTTTCTTTCATCAATTTTTCAACCATAATTGTTTAAAAAGCTTTTGCAAACTGTTTATTTATTAATGTATTTAACGCTGTTTTTAAAATTCGTGATGTCGATAAACAATAGGCTAGTTGTTTCTGTATCATTACTATCATTACTTTCATAAATTGAAAAATTAAATTTTTATTCAATTATGTGTTAGTTCTGCAGACCTCAGAATCTATTGTTCTGGTTTTCTTTTTTATGATTTTATCCTTAATGCGGAGCATACCTAGATCAGACGTAAGGGGTAACTAATGGGACGCGTCTTTTATTGTAGCAGTGTTTGAATTTCTTTTTCTAGAATTTTTGTGTCTGAATATTTTAGCTACTCAACCACGCCTATACCGGCTTCCGTTAATGTCATTTTTTGGAACGATGCGCCATTATTATGGCTTTACAAGCAGGTGGCGAAAAATCTTTCCGTACAAGGGTATAGCGCCGCGGTCAACCCTGTCGTAGCTAAAATTATTTAAATTGAGACGAGTACGAGATCAGTTGACATTATTTTCAAACCTCATTATTGTAATCTGGGGTGCGAGTGGTAAACCGATCATAAAAGCGGAGCGCGCGGCTCGATTACCTGGACCGGGAAATTCCCAATACCTAGCTCTTTGCGACGCTAAAATTTTCGAAGCTCGGGCATCACCCTTGTCCATCGGTCGCTGGCAGCTCTCCGCTGGGCCAGTGCATGGTTGTAGTGGAATGCGTCCGTGAGGCGGTGTTGCCATTTTATAGGTTCGCGCGCGCGCGGGTTGCAGGATTAAACGATGACCCTGTATTGATTGTGTAATTCTACACAATCAAGTCATTCCGAAATCTTTAACAATTTTTACTGATCAAAGCTTCATTCAAACATTTTTCCTTTCCAACACGCAGAATACGTTGATATAAAAGAAAATTGGTAAATTTGTTGAAAAGTTACCTCCTCATCGATTTCAATGACCATCCCATATGTTGTCAATGTCGTCATTCTGAACAACATTTTCTTTTAAACTTTTTGACGGTCGGCCTCAGTTTCGGAGATATTAATAAACAACTTTCGGCATAATAGATTGAAAGCTACCTTCCTACCGATTTCAATGATCTTCTTGCCATGTTATAAAAAACATTTGAAAAACTTTCGGCATAATATATTTAAATCTGTTTCATAGCTGACGGTATATCGGTTGGGGCTACATTAGGGCCGGGGCGCGTAAAGCATGGTACCGCAGAGTGCAACATGTGTTAAACTCGGTATTAATTCTTGTGTTAAGTAAAGTTTTTTGCGAATATTTCGTAAACCAAAGCCAACCGCCAAAAAGGTTAAAGGGAAATGTTGTTCAGAATGATGACTTCGACAACATATGTGAAGGCCATTAGAATCGGTGAGGAGGGAGCTTTTCGACAAGTTTACCAAAAAATTTAACATTAATTTTCAATGTTATAATTTATAAACAATTTCGCGGACACTTTTTTTACAAATGTCCACCGATTCATAGGTGTAGATTCACCCCCTAAGAGCAACGACCAATAATTGTTCTACACACTGTACAATGAATGTGGAGAATGAGCAGATAGGTGTGTTCAGTAGGAGTGAGTACTTTTTGAAAGAGTGACGTGTGACTGATTTTTGGGTTGCGACGCGCAAAGAATGGTTGTGGGGGTTGCGTCGCGGCAACAATAACCTGGGTAGACGGACATCGGGTAAGTGGTTGGGGAAAACCCAAGCGGTGTAAACAATACTCCTGCAGGTCAAGATACTAAATGTGATTTTCGCTTCTCATTTTGGAACCATTTTAGCTTCTGACCTTTTGCCTGTCTTCTAGCATCTAGACATCGAGAAATAGTTTGGAATGGTTTTAAGAAAAAATGCTTCCAACAAAAGTTGCTTGTTTTTTAACGTGGATTAAGAAAATAATTGGTTCCAACCCTGCTTCAAATACAAGAAGAGATGAGTGCGAGCCTGTATCAATACATATCTATTTAAAAGCATGAGATGTCAGGAACTCGAGACCAGAACGATTAAAATTGATCGTGTGCGTAATTCTCGATATATTGAGGTATTAAAACTTATGCGTGTTACTCTATATAATTAGAGAAAACATAAGCGAAATGCGGATATGCTTTTAATAATCTTTGATTTTTGTATATACAGTATACATATTTAACCCCCCGAGTACGGGATGTCGAGTCGTGTGCCTGGGATTTGACGGACCCACACCGATAGTTCACTAATAAAAAATCCATGGTCGAATAATATTAACTCAAGCTCGAATAATATTAACCGCTCTGTCACTGTGTGCGTGAGCTCTGAAATGATGGGTCTAAAAAGACACAGGCTCAGGATACGGAGGGTTAACATTATATTTATATTATATTTTACATTATATTATACTTTCCCAGAAATCAAAGATTATTAAAAGAACGGTTAATCCGATTCCCGACTGAGCCTATCTTTTTTCGGCCCGTCACGATGCTCATTACGGAGTCCTCAACCCGTAATCTTACATCATAAATAACACGTATTACATTATTGGATAAAAGAGTAACGAAATCTGCATTCATGAAAGGAAACAAAAGGTTCTTTGCTCTTCGTTAATCCATTTTACAGAGTTTACCAGCTTAAACGAAAATTGTGGGCATTTCTCGAAGAAGAGACCTCAGAACTCGAGACGGGACCCCCGACAGAGAAAATTTAGGCTAGCTGCACTCGCGCTGGTTCGAGTCGATGATGGTCTTTAATCGTCCCATTGGAATGCTGGCACACCGACATAGCGCGAACCACTGTAGTGGTGCATCCCTACCACTTACACAACTATGACTTTCTGTCGCCCTTCACCTTGAAGCTGTGAAATAGATAAATAAAGCCAGACAGATAGCTGAAAAACAAAGTCGCATCAAGTTCGATATAATATGTACTCTCCAAATGCTTCAAATACTTCTAAAAAATTGTTTCAACTGGTTGGAATATTCATTATATTCTGCTGCGTGATAAATTTAATTATTTGTTCAATTTCTGTATCATGTTTTAATAAATATATTAATGTGTTTGAATTTATATTAAGTGTCGTTCATTTGGTGTATATGTACTTTCAAGAGTCAAAAACCGCCCTTTGACGTTCGTATTTATTGTTTTATTTTATTATTTTCGCATTCAACGGCCGGCTATCCGAAATGAACTGAGCATAGCTTCAAATTTCTTAATCAAAGTCATAGGATGGACAATGTTGAATATCTCAGAAACAATAAGTTTTAGGATTAATGCACGAAATTTAGTACTTTCATACTCAGAATTCGCTATTCTATTGAATTTGACAGTCCATTTGAAAAAATACAATTGACCTCCACATCTAATCTATGTCTGTAAAGAAACTAGTTTCACCGTGTTTCGCTTAAGTAATAACTTGAAATAATAGATATTTGAGGTGAACCGATTTAGTGGGACACCCTGTATAACATAGCTTCTTTAGTTTCCTCGGCGGTACCGGCAGCTTTACCTGTGTCAATACTAGAAACACATTATGTTTCCGGCACCCACCGCTCGAAAATTCGAGAGGGCGCTCGAAAACCAGTGGTTATTTCAGAATATCGGTACTTCAGACCTGTGACACTGAAGACAAAAGGATGAGAGGTCTATTCTATACCTGGTCTGTGATATTACAACAGTAACGATGGATTATTCACCGTGGCCAAATTTTTAGAATTTGGTCCCTTCGTGGTGATTGATTGTTCGCGACAAAATTAGTCGGTTAAAAGCGGTACCGTGGATGTGCGCATAGAATTCGAATGTAAAGAGAATGTACCGGCAAATACTACGGCCTATTGTCTGATTCTGCACGATCGGGTGGTTGAATACAATCCGCTGACAAACGTGGTGCGCAAAATGAATTAAATTGCCTGCCCTCTCCTGTGTTAAATTCGTACCAAAAGAAATGAAAGAGAATGCTTTACGAGAAAGACTGCATTCCCCCATCTGTCTTGGAAGCGAGCGGGCCTCTAAATTGTATCGATAATGTCCGCGCCAACATTTGTCCACCTGCAAGGGTTCATCGTCGATGGAAGATTTGTCGTCAAGGAAGTGGCTGTCCTGCGAAAAGGAACAATTCTCTCGCATTATATTTTTCGGAGTTCGATGCCGCAATATCTTCTTACGAAATCTGAGAAATCAAGCATCCGGTGGTTGACGACGAAACATCATGGGCTACGCTGGGACGATGGAGACGTTCCATACAGTATGGCTAACCAGCTAATTACGAAAGCTGTAGCTGATGCGATCGACGAAGAAGATGACACGTGTCATGTCGTGTACGTTAAAGGGCTGCAGAAACGCGAATGGCTTGCGGATTTCCTCGATGAAAGTACGAGAGCGGATGTGATCATCGAGACGCTGGACATTGACTACGAGGATATACAATCTCTAAATAAGCTAAATGTAGTTGATACTCTGCGATGTGGCAGACACGCAAAGCACTGTGCCTTGCAAAATGTATTTAAAATATTCAACTGGTGGACTAAACGCCAGAGAGAAATTCATAAATAAATATAATCATTTTTTAATGCGTATAATTTTCTTCACCCTCCCTAAACCAACTTCCTAAATATGATGTATGCTAGATTAAGACGTTGGTTGCAATTATTTAGAAAATGGTTCTAAGAAGGGAAAGAAGATACGTGTGAATAAGGAGAGGATGGTCAGTGAAGAAGAAGAAGAAGAAGATAAGGACACGGAGGAGGAGGAGGAGGATGGTCAGCGAAAATGCAGCTGGAGCACAGGTGCCCTGTGACGAAGACAATGAAGAACAATGCCATCGTACTTTTGCAAAGCTAAGCACTTCTTGACTTCATGATAGGAGGGGGTTTTAGCATGTTAGAGCCCAGGAGATGCATCGAGACCAGTTGCATTCAAATCACAGTCAAAGTGACAGGCTGTAACACTGTGTTTTGTTAAAAAAAAGTTTTGCCAAAAAAAATGGGCCTGTTAAGAATTGCACCGGAGTGTGACCCTGAGGTATGTACTGAACAATATTCTTGACATTTATCGCGTTTAACCCTTTCGCTACGGCAGTGTGCTCCGCCGGAGTGACACCGCTGAACGGGCCACCGCACCGCCGGAGTAGCGGCACTGTACGGAGCACTGCGCCACAAAAGTGTACATGTTGCGCGTAGGTAAACTGGTGTTTGTTGCCCCGAATGCTTCCAAACAATGTATGTTTATATTTCACTTGTTTAAAACAAATATAAACAAACCAGAGAATGAGACAAGTGTGATCGCTGTGCAGTATGCGTAAAAATAAAAAACATCGCGGGTCTCATGGTCAAGTGGTATCACGATGTCGTCTATAGGCGACGCTCGTACACACAGGTCGTCGCGCGGATGTCGTCTATAGGCGACGCTCGTACACACAGGTCGTCGCGCGGATGTCGTCTATAGGCGACGCTCGTACACACAGGTCGTCGCGCGGATGTCGTCTATAGGCGACGCTCGTACACACAGGTCGTCGCGCGGATGTCGCCTATAGGCGACGCTCGTAGCGAAAGGGTTAATAGTTTAAACCAAGTGGTCGTGTCATTATTAAATCGTGGATTTCTATCATCTAGCGATCGCCAACGCCATCACCTCCCCCGCCTCCATCCCCGACGTGGTCCAGCGACTGGGGGTTCCCCCAGCCGTCGCCATCGCCGCCGCCTACGCCGCCGCCTTCGCCGCCGCCTTCGCCGCCGCAGGTATGTAGTACTTTACATTTTGTACGTTTAATATTTAGTAGGTTTGATGTGTTATTATTATTATATCAATGTGTGTGTGTGTGTTCTAGGACCTGGCAGAGGCGATGCCCTATAGGATGCCCCAGCCGCTGAGGCGACCGTGGCCGCAGTCCCCGTCGCCCTCACCGCCCCCCTCACCGCCCTCGCCGTCGCCGCCTCTAGTGGTGTGTAATACTTTGCATTGTTTTTGTGTATATGTTTCATATTTAATATATTTATTCATGTGTTTAATTATAATGATGTGTGTGTGTATATGTTCTAGGACCTGCAACTGATCATACATCCTGCCGTAATGGCTAGGCTGCGACGGCCTTGGGTGCCGCTGAGGCGACCACCGTTAAGGCGACCGCGGTCCCCGTCACCCCCCTGGATAGATGTCAGGGGACCACCACCGCCACACCCAGGGTGGATTGGATGGGCGATGAAGGAGGAGGAGGAGGCGGAGGAGGAGGCGATGGAGGAGGAGGAGGCGGAGGAGTGATTACTCTAATTTCTTTTTTTTATTCTTTTTTTCTATTTTTATAATTCTTTTCTATTATTATTATTAATCTTTTTCTATTTTTCTATTTTTCTATTCTTTATTATATTCTTTATTATGTATAACTTTAATGCGTTCCCCTTAGGGTTACATAAAACTCCCTCCTTGCCTTTACACCATAACCTTAACTTAGCTTAATTCTAATTCTTATTCTACCCCTCCGCTCGCGTTCCTTCCCGCTCTCTCTCTCTCTCTCTCCGCTCGCTCGCCTCCGCCATCTCCCCCTCACTTAACCTACTCTTATACTACGCGCTTAACCTACACACTTTCGCTTCTTAATTCTACCCCTACGCCTCTACTTCCGCTCGCATCCTCCGCCTTCGACTTCCATTTCCATTCTTTCGCTCCATTCCTTCTTTCACTCCTTCCTTCCTTCCCACCTCCCTCCTTCACACCCCCTTTCCCCCCTTTCTTCCTCTCTCTCCCTCCTCTTTCCCTCCAGCTTCTTCATCCAGTCCTCCCCTTTCCCTCCGTCGTCCAAAATTTCCCTTATCCTTTCCCCGATCCCCTTCTCCTCTGACTCTTCCCCTTCGCATCGTTCCAGGACGTGCTCCCAGGTCTCTTCTTCCCCTCCACATACCCTACATCTCCTCTCTTCCTCCTCCTCCCAATATCTCCTCCCCCCCCTCATTTCGTTCCCCAGCCTGAATCTTGCTATTCTCCCGTATCTCGCTTCTCCCCATCCTGCCTTCAGGTACTTTGGCAGCTCCCCTACCACTATCTCTCTGTACCATTTGTTGTACCTTGACTGTACAATTTTTTGTCTTCTCTCCTCTTCCTGCCTCCTACCATCTTCCTCCTCCCAACCCTCCCGACCCTCTCGTCCCCTTACCCCTTCCCCTCCTTCCCACACCCCTCTCTTCCTTCTGAACTCCATCCTGTCTCTCTCCCACTCAGATAGTTCCGCTCCCCCTTCCCTTTCTCTTTCCCTTACTTCTTCTAAACACCACCTGGCCAGCTCCCCTCCCTCTCCCCTACCCAATTTCTCCTCGTATCTCAGTGCCCTTCCTCCCGCCCACGTCTTCAGCTTTTTTCTCCTCGTCTCCTCCCTCACCATATATCCTGGTGTCCTCCAGTCCACCCCCAGTGACCACCTAATAAACCTCTCCTGCATCCTCTCCATTTCTTCCCTCTCTTTCCAACCCCAAATCTCTGCCCCGTATCCCGCCACCGTCCACACCAATGTGTCGAACAGCCACATTCTCTTTCCCCAGTCCTTCCCAAACTTCCTTTTCCCGATTCCCCACGCCTGACGCATTACCACCCCCGCCTTTTTCACCCTATCCCTGGTCTGAGCTTCCTGTCCCCCGTTCCTCTTGAACACGTACCCCAAATATCTGAACTCCTTCACTTCCTCTATCCTTTTTCCTTTCCATCTCCAATCCACCTTTCTTTCCCTTCCTCCCCCCATATTCTTTATTATATTCATTTTTTTTTTAACAATATATATATCATAAACGTATATAATTTCTCAATTTTATATACCCGTCCTCCTCCTTACCACCTAACTTTAAGATTTGCTGACGCTGCATAATTCTTTCTATGATTCGCGCTAATTCTGTTTCGTTCGAGCGTTCTTCGCGCCATCAAATGATATCATCCCCCGCGGCTGTTCCAGAGGAGTCGAATTACGCATGCTATCGCGCGATACGCGGCGACGTTAAATCGGAACGCTTTGAAATACTGTTAGCTTTAGAATGCATGCGATTCTATCCCCTATGTATTACTCTCTCTTTCCCTCCTAAAATTTTAACTTTAAAGTAATGCTCCGTCTCTTATGTAGTGGCGTCTGTTTCCCTTCTAAAATTTTAACTTTAAAGTAATGCTCCGTCTCTTATGTAGTGGCGTCTCTTTCCCTCCTAAAATTTTAACTTTAAAGTAATGCTCAGTCTCTTTCCCTCGAAGACGCGGTGTCGAAAAAAAAACGCCGATCTTTCCCGACATTGTCCGAAATAATTTCTGAAAAATTATTGGTTTTAGAAAAAAAATTCCAGGAAAGTCCCCACCCTAGGTTAGGTCCGGAAAAAAATTTCGGGTGGGCCAAGTTCTGAGAGAGATTTTTTTCGGGGGTCAATGCCTCCCTCTGAAAAATGGGTCCGGTCTGGAGAGGTCTCCGCGGCGGCTCGGCCCGGACTGATCCCCTCCATCATCGCGGCTTCCCCCACTCCGCGGCGCGTGCGCGCGCAACCTGTCTTCCTCATCCCGCAGGCCCCGCGCCCATGTTTCCCTCCGCCGCGCTCCCCCGCGCGCCACCACTTTCCCCCTGCCCCCGCGCTCCCCTCAGCACACCCGGGTTAGAACCCGCTTAGTCTTACTACTCACCAACCTCTGATAATATTGTTGCGGCGTAAAGGTGTCTCGATGTTAGCCATTACGGTTTATTTATACTTACATGAGATCCAATTCAACATTATACAATACTCTCAACAATTGTACGCTTATTCAATACTAGCTTTATTACCCGGCTTCCTCCGAAATTTAGATTCTAATTTTACCGTTTCAAATAATATTTCCCTGAAAAAGTTGATACTTGCGAGAAAGAAGCTTCAAAATAAATCAATTTTACTAATTCCGTAATCCACAAATTATTTATTGAGAATTTTCATCAATAGTTCCCACATTCCACACCACTCACGCCGCGCCGGCACTGGTCTCTAGGTTCCTCTAAACCCAGACGTTGTCTACCTTGTTTATGAGCGACTATGACATTTATCATGCACGAAGTAGATCGAACACACCCACCAGATTATTCATATACTGAAAACTGACCCGAAATTCTTGCCCGATTAGTAAGTATATCACTCTATGATCCCTCTTATTGTGCAGCGTCGTATATTGGTAATCGATGGTACTCGTGTACTCGTTACCAATATTAGCGTATACCAGCTCTCGCCATTGTATGGATATTCGCATAATAATGTCAATCGTGTTCGAGAAACGGGGACAAGGGAGCGACAACCAAAACAGGTGATATAATCGCATGAAATGTAACTTGAAATGTTCTGTCTATACCCTTTGCTATTAATATCCACAGGTATCTATTTTTCCAGAATCGAATGAAAAATCGCTTTTTTCTTCTTCAACGCCGTAAAGTATAGATTAGAACATTACTTATGAATGTTATAATTAGACATAGGGGAGACCGGGGATAGTTGACTAACGAGGTTAGTTGACTAATTCTATTTAATTGTTGTATTATGGAATAAATTATGCTGCGAATCACGATATTGAAGCATATGAATGACCAACTTGCCATTTGATGTGTCGACGTGACAAAAACTTGCTTGTTCTGTCAGTGAGAATGAAAAATCTAAAAAGGTCGGCGGGAAGTAAATATTTTTGTTTCGACTATTTATGAATTTTTGCATTTCAAAAATTGCAGTTTAGCTCGATGTAGTTCGACAGGCACCAATCAGAATACCTATCCAGGTCCGATTAGAGATTTAAGAAGTCAGAAGGGCCCAAGATGTATTTATAGATTTTGAGATCGTCAGCGAACAGCAGAAACTCGCTACATAAGAAGATCTGGCTTATACATTGAGCTATAAGAATACCTGGAGAAAGAGGGACGAAAACGGGTGAACATATCTCTGTCTTACAACAGGCTATGAATGTATAGTGCATATGAGTGAAGTTATCTGCGCACACACATACATACATAACAGAGATAGTACAAAGTGAGAGGGATAACAGGAAAAAGGATAGGTTCATCCGTGATCTTCTGTTTCCCTCAGACCGCTGTCGCCTCTACTTCTTCCGACTGCTGTTCCCTCTCCAGGTATTCTTATAGCTCAATGGGCTTATATCATCAATAAATAGTGAAAATAGCAAATGTCCGAGATGAGATCCCTGGAGAACACCTGACGAAACGAAAATCTTCCGAGAAGGAATTGCCCCGACTCTGTCCCGCTGGACACGCCCATTTAAGGGGGCCGTCTCACCGGGCCGTGAGTGTGTGCGGACGCTCACACAAGCTAAGTTAAGCGTGTACGTATACGCGTGTAGTAAACAAACCGTTTCAACCGTCTTTCGTCCTGGAATCGGCTAGAAGAAAGTTTTTGCGAGTACAGTTGCCTTCAGTAAACATCTGTGCAGGGTGGTCCGGTGTGTTTGAACGCTAATAAGCATTGTACATTGAAATAATAACGAATTTATGAATCGAAAACTGACAGAATGAAGCTTCAAGGCTTCTCCGTTGGTGGCGCTAATGGTGTACTGTAGCTACGTAGCACCAGCGTGACGTATAAATTCATTATTATTTCAATATACAGTACTTATTAGCGTTCAAACGCATCAGCCACCCTGCACAGATGTTTACTGAAGGCAACTGTACTCGCAAAAACTTCTTTCTGGCCGATTCCAGGACGAAAGACGGTTGAACCGGTTTGTTTACTACACGCGTATACGTACACGCTTAACTTAGCTTGTGTGGCCGTCCGCACACATTCAAGGCCCGGTGAGACGGACAATAACAAAACTGAGACGGCCTCCTTAAGTATGAAAAGAGCCATCTTAATAGACGACCCTTAAATCCGATGGTGCAAAGTTTGTCGATAAGTAAAAAGTGATCCACCCTATTGAAGGCCTTCTTGAAATCAGTGTAGATGGCATCAACCTGCAACCCCCTGTCCAGTCCCCTGGCCACGATGTTGCAGAAGACGGCGAACTTGGTGACGGTAGACCTACCCAACAAAAAAACCGTGCTGCTCGACGGATAAAATATTCCTAGTCAGGACGCTAATTTTCTTAATGACGATAGCTTCAAGCAGCTTGCCCATAACATTGAGCATCGAGATAGGCCTATAATTCGAGATGTCAGCATTCGCGCCTACCTTGTGGATCGGAGTGATAGTGCTGGATCTCCAGGTAGAGGGAAAGTGTCCATCGGTCAGAGATCGGTTATAAATTAACCAGAGCGGTCGGGGCAAGATAAACTTGCAATTCTTCAGGAACATAGGAGGGATTCCATCATCGCCGGGACCTTTATAAATGCTCAAGTTATCTATTTCATCGAACACTTCGCCTATGTTAATATTCAGGCTAGATAGGTCAAGCGGCGAGTGTGCGCTGTCGAATGCATTGTAATTGTAATTAGAATGTGTTGTTGAGTAAACCAAATCGTAAAATTTCGCAAACAGATCTGCAATCTTAGAGTTATCGGATGCGGTCGTGTTGTCTAAGTACATGGATGCGAGAAGACCATGGGCGGAGAGCTTAGAATTAATAAATTTCCAAAAAGTTGATATTTAGTTGCATAAATTCTTCCGTGGACGCTACGTATCCACGATAACAGGATCTGGAAAGAGATTTATATTCGGACCTCAGATGACAAAAAGTTAGATAATCATGCCAGTCGTTGTTTCTCTTATAAGCAAGGTGCGCTGCCTTTTTAGCCTTGATAAGCGAAATTAGCTCCTTACAGAACCAGCTCGGGTAATTAGAGGAGTAAGCTCTCGTTACTGGTACAAAGGATTACAGTAATGCCTCGTTAGTATCCCGACGAACGGGGCTGGCGGCGCGATTCTAACGCGATGCGGACACTATTTCCTTAGAGTAGTATATGCTCTAAGACTATTCCGTACAGCCGATGCCGCGAGTGAGAAAACCCCAGAGCCGAGCGAGAGGAAACCAAACAATTGACATGAAGTTATCGTCGTCTCTTTCGTTCTCTCACTCTCGACCGAAGGATTCCAAGAAATGGTGGGGATAGTGAGCGGGATTATAACGCATGGTAAAAACGCGACACTAAGGACGAATTACTGTATATCGCGTGAAAAATGTGTTCATAGAGGAAGGACACAGATTGCTCCGTTGACAAGCCCTTTACGTAGCCATCCCAGTAGACCGCATTAAAGTACTGCACGATTCGCGGGTAGTCCCCATTTGCAAAATTAAGTCTACTGGTCACGAAACGGCCGGTAGCCTGAGTAGCGCTAAGCTGGAGATTTGCGAGTAGAGCAGAATGAAAGGGATCAAGAAGTAAGAGGTAATCGGAAGCCAATTCCAGCGAGACTCCATTAATATTAGATAAAATAATATCGAGAAAATCTCCGCGAGAGTTGGGACACGTGTTAAGGGTATTGCCGGTTAAGATGGTCAAATGTGCCCTTGAACCGAATTCGACTCACGATGAATCATTCGAAAGCTTATTAAAAAAGAAACATTTGTGGCAATTTCCAACATTGTAACTCCACCCGGAGGGTTGTAAAGAGCAAAAATAGAAAATCAGGGTTTTGCCGAATTTTTCCTATGCTAGGGGATGAAAAATTTTGAAACAAATCAGAGGCATTTTTGTTATCGGGGCACATATTAGAGAATTGTTTCAGATTTTTAAATTGAAAACCAAGCTGTGAAAAATAAAAAACGCCAAAAAATGCCGAAAAATGCCGATTGTGTATCGAAGCAGTCTTGGCACTATAATTATATTTTTACTGTAAGTACGTATCATTGTTACTATTGTCCTGAATTTTGTCAGATGTTTCAATTTGTTGCGCCGCAGTTAAAAAAAAATTAAAAACCGATTTTTTCGTAATTTTTTCCGTGTCAGAGTAACTTATGCGTCGAATTGCTTCACGGTGTTACGTGCCGCGGCCTTTAGTGTTCGAGCGGCACGTTTTATACAAGCAAATTCGGACTAGGGATATCCCACAGTCGTTAGACTATCGGAAGTTGCTGTATAAAACGTGCCGCTCGAACACTAAAGGCCGCGGCACGTAACAGATCTGGTGGCAGCGGTGGGATTTGGAAATGGTGTTGAAAGTGCTATAGGGTTTGGATCTACGGTCGGGGTAGGAAAAATTGAACTGTATCTAGGCCTATTAACGATCGTGCTATCAGGTACTCCTGTTTCAGTTATTTCTAGTTCTGATTCTTCCGGAATATTTTTTAATTGAGGTACTTTACTGGCCGTTTCTTCACGTCTTGGAATCGAAATTTGACTATCTTTTTCGGAATTTCTAGCTTGTTGTAATAATTTTTCTATTCGTCTATTTAATTCCTCGTCCCCAGTATCATCATCATATGGATCCATATCTTTTAATATTTCCTGTGTATGTTCGTCCAAAGTATCTCCTTCAGAAAGGGTATCCAATAAAACAACTTCTTCCTCAAGTTCCTGTAATTGAGCGCTTTTATCCAATAACGATTTTTCAAATCTATTGAAAGACTCCTGTAACTCCTCTAAATCTATAAATGTGGACCCCTGTTTGTTTTGATCATCTGTATCACTATCGCGAACTTCGGGTAAATTAATGGCAATAGTCTTATCTGCTTCGGACTCGCTACCTTTTTCCCGCAACTCCGTATCGGCCACTGCACCTTGTGAATCTGGGATTCTAGGATTCTCCACCATCTGTTTAGGATGAAATCCCAGATTCGGCAGCGTACTCCTACGTTGACGGAATATAGGCGGATCTGACTGTTCGTCATCGGAATCGTCGTCCTCCGCTAGAGGAAGCTCTTTTGATTTACCTGATTCTTGAGGTTTTGAAGGCCCCGGAGCTTCAGTAGCTTGAATCTTTGCTCGCGTTCTAGTTGCTATTGCACTGGTATCTAAAGGTACAGGTTGTTTCGACTTAAGTCTTGAACCTACTGGTCTTCCTATGTTTGATTTTCCCGGTAAACTAGCTATTTCTTTCCTGGGATTAGAAACTTCGGTTTTTGTCGATGGCTTATTTATTGGTAAAAGTTTTGGGCAATCAGGTGCTAACTCTGCTTTTGCATCATCAGAGGAATCCGATAAACTGAAATCATCAGACGAACATAGTTCGTTTACTATGACTGGATTCCTTGATAAGGCATCAGCATTTATGTTTAATTTTCCTGCCTTATGAATAAATTCATACTCATAATCTCGTAATTTTAATCGCCAGCGAATCAATCTTTGTCCTGGATCTTTTATTGAATTAATCCATCTTAACGGTTCATGATCACTAACGAGGGTGAATTTTCGGCCGTATAAATATGGTCTGAAGTGTAAAATTGCATAAAGGACTGCCAAACATTCTTTTTCTGTAGTGAAATAATTTTGTTCTGGTTTAGTTAAAATCCTAGAAAGGTATGCAATTGGTAGATCTTGACCATCGATTTCTTGACTAAGTACAGCGCCTATTGCATAGTCTGATGCGTCTGTAGTTAAAGTGAATTGACTATTAAAATTTGGATATTGAAGTATGGGGCTTTTACAAAGTGCTTTTCGTAATTCCAAAAATCCTTTCTTTTGCTCCTTTCCCCAAGTGAAAGTAGAATTTTTCTTTAGCAAATCTGACAACGGTTTAGCCTTTTCTGCGAAGTTTTTGATAAAGCGTCTATAATATCCTGCTAGACCTAGAAATTGCCTAATGTTTTTCTGATTTTTCGGGCGAGGAAAATTCTTTACTGCACTAATCTTTTTGGGATCCGGTTTTACACCTGCCCGACTAATAACATGTCCTAGGTAAGCAACTTCTATTTTGAGGAACTCGCACTTATCCGGTTGTAAAGTTAATTTTGCATCGGCCAAACGCGTGAATAAACGACGAATTTTCTTTTCATGTTCTTCTAAATTTTTAGCGTATACCACAATATCATCTAAATAAACGAAAACTTCTACACCCTGTAACCCGCGTAGGACTTGATCCATTAATCTTTGAAAAGTCGCTGGAGCATTTTTGAGACCTTCCGGCATTCGGATGTATTCATAATGACCATTTGGGGTCGTGAAAGCTGTTTTTTGTCTATCCTTGGGATCCATCTCAATTTGTTGAAACCCACTTGCTAAGTCAAAAGTTGAAAAATATCGAGCTTCACCTAAGTGATCCAGTATATCAGTAATATTCGGTAATGGATATGCATCGCCAATGGTTTTTTCGTTAAGATTACGGAAATCTATGACTATTCTCC
The DNA here is from genome assembly GCA_929113495.1 of Andrena minutula. Classification (NCBI taxonomy): domain Eukaryota; kingdom Metazoa; phylum Arthropoda; class Insecta; order Hymenoptera; family Andrenidae; genus Andrena; species Andrena minutula. Next base: position 24,374,069 of record OV815996.1, read on the forward strand.
ATCTCAGATTGCCTTTAGAATCCGGTTTTTTAGGTACAATCCAAATTGGCGAATTATATGGTGAATTTGAAGGTGCTATTATTCCATTGTTTAATTTATTACGGACCTGTTTTTCTATTTCATCTTTATGAACCGGAGGAAAACGATACTGTCGCGTATTCACAGGAACATCATCTACTGTGGGGATTCTATGCTTAATGTATGAAGTACATGGTAATTTATCACAAGGCAAGTGAAATCGTTCCGGAAATTCTTTAATAATTTTAATTACATGATCCCGTTCTTCTTCGTTCAAATGATCGAGACGCAATTTCTTTATGATTTCTAAAACTCTATTTTCCGCGATAGGCAAGGTCTCATCTTCCGTATCAGAATCGAAATAATTTTGTTCTTCTTCGGAGAAGTTATGATACTCGAATGGTATTAATTCTTGTGGCGGAATTTCGACTTCGACATCCTTATCCGTCGTATTAACGGCAAAGACGTGACATGCACCTCGGTCATTTACAGACACAACAGCTTCGCCAATGTACAAGCCATCTATAGTTTCAATTTTTGGTAAATATCCCTCTTTTAAATCATGATTCGTAACGTCAATGGCAACTGCTTGTCTAGTACGTGCTTTTAAATATAAAACTCGTGGTCCTACCCTACGAGGTACTGGATCATGACCAATAAAAGGTATAGGTTTAATAGGATCACTTCGTGTTACCAATGTGTTATGGGCGAAGGAAATTTCAGCCTGCTCTTGTGTGAGATATTCTTTACCTAATATACCATCGCAGCGCAGTACAAATGAGGATCTTACAACATGAAATTTTACGGGTTTGCCTAATAAGGTAATTATTGTGGTACCTAAAGTCTCCGTCGTATCCGGAGTTATTCCTGAGATAGCAACCGATTCGTGAAGCGCGACTGAAACATTGTCGTCTAGGGCGCTTAATTTGATTATATTTATATCTGCTCCTGTGTCTACAAGGAAATATGCACAACCCATATTTAATTCCTTACCCATCATTTTTACTAATGGAGATTCTGGTTTTTCTACTGTTGCGATTTTTCTTGGTTCGCTAAAAATTTTACTGTTGCATGACGCTCTTTTTCCGAATGACTCGACGTCGCGTCCGTCCGACGGGTCATTTGCGCGTTTAAATGATCGTTTCTTGAATCTTCGGATTTAGTATTTCTACTATAAGGAGATACAGGTCTTGGTGCCGAAGGCCCAGGAGATGGAGATCTTGGTCTAGCCCCTTGCGAATATCCATCTCTTGCTGAACGTGATTGCTCGTTACTATGTGTATTGTAATGTGAATAAGGGTAATAATTCGGGTATGGCATAGGCGGATAGAAATAAGGCGAGTAGTACGGATGTGGAGGCAATCCCGGCGGATTGTAATAATGATTGCGTGATAGAGGTTTCAAAATTCCTATTGGCGGTCCGCTTACGTCTGGACTGGGACTCGGAGAGCGTGTACGATTCTCTTCTTCGTTTCGAATTGCATAATTTTTATAGCGAGGAGGGTTCATGGATTGGTGATTAGCGTAATCCTGATAATATGAGTTCGATGATCGAGAAAAGCCATTATTCTGATTAAATGATATCTTTTGAGTTTCATTCGAAGGTAATATTCCGGATTTCATTCGCGTTTCTATACGTACTGCAAATTTTCTCGCATCGTCTAAAGTTTTAGGGTCACGCGCATCTACTGAGCGCGCTATTTCATCTGGAAGTCCGCGAATATAAGCTTCCAATCCGCATTCTTTTAATGGCAATAGCATTTGTTCTGCCTTATCCCCATAACTATCCTCTAACGCAACTCGAGCTCCGCTAATTAATATGTTTAATCTGTCATAAAAATCGCTAACTGATTCCTCCTTTTTCATCCGAATATTTTCTATTTCGTGTTGATAATAAGGATAATTTTTACCCGGTGCAAATCTACCCTTTAAGTGTTTAATTAGTTCATTAACCGTATTAAATGTTTTTCCATATGTGCTATCGCGAGCTGGACCTTTCAATTTCCCTAATACCGATTTTAGAAATGATCCCTCTAATGCAGGAGGCACTAGACTTGCGCTATTTTGCACATCCTGTACAAAATCCTTCAGAGGAACGCCCTTCCCATCAAAGTAAGGAATATTTAACGTGCTATTCTGAATAGTCAGACACTCCGCCATGGAGGTCATCATTGCGCTTGCGTCTTGAGCCATGATTGAATATTTGTATAAAATATATATACAGAACTAGTCAATAAATATCATATAATGAACCAGCGTTACCACGACCACATTGATAAATTAGTAAAATAAAGAAATTTCATAAATTCTATCCGATTTCAATGAATATGAGCACCCAGGAATTTTTACAAGAAAATTCCTGGTATCCCACCGCTGCCACCAGATCTGTTACGTGCCGCGGCCTTTAGTGTTCGAGCGGCACGTTTTATACAGCAACTTCCGATAGTCTAACGACTGTGGGATATCCCTAGTCCGAATTTGCTTGTATAAAACGTGCCGCTCGAACACTAAAGGCCGCGGCACGTAACAGATCTGGTGGCAGCGGTGGGATCTATTATCTCCAGTTCAGGGCAACTCCTTATGGCAATGGAGATAACCTGTGGTCTTAGGTTTTTGGCCAAGTGCTCTTCCGTGATACTTATTCCTTTTAAGTGACCTCCTACCCGCATCATCAGCCAATAGAATGAATCAGTAGTTATTAATTTTCCTTCCCACGAATTCGGCCAGCGCCAATTATTTAAGTCAATATGCCGAATATTGTGATAGGAGGCGAGGCTTCCTTGCCGCCAATGTCTGGAGACCATTTCTAGGCGACCACGATCTGCAAATGGCAAGTAGGTTGCAATTTTAGCTATACATTCCGTTGGTAATGGAATTTTGTCGCATAGGTCAATTCCCGGAAATGGATTGACATCGGGTCGTGGGGAAATTAGCTTGGTGTTGTGCCACGAGTCTGCCATCAGCACCCTCAACTTCCTCTTATGGCATACTATTCCGACGTTCGCCGTGGCTAGGGCTTGCTTCGCTCCTTCCGTGGACTTGAAGGTCACGAAAGCCTGGTTCCCCGAGGACCTCCGCAGCACCACCACATGCTCGACTCCATACGGACGAAATATCTCCATCAGCTTCTCCTTTTTGGTATACGGCGCCAAACGGCTAACAAACAGACGCCGATCGAGAGTCTCCGGCCGAGAGAAACTGGACGATGCCATTTCGCTAGTGTACTACAGATAATCACAAAGCAAGATCAAGATTATGAAATAACAAAATTATTATCAAAGGAGGAAAAGAACATCAGAAGAGTCGCAAATAACAACAATTTCTGACAAGGGAATTCCCATAGTCCTTGGACTGTCAGGGTTTGTTATTATACATATTTCTAGCAGTTTATCGTTGCCCTCTGAATAGGCAACGGTGGTCTGTTTTCCGAAATAGACGATTCTTGCAACGGTATTGCTGCAGGCTGATTGGCTGAAGCTTCCTCAGTTTCGTGTCTCGGGCCCCGTTTCCTCAGGAACCGTATCTTGCATAAGGTCTTCAGTGGATTCCAGAAATAGTAGATCATCAATCCTATTATAATTAAGGCCTGTGCCGCTATTGTTCCATACGTCAATGACAAATGTGATTTTCTTGCTCGATGATGTTCTCCAATTTCCTCTAGTTGGGCTTCAATTTCGTACAACGAATCAGATGTGCGTTCCAGTTTGTTAATGTCATTTGAAAATAGGTTCACTGTAGCGTGTTTCTCCTTTGAATACTGATAAATTTTTGGTGATATCAAACTAATGTTCAGTAACATATTAGGGATATAATAGTAAGAATCCTTGCTCAGATACGTTTTTGATCCTAACAAGGTGTGATATCGTGTTTTTGCAAAACAATCTGGATGTATTTCCAAAATTCCTGTTCCAACTATTGTGGTGTGAGCATTCTTTTTCCGTCCGCATAGAATCTGCATCGGTTCGGGTTGTTCAAATGAGTATAACCATCCGCCAAGTGTAGTTAATTTTCGCCAGGCAGGTACGTGATACGGCATGATTCTAATATTACACAAGCGTAAGAATTTCGGATCCGGTTGAAGTAATAGTGAAGTTTCACATGTTCTATGAGCTACGTCTTGCAATGGGACGTCCTGTGGACAAATGTAGTAATGCCATGCCCAAGTGCAAGAATCTATGAATGCTTTATCTGATCCGAAGAATTTTGAGTGGTCATTGCTTATCCCCATATATGGAAATTCCGGTAAAATGAAAGCCGAAATTGTGGTTCTATTACCATTATCGTCAAAACTATTGTTTAAATATTGAGGAATTGGTAATATGTGTATTTTATACAGGTCATATTCAATTCTATTTACTAGTGGTATTTGTACCGTCACGACCATTTTTCCTGTTATATATTTCAAATTGACACGAGATATCTTGACCAGATCCTCGATTCGTTGATGGTCCCGTGGTATAGGTAATTCGAAATCTATCATTGAATTATGTATTTCATTCATTATCGTTTTGAAGTTAGACCCGCTTAAAAGTGATGGATGTAGCTTTCCGTTACGCGCAGTACTCAATGCTGTGATAAAGCGTTGCGTTGTAGTAATGTAGTGATTCAGAGAGGTTTCAACAGATGCCGAATATTGACTCATTGCTAAGCTATAATTCAGAGCTAGCTGTTTATCAATTTGCATTTCTAATTCTGAAATCTTCTGCCTATTGATTTTTACTTCTGCAGCAACTCGATTGAAGGTTTTATGGACTTTATGAAGATCACTTATGATTATATGGGTTTGATTTTTGACAAGTTGAGTGATCTTCCTCTGATCAGCGTATATCTTATCTATTTCTTTGTTAATGTAGTCGGCATCATCACCGTCTAAAGTTCCAAATAAAGCATGGCTAATTGAACCTATGAATCCGAAAGGTGCATTCCTGCGTGTAATGGCTTTAGGCAAATTATGTGGTTCATATTCTGGTTCCTTAATTTCTGTACTCAATTCCATAAGTTCCTGTTGCAATCTTGTTGCTTCTCGCACCATATTGTTTAAATAGTTTGCACGTAACAAGGAGTCACATGATATTGTGGTTGGAAATTTAATGCATGAGCGATAAGTTTGTTCAATATTCCTGGCTTCATATGGAAATTCAGATACAATTTTATCTATATCTATAACTAGTATGAACCGCCAGTCAGCTCTGTGACGATAAATCGTGAGGTGCGTGTCGCTGGGTCCGCAAGTGTCTTAGAGCTAGAGTTCCCGGGTTATAGTGAATCCGCGTGAAAGACTCGACTTTGCGAAACAAAATCATTTATTAACTTTGCGAAACAATTCTTTTTATTAATTTTTGAAACACTTCTTATACTAAACTCTGTGAAATAACTTATTCTTTTAAACGATTTATTCTAATTTCAAATTGTGTTCCATGTTATAATTCAATTTGCGTGTGTTTTATCTACAATCAAGTGTGTGCGTGTTCGCGTTTCATCCTCTTTTCTGATTTAGGTATACCGGCTATCAGAATTATCCAAAATCCAAAAAGGAAACGGAATCCAAGTTATATTGTCATTTACATTACTGTGACTGTCTGGTGAGTTGCACCCTTTACCTCTTCTGTACATTTCGTTTATCTCTGTTAAAATTACTGGGTGTTTAACGACAATTTCTGACAATCAATCGATTGTGGGATTCCCCTAGTCAGGAGTGGTCTCCGTTTACAATGATATGTTGAAATTCTCCATACTTTATTATTCCATTGTTATGTTTTTGCTTTCATTCAGTATTTAATCATTAAAGCTTTATTTACTATTAAATTCTACTCATCATTTACCTATCTGATTCCATTGAAAAGACCCGTACGGGACTAGAGCACCAACGATCCCAAAATCTACCCCTTATCCATCTGATAAGGTACTTAGACATTTAAAATATAAAGAATTGACTGTTACAAGCGCGGCGAGCCTCCTTGCTTTTCTTACGAAAACATTCAATACAGCAACTTCCGATAGTCTAACGACTGTGGGATATCCCTAGTCCGAATTTGCTTGTATAAAACGTGCCGCTCGAACACTAAAGGCCGCGGCACGTAACAACGGAATAAGTGTTTTATGCGATCTTCAATGTTTGTACGTACAGCAAAACATCGTAGGAATTAAAGAAACTGAAAAAACCGATTCATTTGAAACTATGTTATGCGCCTTACATTGTAAAGTATCTACCGCAGGCCCGTCCAAGGGTTTGCTCGTGCGAGCAGCCGCGAGTTGCTCTTCACTCTCGGAGCCACGGAGCCAGGCCCAAGAGCGAAATGCCTTCTTGGAGGGGAAATCTGTGAACGCTACCTATCCCCACTCTTTTACGGCTGCCGTTCTTGCCGTCGCTCTTGCCTTCGTTCGCAACAGCTCGCAACCACTCGCGGCCGCTCTTGGAGGGCAAGAGCAAAAGTTGGACGGGCCTGATCTACCGTATTTTCCAACGGCGTCTGTGGCGCAGCGGTAAAGTGTCGAGTTGCTATACCGCTGCGAACTTTTTAAATGTAGGTTCGAGCCTCGAACTTCCAAGTCCCCCGTAGGCTAAGTTTTTTTTTTCGTTAATTACATATATTTCCTAACTTTACGACACAATGATCAATATTTATTTTCAAATGTTTTAAGAATATTTGAAAAACATATTTACCTGAAATATACGTGAATATGAGTTTGGACTGCTTGTTATGCCGCCGTTTCTCTTGTCGAGTATCCTATCAATTACGGCATTGTTTAACCATTCCTACAGTATATTAATATGTGAAATTGGTTTTCAAATTGCTTACCTTTAACAAGTATGGATGAATAGCAACAAAAATCGTGTCTGATGTATTCCTACTATTTAGCTTTTTCGTCTATTAGAATTAGATCATATAATTCTATTCTCTCTTTTATTTAAAATGTACGTTAGAATTTCTGTCACAGGTTCAATGCATGAAAGGAAAAGACAGTCATGACTGCGATAGATATCGCATGTTTAGAACAGAGCGATGGGGACCGAGAAAGGATTTTTATGCTGCAGTATCGAATGTGTCAGGAGTATGAGGTCTGAAGGGTTTCTCAGAATTCACTTGGAGGATTTAGATAACTGAAGTGCCTGTTAAGAGTGTATGCTATGGGTGTGAATCGCGGGAAGCGCAAGAGATGAATATACGAGAGTAGTCTAGCACAGAGTGTCACAGAGTTCGAATCGTCTTGGCTTTGGTCTTTACAATCTGCAGTCACTTTTGAATTAGACTTGCTTTCACCCAGTATATCTACAATAGTAGTAACTTCATTACGTGTTTTTAAATATTATTTTGTCGGTGTGCGTTCATCTGTGGTTGTGTGATCAATATGTCGTCTAACAATGAGAAAGTGCAATTTGTTGAAAGGACAACCTTGCGTACTAAGTGTATTCGGTGTGATATTTTGGTTCGCAAATCGCTTGGTCAAATACGGAAAATCAAGACGGAAGTTGAGGCAGTGAAATATTCTAAACTTCTGAAAAAAGTAGTGACTATTGGTGACATATTATGCAATAGGTGCCGCCTTCAAATGTACAAAGAATTTCGTCCGCTTGAGGAATCTTTTGTCAGAGAGGTTTCTGTACTTGGATCTTTTTCTTCAGCTGATAGAGGGTCCTCTTCTTCAGCTGGACCCTCTTCTTCAGTTCGACCTTCATCTTCAGATGAATCCTCCGCTTCAGCTGAACCCTCCTCATCATCCGGAGCTTTTTCAGCCGCAATATCTTTACGCAAAACATCTTCAACCGAAATACTTTCACCCGAAAAATCACCTGACAAATCATCACCGGAAAAATCTGAATCCTTAACAGAAGATCCATCGTTTCTTATGGATTTTAGGAATGTGGAACAAGTAGCTATTGAATACATAGAGATGCCATTTGCTAGAGTTATTTCCACTCATGGGTAGTGATGGGATCTGAAGCGCTTCGAAGCGCTTCGAATCTATATATATGACAAAAACTTCGGAGCGCTTCGAACATGATTCGAAGCTCTTGAAAAGTCTTGGTCGGCTTCGAAGTCTGAACGGATTCGAAGTCTGTTCGGCTTCGAAGTCTCGAAACTCTTGGTTCGAACCTTGGTAGGTACCCCGTGGCGAGAACAACACTCCTCAGTGCCTCACAAAATTTTATGGCCTTCGACCCTCCAAGGGGTTTGAATACAGTAAAGTCTCGTTAGCCGCTCGATTTGCTCAACACAATACAGACTTTTCGCTATCCCCACCACTTCTCGCTCACTCTTGTCCGGTGAAGGCGAGAGCGAGATGGAACGCGAGCGAGCGAAGGCACTGAAAGCGAGCGTGGAAAGTACGAGACAGACGACGCGTTGATGTTTTATCTCGCTCCGTCTTTCGGACGTCGCAACACTCCGTCCTTTGCGTGCGCGACGGGCGTGCGCAATGGTCGCAAGCGGTTACGGTGACTGCGAGAACCGTTTCGCAAAATCTTCACGCAGGCCCGGCTGAAATCCTTTTTGCGCCCTAGACGAACATGTCAAATTGCGCCCATTATTATAATACATTTATTAGAGTTTATTGATGACCTTAATCTGAATTTTTATTCGTAGTTTAAAACAGTTGCAGAACAATTTGTAATATTGTATTTTCAAGTTTATTTTCAACAATATCAGCAATGAAAATTCCATTTTGCACCTCTATATATATATATATATATACTTTCTTTGGCTATATACATACTGATCGAGTTACCTTCACTTCACCGACAATCATTTCATCGACAATCAGTTCACCGACAAGATTTCATCGACACCGCATTTCGCCGACAGTATTTTCTCACCGACACGTTTAGATCACCGACAATCATTTCATCGACAAACATTTCACCGACAATCATTTCACCGACAAGGGCCGTCTTCACAAATTTGAGCGCCCTGGGCTATAAAATTTGGTGCCTCAACACCTCAAGTAAACTGCAGTTTCTTCCCAATCGGTGCATGGCGGTACATCGTATAGATTTAATGGTTGCCGTGAAAAAAGAATTTCAACATACTCCATTCTTAACCGCCCTTGAATCTCCAGCGACCCTGGGTTAAACCCCATTTAGCCCACTGAATAAGGAGGCCCTGTCACCGACAAAGTTTAGTTACTTATCGATGTCAACTTCTAGTGCGTGTTACGAGCCAAGGCTGAGGGCAATGAGAATGGCGGCTGCGAGGCCGAGGATTGAATTTGGTTGTTTGAGTTTGTTAGTAGCGGACGAACCGGGGTCTGGTATTCCCGGGAGCCGCTATAAGGAGGTTGGATGTCGTGGACGAACCGGGGTCTGGTATTCCCGGGAGCCACTAGGAAGGTAAGTTTCACGGACGAACCGGGGTCTGGTATCCCCGGGAGCCGTTAGGAAGGTGGAATTCGTGGACGAACCGGGGTCTGGTATCCCCGGGAGCCACTAGGAAGGTGGAAGTCGTGGACGAACCGGGGTCTGGTATCCCCGGGAGCCACTAGGAATGTTATTTTAGCCTCGTAACTTTATAATGTGATACAAAATGTATATAGGAAGATACAGAGGAACGGGTTAGTAGCAAAGTACGGCACAGATGAATCATTCAGTACACTCATTCGATGCATTCCATGTCTGGCATTCTTACCAGATACAGACATTCCTAATACATTCAATAATTTAAAAACTTTACTCCCTCCCGAAGCAGAAGTTATCCTCAATTGGTTTAATAAATATTATGTAAATAGTAGTTTGAAAGAAAGACCTAATGGGAGAGTAGTAATGCAGCTCCCACTTTTTCCACCCGATATATGGTCGGTCCATGACAATGAAATTAATGGTTTTCAACGAACACAAAACTGTATTGAATCATGGCATCGGCGTTGGCACTGTGTAGTTGATCGCCATAAGATTTCACAATTTAAAATTATAATTGAAATAAAAAAAGAACAGGTCATAGTAGAAAATACACTTGAGCGAGTAGTACGTGGTGAACCCCCAGCAAAAAAGAAAAAGAAAGATGAGCTTAGAGAAGAAAGAGTGCAGCGTATCATAGAAAATCGGGAAACGTACACAAAAATAGATTTTGTGAGCGCCTTAGCGCATAACTTGTATCTGTAAAAATACAATAATTAATGTTTATGTTTTCATCGAAGTTATAATAATAATTTATGTTATTTATTATGATGTATTAATCAAGGAAAACACTATGTTGTTAAACTTTCTGACATTAATCAATAATAAAGATCAGTTTTAACTTATGTACTAATTTATTTAATCAGTTAAGGTAACAACTAAAGTAATGTTAATTTATATAATAATTTATGTTATGGATTCATTTGTGTTATTATAGTTTGTTATTAATAATATTAATTATGAAAAATGATGAATACGTAACAATAACTTATGGTTTGCAATAACAATCATTATACGCATGTTACGTGATCCGATTACGTCGCGTGACCCGACGGGGTCACCGTTTCCTGCAGGGGCGTGATGCAACCGAGTTTTCCCCGAAAACCTAATATTCAATGAAGGCACTCATGCCCCCACTACTTTCTAGCCGAATTTCACTGTATAAAAAGGGCTACGAATCCACACTCGGGGGCTCATTTCAAATCTAGCACGTTTAGACTAAAGAGGCTTGTAAGATCAAGAAACATTCTTCTTCAAGTATTAATTCAACTTAAGCCATACAGCTCGTAGTGTTGCTGATAGGTGTTGTAATTATTAAACTCTTTGAGACCCCCGCATTTCTCAGTGCGTCAAAACCGAGAGGTGGACTTAGGTACCGCGACAACTAAACTCTTAAACAATTGTAAGAACCAAGCTTATTGAATATAATTTGTTATTTCTTAAACAGAGTTCTTTTATTTGAATCAATCACTATCTGAATTTCCTCTTCGAGATAAACCCACATAGATACTCCTTTACCGCTCAAGGTGTATCACATTATAAAGTTACGAGGCTAAAATAACATTCCTAGTGGCTCCCGGGGATACCAGACCCCGGTTCGTCCACGACTTCCACCTTCCTAGTGGCTCCCGGGGATACCAGACCCCGGTTCGTCCACGAATTCCACCTTCCTAACGGCTCCCGGGGATACCAGACCCTGGTTCGTCCGTGAAACTTACCTTCCTAGTGGCTCCCGGGAATACCAGACCCCGGTTCGTCCACGACATCCAACCTCCTTATAGCGGCTCCCGGGAATACCAGACCCCGGTTCGTCCGCTACTAACAAACTCAAACAACCAAATTCAATCCTCGGCCTCGCAGCCGCCATTCTCATTGCCCTCAGCCTTGGCTCGTAACACGCACTAGAAGTTGACATCGATAAGTAACTAAACTTTGTCGGTGACAGGGCCTCCTTATTCAGTGGGCTAAATGGGGTTTAACCCAGGGTCGCTGGAGATTCAAGGGCGGTTAAGAATGGAGTATGTTGAAATTCTTTTTTCACGGCAACCATTAAATCTATACGATGTACCGCCATGCACCGATTGGGAAGAAACTGCAGTTTACTTGAGGTGTTGAGGCACCAAATTTTATAGCCCAGGGCGCTCAAATTTGTTAAGACGGCCCTTGTCGGTGAAATGATTGTCGGTGAAATGTTTGTCGATGAAATGATTGTCGGTGATCTAAACGTGTCGGTGAGAAAATACTGTCGGCGAAATGCGGTGTCGATGAAATCTTGTCGGTGAAATGATTGTCGATGAAATGATTGTCGGTGAAGTGAAGGTAACTCTACTGATCGCTGCCTGTAAGCTTGGCTTGTCTCCATAAGCAAAATTAGGCGACTGCCTAGGGTGGAAAGTCGACAAGAGGTGCAAAATGGAATTTTCATTGCTGATATTGTTGAAAATAAACTTGAAAATACAATATTACAAATTGTTCTGCAGCTGTTTTAAACTACAAATAAAAATTCAGATTAAGGTCATCAATAAACTCTAATATATGTATTATTATAAAGAGCTGAATGGGACCAGTTCGCCTATGGCGCAAAAAAGACTGGAGCCGTCCTTGGCTATCTGACCGTCGCGCGCATGCGTCGAGTAGTTACGATTACATGGAGCGCTCGCGTCTGTCGCACACGCAGGCTGCGCACGCAAAGTCTTCCATCTCGCTCCCCCCTTCGGGCAGAAAGAAGCGAGAAACTCAGACCCGAAATTAGCGATCTATCACGATACGTGCTCACCGCCAGTCCCGACCAGCGGGCGACTAACGAGACTTTACTGTACCATTAAGAAGTGAGAAATGTTTAGGATTTCCGAGTTTCTCATCAGATCTTTGCGAAAACGACGCCAATCGATTTCTTATGTTTCGCCGATGAAACTAACACCAAGAACGACGTAATTCTGACCATAATGAAGGAAATTCCATGAAAAATCGAATTATATCATTTGAAGCTGCCTTCGTTAAAAATATTCCCATTTACATGAAATTTGGTATGATTTTCATCGGAAAAACATAAGGAATCCATCGGTGTCACTTCCATATCCATACGATAAAGAATAAAGAATTATGTTATTTCTGAAACAGGTATGAATCCTCCGGCCGACCGCAGGTTGTGGTCTGCAGCGGTTCCAGGTCGGCGCCCAGCTGTCGAGAGTGATAATGTGAAATATTCATTTTAGCGTAAGAAAAGAAATTCTTTATTCTTTATCGTATGGATATGGTAGTGACATCGATGGAATCCTTATGTTTTTCCAATGAAAATCATATCAAATTTCATGTAAATCGGACTATTTTTAACGAAGGCAACTTCAAATGATATAATTCAACTTTTCATGGAATTTACTTCATTATGGTACGAATGACGTCGTTCTTGGTGTTAGTTTCATCGGCGAAACATAAGGAATCGATTGGCGTCCTTTTCGCACAGATCTGACGAGAAATTCGAAAATCCTAGACATTTCTCACTTTTTAATGGTATTCAAACCCCTTGGTGGGTCGAAAGCCATAAAATTTGGTAATGCATTGAAGAGTGTTGTCCTCGCCACGGGGTGCCAGGCGGTATTCTGTAAATATGCTTTATTCTGTAAATAAGCTTTCGAACCAAAAGATTCGAGACTTCGAAGCCGAGCAAGACTTTTCAAGACTTTTAAGCTTCGAATCAAGTTCGAAGCGCTTCGAAGTAGTCGCCTGACATTCAAGACTGATTCGAAGCGCAGGGAACCGCTTCGGAGTCCCATCACTACTCATGGGTATTGTTTCGTCTGTGGGATTGCGAAAAATATCGTGAATGTACCGGCTGAAACCAGGAAGCAGGTATTTATCATGCGAAGATTATATGTTCCTAAAGGAAATCGGTGTTGTCCTGGTCATTTGTTAAAGAACCGTTTGTTTCAAGAAGATGTTCTGAATTTAAGAACACATTCAAATACCAGTATAATCGATACCAAAGAATTAAGAAATTATTTTGAATACCTTTCCGTTAATAACAATTCAAATATTAAAGATACAATAGGTGATTTTACACTTTCGGAAGAGCGGTTGGATGTATTTACTGGTTCAACGTGGGAAAACTTAATAAAACTTCGGGGAATGATGACTTCTTTGAGAAATTCTGAGCAGCGAGATGTCACTCAAGCTATTGTTGTTTTCTTATTCAAATTGCGTACTGGCAATTCAAACAGTATGATAGCTGCAATTCTCGGATTAGAACGCGAGCAACAGGTGTCTGATTTTTGTACGTCCGTCATAAATTCTTTTGAAAAAGATATTCTTCCTTGTTATTTTGGATTCGCGACACTTCCTCGAGAAACCCTAATAGAAGATCAAACGTCACTTGTTACCAAAAAGTTATATAATATAACAGATCAATTAGCACTGATTTTCGATGGAACTTATATTCGGCATCAAAAAAGTTCTAACAATGAATACCAGCGCAAATCATATTCAGGTCAAAAGAAAGTACCCTTGTGTAAACCTTTTACAACTTGCACCACAAACGGCTATGTGGTTGAAGTTCTTGGCCCTTTTTGTGCAAACCAGAATGATGCACAAATTATGAAAATTGCGATGGAAGACCCAAATGGTTTGCAAACCCTTTTAAAACCTGGAGATATTGTTGACCGAGGTTTTCGCGACGTAACAACTTATTTAGAAGAACGCGGTTACAGAGTGCTCATGCCTGCGTTAAAAGGCAGGCGAAATTAACTAACGACTGCAGAATCAAATGCATCCCGCCACGTCACTAAAATTCGCTGGGTAGTCGAGGCAATTCACGGCATCATAGGACAAAAGTTCAAACTTCTTCACCATCAAATGGACAATAAGTTACTCCCAAAAGTTAGTTTATATTGCAGAATAGCGTGCTGTTTAAATAATATGTTCGGAAAACGCTTAAATTCGGACGTAGGTCTTTGTGATGAGATAGTAGAACGAATGTCATCTCAAAACAGCGCTGAGAATTCACTGTCAGTAGAAGTTGAAAATCAACATTGGAACAGGCGAAAGATTCCATTTAATCAGCTATCAGCTAAACGAGCTTCTTGATTTTCGGGAAATGACAGAGAAAGACCTCAAACTTATTTTTACAGGTTCGTATCAATTGTCTCAAGCGATATCATATTTAGCAGAAGTAATGGATGAAGAGAACAACATTAATCTTCGTTATGTTAAAGAGAGAAAGAATATTATTAAATTCGAAGTAAGATCACGACATATTAACAGCAAAACCTACAGACGTTATATTGATTATGCACCAAACTCAATTGGCTATTCCGGAATAAAGCGCTATTGTTGTGAATGTGCAAATGGTAACCGCACCGTCGGGTGCTGTTCACACATAGCTGCAATAATTTATTACTTATCGCATGCTCGGTACCTTTCAAAAATTGTAAGACCTGCAGAAATTCTTAGCAAAATATTCAACAGTTAACACGTGACACCAGTAATTAATGAAGACAGCGATGACGATTGAATACATCAGACACGATTTTTGTTGCTATTCATCCATACTTGTTAAAGGTAAGCGATTTGAAAACCAATTTCACATATTAATATACTGTAGGAATGGTTAAACAATGCCGTAATTGATAGGATACTTGCCAAGAGAAACGGCGGCATAACAAGCAGTCCAAACTCATATTTACGTATATTTCAGGTTAATATGTTTTTCAAATATTCTTAAAACATTTGAAAATAAATATTGATCATTGTGTCGTAAAGTTAGGAAATATATGTAATTAAGGGGGAGACCACTGTCAGAAATCTGGAAATTTTTTTTTACATTTTCTGAAAGACGTACGTTTCAAGAATGCTCTCTCCAAATTTTATGAAGAAATTCGCAAAATTGACGGAGATATGGTGTTTTTCGTGAAGCGGTGTCAAACGCGCGACTGAGCCACGCGGAACTTTGAACGCGTTTTCCCTCAGAATGACATTTTTCAACCGCGTTGACAGTCTACAGAGAAAACTATACGTCCAATTGACATGAGCAAGGACATTTATTGTTCGGAAAACCCGTTGCTATTACGTGACGATCAGCTTTTTTCAATTTTCGACCTGCTTCTATTTTTTTTAGCAACATTTGTCTAATTTTGTACCTGAAAACAGGACTTTTTTTTCAGTGGTCCGCCATTTTGTTATTTTTTACAATTTTGACATTTTCTGATCGTCACGTAATAGAGGCAGGCTTCTAGTTTCTAAATATTACTGTTTTTTTTAATTCCGATTATCCATATGGCCTGGGGACTGTCAACCCGACTAGCATATTTTTGCCGCAGCGCAAATTTTGACGAAGAATATACAGGAAACGGATTTATGAATTTGATTCAAAAAAAAATTTTCTTACCTTTCGATATGTACACTATTGACTATACTAAGCAATACAGTGATTTACTTGCTTTGTTTGGTTGAAATAAATTCCCGAAAACACCCTTACATTTCGGACCGAGACAGTGGTCTCCCCCCTTAACGAAAAAAAAAACTTAGCCTAAGGGGGACTTGGAAGTTCGAGGCCCGAACCTACGTTTAAAAAGTTCGCAGCGGTATAGCAACTCGACACTTTACCGCTGCGCCACAGACGCCGTTGGAAAATACGGTAGATCAGGCCCGTCCAACTTTTGCTCTTGCCCTCCAAGAGCGGCCGCGAGTGGTTGCGAGCTGTTGCGAACGAAGGCAAGAGCGACGGCAAGAGCGGCAGCCGTAAAAGAGTGGGGATAGGTAGCGTTCACAGATTCCCCCTCCAAGAAGGCATTTCGCTCTTGGGCCTGGCTCCGTGGCTCCGAGAGTGAAGAGCAACTCGCGGCTGCTCGCACGAGCAAACCCTTGGACGGGCCTGCGATAGATACTTTACAATGTAAGGCGCAAAACATAGTTTCAAATGAATCGGTTTTTTCAGTTTCTTTAATTCCTACGATGTTTTTCTGTACGTATAAACATTGAAGATCGCATAAAACACTTATTTCGTGAAGCAATTCGACGTATAAGTTACTCTGACACGGAAAAACGACGAAAAAATCGGTTTTTAATTTTATTAACTGCGGCGCACCAAATTGAAAAATCTGAAAAAAATCCAGAACAATAGTAACAATGATACGTACTTACAGTAAAAATATAATTATAGTGCCAAGACTGCTTCGATACACAATCGGCATTTTTCGGCATTTTTTGGCGTTTTTTATTTTTCACAGCTTGGTTTTCAATTTAAAAATCTGAAACAATTCTCTAATATGTGCCCCGATAACAGAAATGCCTCTGATTTGTTTCAAAATTTGTCATCCCCTAGCATAGGAGAAATTCGGCAAAAAC
Organism: Andrena minutula; assembly: GCA_929113495.1. Classification (NCBI taxonomy): domain Eukaryota; kingdom Metazoa; phylum Arthropoda; class Insecta; order Hymenoptera; family Andrenidae; genus Andrena; species Andrena minutula. The sequence continues at coordinate 24,390,816 of OV815996.1, forward strand.
CTGATTTTCTATTTTTGCCCTTTACAACCCTCCGGGTGGAGTTACAATGTTGGAAATTGCCACAAATGTTTCTTTTTTAATAAGCTTTCGAATGATTCATCGTGAGTCGAATTCGGTTCAAGGGCACATTTGACCATCTTAACCGGCTATACCCTTTGTCGAAAATTATGTAAGTAACATGTTTCCTTGATAAGTTCATGAGCCGACAAATCATTGCCAGAAGCCCCCCGCGGACGGTTTACAGACGCTACCGCCGGGGATAGGTCCCTCCAAACACATCTGGGATGGTTATAATCACCAAATAATAACATATTGGCAAACGGAGATTGACTAAACCAGGACCGTTCAAGGGTTTGCTCGTGCGAGCAGGCGTGAGTTGCTCTTCGCTCTCGGAGCCACGGAGCCAGGCCCAAGAGCGAAATGCCTTCTTGGAGGGGGAATCTGTGAACGCTACCTATCCCCACTCTTTTACGGCTGCCGTTCTTGCCGTCGCTCTTGCCATCGTTCGCTACAGCTCGCAACCACTCGCGGCCGCTCTTCGAGGGCAAGAGCAAAAGTTGGACGGGCCTGGACTAAACACCTCGTCGACGCAGGTGCAGTGCTCGGAGTATTTTATTACTCTCAATGCCGGGGGAATGTATCGCGATAATCGGCAATCGACCACCCCCTTCCCTTAAATAGACGAATGGGTTTCCTTGTACGGACCCAACGAAATGGGTCCAGTCAGAAATCCGACCATTCAGTAAGGAAAGACACATTCCAAGCGTCGCCAAAATGGTTGTGCATTCGAACAATAGATCCCTTTTAACAATGTCCTGATTTCCACCAGTCCCTTTTTCCAAATTGAGAGTGTCGCCATGATGGCTCCACCTGATATCACATTTCCCAAACACCCCCTTTTTCCAAATTCCTTAGGCTGCTCGCCTACCTTACCTCCAGTAGTTAAGTTAAGGGAGTGTCCTGCTTTATAAGGTCCAAAAAATCGATTTTTTCACGATTTTTTTTGAAAGGGAAAGGAACAATTGATCTTCGTAAACTTTTAGATACTTTTAGAACCTTTTAGAAACTTTTAATAGTGAAGAGCATAAGCTTTGGTTTAATTGAATAGGCCGCACGGTTTTTTTGTTATCACGCCCGCCAATTTTAAAGAATCGTAAAAATGAAAACTGGAAAAATCGCGCTTTAAAGTTTTCGGTAGGAGAAAATATTAATTATTGGTTACTTACACCAGTGATCTGCTAATCAGCTATTCCTGCCCCATATAATAGTCCTTCCGCCTGTTCAAAAACTCATTTTCTCGTATTTGCTCAATCCTACGAGCCGTACGAGCCTCCTTACTGTTGTATGTTTGGCGTTAGTCTTCCCGCGCGAGTCGCTGCGCATCAGTGGTATCGGCGAACGTTTTGCACTTACTGAACTCGATCGCGTTATTTACTTGTTTTGAATTTCTGGAATATTCGGTTTCTCGAAGTGTCAATAAACACGAATTGGTCCCGCATGCTCGCGAATCTGCCAGTAGCACCGATGCAACGATTCACGGTGGTGAGAGATTCTCGTGCGTTCGCGATCTTTTGCTCGCGGTCGATCGCTACAATTCTCTACGTTCAACTTATAAAATCTCTAACTCACTCTGCTCTAAGACTATTCTGTACTATTACACTGCACAACTCTGCCGTTTTGATTGTCTTTAAAAGTAATGATCGACGAATGGGGACGCGTCAAAGGGTGAAGCACGCGCCCGTGTCCGGCCGAGCGCTCGCACAGATGCTCGCCGCTTCCCTGCTCTCGGTTCCGTATTTTTAAAAATACTTCGAATTGGCCGCTATAACTTCGTGAATACATTCTTGGTTAGTTTATCTATCGGTTTAGACAATAAAAAAAAATCGATTTTTTGGACCTTATAAAGCAAGACACTCCCTTAAATACCGGTCCTAAACCAAGGGATAGGGCAGTGGCAAACCTCAGACCAGTAAGGTCACAACGCCGTCAAAGAGAAGGTATACCAAGAGGTGACACTCCTAGGCGGTATCTTTGAAGTTCTTCCGTTGGCTTATCCCTTTAAATTGGTTGTATAGGCAGCTGTATATCTTCGTCTTACTATCGCCTCTTGTTAATCAAGTCTCTCTCCGACTACCGAATGGACATTTAAATTGGTTGTGGATTTCGTCTCTCTCTAAAACTGGTTTCTTCGTCAGAGTGTCGCCTCTTGGTATACCTTCTCTTTGACGCCGTTCCGAACAATCATCGTAAAAACTTATAAATTGTACCAGTTATATCAATAAAGAGTTAGTAGTTACAAATTCGGAGTTACCTCGACGACAAATGTAAACAGCTCCCAGTATAATAGAAAGAGGCAATGCATCGACTCTGACAAAGAGCTGTTCAATGATATCGCAAGAAGTATAAATACGTGAGCACTGGAAGGATTTTCTGACAGCAATCAGTACCCCGCCTCCTCGCGGGTACATGATAGATATTTGAGATGGGTTTTGGAGGTGGACTGGTGTACCCCAGGATATATGGTGAGGGAGGAATTGCAGAGGGATAGGTTGAAAGGTAGGGCGGGTTTAAGGGCATGGGGTTATGAGAGGAAGCTGGAGGAGGGGCAAGGAGCGGAATTAGCTAGGATGTGCTAGGAAGAGATAAAGGGTAGGGCAAAGAGGGGTAAAGTTCTGGGGGGGGGGGTGGTATAGAGAAAAGGAGGGGTTTCGTTGAGGAGAGGGGGTGGAGAGTGGTGGGGCTGCAAAGAATAAGAGAAATGGGGAAATGAGGGGAGAGGAGTTAGTAAGTAGGGAAAACAAACTGCAGGAGACGGAGAGATGGGAAAGGATTAGGGAATCGAAATTTAATAGGTGGTATGGAGCGATAAAGGGGGTAGGGGTGCCGGGTTATTTGAAGAAGGGCTGGGGGAAAGTAGGTGGAGAAGGGTGGCGAGCTTTAGATTGGGGTGCCAGATGAGGGGAGGTAGGTACTGGGAGGAAGAGGAGAAGAGGAAATGTTGGGTTTGTGCATAGGGGGATGAGACATGGGAACATGTGTGCGAGGAGTGTACCGGGTGGGGAGACGGGAGGGGGTGGTAGGAAGTAGTGGGAGAGGTAATGGATGACGAGGGAGGGGGAGAGGAATGGATGAGAAGAGTGGAAGAGTGAAGAGTTGGTTGAATGGGAGGAAGAATGGCAAAGGAATGAGAGTGAGATGCGGGGAGCGGAAGCGGGGGTCAAACGGTAGGGATGGGAGGTGCGGCGATGCGTGCGTGGCGGAGGGTGCGAGCGGGCGGGAAGTAGGTTAAGATAGTTTTTAAGAGCGGGCGACTAGGCTAAGATAGATTTAAGGGCTAAGTGTAAGAGGAGGAGGGAGACAGTTTGTAATCCCCAAGGGGACACAAAATAAAGTATACTACACTACCCCGCCTCCTCTAGAGTAATCACTGGATCTCAGGTTTCTGTCAAAACGGAAGACTGTGTAATCAGTTAATCCAAGTTCCTCTGAAATAATATCGCTGTTTAACCATGTCTCAACTAAGATTATTGCGTCATACCGACAGCTGATGCAAGCCACAGTAATCTTATAACAGTGGTCGACTGTTAAGCAAGGTAAGTTAGTAGATACATGGAATAGATATGAATTATTAATATTAATCTCATTAAATAGAGGAATGTTTCTACTTTCAAACTCACATTGGTTCTTGGTGATATGTAAATTCAATTGAGTGTATTACTTCAAATATCTGAACATGAGGTGTGGGGTAATACCAGCTACAAGTGAGGGGTAATTTCAGGCAGCTTTTAATATTGCTATTTTTTCTGGCGTAGATACCACATACAATTCAGATATTTTTTACAAAAAAAGTAGAGCATGATATTTGCTCCTTTTGGAAAGAATTCAGAAAAGGTGATGAAATGTGGTTCCGGTGCACAGTATGTGATCAATGGGCACATGAAGAATATTCAGGGTGGGATACCCCTGAAGAATGAACTTGTGATATATGTACTAATTAATTTTAAAATAAAAAAATACAATTTTTTTATTAATTTAACAGTTTTCCTATCTCTTTTATAAAGAAAAATCATGGCCCCACTACAGTAATGCCTCGTTAGAATCCTGACGATCGGGGCTGGCGGCAGGACACTAACGCGATGCGGACACCATTCCCTTACAGTAGTATATGCTCTAACAAGGGGACCTTACAGTTGTGGACATCGCTTTTGGAACGACACTATATAGGGGTCGTAGTACTCATGTAGTATGAAAATACCATTTCGGCTTTTTGCATGGTGGGCCTTCGTTTTCGAGATATTTTGATTTAAAGTTTTTAACGTACGGAGTAATAAAGATATATCTTCCATTTATAGTAACCTATACCCAAGAAGGTTCCGTGGCTACAACGGTAGCGCGTCAGATGACTTCCGGTTTGAATCGTGTGCAAGTCAGACGTATACGGTGAACCTCCTCAAGTTTTTAAGCATAATTGCTGATATTGCGGGTTGATAAAAGGATTATAAACCATCGAATTTGAAAGTGGTGTCGCGAGTGATTTTCGTTCAATAAAATCTGGCTCCGGTAATGTCCGGGAGGCCCCCGTGTACTATCGGGGGCAATGTCGCAACCGCCTCAGGGCGCGAAGCGCCGTATTTCTGCGATTGCTGGGGGTAAAGAAAATATCTCACCGGATTCTCTTATTAAGCCCAGACAGTCTAAAACGCCAAAGCTGAACTCTCTGCAGCTTGATAAATTATATAAAGATTTTCGAAAAGAGAACAATTTAACCTCCAAGATACAGGTTAAACCTAACCTTAAAGTTTCGCGCAAGCATGGCCCGGCTCCATCTTCAGCAGTCTTCCAACAGGTTGCGGATGCATCGCAACCAAGTACATCATCGACGGCGGAATGGATACATCCCAAAAAAACTGTCAAAATTGATGGTAAACCCCAAGAAGAGCAAACATCATTAAACGAAGAAAACCGATTCCACATTCTCGCTGAGAACCAAGACATGGATATTGAGGACAACGCTCAGTTAAGTGTGCCCCAAGATAACGCAGCAACAAAGAAGACGATCAGGCAGCCACCAGTATATACGATAAGCACTAATATAAATTCGCTAATTAATACAATAACAGCTACTGACATACCTAAATCAGCATTCCTTATCAAAGGAATTAGCAAGGAAAACCACATCATCTACACACAGTCTGCGGTGCATTATAAAGCAATAACAGATGTGCTATTAGAAAAAAAAATTCAATATTATACCTACACCCCAAAAGAATTAAAACCTAAATCGATATTGTTAAAAGGAATTAGAGGTAACTTCGATATTGAGAAAATAAAACAAGAAATACTGAATCTAAACACTCCTGGAATAGAGATTACTAACCTCTCCAAATTTGTATTTGACAAGTCGCAACCAGATAAATTTCACCACCTATTACAACTATCTCACAATAGCAATACGAAAGAATTATTTAAAATAAAAACGATAGCATTCCAGAGAGTTCGATGGGAACATTTAAGGAGACCTGCCATATTCCAATGCCGGAAGTGTCAAAGACTGGGTCATGCCAGCAAGAATTGTTTCCTGCAATACAGATGCGTCAAGTGCGCTAACAACCATGAACCAGGAAAATGCCCCATCACAAAAGAGAACGACAGACTACAATTAAAATGTACCAATTGTGGCCAGGAGAGACACCCTGCTTCCTATAAAGGGTGTCCTTATATCAAATTCGCCATGGATCAGAAGAAACAGTCTAAAACAGCAAAAATACATTCATCTTTGAGGAGCATCAACAATATAGCAGCATCAATCCGAAGTGATACTACCTTTGCCCAGGCGACCGCTAGAGGAGTGCACGGATATCCCCCTCTCTTCACACCAAAGAAGCCATCGCCCACACCCATTACACCACAAGAAGCTGGTCCATCTTCATACTCAAGGGATCACCATTATCATCAAACCTACCAACAATCGACCACGCAACCCCCCTGGGTGATTGATTTAAAAAAAGAATTAACTGAACTAGTCACTGACCAATTCAAAACAGTAGCAGCTAGAGTGGCTGAAAATGCCCACAAGATTGACTTCATTCTTAGCACTTTACATTCTGAATAAAATGCCCATAAACTCACACATTATTAAACAAATTAGAATAGCGGCAATTAACGTAAATTCGTTAATAGCTAACCATCGCAGATTTGAACTAGTTCACTTTGCCAATGAGTACAATCACGACGTGATATTCTTATCGGAAACCAAACTTAACTCTAGTCATGTTGTTTCTTTCAAAGATTATAATATCATTAGAAGGGACAGACCTCATGCAGTCCAAGGGGGTGGCACTGCTATTCTTATTAAGAGAGGTCTGCCTTTTGAAATAATTGATTATCCGTCCTCATCTACAAATGAGATACTTGAATACGCTATTATTCAGGTCAGTATTAGCAACAATGTTAATTTATTCCTAGTAAGTATTTACGCCAGAAACGACAATAGAAACCTCTTCATCAACGAAATAAATGTGCTATTCCAAAGCCTTAGACTAAACGAGGATAATAACTTTTATATTATTGCTGGGGATCTCAACGCAAGACGCAAAGCCTGGGGCGATCGTGCCGATAATCAACGTGGCAAATATGTACGCCAATGGGCATCTGCGCATGATATGTACTACAAATTAAGGTTAATCACCCCAGCATTTCCTACTTTTAAGCCGGCTCGGACCTTCCTCGATGTCTGTCTGGCCGATTCGAGATTGATATGGCTCAATGACCTGGGTAATAGGGCGCAAACGCTTCCATATGACAGCGACCACGAGGCCATTTTCTTGACTTTTGAGCTCCAGAATGACGCCGGCATTGTTGTGGGTAGGGCTGAGAAAGGCCATAGATATAACTATAAGTCTACCAAATGGGACAAATTTAAGGGAAGGGTTGCAGAGTTACACGAACGTAACATACCGGACGACGTTAACTTGTCGATAGCAGATATCGATGACCATATCCGGTATATTAATGACATCATTGAGCGGTCGGTTGCATCAACGGTACCGATGTTCAAACACTCGGATAGTGTTAATAAATATCTGAATAGCAGAATCAGAAAGCTCCAAAAAACAAAAGTAAAGTCGTATCCTTGCTTCATAAGTTGCATATCGTGGACCCTTCGGCGCGACTGGAGTTGACCAAAGTAGCCAAAGCCACGCTAAAAAATCTATCTAAAGCCTTACAACGCGAGTTTAAAGTAGTAATAGAGAAATACTGGGTCAACGCAATCAAGAACATTGACTTCAGAAAACCTGATAATTTTTTTCCCAAAATCAATGCTTTCTTCAGGCCAAAACAATTTTCTAACATCGGTAACATTCACGTAAAAACGGATAATGACTCAATTCTCATGAGAAGTGGAGTTGATCTTACGAACCCCAATAAAATAGGGGACGAATACATTTTCACGAGCCGTTCCGATAAACTTAACATTATTGGTGCATATTATGATTATGAATCTATTAATTCTCCGCGCTTTCTTAATACTAATACGCGTTTTAAGCAAGTGGTCGATGCTCGGATCGAACCACTTAAACTCGAGTTTGACGCTGATAGGGAACAAGACGTGACGTTGGTGCGGTTCGGGACCAATAACCCTGCTTCCAATCCGGTGCTTGTGAATAATGCCCTGCAACCCTTCTGTAGCCCGTTGTCTCTGGACTATACGCTTAGGAATTTGCCAAATAAAACCTCATCTGGCCTCGACGGAATTCCTCCGATCGTTCTAAAGCACTTACCGACGAAATTGATATGTGATCTGGTGGTGATCTTCAACAACGCGATCAATAGAAGCTATTTTCCAAAAGCATGGAAAGAAGCGAAAGTCTTGCCGATTCTAAAAAAAGGGAAAAATCCCCTCGACCCCGCTAGCTATCGCCCTATTAGCTTAACACCCAGCTTAAGCAAGGTGTTTGAATCGATACTTAACGACACTCTGGTGGAATTCTGTAGAGCGAACAAGGTAGTCCCGGATAGCCAGTTCGGTTTTAAGCATCATCACGCCACGACTCACGCCATCCATAAGATATTAGCGGACGTGAACACTCAGGTGGCCAGGAGTCAGTTGGTGGGCGCCGCTCTCCTGGACCTTGAGAAGGCGTTCGATTCAGTTTGGCTGAACGGACTTCTGTTCAGATTGGATAAACACAACTGCCCACGATGGCTTATCCACATGATTTGGGAGATGATTAGTGGCAAATCCTTCGTCACTTGGGATGGCGTCGGTCTGTCGTCGCTCAGGTTTGCAATCGAGGAAGGTCTACAGCAGGGGACTGTCAACTCCCCATTGTTATTCAATATTTTTATTAGTGAACTACCTAGGCTATTTAACTTTAATGAACCCGGGCAGCCATCTATGTTATCGTTTGCAGACGATATCGTGGTTTATTTGTCCGGCAATAGGGTGAACCGCATTCGCGATGGTCTTGAAGCGGCAGTCGACAAAATAAATGGTTACTTTTCGGCTTGGAACCTGAGGTTAAACCCTAGCAAATGTGAAACCATATTGTTTCGCAAGCCTCTGGTCAACTTGACTTCTAAGGCCAAAGCAGGGAGCAAGGACTTTCAGATATCAACGCTTATGCCAGGCACCAACACCAAAACCCAAATACCTCACAAGAAGGTAGTCAAATACCTGGGTGTCCATGTTGATTACCTTCTCAGGGGAAATAAACACATCGACATCCAGGTGGAAAAAGCTACCAATGCGTTTCTTAGCAATAGTAGAATATTCCGTAATAAATACTTATCAGCGAAAACAAAAACAATACTATACATGCTCTTGGTACGACCAATTTTTTCCTATGCAATTCCGGTTTGGTGGAACTTCAACCACACGAACGCAGAAAGACTTCACTGTCTTGAGCGTAAGTGCCTACGAGCCTGTCTTGGACTCTATAGATCTCGGAGCTCTGATTGGCAACACTACGTTGCGAATCAATTAATTTACAACAAGGCTGAAATTCCCCGTATAGATAACTTCTTAATCAGGATCACAAGAGATTATTTTTTTGCTAAACTGCCTGGCATCCCCAACGAGCTTCTGAAGGTCATTGCTGTTCAGGATGACGTGACTGCTGCTAGAGAGATGGCGTCGGGGTACATTGTCCCACAGACATTTATGAGCTGCGACAATTGGGGCCTCATCCAAGATGCCCTTAACATCCCTTGGTTATACCACTGGCGGCGAAATAAGGCCAACAAGAGAATCGCGCTCTCCCTGACTGAATCGTTATTTGATGATAGTAAATTTAAGTACTCAAAAAAGATACCCGAAAGGGATCATAACGACTTCCACAGACTCATGTTCCGTAAATACTGGTGGCTTGATGGCTCCAGTGCTCATATACCAGAACTCCAAGCCCGTTGGCAGTCCCGTAGGGACCTATTATAGTGCAATATCTCACCAAAGACATAGTCCCTATTGGGAAAATTTTTCTTTTTGTAAATAGTGTACATAGCTTATTAGTTTTTATACTTAGAAGTAAGCTCTTTTTCCTTCTATCTCTCTTTTCGTCCTTTTTTCCTTTTCATCAGAGAGTTTTTGTGGTTTTTTTTACATTTTTTGGGCATTTTTTCACATTAAACCATGGCATCGCTATGCCTCCGACGGCAATTCAATTACGAACACTTACCTTTAGTATTATTTATAATATAAGTTAACCGAAAATGTGAAGCTTCAAGTTCTGGAGGCGCCAGACAAGTAGCGTTTTTTTTTTTAGTTGTACTGCGACACAGCTGTTTGGCAATTTTTTTATGTTTATTGGTGCTATATTCTTAATTATGAATGTACAAAACACATGTCCTGCAATAAACACTTTTTCAAAAAAAAAAAGTAGCGCGTCAGATTGTCATGCGGGCAGTCCGGGGTTCAAGTCCCCTGCAACTGCTATGACATTTTTTTATTTTTTTTTTTAAACAGTTTTTCCCGTGGAAATATATTTTGTGAATATTACATATTATATAGTGCGTTACATATTACTCTTCGCAAATTTTAAGGTATTCGACCATTCTTTTGAGCAGGTATAAGACCACCCTTACGGCCAGAAGTAACGGTTATTTCACTTTACCTGTTCGACAATCGCAGGCGTCGAAAGTTTCGGAATGAAATATTTTCGCAGTACAAAAATATGAAAGCACCGGTGAAAGAGACGATTAGAATAACATGTTATGTTATAAATGGATTTTCAACCTTAAAATTTGCGTAGAGTAAAATTTAACGCACTATATAATATATAATATATGTATCATTTAATTTTCGGCTAACCTCAGTAATGAACGAAATAAACTTCCAGCAATTGAATGTAGTATTGTGTGCGCGTTACGATTATTAATATGTATTATGATATAATGTCTTTTGCTGCGAGGGATCGCACCGTAGTATAGTGCGCAACGGTAAGTAGAATAATAAATTCTATACAAGAAATAGTGTGTGACTTCGAATCACGATTCTGTTTGCATCTTAACCTCTACACATTTCTGTTTTGATGTAAAAATACTAATAAATCTACAGGGTGTCCCAAAAATGTGGGCATTTCCTTAAAGGGTGTGATTCTGGGGGTGATTGCAAACAACTTTTTCCTTTGCGAAAATGCTCTCCGATGTTTCGTTAACGAGATATTAATAAAAAGCACCGACCAATCACAGCGCGAGTCTGACGGTCGAGTTCCCGCGCTAGCGTGGCTACGAGCCGCGCTGCGACTGCGAGGAAGCAACTCGGCATGCATCGAAGCAACTTTCGTAGAATGGCAAATGAAAAAGACGTAACAAATAAAATCGAACATGTTGTCATGGTTTGTTCGTCATTTAAAGTGAATAAAGGATAAATGGATGAAAATCACGTGTAACGTAAAAAGACGAATACGTAGTTTTTTTTTAGAAGATTCGAAAATAATAATTATTTGAAGTGGGAGGATAAGGAATACGTAAATTTCCTTGTGTTAATAACGTAGCCACGAAAAGGTAATGTAACAGGAAATTAACGAAAGGTGATAGTCGTTCATTATTGTGATAAAAATCCGTAATTCAATAACGGCCAGCACTGTTGGTGGTAACGAATAAGTCTGTTTAAAAAGCCCGAATAAATGTTATCGTACGGGAATTTAGAGAATTATCGCCGGAAATAAGCCACCGCTTGCGTTAAATTTAAAAATGAATTATCACCAATAATGTAATTAAAACTCACCCTTGTTGGAAATTCACCTGCAACTTGAAAATCTGTGTCACAGGGTCACCGAACCGATCGTGGTCATCGATGGACGTGCTGCGTGCACAGCTGGTCCCAGGTATCGTTACATTCCCACTACCCAAAGTTAAGGGTCGCAATGTCAGGTGCCTCCAGGTCAACGTACCGAATATTCACTTCACTGCACGGCTACTAACACTGATCACTTTATTTATTTTTTATGGAACGTGTTGTTCCTACGTTTTAAAAATTGGTGGCCCCGAAAAGGGCCGATTGTTATTAGTTTAAAAATTGCTCCACATGGCGACCGTCATTGTCCACGCATGCCTCGGCGCGGAGAATTATTTGTCGCTGGACGGCCTGTAGTGTTTGCGGCGTTATGTTGGCCACCGCCGCGTGGATAAGTGCAATTGCCTCTTCAGGAGTGTCCACCGGCTGACGATACACCTCACTCTGAAATGATTGTTGTACAACAAATACAAAACGTAAGTAAAAAAAAAGAATACCTATCTACAACAGGAATAAGTAAAGAGTAACAACAATAATCAAATTACCTTCAGGTAGCCCCAGAAGAAAAAATCCAGCGGATTCATATCCGGTGACCGTGGGGGCCACGCAACGTGGGCCTCTCGTCCGCCGCGGCCGATCCACCTGTCCTGAAAGGTTTCACCTAAATAAGCGCGGACATTATCGGCGTAATGTAGCCCAGCTCCGTCATGTTGGTAGTACATGTTCTGTCGGATCTCATATGGAATATCGTCCATAAGATCCGGCAGAACATGTTCTAAAAACATTTATACGCTGGGCCGTCCAGCCTGTCTGGCAGAATGTACGGCCCAACGATAAATTCGCCACAAATGCCGGCCCATAGGTTGATCGACCAACGGACTTGTGCTGCACATGGACGAAGCGCTAGGGGATTTTCGTCGCTCCACACATGCATATTGTGGAAATTGAAGCAAACTTCTCTGTTGAAAATTGCTTCATCCGTCCACAATATGTATTTGGTGAACGACGGATTCCTTAGCACTTCTCCCAACAGCCACCTGGAATATTGAATCCGCAGGATGTAATCCCCGGCGTGCACCCGTACATATTTGTACGGATGCAACCTGCGATCCTTGAGGATTCGGTGTATCGTCGTCCTGCTGATACTAGAACAAAATGCAAGAACATCCACTATTAGATAACATTTTTTTCTTAATTAATAATTGCTGCAGTTATTTTGAACTGTCACTTACTCTAGGCGACGGCTCAAGACGCGCACACTGATAGTTGGGTTGGATTCAACGGCGTCGAGGATTCGCTCGATGGTGCCCAGATTTCGCGCTGTTGCGGTTCTGCCCACCTCGCTGCCTCGCGGCATCATGGACCCCGTCGAGTATAGCCGCGACGCTACCCGGCGAAATGAATCCTTGCCTGGAGTTTCTATGTCAGGATATTCTAGCGCAAATGCTCGCGCAGCAGCACTTGCGTCCCCTTTGTTCCGGGCGTACACCCAGAACATCCTGTAGTATTCTTGGGCCGTGTACATTTCTGCGACGCGATTGCTAGCTGACTGACAGGATTTTTTCCAAGCAACTTCCGCTACCCCCAAGTAGCTTCTCTGGTTCCATTCTGAGTTAACTCCCACCAGGGCAAGAGGCTTTCGGTAAAAAGAAGCCAGCACATTTTCGGAACACGTGTTTTGCAGTAGTGCAACGAACACTTTCACAAAAGCCGCGGTCCGTCCTTCTACTGCCAATGTACCCATTGCTTTGAGATAGAAAACTTGGGGTCCGATTGGCCCCAAACTAACCCATCTGCCCTGCATCCCGCCTAAATGGCCACTGTCCTGAGGAGGCCCTCTTCACAGCAATATCTCCACCCCAAGGTCCACCTTCCCTCGCACGGAATACGTCGACGCGTGCTTTTGTTTTGAAATTCAAGCGCGTTTTAAGACACGAGAGATAAGCAGGCCCGATTGGTTAGTTTGGGACCAATCGAATTTCAAGCCTACCTTCCCTCGCACAGAATACGTCGACGCGTGCTTTTATTTTGAAATTCGAGCGCGTTTTTATACTCGAGAGATAAGGGATCCGTCTTTAATTTGAAGGTAGGACGAAGCAGATCGGACCACACGCAGTCAGCGGACTACCCCTTCTCTTTCTGTGTCTTTCCGCGAGGCGTATTGATGTTGGATAATACTCTGTAATGAACTCAGGGTATCGGAAAGGGGAAACAGGAATGGTATGCATTTTCTTCTTTATAGCAACTCGAAGACTGTCTCTTCCCTTCGGACCCTTTCGAACCGATACACATGGGGTCTGTTTTCTATCTCAAAGCAATGGGTACATTGGCAGTAGAAGGACGGACCGCGGCTTTTGTGAAAGTGTTCGTTGCACTACTGCAAAACACGTGTTCCGAAAATGTGCTGGCTTCTTTTTACCGAAAGCCTCTTGCCCTGGTGGGAGTTAACTCAGAATGGAACCAGAGAAGCTACTTGGGGGTAGCGGAAGTTGCTGGAAAAAATCCTGTCAGTCAGCTAGCAATCGCGTCGCAGAAATGTACACGGCCCAAGAATACTACAGGATGTTCTGGGTGTACGCCCGGAACAACGGGGACGCAAGTGCTGCTGCGCGAGCATTTGCGCTAGAATATCCTGACATAGAAACTCCAGGCAAGGATTCATTTCGCCGGGTAGCGTCGCGGCTATACTCGACGGGGTCCATGATGCCGCGAGGCAGCGAGGTGGGCAGAACCGCAACAGCGCGAAATCTGGGCACCATCGAGCGAATCCTCGACGCCGTTGAATCCAACCCAACTATCAGTGTGCGCGTCTTGAGCCGTCGCCTAGAGTAAGTGACAGTTCAAAATAACTGCAGCAATTATTAATTAAGAAAAAAATGTTATCTAATAGTGGATGTTCTTGCATTTTGTTCTAGTATCAGCAGGACGACGATACACCGAATCCTCAAGGATCGCAGGTTGCATCCGTACAAATATGTACGGGTGCACGCCGGGGATTACATCCTGCGGATTCAATATTCCAGGTGGCTGTTGGGAGAAGTGCTAAGGAATCCGTCGTTCACCAAATACATATTGTGGACGGATGAAGCAATTTTCAACAGAGAAGTTTGCTTCAATTTCCACAATATGCATGTGTGGAGCGACGAAAATCCCCTAGCGCTTCGTCCATGTGCAGCACAAGTCCGTTGGTCGATCAACCTATGGGCCGGCATTTGTGGCGAATTTATCGTTGGGCCGTACATTCTGCCAGACAGGCTGGACGGCCCAGCGTATAAATGTTTTTAGAACATGTTCTGCCGGATCTTATGGACGATATTCCATATGAGATCCGACAGAACATGTACTACCAACATGACGGAGCTGGGCTACATTACGCCGATAATGTCCGCGCTTATTTAGGTGAAACCTTTCAGGACAGGTGGATCGACCGCGGCGGACGAGAGGCCCACGTTGCGTGGCCCCCACGGTCACCGGATATGAATCCGCTGGATTTTTTCTTCTGGGGCTACCTGAAGGTAATTTGATTATTGTTGTTACTCTTTACTTATTCCTGTTGTAGATAGGTATTCTTTTTTTTTACTTACGTTTTGTATTTGTTGTACAACAATCATTTCAAAGTGAGGTGTATCGTCAGCCGGTGGACACTCCTGAAGAGGCAATTGCACTTATCCACGCGGCGGTGGCCAACATAACGCCGCAAACACTACAGGCCGTCCAGCGACAAATAATTCTCCGCGCCGAGGCATGCGTGGACAATGACGGTCGCCATGTGGAGCAATTTTTAAACTAATAACAATCGGCCCCTTTCGGGGCCACCAATTTTTAAAACGTAGGAACAACACGTTCCATAAAAAATAAATAAAGTGATCAGTGTTAGTAGCCGTGCAGTGAAGTGAATATTCGGTACGTTGACCTGGAGGCACCTGACATTGCGACCCTTAACATTGGGTAGTGGGAATGTAACGATACCTGGGACCAGCTGTGCACGCAGCACGTCCATCGATGACCACGATCGGTTCGGTGACCCTGTGACACAGATTTTCTAGTTGCAGGTGAATTTCCAACAAGTATGAGTTTTAATTACTTTATTGGTGATAATTCATTTTTAAATTTAACGCAAGCGGTGGCTTATTTCCGGCGATAATTCTCTAAATTCCCGTACGATAACATTTATTCGGGCTTTTTAAACAGACTTATTCGTTACCACCAACAGTGCTGGCCGTTATTGAATTACGGATTTTTATCACAATAACGAACGACTATCACCTTTCGTTAATTTCCTGTTACATTACCTTTTCGTGGCTACGTTATTAACACAAGGAAATTTACGTATTCCTTATCCTCCCACTTCAAATAATTATTATTTTCGAATCTTCTAAAAAAAAAACTGCGTATTCGTCTTTTTACGTTACACGTGATTTTCATCCATTTATCCTTTATTCACTTTAAATGACGAACAAACCATGACAACATGTTCGATTTTATTTGTTACGTCTTTTTCATTTGCCATTCTACGAAAGTTGCTTCGATGCATGCCGAGTTGCTTCCTCGCAGTCGCAGCGCGGCTCGTAGCCACGCTAGCGCGGGAACTCGGCCGTCAGACTCGCGCTGTGATTGGTCGGTGTTTTTTATTAATATCTCGTTAACGAAACATCGGAGAGCATTTTCGCAAAGGAAAAAGTTGTTTGCAATCACCCCCAGAATCAAACCCTTTAAGGAAATGCAGCATTTTTGGGACACCCTGCATATTTCCAGGTAGTAACCAAGCTGATCAAAATGTGTGTTCCGACCTGGCAGATGTAATCGGAATACTCAAATACATTTTTATAAATTTTGCCAGGTTTTTATATTTGTCCATATACATATCAATTTCTGAAGAACTTGAAATGGTATTATCATTATCTTGATTATTTTCATTAATCGATATATTTCCAGTCTTGTTGTGAATAGAGTCTATAATTATATTTTTAATGTGCTATCTTCTAATGTTAAATCTTTGCTTCTAGGATCAAGAAAACAAGCAATTTGATGGGCACTGTAACTATATGAATGTATATCGAATCTACGAGCAGGGGATGTGACGTTACGAAATTGTTACGTTCAAAAGTTGCATGTTCGAATGTAATTACATCAAATCATTAGCATCAAAGGATTTAAGGCCTCTGGCTGCAGACAACTGAGTTAATTTAAATTGTCATCTTAATATTATTTTTATCATTTTAGTTCGGTTGTTAAGCAGTTGGGTTTTTTAAATTTTTTGAATTTTTTTAAAATGTCCTTAAATTCTTTAGCTTATACAGTGTCCCAATTATTGTGTTTTAAATGATTATTAATTAAGCCATGGATGATTAGCAGAACTAAGGAAATAGTTACCTTAGTTTCAGAACATAATTCTGTGGTCACTAAATTGAATCGTTTTAAAATTAATATTTAATTTGGTTCCGTTTCTATTGTTAATATTTAATTTGTTACGTTTCGGTTTTTTACAGGACCGTCACACATACTGCACGTTGAATTCCATCGGGTCGGATAGGATTGAATTAACTTCTGTTCTGGTACATTCAGTTCCTTCTGGGCGTCTTGCAGTGCAGAAGTCGCCAAATTGGAATGATTAAAATGTTGCACTATTTTACTGCCTTTCTTTATCATAACTGACAATTTTTCAACTGTATCAGGGGCGTCTTTTGTAGCTAACTGCAAAGTATGTGCAGCACACAAAACGCTGTATTTTAAATTATTTAATAAATTTGAATTGTCATGTTCTAGAGCAGTTAATTTATTTGTAATATTGTAATGTTACAATCTTCCTGCATTCCCATTTCCTATTATAACGGCTGTGACATTTGCGGCGGTACGTCGTCCCTCTGGCCTCTATATCATGCGAGGAAAATATAAAGTTTTTTATCTCTAAATTATCTGTTATAAAATGCGTCGTTGGGGATAAATAGGAATCTTACGATTGGGATGGCCAAAGTTTTTTATCTACCATAAGGCATGTAGCATAGAGCCCTTAAAACAGTTTCTTCACTTACATTATAATTTCGCCCCAAAAAATCTGAAACATACATCTGATTTTCATGCCTCCAAGATGGCCGTTTAAATTAAATAAATAAATTAAATAATAAATTAAATAAAGATACCCGCTTAAAGTTTAAAGCTTAAACCTAGCTTCTGCTTTTTGTTAAAGCAATTGTAGACAAATTGGAATGATTAACCCTTCGTGGGCACACGGCACCTTCTTTCTCACTCAATTATATATTATGTGCAGCATAAGAAATGCTGTATTTGCAGCCATACATACATTAGATGCATTGTCATGGACCATGGCGTTCACTCTACTGCTAATATTCCATTCTCTATTATATGATGGCTAAATTCTCCCCCCGAAAGACGATCTTCCATGAACTGTGTGCAAACTGTATAATTTTTTCTCTCGATACCTGGAGTATGCGCCCTAGTAGAGGATAGAAATTGTATATAAAACAATGAAATTAAATATTTGTAAATATGAACCATGAGAATGAGATTTGTTGTTGGTTTAAATACAAACAAATGTATTTAATGTATTTAACAATAAAATATAAAAAATTGGAATCCTCATTTCAAACTAATAAACGTGCTGTTTTATTTATTTCTGAAATAAATTTTTTTATCTTAAATCTTACTAAAGACGGCGGAAGGCCCGCTAAACAGATCTAGCCGCAACAAACTCCGACAAGTGATGTGAACGAAAACCCAAAACCAGTGCATTTTCCTAGGATTTTCCGAGTTTTACTTTGCATCGACTGAGGGAGTTGGTTGTGATTCGATAAGAGTGCATCAATGCCATGTCTACATATTTTAATCTATATTTTCCGAATGGGACGATTACGGTATCCATGACTCCTCTATTCTTAAGCTTTCCAATGGTGTATCATACTCCCCAGTGGGAAACCTTATATCGAGCTTTTAACAACATTGAATGATAAAAGTTACGTCAGATTCGGGCTTCTACAGTAATAACATGGCTTATTTAAATATAAAGACACACTAATAGGGACAGGCACTGCAATAGGGCGAACTACCCTATTATAAGTGCAAAGGACGTTGACAGTTCGCAATTTTCACATTCTGCAGAATGTGATCTGCGGACAATACCACATTTAATTGCTTATTCCGATGGAATAAGCCACCCGATGGAAGAGGTCACCACTTTCCCGTAGTTTCCATCGAGCGGTAACGTGCACGCTGCGCGTAATTAATTTGTAAATAGTGCGTGATTCTTTGTCGCAACTTGATATAATTACGTTTGATGTGACTACGTTTAGATTTTAGATTTTAGATCATACTCTGAAAAATATTTTTTATCGAAGACTTCTACAGCGTGCATGGTACTGGCCAAGAGTGGATTCTAATTTTAACAAAGTTCACCAATGTACAGTATCAAAATATTCGTCTTTCAATAAAAAAAAATCATTTTAAGGTTTGAAAAATAGAAATAGCTCAAATAAAAAGTACGAAAATTTAAAATGAACACAAGAAATTGAGGCATTTGATGGAAAAAGGACACATAAACCACTTGTTTAAAACTTATAAATAAAGACACATATCATTTTTAAATCATGACTTCTGTATTGAGAACGCTTGAACGACACGGTAACTACATCCTTAAAAAAAATTTGATTTAATTGCATTACTTTTTATTGAGTTATACTATAATGAACACTTTGAAATCGATTTTCTTGAAATGGCATTTTGGCGTATGTGCCCTTTTTCCATCGAATGCCTCAATTATGAATGTACATTATTCTTTGTTAAACAAGTTACAGAAGAACTTTATTTAACTTTTTCTTATGTAGAATTTAGTTCGTATATCTGAAAAATCGAAGAACCATAACGGGTAGTTATCACTTTTCGTGATCTAATCGGATCTTAAGACAATAATATAAAATTTTAATATAAAGTTTCATTGAAAACCATTTTGCCGTCTAAACGTAATCGTGTTAACAAATACATGAGATATTTAAAAAAAGCTCTTTTCTAAATAGTCAAAACGTGATCAGGAGGTTTTAAAACGTGATTTCCTTAACAAATTTTTTTTCAAATTTTTTTTCATTACAAGAGTATTATACATATGTCAGAAAGAGAAAAGTGTATCTCGAGGCACTCAGGAAGATCGTGCACGGCCGCGTGTCGCTTGCACCCTACCTTGGATCACAGTGTTTCAAGAGCGAGAGAAAAAGACGCACATTCGTTTTCTCTCTCGTCTTCCCGACGTTGTCCGAAGCGCCGAGCTCACGGACACGCAGCTCCGGCGTAGTGTGCGTGCGAGGTGGGGGAAATTCTCGAGTGCTCCCGTCCTCATTCTGGCATCCCTGTCATAGATGCGAAAAAACGTCAGTTCTGATCGACTATTCTTAAAATACTGTCCAGGACACCATTACACTTTCGTCGAAACTGTAAACTCGTGTTACAGTATACATTTCTGGCGCGCTATGTGCGTCAACGGAAGCTATGTCGGAAAGTTTGGGAAATTGAAGAGCAGGCTCAACATACGCGATCCAGTTGGAATCGATGTTGTGTCTTCTGCCAAATGCTCACCAACGACGGTCCGGTTATATTCGTTCTTTTAATGATGTAGGGGAGAGGTGGGATGAAAGGGACACTTGTGTTTAGGACCAGATAGTAAATAAACTAAATAACCATTCGAGTTGTAATTGGTAACATTAGAAAGGCCAGTTATCTGGCTATAACAATACACGGGCATATGAAGCTTCTCTCTATATTTACATGTCATATTTTCCGTTTTCTAAAAAAGTGTGTTTTGTCCCTTTCATAAATTGACTGTATTGAAAGGGACATGGGTGTTTATGAATGGGAGTGTAATAAAACCAGGTAATATTAATATCATTGTTTTAATTATTATTTATGCAGGTACCGAAATCACAGTAGTTATTTTAATTCGTAATAGGAACTAAAAATCAACAGTTAAGCTTATGTAATTAAATGATCTTAAGCTGCGTTTAGACCAAACGAGCGAATGTTCGTTCGCCCTACACACCGACCAAATTCAAGTATAAAGTTGCAAGTGAAGATTGCCGTTTACACTAAATGAACACGAATTTTGTCGATGTGTGGGGCGAACGAGCATTCGTTCGTTTGGTCTAAACGCAGCTTTAATAGCTATAAATAATGAATTGTCTAATAGCATCCTAACCCGAATTTTGTGTGGCATATTTTCACTGAAACAAGTGAAGAATAGTAAGGTTTTGAAGGTGACAGGTATGAAAATCACGTCCCGTTCATAAATTTTTGTTGTATCCCTTTCATAAATAAGGCACCAAAATTGAAAATCTAATTCCTACAATTACAATATGACACAAAAAGGATCGGACATTATACGATATCGTTCTTAAATAACTGCCTGTTTACATGCAGTAATAGAGAAAGAAATCTATCGCCGGTAACAGCATTTCGCAAGACAGTTCAAGGAAATACTAAAAGTTATAGGTACTTTGAACCTCAAAAAAATTCAATCGTGTATTTCTGTCGTCGTAGATACGATAGCCGCTTGAAATTTGGCTTGATTACACATGAATAAATGTGGCTACAAAGTAATAACACTTTTGGCCTGGGCAGATCCTTTATCTTTGAGATAATGACCGTGTCCCCTTCAATACGTGTCCCTTTCATCCCACCTCTCCCCTACATATGTATGTGAAAATCGAACGTCGAGAAAATCTGTAGGCTTGACCTGCTTCTACAAGGGTGTACCTATAATGATGTAAACGCGCCGCGAAAAAGTGTCGAACCTTGTGCGAGAAACGCGCGGTAAGTGTGATTTCGCAGGTGCACGCTGTACGTTTGTATCGATCCAAGTAGTAAACGTATTCCCTTTCATAACTCTATATTTCTCCTTCGGTACATTTCCCTCTAATTATTTGTCTAATTCCATTACAATTCCACTTTCAAGTTAGATTTAGAACACGTTAGTCGATTTGAATCAAAGTAAATTTCGAAAGAAGTTAACATTAATAAATGCTTTATTAAATTGTAAAATATCGTTATAAACATTGATGTACATTTGTTTTTTTTATAGACTTCGCTGATAATAACTGTTTTTACAATATCAAGTACTATTTAAGAAGAAAGATAATAGTGCGGTTTTAACTCTTGAAATAAATTGGGATTTCTTGGTCACCTAATTTGAAATTAAATATTCTGAATACAAAATATTTAGTTGCATCTCCTTCTTTTAACTGGTTAGTTTTCTCGTTTGTAGCGTTACTCGCACAGTGACATACTCTGCTAAATCGAACATTACTTTACAATGTGCTTTTAAATTACAAAAAGTAGGGGAACTTGTAGTTCCTTTGACTCGTTTACCTTTATCCACCACGTGTTATGGAGTCATTTGTTAAATACATGTAAAAATAAAAATTTCAATGCATTTGTTAGCCATCAGATTTGTAATTTAATGGCTTGTTGTAAGGACATCGTAGTTCATGTGACCAAAGAAAAATATTATTCAATTTCATAAGAAAAATGTAATTATTCTTCCATTGCTTCACAACCTCATAAACTTTTAGCAAGTTAATATGTTTCAAGGTTTTTTTTATACGAAACTGTAGATAAGACTGTGACAAAGAAGCATGCGAGGTTTGAAGTCGGTCGGTGTAACCTAAACATTATAGTTTGCCATGTGCTTAATCAAGTCAATGTGTACCTTTAACCACCAGTAACCAGTCACGAGTGACCAGTCAAAGGTACAACACTCTAGCTAGCACGAGTCTTCAACTGCGAAGATAGTTACGCCCGAAATGATTAGATCTCACCCAAAAGCAGCAACACGGAAAAATACCAGGAGAAGACGACCAAAAGGAATATCTACCATTCTAACAAATACGCCCGAGAAACTTGCGGGTGAAGCAAAGAAAAGAACAAAAAATAAGAAAGCAAAGCGCAATATTTTATAGTTTTATAGTCTATAAGTTAGTGTCACATATTACTGTAAGACAATAATAAACATTTGTATTTATTTAACCCTTATGTACGCAACCGGGTACCCATTTCTATGTATCCTTTAGTAATTTTTTATGTTCTGGTGAAAATATCGCAAAACCGCTCCGGATCCCCATTCTTTGAAGTTTTTTGCCCCGATATACGTTTTTGAAAAAAAAATTTTTAAAAAGATTTTAAATAGTAAAGCTTCAATTATGTTGTAGTTTTGAGTAATTTATCCGCTCAAATAGTTTAAAACGGCACTTGGTATATTATAGGAATGGAAAACTAAGTGTTTCGAAGAAGTACGAAAGTAAAATTATCGCTGTATTTAATAAGGCTTACGCCTGCTTCTTTTTATTATGTATCATTACCCATACAGCACACTCCCATTGCAGGAAGGTTCCATCAATGTAGCAGGAAGGTTCCGGTGCTGCACCGGAACGTTCCTGCTACATTGATGGAATGTTCCATGAAGGATCCTATGTCCGCCCTTTGGGAACATTCCACGGAACGTTCCGGGCATTCTCTGGCAATGCTCACGGAACGTTCCGGTCATTCTCTGGCAATGTTCACGGAACGTTCCGGTCATTCTTTGGCAATACTCACGGAGCGTTCCGAACAGTAAAGCCAAAAATAAAAATATCAATATAGTGTAGTATAATGTGTGCAGACTCGTAGTAGTATAACGTCCGTGTGTTTTTAAAAAATATAAAATTAATAAAAAATATAAAAAATTCCTTTACACTCCAGTAAGACTCGAACCCACGACCTCGAGCACCGTAAACGAACACTTTACCGCTGCAGCTACAACCGTTGATTGAAAAGGTTGCTTACGTATTCGAACTTAAATACATATTGTGCATAACTTTAACTCAAATTATTAAAAAATGAAGGCTCGTTTTGACATTATTATTAGGGTAAACCAACCAGTGAATAACCGAATTGTTGAATGAGAAGCCCAGTAAATGACCGCATACTTTTATTGAGTATTTATTAATGTTTGTTTAATACGCATAACTAAAAATATGGAATATTAAAAGTGCAACTGCACTCCATTTATAAACATATAGTATTTTTTAAATTTATAATTTACATTTCTTTGCCTAATGGTCATTCACTGGTATGCGGTCAATTACTGGTTGGTTTACTCTATTATTATTAGTAGTATTATTATTATTATTATTATTATTATAAACAGTATATTCTCATAGTTTACATAAAGCATACAACAATTGACCTTACATCGTCTACACAAAGCGTAACCTAATATACAGGAGAAACTTTGAACTTCCTATTCTGAATAATATAGTGTGTGTGAATGTACAAAATGTGTAACTGATTTATTTAACAAATCAATGGTGTGTATAAATGTTTCTCCTTTTTCCATAAGGATTTTGTAAAAAAATATGTACATATACAGTAATCTGCACCTACAATAATTATTATTGATAGCAATTAGGAAAAAGTCGATACAAGAATCAATTCTGGAACCTTTGTTGTAACATGACCGGAACGCTCCGTGAGCATTGCCAGAGAATGACCGGAACGCTCCGTGACCATTGCCAGAGAATGATCGGAACGCTCCGTGAGCATTGCCAGAGAATGACCGGAACGTTCCGTGACCATTGTCAGAGAATGGCCGGAAGGTTCCGTGACCATTGCCAGAGAATGGCCGGAACGTTCCCTGAACCTTGCAGGAAGGTTCCAAGTGGCAATGTTCCACCGGAACATGTTCAACATGGAGGTATGGAGGTAACCGGAAAATTGCTGGAATGTTCCAGGAAGGTTCCTATGTCCGCACCGAGGGAACATTCCACGGCAACCCCCATGGAACCTTCCTGCAAGCTTCGGGCAGCGGAGTGTGCTGTATGGGTATATACTTGCTGGTCAAAGGTACAATACCCCCTGGTCAAAGAAACCTCGACCTGTTGTACCTTTGACCAATTTTCCTTTCTTTCTTAAACTGCGGTAAATTGAGAGTAAAAGATTTTGATAAAAATATATATTTGTTAGTAAAAGCCTTAAAAATTGATATGATCCTACTTTAGATTTTTTTTACAAAACTGAAGTGGAGAAAATTCAAAACTTCAAACTGGTCAAAGGTACAACACGTTCCCTTACATATAAAATATTTGTGTACAGATTTTATTTAGAAGTTCCTTCTCTGATGACAAAAACTCTGATTCTGGATTAATGTTTTCTTTTCAAATGTCGAGTTTAACGATTTTACTGCTGTTTCTACCTATATCGTCAAATGTGCTCCTGCTGAAGAATCGTGAATTATAACAATGGCTGAAAAGGACACAAGTCTCGCTTTGATAGAATCTCCTTTTTCAATAATCTTTTTTCGCATTGCTTTGAAGGGATTCCTGGGGAAACGAGCACCTCTGTCATTTTTAAAATCCATTAGGAAAAAATATAGCAAAGAGAAGTTACAGTAGTATCAATTACGTATAAAATTTAGACATTACAAATTTCTTATTATAAACATTAGACCATATTTACACGCAAAATGTATGTATAATACTTTGTAGTAGTTTGTTTTAGTTATGTATTAAAAATTGAAACTAATGAATGATAATACATTTCACATAAATCAGTCAATTAATCAATGTTACGTTTGATATGAAATAATTATGGTCTCCTAAATTATGTTTTAATCCACATTCAACTCCGTAAGATTAAAAATTTTCACGATTTTACCTCGTACATAAATATATCACTGGGGGTATGGGGATATGGGGGTCCGAACATTTTCTCTGCGTTCTAAATCCAAAAACAGAATTAAGGATGCATTGGGAGTATGTGAGAGTAGAGCAAATAAAAGAATCAAATGAACGCTTTGTATTAGGGCTCTCACTATCCGGATATCCGGATACTCAGATCCGGATTTCGATTCGGATTTCGAGTTATAACGAGCAATCCGGATACTCGGATATCCGAATAGTAAGAGCCCTACTACCTACTAGGTAGGTACTAGGTATCCGGATTATCTGGAGTATCCGGATTCCTCGTTATAACTAGAAATCCGAATCGAAATCCGGATACTCAGATCCGGATATCCGGATAGTGAGAGCCCTACTTTGTATACCGAGAAAATGGACCACTTAAAGGTAGAATTTCCTAGGCGCGATTCGCTGCGGCGGCTAAATCTTAAGCAGCGCTCTTATGGAGAAGTGTGCATCTGTTTTCCTAGGCGCGTTTTCCGACCGTTGTGTCAGTGCGTCTGTCTAGGCAGCTACCAAGGCTACTGGAGACGCAACACAATGCGATGACTGTCTGTACGAAGGTTTGACGTTGTATAAAAAAATAACGTCAATAATTCCAACAAAACTAAAAGAATTTGATAAATATACATACTATGGAATGTGGAGAAAAATTGTAAACCTGTATCTATATTATCCCGGTACCAATAAATGTATACTAAATAAATAGGTACTGTTCACAAAGTGTAAAGGGGTTATACCTAGTCAGGAGGCCGAAAAGAAGCGAATGTTTGCGAATTTCTTTTTGAAAAAGCGAAAGCATATATTTTCACAGAACTTTTTGCACTTTAAAGAGTAAAATTTAAAGAAAATTTGGTAATTTTTTGTAGAAAAATATTTAACGTTTATAATAAAAATACAACGACATTCAAGAAGCCTTTTTAAGAACGATGAGTAAGATATCTCAACAACCAATGCACCAATCTTTCTATAATTTTGTGGGCTTTTTTTATATAAAAATCTACAGAATGTCGTTCGCATTTTTTTTTCAATGTATATTTTCGATTTTATCAACGAAAAATGGCCTTTTTCGCGCGAAACTCCGGACTTCAAACTTTAAATAGCCGCCATTTTTTTTAAATTAATATTTCGAAAATTCCCCCCGTCAGTCGAAAGATAAGGTAAATGTCCCAATTAGCGACCAAGTTCCAATTATTGACACTTTATCCTTTACATTTAAATATGGACTTTTTTCTGTTCAGAACGGGCGTTAAAAGTATTGAATTCAGTTCGCGAGATATTCAAAGTATGTTGCTGATGGTTTCGCTGATGTAGGGGAAGGTGGGGCAAGACGGGGTACCCCCCGTATCTCGTGATACAAACGCACTAATCAAAATTGAGCATACGCGTTAAAAGTGTCGTTACCGGCACCGTCAGTGAGCAGCAAGTCAGTGAAACACGTGGACGTGTGACAAAGATAGATCAGAATTTATAATTTATTGGGATTTCTTAACATCCTCCTTATTTTTAGCACCCGTGATAATGATATGATAATATAGAAGACCTTCAGTACATGTATATGTTTCTGAGGCAGAATTTAGCTGGCTATAAGGCACGTGTGTCATTTTATACTTTCGCAAATAATGTTTCGAGCAGTGTTCATATGATTATAGTGAGATGAGAAGGGGCATGATGGGGTAACTCTTATTTTCATTACCCCATCATGCCCCTTACAAACCTAGAAATAAAAATCAAAGTTTCTCATTGTCCCAGGATGGTTAGAAACTACAAACGAAAGACGGACCGAGGAAAATGATACTAATTTTCTATTAATTAGTCCAGGCCTTCCCAAGTAGGGGAAATCTGCTTATGAAACAGATGTTTCGGTTCTCCCTCCAACGCTGCACCTTAGCTGCTACGGCCGCTAAGGTGGGACGAGTTCTGCTACCCTCTCTCCGAGGGCACAGTAACGTCGCTGGGAAGCATGTTGGGCGCTTTAGGGCGAAAGTACCAAATGTGTCAAATTTTTATAGGAAATTTCATAATGACTTAAAAATAGTAGGAAAAATTAAAATTTAAACTAGCATTTCAAAATGACGTAAAAAGAATTTAAAAAAATGTATTACATACGACGATACAGTAATACAATAATCGTAGTGATGTCTTTTCATTAGAAAAATATATTCATTTTTATGAAAATACAAGTAGTAGTTATTTTCTAAATTTTCGTACAATATATACATATTATATACATGTTATAGAAATATGCATTTTATACACATATTGTGTATAATATAATTTTATTCCATCTATTCGAATATTAAAAAGACCTTGAATTATTCAGTGAAAAAATGGCAGAAACGTTTCTCGCGGAAACGTAAAGCGTAAAAATATTATTGTATGTACATATATGTAAAAAGTAAAACGATATAATATGTGAATTTTATATGAATTTTGTTAAATTTCATATTGTAAGCGTACAAAAATTTATAAAATAAATACTGATTGTATTTTCATAAAACTGAATAAAATGTATAACACATTTGCATTGTACGAAAGTTGCTTGAAATATAAAATGTATTTATGTATTGTACGAAAATTTAGAAAATAACTACTACTTGTATTTTCATAAAAATGAATATATTTTTCTAATGAAAAGACATCACTACGATTATTGTATTACTGTATCGTTGTATGTAATACATTTTTTTAAATTCTTTTTACGTCATTTTGAAATGCTAGTTTAAATTTTAATTTTTCCTACTATTTTTAAGTCATTATGAAATTTCCTATAAAAATTTGACACATTTGGTACTTTCGCCCTAAAGCGCCCAACATGCTTCCCAGCGACGTTACTGTGCCCTCGGAGAGAGGGTAGCAGAACTCGTCCCACCTTAGCGGCCGTAGCAGCTAAGGTGCAGCGTTGGAGGGAG
Organism: Andrena minutula; assembly: GCA_929113495.1. Taxonomy (NCBI): domain Eukaryota; kingdom Metazoa; phylum Arthropoda; class Insecta; order Hymenoptera; family Andrenidae; genus Andrena; species Andrena minutula. Next base: position 24,418,673 of record OV815996.1, read on the forward strand.
AACCGAAACATCTGTTTCATAAGCAGATTTCCCCTACTTGGGAAGGCCTGAATTAGTCCAAAAGAACTGTTTCCCGTCTCAATCACAAAGCAAAAGACTCGTATGTCGAGAAAACTAGAAACACCGCAATTGTAACATCCTCATTTCTCTTGTGCTGATGTAGGAGACGAGGACGATGCAGCCATACATATGTGCCGCCTCAGTCAACCCAATAAATAATTAATTTATATATATTTACTTTATTTATATTGTTTTTTAATTGGTACCCCATCATGCCCCACCCGTGGGGCAATACGGGGAGATAGGACTTTTTCTAAATTTTTTTATTTATTCCATTAGAACCTGTAAAGATTAGGTTGATTCATAGTTAAACTGAAAGACTTATTACCAAAGAATGGCTCACACATAAAATTGATTAGTTGATTATGAAAACCTGTGTTTTATTCATCATCAAACCTTAACTACCCCGTCTTGCCCCACCTTCCCCTATATCACAATGTCTAATTAAGTAATTAATAAATTTTTCACGTGTGTCACCTACAAATCCGCGAAAAAGTAGATTTATGTTACCGAACTTGAGAACTACCAAATTTTAAGTATTAAATATTTCTTGCACGAGTATATTAATGTAAGAAAAATATATTCAAATAAATTAAACAATAATTGTAAATTCATTATTTAACAAAATTGCATCGAATTTTTTATTAAATTAATAATAATTAGGGGGATTAGTAATCGATACTCGTAAAATATATGAATTCCTGTTATTGACACGAGATGCCATGTCATATTTCCATCTTGCGTGTTTTGTCGGTTTTTATCGTAACCCCAAAAATTGAAGATATCCAGTAAAGAGTATAATCGGCGAAAAAACTATTCGTAACAACAGTTACATTACAACAACACACATTAAGAGTGCGAGCAAATCATATGGCGTACCAACAACGACACTTTTTTATAAATATAACGAAAATATACCGTAATAGTTACTATACAGTTAGTAGTTGGAACATTGATACGGTCAATGATACGGTCCGAAATAGGTCACTATTTGGGACGAAGAGAAAATTGGAAGACAAAAATAGGTACACGTGCACCATATAATATATTTATTATTAACAATTATATTCGAACAATTCCATCATAAAAGAGGGCTTTTTCATACTGGAAAAAAACAGCCATATGACAGGCTATTAATGTATAACTGTGATAAATATTTTTAATATGTAAATATGTTAGAACGTGCGCGTAGATCTTACAGGGTCGCTAATTGGGACATTTACCTTACATTAATATACTAACCAAATCTTTTTTGTTTTTTATTTTAGATAATCTGATACCGAATGGCAGTGCTCACTGCAAAACAACTTTTTAAAAAGGCTTCGTGGATATCGATTGTAATTTTATTATAAACGTAAATATTTTTGTATGAAAAAATTACCAAATCTTTTTTAGTTGTTGCTCTTTTAAACGCAAAAAGTTCTGTAAAATTAGATGCTTCCGTTTTTCCAAAAAAAAATTCACAAACTTCCGCCTCTTTTCGGCCTCCTGACTAGGTATAACCCTTTAATACATTCCTACGAAATGATATAATATTTGGGCAACCTTCCAATCAGCTAATTGGAAGAAGGGACCCCACACGCCAGAAATAATGGTTTTAAAAAGTATGGAAAAGATTGTATGTACGCACAAAATAGTCTCATTGCATTACAAACGAAGAAGTTTTAAACCATTTATCGACTTCTTGAGATCCAGTAGTAGATAGTTTTCAAGGTATCTTCGCCAAAAAAGACAAAAAAACTTTTTCTTATAAAGTAGCTTGATATGATTCGGCATTTTGATTAGAAAAAATGGCATGTTGACTTTTTTCTCTACTCTTGAGATTGACGTCCATTGTGCGGTGGAACATAGAGGGCTCAGAGCTCAGCGAGAATTCATTTGTTGTTTTTGACCCGTAATTTCATATTTTCACAAGAACGTTTGGATAACATCTGTTTGCTAGCATTTATAAAGGGCAGTCAAGAACGTGGTGCCGCCTTTAATAATTTTAAGCATTCTTCAGTCTCACAATGAGTTAATCCATATATTGCTTTCTCGGTGGGTAGTACGTACCAGAGTTGGGCGTTATTCGAATAAAAAGTGATTGAAATAACGTTTTGAATAAGGATACTTCATCCATTTCTTCGTCGACTAAAAAGTCACGCGACTTATCCTTATCCAAGGCGCCATGGATGAATGCGGTTATTCAAGGGGATTCATTCAATTGTTATTCTAGAAGGTCGACTAACCGACCCGACCCGCGCGCGGTCACCTACCCGTCAAATTCTACAGAATCTGAATTTGTTTATTTTTCATCGTATCAATATGAAAGTGACACCAATGGATTCCTGGCGTTCTCCCGATTAATTGGACAGAACATAATTTAAATCGGACTATTTTTAACGAAACGCGCTTTGAATTCTGCAAATAAATTTCTCACGTAAAATCCTTAATTATGGTCCGAATTATATCATTTTTGGGGCCATTTTCATCGGGAAGACACGAGGAATCGATTGGTAATACTTTTATCAACACTTATCAAAAACATGGAGATTTGATGTGGCCCGTCGGTTTTATTGCCCTCGGGTATCAACGAGCGGTCTACTGGGGCCCAAAGGTCCTCGCTCGCAGCGAGAAAGCAAAACAGTGGGATGGCTAGGTCTTTCCCCGATAATCCGAGCCCAAAGGCCTCTCAACAATCGAAAGATTGTACATACATATTCTTTCTGATGCTTTCGCCAACAATTATTATGGCGAGTTAATTAACAAAAAACGACAGTTTGCCAACGAATATTCAATGTTGGGTCTACTATAATTATGGTGCGTTAATTAACAAAGAAACAACAGTTTGCCAGCGAATATTCAATGTTGGGCCTACAATTACTATCGTTGGATAATTAACAAAAAAGGTAATTATTTAGAAGTTTTCCATCCTCACCGATTTCAATGATTTTTGGATATGTTATCAAGATCAAGATTCTAAACAACTTTTTCTTATACATGTTACTGCCGCACGGCAGTAGTTTCCGAAATATTCGCGAGGAACTGTTGCTACCACTGCATCGGGAAAAGACCTAGCCACCCCAATGTTTTACTTTCTCGCTGCGAGCGAGGACCTTTGGGCCCCAGTAGACCGCTCGTTGATACCCGAGGGCAATAAAACCGACGGGCCACATCAAATCTCCATGTTTTTGATAAGTGTTGATAAAAGTATTACCAATCGATCCCTCGTGTCTTCTCGATGAAAATGGCCCCAAAAATGATATAATTCGGACCATAATTAAGGATTTTACGTGAGAAATTTATTTGCAGAATTCAAAGCCCGTTTCGTTAAAAATAGTCCGATTTAAATTATTTTCTGTCCAATTAATCAGGAGAACGGCAGGAATCCATTGGTGTCACTTTCATATTGATACGATGAAAAATAAACAAATTCAGATTCTGTAGAATCTGACGGAAAGGTGACCGCGCGCGGGACGGGTCGCAAGGGTTAGTCGACCTTCTAGAATTCTAGATCTAGAACAAGAATAGAATGGCGTTGAACTACCGGTCATTCACAATTCATGAATAAGGCCCTTGAATGATCATTCATATTCAAGCTTTTGGATAATGAATAACCGTAAGTCCCTTTTATCTGAATATCATTCAGATATTATCTTTGCCCAACTCTGGGCAATAAGACCTGGACATAAGTACTGCTATTAACTGCCGCGCTATTAGCTGATATTAATATATAACTTATTAACACTAACGAATAGCCACAATACTTTTTGGTAATCAGATGTGAGATTTTCCCTTTCGATTTCGTCAAGAGGGAGAAGATTCGTCCTCCGCCGCCGAATTTACAGGGGGCAAGTACCCCCTCTTTGAGGAAGGGTGTTTCCAAGGTGTGTTTCATAATTAAATTACAACAACAATTATCTTCATATTACTTTCTCTTCTTTATATATTAAAATGAAAAATCTAAAATAGTTGAAAGAAGGAACATTGCACAAAGAATCAATAAACTAAATATTTAATCATTTGTGTATTGCCTTTTGATTTTATAATAGCTTAGAGACTTCTTGGTATGGAATTTATTTAGTTGAATCTTATAGCAGGTTGTATTTTACTCTACATACTACTACATACAGGGCGATTCTCCAGCGACGCCTGTCCTTCGACACATATCAATAGATGCCGCATGGTACCCCGTGACGAGGACAACCCCTCGCTGTGCCTCACCGAATTTGATGGCTTTTGACCCCCGAAAGGGTTCGAATATCATTAAAAAGTCAGAAATGTCCAGGACTTCCACATTTCCCATCAGATCTTTGCGAAAACGATGTCAATGGATTCCTTATGTTTCACCGATGAAACTGGCACCACGAACGACTTAAGTCGGACCATATGAAGGAAATTCTATGAAAAATGAATTTATATCATTTCAAGTTGTCTTCGTTAATAATAGTCTGATTTACATTAAATTTCATATGATTTTCATCGGAAAAACATAAGGAATCCATTGGTGTGACTTCCATATCAAAACGATAAAGAATAAAAAATTATTTTATTTCTGAAGCAGGTATGAATCCTCGGCCGTAGACCCTTTCAAGTGGGCTCGAACCAAAGTGGGACCCCGAACGCTGCGCGGCTGGATTCTAGCTGCCGTCGTAAGGTAGAAAAATTTCCTACGGTACGAGGTTCTACGTTGCGCGCCGAACCATAAAAATCGACCCTTGTAATGGTGTTCTGTAGCGCGCATTGCACATGTTTAACCGTTCCTTTAAGCCAAAAAACACGAAAACAGAAGATAAATTTTTTTCATTTCTGGACACTTTTACCGTAACGTTGTGTAGTTTTCGTTTCAGTTCTAAAGTTTGTAAGCAAAGTGCTGAAAAACTAACGACTTGACTACGTACTACTATCCTCATTCTTTTCACATTTAATTATATGTTCTGCTTGTAACACCCGTTCGCCTTCTATGAAATTTCTTTAAGCATGATTTGCACCTGCACAATCACAAATGCTTCGCATACAAATTAACATATTTTATAAACAACCACATCACTACATATACAACCCGTGTAAGTTGTAATCTTATCAGCGCCACCTTGGTTAGGCTCCGCCCCATGTCAGATCCACGACTGTTCAGTGTGCTAAGTGCTCCCACTACTCTTTCAATCACCTAAAGCAGCGTTGGTCACATCGGGCTATTTAGGAGTACGGTGTCCATGCAGTGATGCCAGATCGAGGACGGGTTCCCTCGAGAATTTCCCCCACCTCACGCACACTACGCCGGAGCAGCGTATCCGTGAGTTGCACACCGAAGCGCCGAGCTCACGGACACACTGCTCCGGCGTAGTGTTCACGAGGTGGGGGAAATTCTCGAGGGAACCCATCCTCGATCTGGCATCACTGCGTTCATGATGTTTACTACAGCCGCGCGGAAGGGGAGCTGGAAGCCAATGGCAGTGGTGGGTTTACTACGTTACATCGAATTTACTACGTGACACGCGTAAACAATGTAAATAATTGTATAAAATGTAGAAAATGTATTCGATGTAAAAATTCAAATACAAACTATTAACCTCTACCTATTACATTGAATTTTCCTGCACAATATTTTAAATTCCTTTAAGAAGAAAGATTGGATTGTAATTGTAAAAATTATAAATAATTTGAAATTTTTTAGTACATTTCATATCTTTGGTGTGCAACAAAATTTTAAGATTACAAAAAATCAATAATCAGTGTGGAATCCAAAGATACAGTTCTACTTTTAGACAGTTGGAAAAATTCATCATCCAACGATAAGTGTGTTGTTGCAGTTCTGTATTGAATGATCTACGATGTGTCCATGCAGGTTATGGCGTTCCACAGACGGTTTTTTTCAAACAATATGATTTTATACATAAAATACATGACGTAGTAAAATTAAACTATTTAGTACGTCTTATTCTATGCGTAGAAAATTCACTGTTCTACGTTAGGTAGAATACGGACCCACCACTGGCCAATGGTAACGTGGACGCGTCACGGATAGGGAAAACTGTAAGAGCATAAGTAGTAGCGTGTGGTGCAGGCTCGTACCCCTAGGCTGAAATAACTCTTAAGGCGGAGTCTCTATGACGCGGCCGGCGGCGACGGCCCGGCGGCCAAATCTTAAGCACCGCTCTTATGGAGAAGCATGTAACCGTTCTCCATGGCGCGTTTTCGACCGGCCGCGGCCGCGCGTCTGCTACAGCAGCAACCTAGACTACTCGAGACGCAACACAATGCGATGAGTGTCTGTTTTCCGCCATGATGGCGGTATCTACTAGCCGCGCGGCTAGCCACAGCGACAAACCGCTCGACTCCTCAAAACTGAGTCATAGCCGCGGCCGCGCTGCGATCCAACGGCAGAGCGGGACAGAATCCCAAAAATAAGGAAACAAGATAGAATTAAAAAATTATGGGATTAGGTTTTTTTATATATTTCTTGTAAACTAATAATATGAACTCCTAAAAAAGGGAAAAATATCGTGACCTCTACATCTGATCTGTGTGTAAACACGTGTCAAAGTGTGTATGTTCTTTCTTGTGGGAAATTCTGAATTGAGTCTTTTAAATTTTGATGATATAAATGACACCAAATTTTTGGGAACCGAAATGAGTAGTATCGTTTTTGGTAAGCAATAACAAAGAATTAGTTACATACTCTTCTTTTCCATAAGAAACCCATTGAAGAAATATTAGCAATTTTATATTAGCAACCGTCTTTTTAGTTACCCTCCGGGAATTTCCTAGCAAATTTCATTTTTGTTTTATAATCAACATATATTTGGCTTTGCAACTGCGAAAATGAGATTTGGCAATATTTACCAATAATGGAGTAATTACCTGTATTCTATGTCGCACAGTGGGGCTGAATCCCAACAAATAGGAAAAAAATTCAACAGCATCACATTTTTCGCACTGAAACTGCCGAATATAATTAAGGAAGTTCGTAAAAATGTATTAATATACAACTCATACGGAAGATTGCCGTTATTTAGAAAAATTAAGTCAATAATTCCCAAAAAACTAGAACAATTTGATAAATATATCTATATACTATGGAAAGTGCAGAAATATTTGCAAACCTGTAACCATGTTATCCTATATACCAAATACTGTTCATAAAGTGTTAATACATTCATACGTAATTATACAATATTTGGGCAACCTTTTAATCGCCTAATTTTGTGACGGGACCCAAGATGCCAGAAATAAACGTTTTACAAGTGATGGAATGATTGTACGCTCAAAATTTTGTCATTGCAATACAAATGAAGATGTTTTAAACTTTTCATCGATTTCTTCAGATCCAGGAATAGTGTTTTATAAAGTAGCTTCATAAGATTTGACATTTTGATTAGAAAAAGTGGCATGTTGAATTTTTTCTCTATTCTTCAGATTGACGCCCACTGCGTTGGGGCAAAAGCGAAATCGGAGCCAAGCAAGAATTCATTCGTTGTTTTCGACCGATAATCCCAAGAACGTTTCGACAACATCTGTTTGCCAGCATTTCTAAAGGGCAGTCAAGAACGTTATGCCGTCTGTAATAATTTTAAGCATTCTTCAGTCTCACAATGGGTTAATCCGTATATTGGTCTCTCGGTGGGTAGTACGTACGATGGCTTCGTACCTGGACGTAGGTACTGCTATTAACCACCGCACGGGACAATATGGTTATAAAAACAAATGTGGCGAGGTACTCTGGCCGTTCAGCCACAATAATTTTTGGCAACCAGATGCGAGGTTTTCACCCTCGATTTCTTCAAGAGGGAGAAGGTTCCTCCTCCGTCGCCGAATTCACAGGGGGCAAGTCCCCTCTCTTTAAGGAAGGGTGTTCCCAATGTGTGTATCATAATTAAATTACAACAACAATTATTTTCATATTACTTTCTCTTCTTTAAATATTAAAATAGAAAATATAAAATAGTTTAAAGAAGGAACATTGTACTGTATGAACTCCGGGTGGTATCGGTACCTATAGGTACATTAGACACCCCCCCCCCCCCCCCCCCACCTCGGATTGTGTGATTGGGGGAAAATCATTAAATTTGCAAGCGCAATATCCCGAAAACCAGTTGAAATAAGGTGTATACATTATAGGTTATTGAATTTGTCTTGGAATGCATTATCAAGTGATCTCTAAAAAAATAGTTTCATTTAAAAAACCGAACTTGTTAATCGTATCTGTTAAAATAATAATTGACGAAAAATTGGTCTGCACTTTTAAATTTGCCCCCTCGAACCATGCAATTGCATGTAAACAATTTTTTTTATCTCCAATACGTTAGGAAATATCCAGCTGTTTACTGTTCCCGCGGACACCTGCGGATTAATGAAAAGTCGCGCTTTTGTTCACAGCGAATAATCTCTAAATTCTTAAAGACGGCAAAGGTATGTTCTTGATTGCCCTATGGAAATCTGGCAACCAGATGTTGTCGAAGCCGTCCTCGAAAATACGGAATTGCCAACCATAAACGATAGGTAATTTATTATCTTAAATATATATTTATATTATGTTCTTATGTATAATACTTTCTGATTTTATGCCACTGCTTCTTGATTTCCACGCACTTTCATGTACATTTCGACTTTTGTAACCGGGTAATTTTTTGTCGTATATAATCCAATGATTTTGAGCGCCACAAATTAATTGTTAAAAGTATTAAAATATGTTCTCGGCGCACAGTTTCGGTCATTTTTACAGTTTTTTCGAATATCTATTTTGTAGATTTAACAATTTGCATGAAGCCGAAATGGAAGACGTGAAAAAGTTTGAATTGTTCATCAAATTGTTAGATATGAAAGTTGGGATAACATTATACGTTCTGCATTTAAGTAAAAACAATTTTCTATTACTTATCTTAATTAATTTTAATCTGTTGCTTGACAATTCCTTAAGATTCTTCGAAGTTTGCTGTCCAAATTCTCTTGCAATTCCCGTGAAAAAACTTCCTTGGGTTGTGGGTGTAAAAATTTCGCCATTCATTTTAAATAAAGAATTATAATTTCGACCGTAAGATTTTTAAAAGTATTAAAATATGTTCTCGGCGCACAGTTTCGGTCACATACAAAACAAAATCGGATCGACGACGAAGGCGTAATTTCTTTCTGATCGTCAGTTGTTTTGGAATACAGTTTGCGAACCTCAGGTCACAAGAACATTGCTGATAAACTCCATGATCTAATGTTGTTTACAGATTCTGATGATTCGATAAACGAACGTCAGCCTGTTAAATGTTTGTCCAAAGAAGAAGCTTTGGCCTTATATTTTGATGCCAAGCTTACTAAGTTCCAGTACAACAGAATTCGCTCTGAATCCATAAAAAAAGATTCTTGTATTTTTCCTACGTACAAAAACATTCTTGATGCGAAGAAAGAATGTTATCCCTCAATAACAATTTCAGATAGAGGAGCAAGTATAAATTTACAATGCTTACTTGACTATACTGTTTCGAGGTTGTTTTCATCATTATACAAATCTGGGAATCTTCCCACCAAAAAAGACTTGGTATTAATTTCTAAGTGGGGTTGTGACGGTTCGTCCGGGCACAGCAATTACAAACAAAATTTTGATAACCCTGAAGATTCCGACGAGAGCCTGTTTATGATGTCCTTGGTTCCACTACAACTAATCCATTCACTATCCACGAATGACGCTCCATGTTGGATTAACCCTCATCCGTCTTCAACAAAACTTTGTAGACCTATTAAATTTGAATTTGCAAAGGAAACAAGTACCAAAATAACTGAAGAAATAAACGTTATAAAGAATGACATAGAAAAATTGTCCCCAACAAAAGTGAAAATTCAAAGACAACGCTTTACAATAAAGCATAGCCTACACTTGACAATGCTTGATGGTAAAGTTCACCAAGCTATGACTGGAACTCCTTCCGCAGCCTCCTGTTATATTTGTGGGGCCAAACCGTCTGAAATGAACAATTTGAGCTTAGTCAGGAATAAATCTATCCAGGAAGGATCGGTGGAATACGGCTTATCCACACTACATGCCTGGATTCGGTTTATGGAATGCATTTTACACATAAGTTACCGACTTAAATTTAAAAAGTGGAGCGCAAGACGATCGGAAGAAAAAATTATCATGGAGGAGTCCAAAAAAAGAATTCAGTTAATGCTCAAACAACAAATTGGTATAACTGTGGATGTTCCAAGACAAGGTTCGGGTACTTCCAATGATGGGAATACAGCGCGACGATTTTTCCGCAATTGGAAGACAGTAGCGGAAATCACAGAGGTGAATGAAGAACTTATTTACAAATTTTTTATAATTTTACAAGTTCTGTCGTGTGGAAGCAGCGTAGACCCATCAAAGTTTCAATCTTTTTCTCTCGAAACGGCCAAAATTTTTATTAGGGAGTATGGATGGTATTTTATGCCATCGTCAGTACATAAAATTTTAATTCACGGAAAAGACGTTTTAAACGCGACTATTTTGCCGATTGGTCAGATGTCAGAAGAAGCCCAGGAATCTAGAAACAAAGATTTTAAAAGATTCCGTCAATTTAATACCAGAAAGAGTTCGAGGTTTTCGACTAATGAGGATATAATGCATAATTTATTAATAACATCAGATCCTTTAATTTCGGTTTTGAGGTCCCAATGGCCAACTGCGTCTGTTGAACTAGAAAAAAACGCAAAATATCTTTTGTCTAATTCTGAAGATGTAGAATATGTGGAAGAAGACTAACTTGTTTAAATTTGAATTGTTTAATTTATATTTCTTTTATTTTATCTCGTTTTAATGTTATATGAAAAAATATGGTTAATAAACTCGTTTCGGAACCAAGAGTTCAGAATTTGTTTTTTTTTCTATCCCTAAAGAAAATTTTGGAAAACTACTATGTGACATTTTAGCAAATTTAATCCCCTACAAAATGAGCCAAAGAAATCAAAAATCGGTTGAGAATTGACGGAGATACGGAATTTTGTCCGCAGAAAGGCACTTCGAGCGCTATTGCCAATTAAACAAAATCGGATTGACACCGCAGTGGCACATGGTGGCAGCTAATTCTTTTTTTAATTTGTTTATTACATTCTTACTCACATTTTAAATGCCCAAACTGAGGATCGGGAAGAATCGATAAAGTTTTATTTACTAATAATCAATAATAAAAGCGTAAAAAAATAAATCGCGGTTTTGACGTTCTTCGATATTTCTGAACGCTATTAGGTTCCAGAATCATACATTAAATTGATATTTTAGACGGTTGTTGGTGTAGTAAACTCAGTAAACATTCCAAATTTTCAGCCCTTGTAAAATTGTATTTCAAACATTCTGACGTGTCAACAGATCGCCTATTTTATGTTTTCGTTATTGCCGAGTACCAATTGAAGATTTCACGTAAAAAAAACTACTTAGATCAGCAAAATCTTATCAAATTAGCCCCAAAGATTGTTCTACTATAGTTTTCATTCAACTTTGTCAGAAAAAAGGATAGAAAAAAACACGTTTTGGTTGCAATTCAGGTATTTGATATTATAGCAAATTTAATCCCCTACAAAATGAGCCGAAGAAATCAAAAATCGGTTAAGAATTGACGGAGATACAGAATTTTGACCGCAAAAAGTCACTTTGGAACCACTGTGCGCCGCGGGCGCGCCATAGAGACCAGTGATGCCAGAATCGTGGGACGCGGGACCAAACGTTTACCCCCACTATGACCTACCGGCGTCCCCCACTTTCTTCCCACCGTACTGCACACAAGCATATTTTTACTCCTGTCCGTGTGAGCTGCCTGTTGGGCTGCCGAGCACACGGACAGGGGTAGGGATATGCTTGTGTGTAGTGCGATGGGAAGAAAATGGGGGACGACGGTAGGTCATAGTGGGGGTAAGCGGTTGGTCCCGCGTCCCACGATTCTGGCATCACTGATAGAGACTCCACCTTTAGGAGACCAAGTGGCAGCGATCACTGGGGTCCCCAAGATTCCCAGTCATTCAAGCCTATTGTACGGGCATGAGGTTGCACCGCACACTACTATAATTTTCCCTATCCAGTCGTGCCCACGTTACCATTGGCTTTCGAGCTCCCCTTCTGCGCGGCTATGGTAAACATCATAGAGACCTTACTCCCAAATGGCCCGATGTGGCCAACGCTGTCCTAAATAGTATCTAGTTGGACTTTTGGTTGAATTATAAGTTCGTATATTGGTAACAAATTGAGAATTCAAAGAAACATTGGTTGAGGCTAATAAATAAGTATGGATTAACATCAGCAGGATACATGTAGATCTAACCAACAGTATTATTTCTGTTGAGTAAAGGAGAAGAATAATAAACGAGAAGGAAATACAACAAAATCCTAAGAGCAAAGATTTAATTTGATTTGTCTACTAAGTCAGAACGAAAGATTATTTAGTAATCACTAAGTTTAGCAAGTAGTACTCGTCAGTCACCATGGGTCGAAAGATTAACTTGGTCAGGTTTAAAAATGATTATTGGTTTTCATAGCGCCAGTAGCTCAGATTTTGGTTTCCTTAATTCTCCTCTTCTCCTTGAGTCTATTTGACCGAAATAATTTTCATTCATTTATAGATACAGCAAACAAAGTAAACAGAAAAAATTGTTCATAGCTGAAATAAAAATCTAATGACAGGAGAAAATTAAACAGCCTCAGAACAATGTTTTTGTTAGTCTTGTATCTATAAATGAATAAAAATCACGTCGGTGTCAAATAGACCCGAGGTAAATAGCAACATCAACAATGACTTAACGGGGGAGCCTGTTGTAACTAGGTGAAAATCGAGTCATTTTTCGGGAATTTTTTTAAAGAAAGTACTTAATCGATCTTTCTGAAACTTTCGGGATATTGTATTATAAGATTAAACTACATAAAAAAAAATATTAAAAAAGAGCGACAAATAACAAAGTTATAAGGGCTTATGCCCAGTCCGTTTGCGTCGCCAATATATATATTCAAATTTGGGTGAAGCGTAATAGAAATGAAAGGACATTTGGAACATTCTTTTTAGATATAAAAAACACGATAACGCACTCGTTTATTTGCATGCAATGAGCAGACGAAATTAAAAAATCATTTTCATTATCAAAATAAAAAACGGATTCCAACTCTGATGAGATTACTTTTTCGACTTGTGTCAATTAAATAATTTTTACTCAACTTGGCGAACAACACACGTTTACTAACTTTAAATTTTGAACTTCTTGGTTTATATTATAATATATGAATACGCATTACACTCTCTATCTGTTTCATATTTAGTCATTTAATTATGCTCTAATACGAATAAGTTTGTACTCTAAATGATATGCGTTTGATTTAATGGTAATAAAACGTAATTACTCTTGTTGTTCGAACATGACAGCGAATAATCGTGTTTATAGCAGCTTGGAAATTAATTGAAATCCACCCTATCTTGAAATACACATTACAATTTTTCATATCATCAATCCTTCGACACATGTTTCTTAAAATAAAGTATTGTACAGATACTGCTCGATATGTATGTAGGTACATATTTCTCTCTCAAAAAGAAAAAAATATGTAGGTATGTGCTACTTAATTGAACACAGAATTAATGCTTATTTTATGTTAATGTTTTAAATGAAATGATACTTTAGCATTTTTTATTTGCACTAACAAAAAACGTAATCACCAAAAAGCTGGATTGCGGAAAACTATAATGTTATATTTTAATAAAAATACAAGTCACAATTATTAAAGCACTTTCGAATAATTGGAACGAACGTTTTCTTCTTCAGGAGTAGAATTTTGAAATGACGAAACATCAAATTATAATACGGTGAAATACCTTTTGTAATATTTACAGATACATAGTTTAAAGACCATGAACGGGGAAACTGCTTTTTTTAGGCGATATGTTTACAGGTCAGTTGTCAGCTTGTCGCGATACTTTAACACAGGAACGTATAACTTTTTTATCACGCCCTTTTGAACGTCAAAGGTAGTCTGAACTCTTCCAGTATTTATTGGAAAAAGGAAAAATTCAAGTAATTTACTAGACAGTGAAGTTTCGATTATCTTGCAAGATTTCCAAATGTGTTATTCTGATTACTTAAAAACAATTACTTTGCAATGAACTCGATTATTTAAAAATAATTTAAGTTAAGAAAATTGAAACCATTTTTGTAACCATATTTATGCAGAAAGAGTTAATTAAATAAAATCATAACTTTTGTAAGACGCAACCAAATTAATGACCGCACATTGCACAATTATAATTTACTAGTTGCTTCTACAGTCTTCAATTGTCTTCCAACTATGTGAATCTATTTTAAAGTACGTTTAAAAAGTGCTTTACTTTCACACACATTTATTTAGAATATAGAATCGTCCGGGTTTAATCCAAAACAATTTATTATAATCGTTTTCAATGAGGTCGATATGGCTGCAGCATGTATAGAAACTTCAACAAGCTGTTCACGCGTGACCGTAAGGAGATTTTATCGATCGAAAATAAAACATCGACGCAGACCGAAACGTTTATTAAAACAAAGAGCACGTTGGACACTTGTTTTACTTATGTAGATGAAAATATTATTGAATAGGTATTCTATCACTGGTCTGGTTAGTCGACTCGCCTCGAAGTTTGATGTTCACTTTCTCAGCCAAGAGGCAAAAAACTAAAACTGTAAATTGTGGAATGAAATTCTGACATGGTTCCACCACGAAAACCCGACGACTGACTGGAGGATTTGCAGACGCGCGGCTTCAATTTAAAGGCGCAGAGCGCCTTCAAGCTCGTATGTTGCATGTGCTCACTTATGTTCGAGGTATGCGTGTGTCTGCGCACGTATCCGTTACTGGTACACAAATCTCAGGCAGGAGTGCTTCTGCACTCTGGATGCTGGTCTGGGAGTACTATCGACTACCACACAATTCTACCAGTGAATTGGCTAAAGGCCGTAACACCCCCTTTCGTGAAAAAATCTGAGATGTTTAAAGAACTATCATTTTGACTTGAAAAATGGCCCCTCCTCTGCCAACTCTGCACAGCCATACGCAACTGGATCTATAATGTAATGCACGATGTTTCCGGGGTCTTCTAAATAACATTTTTGGAAATAAGAAAACGTTTGAAACTGCTACGCGTTCCTCTGTTACTGACGATCTTTATACAGGACGTTAAAAAACGTGTGCTCAATGATGTTACAGGCTTATATTTAGCATTCGCTGGACTAAACAAAGAGGTCGTTTAACTTAAGTAGGTAGTCGCCGTAAGTTTGCAATCAATACTTTTAATGTGACCAGTGGTTTTGTACTCTGATAATGAAAGTTAGCTATTCGTCTTTGTTTGTCAGAAGAATGAGTTCAACACTCGAATGTATCTACTATAATGCATGTAAATATTAAATGACATTGCTGACATAGGCCGTGTGAGTGGAAATACTAGAGAAGTTCTGCGTTTATGTCGACAAAGTTTTCCACACTATCGTTTTACAGCCACATTTGCAGGGGATGGTCAGACGATCTGAACGATTAACCCACAAACTCTTGAATTTAGTTTAATAATCAATGGAACAACATCAATGTCTTCTAGCTTAAGAAGCCCACCTTGAACACTTCCTTCAACGCGCAAGTTTTAAAGGCTACTGTTGAGGATTTCTACAGTGACTAAGTACATTTATGATGCAGACGTGACAGCCTCGATATATTTCAGCATAAGGAACTCACCAGTAAAGTTGGTACGACAGTAACATTTAGTGACCGTGGAAAGGAAAATTCTGTAAATTCAAATTAGGACGTGAAAAACTTGGAGTCTCTCCCTGACGCTCAATAGCGCTTGACAGATCATAAACTGCGTGAATTGGGCGGATATACTAAAACCCTGAAAACCCACGGAGTCCTGGGCCAGTTCCGAAATATGCAATGACACGTGCTTCTATCTCCTATTGCAAAATTTAGGATGCCTCCCTAAATTATCACCTCAACCAACTGATTAGTTTGTATTCATCCTCCTTGAACCTTGAACTAAAATGCATCGAGTATAGCAGGCCTGCTCAACTTTTGCTCTTGCCCTCGAAGGGCAGCCGCGGGTGGTTGTGAGCGAAGGTAAGAGCGACGGCAAAAGCGGCAGTCATAAATGAGTGGGGATAGGTAGCGTTCACAGATTCCTCCTCCAAGTAGGCCTTTCGCTCTTGAGTATCGCTCCGTGCTTCCGAGAGCGAAGAGCAACACGCGGCTGCTCGTGCGAGCAAACCCTTGGTAGGCCTGGAGTATGGAGATCCCCAAAAAGGGTCCCGGTTTTCCTGGGACAGTCCCAGATTGTTGGCTTTTCCTCGGTTTTTCCCCATGCACAGTGTGAGATTCTCACGATACAGCAGATCAAAATTAATACTAGGTACTGTGGATAACTGAACTTTTTAAAATCTTTTCACGTTGGTCCTTTAATTAGATAGTCTGCTTAATTTTAAGCATATTCATGTTTTATCAACGATTGCTAATAACTTTTTACTAGTTCAACATATCTAATTGAATTTTTATATTAACCCTACGTTGACTCTCTGGGTGTGAGCCACCCATATGCTGATTTTGACACTCTGAACCTTCTATATGCAAAATAAATACCTTTTTTCCAAACCGACTTGTAAACTATTTTTCACTCAAAATATGATATCCGAAAATCAACTCTGTAGATTTATAGTTTCTAAAATTGAAATTTGTAAAAGTTACAATTTTTTTAAGATTTTCTTTGCTTTTTCGCGGCACGTGGTAATCTACAATTATTTTACAAAAGCTGTGACAAAATTTGAATGAAAAAATTATTGGAATACATTCTAGAGACCTTGAAATTGATCCATGATTTTTTTCATAATAATTGGATTCTTTGGATAGGAGTGGCACTCGTTCAAAAATTGCTCTGGGTGTGAGCCACCCAGGTGTGTCAAAGTTCATCGAAAAAGAGGTGTGTCAACGAAGGGTTAATATGTATGTACATACAGTATTCTGAATAATAATATTTTATTTTGTATGTGACGCCTGCTCCATAATAATTTTAGTTTTCTGAGAGTGTCTTAGATTTGCATTTCAAAAATATAGATGCTAATAGATACAAATAGATGCCTAACGAAAGAGCTCGTAGTACGAAAACGGAGTTTTCTCCAGCTATCCCACCATCAAATTAACGAGAAACACAAATTTTGCCAAATTCTCTAATTACTCTTGTTAGCCTTATGTTAGAGACGGTCACTGTGGCGGCACACAGTGGGGTAAAGTGACGTAGTTTGTTTCAAAATCAAAGAACTTTTGATAGAAATGAGATAGAGCGATGATTTTGGTCTCAAATTAAAGCTGAAAGATTGTAGAATAAGGGAAAATTAATGAAATTATGGTACGAACGGTTTTTAACTTTGAAAATCTGTGTTAAACTTCAAATATTACAACAAAATTATGATTTGTCCACTACCATGTTCGGTTAGAATTTTTTCTTGACATGTTGCACATCATTTCCTATAGATTTTGTCACGCTGATTTCAAATCCGTTCGCAAAATTTGTGTACTACCTCAGGATTTTGAAAAACATCGATTTTTGTGAAAAAAAACTAGTGAAATCATAATTTTTTCGTTGAAATGATTTAATAACCCACTGGTTTGAAGGTATATTGTATTTCCATATATGTAACACAATCAAAATAAGAATAATGAAGTATTTAAATGTTTCACACCTCGTGATCACTTGACGTATCGCTGTCATTGTCACTGGTACTCTCTGTAGGCTGTGTGTGGCTGCAATATAATATAAATTAGATATCTATTTTCCATAATTATATTTTCATTTATACATGAATTAAGGTGAGTATTTAATCTTTTTACTTTACCTCTCATCAACGAATTTTTTAATTTGTGGTGATACATTATTTTGTTCGTACAACTTTAATCGATTGTTTATTAATATCATTGAAATTTTCGGGTCGGTTAAGTATATTGCTCGATTAAAAACGTCTAACATTCTATTCCTTCGACTATTTTGGCGTGAATACAGTATCATATTTTTCCTATACAGTTTATGCCACGATTCATTTGCATCTTCTGAATAGTACGCTATTGGTAGTGGAAACTGTCTTGCTACTTCTCAACCATGTTTTAATAATTTGTGTAAGGTAGGACTCATTCGAGCCCTCGGAAATAATTTATAATGAAGACAAAATGTCTCCCAGCAGAATTCCTCGAGTTCCTTTAGCTTTAATGGCTTTTTACATTTAAAGACCGACAATATTGTAGCAATGTTATTCACGAGTTGCTCGTCGATTTCCAAAGCTTCTGCAAATATTGCCGGTTTTTCAAAACTCTTTCTAGCAACATATCCTGTATTTGTCGTGCCATGCCCCTGCAAAACTTGGTCCACTCGGACTCCAATTTTTGCATACATGTTTCTTTTCACGACAATTTTTCTCCCTTCAAATTGTTCTGAGAAATGAGATAAATATATCATTTTATGTTAATTTTAAAATTAAGTCAGCGATATAATTGCACATTATATTTGAACAGAAGTGAATTGTAGTAGCGTTAGATAAAAAATGTTTGAAGTCGATAAAAATGTCTTTTCTTTTGCTTCATCAATAGTTTTTTTTACATTGTACTCTATAGAAATGGAAACTTACCTCTTGATTGGTTTCATATATCCCACATTTTAAGTTTTATTCGATAAGAAATGTGTAGCAGATGCTCAAATGCTTTTATTTCATCATGCAATAATCCCAAACCAAACTTAAGTGATGACGTTTTGGGTGAGAAATCATCACTTAAATTGCCAAATTGGTGCGCAGTTCGCAAGCACATGGGGCACCTACTACTTGCTTTATTCCCGACAATAGTATTTATACATTTTCCGTCAAATAAAGTTTGAAAAACGTTATACTTCACTCTTACTGCTTTTTCATGAGTCATGTTAAATGTGTGTGGTGTAAGATTGCTGATTTCTTTGTTCAAACGATTATGCTCACGAATGATTGTCAAATCATTTTCTTTTTCTGTTGCTATTCTTAGAGGTCGGCAGAAGCGGATACTTTGAGGTGTCGGATTAATCCAAGAACATTCGTCGGATACACAACTCTTTAATTTTATTATTATCATGCTGCTGACAAAAAGTGATTGTTGAGCGTTTGGATCTTCGTTTTCAGCATTTCCACAGTGTTGATGTGGATTTGTGTGACCAGATGAACTATCAAAGCCTAACGTAGCAAATAACTCTAGATTGCGTAAATTTCTTTTATCCCAGTCTAATGCCACTGCGTCACACAAACGTTCAGCCGTCTTATTTAACATTTTTTGTAAAGATACAAGAACTTCAATTTCGGATATTTTGTAATTTTGTGGCTGGCATTCAACCATAGCTGAATTTACAATTCGGTAAGCCGGATAAATTGAGGAGTTTCTGGATTTCGAATCTGTCACTAATCCTTCATACGTACTCTTGCTGTAGTCATATTCCAAATAGAAGGCTAATGCCGACTCCTTAGTGTGTCTCAATAGGTTATTTTGTTCAGAAGAATTTGTTTCCCCACTTACAGAAGCAGACGCATCCTTGCAGAATTTTGCAGCTAATTGGATAGTGGCCATGTTATACTCACTATTATTCAGTAGTTCATAAGCACGCCTGTATATCGTACTTTGTGAGGCTTTCTCATAGATACATAGATACACGCATCCTACCGGTGTTTTCAATAATCCTGCGTCTCTTAAGGTGGCCGTTCCAATAAGCGGCTACAGCCGCCAGCGACTGCGACCGGCGGCTACAGCCGCCAGCGACTCCAACTGGCGTCGTCGCAAATGGTATTTCCTATATCTAAGCGTCGACGCCATGGCCCCCACCAGTGCAACGATGCGCCGCACAGGTCCTTTTCGAGCACTTGAAAAGAGGGTCTATTGTTGTATGAGGTCTCGAGGACCGTCGAAGATAGTGAAAGACTAGCCATTTTTCTTATATGTACATCGTGTTCTGTTTATCTACCAGATTGAAGAAGTCAATGATATTTGGGTGTTTCTTTTAAAATATCGGAATTCAAATTGTGGCAAAAAATAGGATAAACCTATTCCTTTCTAGTGATGTATAATTTAATATTTTTTACATCTATTAATTTGTTTTTTCTATTTTTTAACTCAATCGTGATAAAAAATTGGAAACTGTTTTTTGGTACTTTATTAGTGGTTTAAGTCACACGCTGGGGAAACGTTCGGTTTTCAAGTTATTATTTCTGCACTTTCCATAGTATGTATTTATCAATTTTTTCTAGTTTTATTGAAATTGTTGACGTTATTTTTTTAAATAACCTCAAACTTTGTTATGAGTTGCATATTAACTCAAATTTTTATGAACTTGCTTAATAATATTCAGCATTTTCAACGCGAAAAATGGAATGTTGCATTTTCCCCTATTTCTTGGGATTCAGGCCCACTGTACGATATAGGATACAAATGATTACTCCATTATTAGCAACTATTGTCAAATCTTGTTTTCGCAGTTGCAAGGACAAATATATATTGATTATACAAGTTCGTGGAATGTAACTAAAAAGTCGAAAAATACTGATATTTTTTCAATGGGTTTCTTATAAAAAAATAAATATATATAACGAATTATTTGCTATTATTTTGCAGAATCGATACTAATTATTTTTTACCCCTTTAACTTTACTTTAACAAACTTTGAAAGAAACTATTTAAATTTTTGCATAAAACAACAAATTTGACATGTGTTTACACGCAGATCAGATGTAGCCGTCATGATATTTTTACATTTTTTTACAAGAGCTCATATTATTAGTTTACAAGATATATATATATATATATATATAAAAAAAAACAATTCCATAAGTTATGAATTCTGACTTCTTTCCTTATTTCTGGATAATCTGTCCGAATGTGAGATGGATCGCAGAGCGGCTAGAGTCGCAGAGCGGCTACAGTCGCGATACTGCTTCTGGAGCAGTAGAGCGACAGCCGCTGCGCGACGTGGCGATTCTGCTGTTACGACGGAACACAGACACTCGTGGCATTGTGTAGTGTCTCGAGTAGCCTAGGCTGCTCATGAACCAAACGCGCATAGGCTATAGCAATCCTGGCGCGGCCGCAGCAGTCGCAGCCGCCCATAGGAGTTGGGATGAATGCTTTTCCATTGTACCAGTCATAGCGTCAGCGGCTGTAGCCGCCGGTCGCAGTCGCTGGCGGCTGTAGCCGCTTATTGGAACGGCCACCTTTAGGTGGGCGACCTGGACCGCGACCGCGATCTCGTTTAGCGTTTATTCGCTTCGAATTTTCACTGTCCATATCCATACTTAACTATTATATATATATATACACACACACACACACACACACACACTATACACACACGTATACATATAAATATATATGTATTTGTATATTATAATATACTGTTATATATTAAAAAAATATTATGCACTGTATTAAACTATTTTATATATATTATATGTACACTAAGCTCGTATAAAACTCTCTATATAAAATGAATTTCAGTGTGGTTTGCTCTCTCTGAATGCTTGCTTCTAACTGAAAAGTGCAGAATGTTTCGTTCCTTTCCAATTAGCTATTCGAGTAGTCCCTTTATGCGTTTGTATATTTCTTTAAGATAAGGAGAGCGGACTCTCATCTAGCCTCGCCACAATGTATTGTATCTCAAATACGTGCTCGACTTGATTTCTTATCCAACAGTACTTTCCACATAGCAACAACCATTTTAGAATATCCAATTTATAGATATGCATAAAAGGAAATCTTTTTTGGAATGGTTGCGAAGTAGCAAGACAGTTTCCACTACCAATAGCGTACTATTCAGAAGATGCAAATGAATCGTGGCATAAACTGTATAGGAAAAATATGATACTGTATTCACGCCAAAATAGTCGAAGGAATAGAATGTTAGACGTTTTTAATCGAGCAATATACTTAACCGACCCGAAAATTTCAATGATATTAATAAACAATCGATTAAAGTTGTACGAACAAAATAATGTATCACCACAAATTAAAAAATTCGTTGATGAGAGGTAAAGTAAAAAGATTAAATACTCACCTTAATTCATGTATAAATGAAAATATAATTATGGAAAATAGATATCTAATTTATATTATATTGCAGCCACACACAGCCTACAGAGAGTACCAGTGACAATGACAGCGATACGTCAAGTGATCACGAGGTGTGAAACATTTAAATACTTCATTATTCTTATTTTGATTGTGTTACATATATGGAAATACAATATACCTTCAAACCAGTGGGTTATTAAATCATTTCAACGAAAAAATTATGATTTCACTAGTTTTTTTTCACAAAAATCGATGTTTTTCAAAATCCTGAGGTAGTACACAAATTTTGCGAACGGATTTGAAATCAGCGTGACAAAATCTATAGGAAATGATGTGCAACATGTCAAGAAAAAATTCTAACCGAACATGGTAGTGGACAAATCATAATTTTGTTGTAATATTTGAAGTTTAACACAGATTTTCAAAGTTAAAAACCGTTCGTACCATAATTTCATTAATTTTCCCTTATTCTACAATCTTTCAGCTTTAATTTGAGACCAAAATCATCGCTCTATCTCATTTCTATCAAAAGTTCTTTGATTTTGAAACAAACTACGTCACTTTACCCCACTGTGCGGCATAGTAACACCATTGACACTTGTCGATCATTGTAACGATCGATGTTGATAACATTACAAGTGTTAAAAAAATCGAGTGTTGTTATTTGAACGAAAATAACATGTATGCTCAAAACAACTACACCTCGAAAAAGAAAATTTTTTTTATTGGTGCGATTAATAGGATACGTTGGTAAAATTTGGGCAAAGAATATAGAAATAGCGTGTAGGGGAAACCTGTCCAAAACCGTATACCGGGGCAAAACCGTATACCGTACTTATTTCTGAAAACAAATGAACGAAGCCTACGCGCATTTGGCAATTGTTTTCCGCCATATTGAACTGTTAGTCAACAGATCCTCGAGGCAAAATGCATACGCTCCAGCTAATTATTAAATTTATTATGTTTCTACGTGCTTTGATCTTATTTTCGACTGTACTTCAAGTGGAATATATAGTGTTCTAGTAATTAGAAGGTATGTTACATGTATATGTGTATATTAACAGTATCGATTTCTATTATATTTTGATGATCGTTGCCGATTGTTGTCATTTTCATATTTAGCTGTAACCAAAAGTGTGGGTTCTCCACGTCTTGGGGCAAAACCGTACGGGATAAAACCGTACACCGAATAACGGTTCATAAACTAGGTCGTGTTCCATTTTTGTTTAAAGGTGTTAGCAAGATGCTACGTAATTATAAAAGAAACACTACCAGACCAGATTGGAGCTCGGAAAATATGAAAAAGGCTATAATGAGTATAATCAATCGAAACATGGGATCAGAATTGGGTCCAATGTACAAGGTCCTTCAGTGCTTCAGGCCCGTACCATATGAACCGCGCGTAGCTCGGTTGATATGAGCTACGCGCGGTTCATATGGTACGGGCCTGAAGCACTCGAAGTTCCTAGGCCGCCGCGGGGGCCAAGACGTGCGGTGGGGGAAAAGAGGCGTTGACTCTGAAAATCAGCCGCCGCGTTCACTTAAATCCCAGGCCTGCCATAGGGTAACGTCAAACTCCAGTTTCTTTGGGAGGCAAGTAAGAAATTGCGAATATGCATGCGCGTAAAGTCTTTTTCCCTTGGGAGATAGACTTTACACGAATACGTCTGAAATTAGTCATTTTGCTCCCGCTCAGCAGGCGTAAAAAAACACACATTTTCATGCAGGCCCCACAAGGAACCCAGTCATATATCCCTATGCTACGAGCCTACGAACACGCACATACACTACTGCAGTTCTCCTCACCGATTCTAACCTTAGCAATAGGAATGGCGGGTTGCTCGCCGCTAGGCGCCGAAAACAGCTCCTTGTGCAGCGCTGGAGTAGAGGGTTATACAGGCTCGGATTAAAGGGGGCCCACTTTATAGGGGCGCCCCGTTCTAAGCCTTCAGTTCTAAGCGACTAATTCACTCTGTCTTCATTGGAAAGTTGTATCAAATAAATTGTCTGCGAGTTCCACAACTTCCAATTTTATGTTTTTATTTTAATCCATTAGGTCCTAAAGTTTAGGATATCTATTTAAATTTTCACAATTTGTTAGAATTATATATTTTTAAACATATACACGGTATCCCATTTGAAATGTCGCACGCAATTACAGTGAATTCTCGATATACGAGAATTTAAACTCGTTATTAACCCTCGAAGGTTTGCTAGCCCGGGGTCCCAAAAATCTTAATCTAGACCTGGGGTTATAAATTCACTCTAAAAAACTGGTTACTCAGTATCAATGAAATACAACGATAAAAGGTTCGTAACATGTCTTGCGCATTCAAATTGATTGATGATTTTTGCGCTTGTAGTGTTTCATACTATTTTGGCCCTTTACATATCGTTTAAGAAGTCATGAAACTTACTAATCAATTATTTTAATACATAGTGCAATAATATTAAGATATAAATTGTGTTTTTTATATAAATTACCATCATCCAAAATAATTTTATCGACTGATTAACTAACATAATCATATCGAGCTCTATTTTATAGTCTTGATTTATATAAGGTATTATCAACTACTAGCCATAGATTGTTCCCGATTATTTGATCGAGTAAAAAATTTTAAGAGTTTAAATGACAAATAAGAATTTTATTCGTGACGAATAGGGAGTTGTTTGTTGCACAAATGTAAATAATCTAAAAGAAAATTGAATGTGCCGGAACTTATGAATTGTCTGACCGTATAAATTACTATATTTATGTATTAAAATGATCACTTTTTTCTTACCTATTACTCCATGTCAATTTGTTTGTGTAACATTTTGGGTGGCAACGCAAAGCTGTACCTACTAAATTCTTCTAATCAACGATTCAAGTATTTCAGTTATTTTTAGACTAAGCAGTGCGATACTTTTCGAATGATCTACAAAAGGGGAAGTGTTGTTGATTATAAAACTTAAAAAATTTAAAGAAGAATGCTTTTGTTGAGAAACTACTTGTGTTAACCATTGAGGATTGAAGTTAAATTGTCTTTATAAAATACTTGATTGTAGAATAGTGCTTTTCGCAAGCTAATAAAAGTCAACACAACTTTCTCCGGATAAAATGGCTATTAATATTTACACGGAAAATAAAATTCAACACTCACCCATATCGTCTATAATTGGTGCCATCCTGAGCGTAACTCCAACCAAGAGCAAAGACATGGCAAGAAGTAGACAAGCAGTCGCGACGATTGTCCAACGAGCACGTGGAGGAAGTTCTTCCGGATCGACGAGCTCTTCTTGAGGGCCCACATTAGCAATGACTTTACGCCGCTTCCGTTTTCGCTTTCTGCGGGGCCGATGATACTTCTCCTGAGGTTCCACGATCTTCTCGGCGTCGCTTAGGGTTTGTTCATCTTCTAACTCGTCCGTTACGTTTAACACCACGTAATCGTCGTTATCGTAGTGGAGTTTTCTGCAAGCATAAAGTCCCCAAACTTTTACTCACTGACCTCGCATAAATTCTTAAATTAATAATTTACCAAGTTTACTTTTAGAGATACATACTAACCATACCTAACTAACTTGTTATGCACATAAGTTTTACTAATTCAGCATATATTTAATGCTCAACACGTTTGGTCTACAAAATTCCTTTATCTACTAAATAAATATCACTTTTATAAAAGATTTATATTATTCCTTCTACTTTACACTATTTTCCAGACACTGAATTTGTTCGTAAAATGTAGATGTAAATATTTCAATATCAATATCAAAATAATTTCAGTTATAGAAGCTCTTGTTAATTGCATAAAAAGTAGTTCCCATAGAGTTAAATAGTTTCACGCGTGATTAGCTATACACAAATTTTCATATTGATTCATAGACATTCAATGTTGCTTTCTTCTTAAGTTATCTATGGTAAGTTTAACCTGTAACCTCCAGGGAGTCGCGAAGTGTTTACTTACTACTTATTTATTTTAATCTGTCGCATTGTCATATTCTATTAATGATGTAACACTGATTTTTTATAAATGAAAAAAAAAGGAAAACTGGTTACCCATATGCAAACACAACTATCACACTAAATAAGATAATTAAATATATTTAATATCTTTAAGTATAGGGTAATTGTGGGAAAGTTGCCGCACCTTACGCAAAATTGCCACCGTGTCTAAATTTTGCAATTAAATTTTTTTCCAAGGATACATATTATTAGTTGAACATCTTGTCCTGCTACTTGCATTAAACAAAATCAAAATTTTAATATTTGTCACCCTTAAAAAAATTGAAAGTTAAAACATTCTTTGTTTGGGAGAGACGCCGCATATGCGATAGTGATGCCGCATTTCGAAAAACGTTTTATTTTTCATTTAAACTAATTAAGTTTAACTTTTTATTTAAAAAAAGTAGTAAATGCAAAGTAAAATGAAACATTTTTTTAATTTATGCAGCTATAAAATGACACCATATCAAAACGATACAGTACAAAACACATGCAATTTAGGATACATCAGAATAGTTCACAGAAGATAGTGCACATACAATTTAGGACACAAACAATTTAGGACATATGCAGTTTGACGCACGTTTTATTTAGTATACAACAGGATAGCACGGAAAACTTGCCGGTGGACTGGGCCCTCACTGATTTCGATGACCTTCACATATGTTGCCAAGGTCGTCATTCTGAATAACATTTCCCTGGAAATCGCGTCGATGTCTACATTATTACAGTCGCTGGATCCAGGAGGTGGTTCGACTGTAAATCGGTCGGTGTCTACATTATTCCAGTCGCTGGACCAGCGAATCATTCTACTGGAAATCAGTCGATATCTTGACTATTTCAGTCGTTTTTGAATCGTTCAAAGTGGTAGACTGTAATAACAATGGATTTACGCAAAAGGCGGATAAAACAACATATGAAACTTGCTTTAATGTTAATTTGTGAAGAAGTTATTGATACAATTGATGAATGCTGTACTACGCTTCAGCCGGCACTGTACAGCTTCAGTCCAGCACCGCTGGAATGTTGTGTTCTCGATGGACGGGGTAAACACTTGATCAAAAAGTAGACATTCGATGCAGTCGAAATCTGCTGGAATGACAGGACTGGACTGGACTAATGTAAATCCAGGTTTAGATTCGGAGATACAGTATTGTCTCCGTATGTGCTCGCTGGCCGGGGCCGGCGTTGAGCTCCTATCGTGAAGAGATCCCTAATTCCGAGTATTCGTTTCTCGCTTCTTTCTGGCCGAAGGGGGGGAGCGAGATGGAACGCTTTGCGTGCGCGTCCCGTGTTCACCGTAAAGGTGGCCATTCCAATGGGCGGCTACAGCCGCAAGCGACTGCGACTGGCGTCGTCGCAAATGATATTTCCTATACCTAAGCGTCAACGCCATGGTCCCACCAGTGTAACGACGCGCCGCACAGGCCCTTTTCGAGCACTTGAAAAAAGGGTCTATTGTTGTATAAGGTCTCGAAGACCGTCAAAGACAGTGAAAGTCTAGCCTTTTTTTTATATGTACATCGTGCTCTGTTTATCTTCCGCAGGCCCGTTCAACTTTTGCTCTTGCCCTCGAAGAGCGGCCGCGAGTGGTTGCGAGCTGTTGCGAACGAAGGCAAGAGCGACGGCAAGAACGGCAGCCGCAAAAGAGTGGGGATAGGTAGCGTTCACCGATTCCCCCTCCAAGAAGGCATTTCGCTCTTGGGCCTGGCTCCGTGGCTCCGAGAGCGAAGAGCAACTCGCGGCTGCTCGCACGAGCAAACCCTTGGACGGGCCTGATCTACCGGTTTGAAGAAGTCAGTGACATTTGGGTGTTTCTTTTAAGATATCGGAATGAAATTTGTTGCAAAAAATAGGATAAAACTATTCCTTTCTAATGATGTATAAATTAATATTTTTTACATCTACCCCTACAGCACATTTTGTTGCAGAAATGTTGCACAAAAGTTGCAGAACATTGCAATGTTGCCGTTTGGTTGTGAGTTGCATTGCAATATTACTGCAAAATTGTGGAAACATTCCCGTGCAATATTTCAACGGCCAGATTTATGCAATGTTACAGAAATATTGCGCACACATTCCCGTGTAATATTGCTATGGCCACGTTTGTGCAATGTTTCAGGAATATTGCCCAAATGTTGAAGTGCAATATTACAATGGCCAAGTTTGTGCAATATTTCGGGAATATTCCGCACAACTTGCCGTGCAATATTACAATGGCCAAGTTTGTGCAATATTTCAGAAATATTACGCACACATTGCCGTCAAATATTGCGTATATACTGAGATATAATCCACGCGAAACGTTTCAGCAATGAAACCGCAATAAATCCAGAATTTCGCGGAGCGATCCCGAATTGTTGACACGCAGAATACAGTCTAAGATTTCATAGGCTACCACCGAGGAAATGTATGCGAACAAGGACATTATTTGACAAAAAAAAATAATACGATTATTTTATTAACACCACCGAGTTTAAAGAAACTTATAAATAATATTCAGCAAAAAAATTTATAAAAAGTGTTACACGTGCCAATTGCTGCCAGTAGTGATGGGCTCAAGACCGATCGAATCGCTTCGAATCTATGACACAATGTTTCTAATCGCTTCGAATCTCATTTGTCATGGTCGCCAAGCAAATCGAATCGCTTCGAATTCTGGACAGAAGTTTCGAATCGCTTCGACTGTTATTCGAAACAAACATTTCTTGAAAGTCTTGATAGGTCTTGATAGGTCTTGAAAGTCTTGACAGTTCGAGGTTCGGGAACCCGAGCTTCGGAACGAATCTGGTCAATTCACCCTAACAGTCGAAGCGATCCGAAACTTTCATCCGGAATTTGGAGATAATCTCGCGACTCGACTCGAGAGTATCGAGATATCACTCGATCCCCCCGAATATTTCCGATTCGTTCCGAAGCTCGGGTTCCCGAACCTCGAACTGTCAAGACTTTCAAGACCTATCAAGACCTATCAAGACTTTCAAGAAATGTTTGTTTCGAATAACAGTCGAAGCGATTCGAAACTTCTGTCCAGAATTCGAAGCGATTCGATTTGCTTGGCGACCATGACAAATGAGATTCGAAAAAATTCGAATCTTTACAGGATTGATTAACTTCGAATTGATTTCGAAGCTGCTGTGTTGATCCCATCACTAGCTGCCAGTCTCCCTACCATTACCGTTTAATTGATTATGTTAGATACCTAGCTTCGCGACTTTCTCTTCTTAGCACATCTGGTCATTGTCACTCCCCTCAAAGACCCTTAGTCCGTTTCGAGCGTTCGTAACTTAACGGAAAACAGGCGGAATAGGCCGTAGGCCCCAAGGCCCTTTTATTTTTTCAAACCGTTTCAACCGAACTTTCTCCAGACTACCACTTCCACCCTTACCAGTTCCATTTTCCCTCCCTCGCAATAGAATAACCAATAGGATTCTTTAACTTGTCGATGCTCATCCCTGAGTACGTCTTTAGCGTCAGAAAGCTTTGACTCTTGGTACTGTGAAGTCATACTCCAACATATTGTATAATAAAGACGTGTTTCGTTTTATACAAGTATTCGAATTTGTTCTACCCCGGGTTCACGACACAAATTTGGCGCAGTCGGTAGGACCTGTCAACGGTGAACGAATAGTAAAACTTTATTTAAAGTATTCTTCGCCTGTGGATTTTTATCCTTTGTGACGGAAAATAATCGTGTCAACAACGGATCCAGATACCCAATACAGCAGAGGAGGTCAACTATTGGCACGCCCAAGGACTCCTTCACTGATAGAGGTTTGTGCAGTACATTTTCGAATTTTGTTGTGTGGTAATTGCTTGAAGTACTCAATATCCCATCATTATGGCTCTCACAAATACACCCGATCAATCAACTATTCTCAATAATCCTACATCTATAGAATCTCAGAGTCTTACTAATCCAACTCCCTTAGAATTTGACATGAAATTCTTATGTGACTTAATTCCTAAAGAATTTACTGGCAATAGATATGAGCTTGGTCAATTCATCGCAAATTGCAATAATGCCGATGAACTCGCATCATTGAGACAAAAAATTCCTTTACTATATTTTATATTATCAAAAATATCGGGTCATGCAAAAGAACAGTTAGCATTTCACAAATTTAATAATCGGAGTGAATTAAAGGAAAGATTAAAAATTCTATATCAAGACAAAAAACATTATTGCCAAATTATGGAGGATTTAAATAATTGCAAACAAACATATTCAGAAAATATTAATAGCTTTCATCAAAGATTAGTTAAGTTATCCTCAAGAGCTTTAAGTGCAATTCAACAATATTCTAGCGACCCTTCTGAAATACCGGGAAAAAGGAAAGCTGTAGAGGAGGTAACTTTAAATAGGTTCGTCTATCATTCCACTCCCCAAATTTCACAAATGTTGCGCTGGAAGGATTTTGATAATTTAAATGCAGCATATTCTGCTGCTGTTTCTGAAGAACGCGCTTTAAATATGCACCATCAGAAAAGACGGCAAGCTTGTACTATTTGTGGAAAAATGAATCATGATACATCACAATGTAGGTTTAAATCATCCAGTGGCGAACGTAATAAAACTGTTAATATCGTGCAACCTTCAGTTCCAAATCAAAATCGTTATCAAAATAATCAACAACGGTATTCATATCCTAATGAAACAAATCAACAGTATTCTCAACCTCGATTTCCGAGTCAAGGGAACTCTAATTCGTCTGGTCAAACTAAATTTTGCAATTATTGTAAAAATCAAGGTCATTTAATATCCGAGTGTAGAAAAAAAGCATTCAACGAAAATCGACGGAAACAATCAGCTAATCAGCCAGGTAGTTCTAGCCAATCTGATAACAGAGCAATTCATTTAAACTGCCAGGAATCCCCTGTGACGAACACTGCACAGGAGGATCAGATTTCCAATCTTCAGGTGTTCGAGAATTAAATATGTCTATTTGTAAAAATACTCTAGATTTTGTTGAAGTATCATCCCTAGATTCTAAAGACATTAATGGCAATTTTAAGTTTTTAATAGACACTGGTGCAAATGTTTCTCTTATTAAAGCATGCAAATTGAGGCCGGAAACTAAATTTAATTCACAGGATAAAATTGTTTTGCATGGTCTTAGCCCAAATAATTCCGTAGAGACAGTGGGTAGTTGTTGTATTTCATTAAAGATTCGTGAACGTACTATACTTGCAAAATTCTATATTCTTAATCAAGCTACAAACGTCCCTTTCGACGGCTTGATCGGAAAAGATATTTTGGAAAGAGAATCCGCTACGATAGATTACGAATCGCGAAGTAGTCATCAGTCAGTCGCCGAGGTGTCAAGACGTGTTGTTTTGGTTAAGCGAACGTTAGCTCGTGTCTCGTCATACGTCTCCCGGAAGGTTGTGTTTACAGTAAAACACGTTGCCGATTTTGAATTTAGCGATTGCCAGTTTGGTATTTCGCACATCTCACGGCATAATTTAGGCAGATTCGCGGGTCTCTCGTGCTGCAAGTAGTGGGTGTACATAGCGAAGTGTTATTGGAGTCTTACTTATTCTTAGACTGTCTAATCTTATCGGGACATTATGCCTGGTGGCCCTGTAAAATGTATGGGATGTTCAGCCATGGTTGCAAATCCAGTCACTTGTCCAGGATGCAGCGTCGTCAGCCACCCTGGATCCACGTGTCTAGAGCGGACCGGTCATCCCTGGTCAGGCAAGAAGTTTTTGAACTGTCAAGCGGGATCCCCGAAGTCCCAGCCGCCCGTTAACCAGTCCAGCACCTCATCGGCACAAGCAACGTCTATAATACCGGCGGCTACACTTCAGTCACTCCTGGCATTACCTACTGCCGATGACATTAGGGACATTGTCAGTAGTCTCATTGACACTAAAATGTCTGTTCTTCGGGATGAGATTCGGGGTATCCGCGAGGATCTGAGAGGAATGAAAAACGACATAGACTCGCTGTCGGAGCGGGTTAAACTCCTAGAGGATTCATCTACCAACGCTGTCGAGCAGAGGGCCACGTCGGCGGATGACGTTATCGAGGAATGGAATGAGAGATTGTTGAGGTCCAAGAATATAATTATTTTTGGAATGCCGGAGACTAGCGAATCCCTGCCCGAACAATTGACAAAGGCCGACGGGATCGCGGCTCGAGAGGTCTTGCACGAGATTGACCCCGTTGGAACTTATGACTTGTCCACACATCGCCTCGGTAAACCTGGTAAATCAACCTGCAGGCCACTTTGTATCCGCTTAGGGTCTGCTGACGTAGCGAAAAAAATTCTGCAATCTAAGCATCGCTACAAGGGCCCATACAAAATCACGGATGACAAGACCATGCAGCAACGAGCGACCCTTACGCTTCTTAGGGACAAGCTACGGGACCTTCATGATCAGGGGCAGACGGAGAAGACAATTCGGTACATCCGTGGTGTCCCAAAGATCGTCGAGGGGAGGCCTCACAAGGATTCGTCGAAAAAAAACTAAACCCGAACCCATTAGTCTACTTTCAAAATGTTCGTGGTCTGCGTACGAAACTGGACTCTCTCATAAATTCCGTACTCACATCAGCTGTATCGTATGACGTAATTGTTTTTGTTGAGTCGTGGCTCACCCCTGCTATATCTTCAATTGAACTTGGCCTGAAAGACTATATAGTTTATAGGTGCGACAGATCTCAAAAGACTAGCTGTCTCACTAGAGGAGGTGGTGTCCTCATCGCGGTCAAAAATTCGTTGCCATCCTGCCCTGTTTCCGTTAGTGGTACCGCGTTAGAGCAATTATTTGTTAGAGTCCACCTTCCCACTAACAAATATCTACTGCTGGGCGCCGTGTATATTCCACCTACATCCCGATCGTCGACTTATGCGGACCATGTTGACTCAGTTATGGAGTTATACCAAAGGTATACCGAGGATAACATCTGTTTGTATGGCGACTATAATCTCCCGCACGCTATATGGTTTAACAACGTGGGACAAGAATG
Organism: Andrena minutula; assembly: GCA_929113495.1. Classification (NCBI taxonomy): domain Eukaryota; kingdom Metazoa; phylum Arthropoda; class Insecta; order Hymenoptera; family Andrenidae; genus Andrena; species Andrena minutula. The sequence continues at coordinate 24,451,751 of OV815996.1, forward strand.
TTTTAGAAAACCGGGCATTTCGTCAAATGAATCGACCGCTATTGACCTCCTCCTTGGCTGCTCAGTGTATTGTAACCTTTCTCAAGTAAACACTGTATTTAACGAGTTTGATGTTATGCTCGACCTCATCTTTGTCAACTGTCCTGAGGTTACTGTTGATCGAGTCTTTGACGTCCTAATTGAACCAGACGCGTATCATCCTCCATTGTATCTTACTTTTAACGGACTAGCATCCAGTCGAGACCTTACGGGTGGCAACCTGGAGTACAAGGACTTCAAACGGGGGGATTTTCCTAGTGTGTTGCATTACCTTAACTCCGTAGATTGGGACAAGGAGACAGGGGACTCTGAGCCTGATGCTGCACTTGAGAGACTATACGGCCATATTAATCATGCTATAGAAGAGTTCATTCCGGTCAGGTCAGTTGTTCGATCCACATTTCCGCAATGGTTCTCCCCAGGTTTGAAGTCCTTGATCCGTGATAAGAAACTGGCGCACAGAAGATTTAAATGCTCAGGTGCGTTTAGTGATTATATTAATTTCTCTAGTCTCCGTTCTAGTTGCAAATTAGAGCTATCGCGTGAGCACCGTATGTATATAGATGGTATTGAGAGTCAGGTGTGTAACAATGTGTCTAGCTTTTGGAAATTTGTAAACACTAAGCGAGCGGGGCATGGGATTCCCAGTGAGGTTCATATGGATGGCTCCTCTGCTTCGTCAAATGAGTCAATTGCAAATCTCTTTGCTGATTTCTTTGGTTCGGTTTATAGTCAACAGGACTGTGGTACGACCGCTCGGACTCCCCGCCTGTCTTCGCTTAGTGGTTTAAATATTAAGAATATCTCTATATCCATTGGTCAAGTCTATACCAAGCTTGAATCTCTTGATGCATCAAAGGGCCCTGGTTTTGATAAGATCCCACCTCTGTTTCTGAAGGAGTGTCGCTTCGTTATAGCGAGGCCCCTCTGGCATATATTTAACTCCTCCTTAGCCAATGGAATTTTCCCGTCAGCTTGGAAGACCACTTTGGTTACCCCAATATTTAAGGCCGGTGATCGCTCGGATGTTAGGAACTATCGACCGATCTGCAAATTGTCATGCATGCCTAAGATCTTCGAACAAATAGTAACGCAGCAGCTAACCCCTACTCTCACTAGTGTCATTTGTGAAGAACAACATGGATTTATTCCAGGTCGCTCAACGACAACGAACTTGGCAGTCTATCATTGTTTTGTTTCTACTGCAATGAACGAGGGTTTCCAAGTGGATACTGTCTATACCGACTTCCGAAAAGCGTTCGACTCGGTTGATCACAGTATCTTGCATAACAACCTTGCCTCAATAGGAATTGACGGACCACTACTTACGTGGATCGACAGCTACCTTCAAGGTCGATCACAGCTAATTAGAGTACATGACCGGTTATCCGATCCAGTTAATGTAACCTCAGGTGTTCCACAAGGATCACACCTAGGGCCTCTCCTGTTTATTCTATTTATCAACGACCTTAAGGACGTTTTCCTACATAATAAATTCCTAATGTATGCAGATGACCTAAAAATCTTTAGTACCATAGGTGCAGCTCAGGATGTAGATTTCATGCAGGAAGACCTCGTTAGATTCGAGAAGTGGTGTTCCGTCAATAGGATGGGGCTTAATGTCAGCAAGTGTGTTATGACAAGGACCCATAGGTCTGTTTGTGGCTTTCCTTCATCTTATAGGTTGGCGGAATCTATTTTGTCTGAGGTTGTTGAAGTCAAGGATCTCGGGGTATCGTTTTCGTCAGGTCTTGACTTTCGCAATCATTACCGAAATATCGCGTGTAAAGCAATGAAAACCCTAGGGTTTATTGCACGCTTTGGAAAACACTTCAGACAAATTAGGACGTTAAAGTTGCTTTACGTGGCACTAGTGAGGCCCCAGATTGAATACGCATCGGTGATTTGGAATCCAAGGCACAAACTTTATTCAAACCTAATTGAAAGGGTCCAGCACAAGTTCCTTAGACTGGTAATGAGGGCCACTGGTAGCCCTATGATGTTTACTGACCATGATTATCGTCCAGCCTTGTTAAAAACAAGGCTGGCGTCACTTAGTGATCGCCGTGCTAGTGCTGACCTGTTGTTTCTCTATAAGGTTCTCCATGGCCAGATTAACTGTTTGGAACTAGTAGGTAGGATCAGTCTTAATGCTCCGCAGAGGTCACTTCGCCAAAGAACACTATTTGTGGTACGAGTCCCTGGCTATCGGTACTGCTCGATGGACCCCATAAACCGTGCTATGGAGGAGTTAAATCAATGCCCTGAGAACATAGATGTTTTTATAGACTCCCTCGCTACGTTCAGGACGCTTGTACTAAGAAGGCCATCATCTTCTCAATCCATTGTATGTCCGCTTCGTCCTTAGGCGACGATGTGGGTTTTTGCTGATTGTTTCGTCTTTGATTTGTTATGTCTTTGTTTACTTTATTACTTGTTATCTATATTGTATTCTTTACTTTTATTCCAAATTTGTTCATATTTGTGAATCTAATGGGTTCTCCCGTAAATAAAATAATAATAATAATAATAATTACTTTTAAAACGATATCAACTACAATTCCATTAGTTTCTCAAAATTCTGATGATGCAAAGGTGCATTTAATTAATCTCAAGGCACGTACAGAGACATTAATAGAAATCGAGATAAAAAACCCTGAAATTCAAGAGGGCATCATACCAGAAGTGAAGTTACGAAAAGGGTTATATTTATGTAAGGCTATCACTAAAGTCAATGAAAATAATAGAGCTTATGCCACTATTCTTAATACGCGAGTCATAGATCAACAAATAGAACCGATTTCTGTATGTTTGGAGCAGTTTCCGAAAAATTCTACAATTTTATCATTAAATTCTGGTACCCCCTCATCAAGTCGAGTAAAATTATTACAGGAAAGCCTTAGATTAGGACATTTAAATTCTGATGAACGGAAGTCAGTTTTAGATATTTGTACTCGGTATCAAGAGATATTTTATTTTCCCGATGATAAATTGTCAGCTACAAATGCCATTGAACATGAGATTCATGTCACTGATCCAACCCCCATATACACGAAATCGTATAGATATCCTGAAGTACATAAATCTGAAGTTCAGAAACAAATAGAAAAAATGTTAAAACAAGGTATAATTCAACCATCCATATCCCCGTGGTCGTCTCCTTTATGGATCGTCCCCAAGAAAATGGATGCCTCCGGTAAAAAAAAGTGGAGAATTGTAATTGATTTTAGACAGTTAAATAACGTTACAATAGGCGACGCTTATCCAATTCCTAATATAGACGAAATCTTAGATCAATTGGGACATTCGAAGTATTTCACGACTCTCGACCTAGCATCTGGTTTCCATCAGATACCGATGGGGGAACAGGACAAGCGAAAAACGGCTTTTACAACCCCTCTGGGTCATTACGAGTTTACTAGAATGCCGTTCGGACTTAAGAACGCGCCCGCGACCTTCCAACGGCTTATGAATACCGTACTGTCAGGCTTGCAGGGTCTCCAATGTTTCGTATACCTGGACGATATCGTCATTTATGCCTCTTCTATCGCAGAACACTCCGAAAAATTAAAAGCTATTTTTGAACGTCTTGCAGTAAATAATTTGAAGTTACAGCCTGATAAATGCGAATTCATGCGTCATGAAGTAGCATATTTAGGGCATGTTATATCTGAAAAAGGAGTACAACCCAATCCAGATAAAATTAATGCAATTGCTAAATACCCGTCTCTTAGAAATCAAAAAGATATCAAAGTCTTCCTGGGACTAATTGGATATTATCGCAAGTTTATGCAGGATTTTGCAAAGCTAGCTAAGCCTTTAACAATTTTATTAAAAAAGGATACGCCTTTCGAGTGGGGCACCGAACAGCAAGAATCATTTGATAAATTTAAGCAAATACTAACTCATCGACCGATCCTTCAATATCCGGATTTTAATCGAGAATTTATCCTTACAACTGATGCCTCAAATTATGCAATAGGCTCTGTCTTAAGCCAAGGCTCTATTGGATCGGATCTCCCGATAGCATATGCTTCACGAACATTGAATGGAAGTGAACAAAATTATAATACTACTGAGAAGGAATTGCTTGCAATAGTTTGGAGTATAAACCATTTTAGACCTTATTTATACGGTAGGCCATTCACCGTCGTTACTGATCATAAACCTTTGACGTGGTTATTTAATTGTAAAGATCCGGGAAGTCGCTTAATACGTTGGCGATTGAAACTTGAAGAATACAATTATAAAATAATACATAAGGAGGGAAAGCTCAATTCTAACGTTGACGCTTTATCTCGTCCTCCAACAATATGTATAGTCCAAGACATTGATTCATTCGAAAATTTCATTCAATATCATTACAAAACTTTAGAAATTCCAATGGTAGAATCAATTCCATGTCATAGCTTAACTCATTTTCCAAATGTAATGTTCTATTCAAAAGATTTAGACGAAAATAATTTATATTCCGAGGCATTACGCACCAAGTATGAAATGTCTAATATCAAGGAACCTGATGAATTATACTTTTCTATTAAATTGAATAATAATTCTCAAGTAACTTACCTCTGTATATCCAAACCATTCCATTTTGATAAGTTGGATTACAAGAGCATATTCCATTCTTTACGAAATTTAAAAGATCATCTCGTACAAGAAAACTATTCAGGTAATTTATATGTTCACGATGTAACCATCAATAACCAGAATATAAAGAAAGAAATGTTCTGTGAAATAATACAATATCTCTTCAAGGATACGAGTATCAAACCTATTGTTTTAGAACGAGAACGAATTACTCTAAAGACACCGGAAGAAATCTTAAAGATCTTACAAGAAAATCATGATTCAAAATTAGCAGGACATTCGGGATTTTTACGCACTTATAAAAGAATTAAGGAATTTTATAAATGGGAATCAATGAAAAATGATATAAAAAGTTATATTAAGAAGTGTCCTTCCTGTCAGGTTAATAAAACAAATTTTAAACCTTCAAAGGCACCAATGGAAATTACCACCACTTCAAATAAACCTTTTGAAAGACTTGCGATAGATATAGTCGGACCTTTGCCACAAACTTTAAATAATAATCGGTTTATATTAACGATGCAAGATGATCTAACAAAGTATTCATACGCTGTTCCTTTTTTTTTTTTTTTTTTTTTTACTTGGTGGAAATCCCCACGGATACCCCCGGCCCGCGGGGGCGGGCGGGGGGTTATGTGGGACCCGAACCCACTAAAACCACCAAGATGACCTCCTCGGGAGCGGCGCCGCGCGTCTGAGGGGGAGGACTTCCGCGAGATCAAACTAGCGATGCGTTCGCTTGCCTCCCCCTCCTGCGCTAGCGGTACGACGCCGCCCACGCCCCCGACGCACTTTGTCGCGTCGGGGTCTTCCCTGGGGACATACGCTGTTCCTATACCAAATCACGTGTCACAAACTGTGGCTACTGAACTTTCCAGATTTATTACACTTTTTGGAATACCTAAAACAATTTTATCTGATCAGGGAACTGATTTCACGTCTCATTTAATCAAGGATTTAACAAAATTATTTAACACAAAACACATATTATCCTCACCTTATCATCCACAAACGAACGGTGCATTAGAAAGATCACATTTGACTTTAAAAGATTATTTAAAACATTATATCAATAACAGACAGTCCGATTGGGATGAATTTATTATGTTTGCTATGTTTGCTTAAAACACCCATACTCATAAATCGACCGGGCATACTCCGTATGAAACCCTCTTTGGTCATAAACCATTTTTACCTAGTAGTATTACACAAGAACCAACATTGAACTATTCCTATGACGATTACATAGTTAATTTGAAGCAACGATTAAATTATTCTCAAAGAATAGCCAGAGATAATTCAATTACGTCAAAAGTAAAGTCCAAAATATACTATGATAATAAAATCAATCAATACAAGTACAGGGTAGATGATTTAGTTTATGTACAGAATAAACAGGTAACTCAAGGATTAAATAAAAAACTATCACCGAATTACATAGGTCCTTTTAAGATAACACAAATTTATGACAATAGTACAGTTCAAGTGCAAAAGAACAAGAAGTTAGTAGTTTATCACACTAACATGCTGAAACCTTTTGTTTCAGGTGACAGCAGAGATGTATAACAATCGTAGTTTCCTTCTCAAATCACTTCTTATGTTATTAATACCAATATTTCAAGTACCCATTCCTAATCATGCTAACCGAAATAATAATCCCTATTATAAGATATTTCATTTAAATAATCACGCAGGTTTGTATTACAATCCATTGGGTGATGTTAGATTATCAAATTCTAAGTATTCCCTACTGATGTATCATGATCTCAATGTTTTTGACCAACGATATGATCAGCTAGCTCAATTCTATATGGAATCTGCAAAAATGTGCGATGAATATTCTATTCATGATATCAGTGTAACTTCATGCCGGAATTCTCTCCAAATAATAAAATCACGTATCGGAGTAATTAAAGATAAATTAGAAACCATAAATCATATGACTGGTAGTAAAGCATTTGCCGATAGTAAAGTCGTTAAAAGAGGTTTATTTGACGGTGCATCCTATATCTCGAAATGGTTATTTGGCACTCCAGACGCCGAAGACTCTAAGAACTATGAAGAAGCTATAGAATCATTAATTAACGGAAATAAAAACGTTAATCTATTAATGAAACAACAGATATCAGTTATAACTAATACTATTCAGGACTTTAATGCTTATATCAATAACCTCAAGCTTGATGAAAATACGCTCAATGAGAATATCAAATTACTCAATGATTTTTCTAACTCCACTGCCAATATTCTAAGCAATATTTATAGACAACATTTGATTTTGGAACAATTGAATTTGTTATCACAAGTTTCTACTGAATTAGATGAGTATTGTAATTTATTTATCTCTTCCATTTCTATGGCACGTCGTAACATATTACATCCACAAATAATAACTCCACAAAGTCTTTTTGATGAATTGAACAAGATTAATCTTCCAAATGGGCAAAATTGGCCAATAACATTGACTCTTTCAAATATCTATAGATATAACGAACTTTACAAAGTAAGCGTAATTATAAAAAATAAAAATTTAATTTTTACCATTGCCATCCCGTTGATTGAAAAATTGCCGTATAGTCTTTACGAATTGGTACCACTTCCCATTTCTCATAATCATTCCAACATTTACTCCTATATACAATCAGATTTCACCTATCTCCTCATAAGTACGAATCAGGCATATTACACACAGCTGCAAAATCTCGAGAATTGCGTGCAAATCGATGTCAAGGAATATGTTTGCCATATCAAACATGTGAGCAGAACAGTTGCGGATCCGACATGTGAAACAATTTTGTTCACATCCACCATCAAAACTTTACCAACATTATGCAAGACCCAGACCATCCAAGCCAATCTTGAAATTTGGCATTACATCTCGAATAATGAATGGATTTTTACCATCAGCCAACCTATGGAGTTAACATTGACATGTTCTAACACACATCTTGAGGATGTGGAACTGAAATTTACTGGAATCATCCGTCTGGAACCAGAGTGTAAAGGATACACTCAATCAATAATTTTGGAACCGACACAAGAAATCACCACGAATCGCAGCCACAAAATAAATATGTATAATATTGCAGAAGACTCTTGCTGCTTCAGAAAACAAAGTAATCTAACCATCGATCCGGTAAGATTATCACCAATCAAGATTACGAATCTTAGGACTGGCGAATTCAAATATTTGAATCACAAATTGATGCAACTGGACAAGTTATTACAAGAACCAGCGAAATCATCGATCCCACAACGCAGTCCTTGGTATTCCAACGCTTTAAGCGCAATGATATCAGTTATTATCATCATAGTAATCATAAATATGTTACGCTGGTGCGGCATATTTCAAGCTCTAACAAAGTACTTTTGTTTCATGAGGAAGTCTGAAACAACAAATGATAATTGCTGTTTAAAAATTATTAATACCAATATTAACGCAACTCCAGTAACGAGGATGCAGTTGTCACAGATCTTGGAGGAAGAAGATCAATCCAGAGAGGAAGAGAGGGACTTTAATTTACGTTCAATCAACATCACTGGAGAACGCAGTCGAAGCAGTACGCCCACCCAGCCTAGTGATTCGCAGGGACGCAGGAGATCAGCGTCGTGTGCACCTTCAGTTAATATGGACTAATATAAAATTTTACGTTACCCTGACACGGAAATACTTTTATAGCTTGTAAGATATTTATAGTTTTATATTTATAAAAAGAAAACCAAAGCATTTAATCTTAATCATAGAGACATTTTAAACAAGTTTAACATTATTCATTGTTATAGATAACATTATTAATTTAGTCGATAATTTCACTTAGATATGTGATTATTTATTAGAATTTAATTATGCGTAGATACACATTAATACATAAAATTATATTAATCATAACGATAAATATTTAATTATTATAAGAAATTATTATTACACTACCATAGATTTTTATTAATGTTATATCGTAATCATTGTGTGAATTCTTTTATCGCGTAATGTTAACAAGCGATTTTTAATTATCCCGAACAATATTGTGACTAGTATTACTTCAAATTGTACGATCCATTATAATGTGGAATCTAATTAATTTATATTCTTTTAAAAATGATAAATTAATCTTAAGGAGGGAAATGTTAGATACCTAGCTTCGCGACTTTCTCTTCTTAGCACATCTGGTCATTGTCACTCCCCTCAAAGACCCTTAGTCCGTTTCGAGCGTTCGTAACTTAACGGAAAACAGGCGGAATAGGCCGTAGGCCCCAAGGCCCTTTTATTTTTTCAAACCGTTTCAACCGAACTTTCTCCAGACTACCACTTCCACCCTTACCAGTTCCATTTTCCCTCCCTCGCAATAGAATAACCAATAGGATTCTTTAACTTGTCGATGCTCATCCCTGAGTACGTCTTTAGCGTCAGAAAGCTTTGACTCTTGGTACTGTGAAGTCATACTCCAACATATTGTATAATAAAGACGTGTTTCGTTTTATACAAGTATTCGAATTTGTTCTACCCCGGGTTCACGACAATTATATCTAATTAGAACGTTCCGAATTGTCGAGGGAAAAAAACTAAGTCCGGATATATTGCGGTTTCATTGCTGAAATCTTGCACGTATGTTGCAAGATGTACGGTGCACGCAAGATATGTGCAAGATTTCAGCAATGAAACCGCAATATATCCGGACTTAGTTTTTTTCCCTCGACAATTCGGAACGCTCTAATTAGATATAATCAATTAAACGGTAATGGTAGGGAGACTGGCAGTAATTGGCACGTGTAACACTTTTTATAAATTTTTTTGCTGAATATTATTTATTAGTTTGTTTAAACTCGATGGTGTTTATTAAATAATCGTATTAATACTTATATCACATATGTGAACAGACAGAATGCAGTATTACATTTCACATGCAAACACCGAGGGAATATTTGTAAACACGGACAATATGTGATATATGTAAATAATACAATTAGTTAATTAACACTATAAGGTTTAAGCGAACTATTATTCTGTATACAGCAATAAATGATATTTGTAAAGAAGTCTGAGCTGTGAAATGCAAATCCACAAACACTAAAGACTAGAAAATGAAAAAATATATATAAAAAATTTATGTTAAATGATTGCATTAAAAGTGCGTTAAAATGTAGAAAAATTATTTTCTTGTACTACGCAGGATATTTCATAATAGAATATGAATATACTTAATACATCATCAAGCGTTGAAATTAATTTGTTGTAAGATATCCGGCTCCACGATTAGGGAGATATAATGGGGATTGTCAAAACGAATCTTCTTTTTTGAATAATTTGAGGTAAAAGTGGTGCACGGTAGGAGTATAAGTTAGAATACATAAGCAATTTTCTCAATCAAAGGTTATAGCTGAAGGCGTTGTGCAGGTCTCGTGTGTGCCTTGGGTCGACTGTCCACAAGCTCCCCAATCTATCTCCTTTTTCGCGGTATCTGCTGTACTAATTGTGGCTTTGTTTGCAAGTGCGATCGATGTAATTGTGCGGCACCATTAAGCTAGTCTGTACACTATAGATTTACCCGCGTTATCAGATTATTCGTCTTTCTTGGGGAATGCACCAACGACGCCGGGCTCGATGGCGTCCCCACATGGCGGAAAGCGAGGCATATCTCCTGAATCAGCAGAGAAGGATAAGGCCACTAATAATGAGCCATTCAATAGAGTAAAAGGGGCAAAAACGCCAAAACTCAATTCGTTGCAGCTTGACAAGCTCTACAAGAGCACTATCAGAGAATATGCAGTCAAGAAATCAACCAGCAACATCAACATCATCCCTAACCTGAAAACGGCCCGCACGGCCAAACCGCCAGCGCCCAACGAAGGCTGCGGTCATATTATGAACACTCCTCAATGCTCTTCTGCATCGACGGATGGTTGGATAACCCCCAGGAAGACTAGCAAGTCTCCAAATCTAATTACGAAGGACACTAACGACGCCCGCATAGATGAGAACAACCGTTTTTTGCCTCTTTCGGGCATCGAATTAAACGCCGAGATAGATAACACCCCTGACGTGGGGGCTAAGTCGAGCACCATGGCCAAAACATCCAGGCCCCCACCAATCTACACTACCGACACCACCTTTGAGATTATCATTGGGATAGCCAATTCGCTAAATATCCCAAAAACAAAAATCACTGTCAAGGAGAATGATTCTAAGAATCACACCATAAACACTAGTGCCCTTGAACACCATAAACTTCTGGTTGTGAAACTCACAGATCAAGGTATACAGTTCTTTACTTATACCCCGAAAGGTAGTAGACCAAAATCCATCCTCATTAAAGGGATAAAAGGAAATTTTGATCTTGAATACATCAAGAGCGAGATCCTGGACCTCCATATTCCCAATATAGAAATCCTAAACATAATAAAGTTCGCATTTGACAAAAAGCAGCCTGAGAAACACCACCACCTAATACAACTTTCGGCAGACAGCAAAACTGCAGATCTATTCAAAATTAAAGCTCTAGCGTACCAAAAGGTGAAATGGGAACACCTTAGAAGACAGCCCCTGTTCCAATGCAAAAAATGTCAAAGGCTTGGGCATGCCAGCAAGAATTGCCACCTGCAGTATAGATGCGTCAAGAGCGCCCAATCGCATGAACCAGGGGCATGTAATATCAAATTACAAGACGGGAGGGAATCTCTCAAGTGCGCCAATTGTGGCTCGGTTGGTCATCCAGCCTCGTACAAGGGCTGCCCCTTTATGAAGTTTGCATTGAAACAAAAAAGAGAGACAAACTCCAGGCACTTACGCGATATAACCCAGAAGATAAACAAGCTCTCCTCAACTGTCAGAGCGAATACGTCCTTCGCACAGGTGCTTTCGGGAAGGCCTTCTCAACAGCATCCGAGCAACCCCAACCTGCCTAGACTAAGGCCTACAACAGGAACGCCTTTAACACCATCATACCCAGGTACCAACGTGGAGCTGCCCACTAACCAGCCCCTCCCCACGAAGCCTCCTGCATGGATTGAAGAACTAAAGAATGAATTCGCTGCACAGGTTGCGATACAATTCCAAACCCTGGCGGCACAAATAGCGGCAAACACAGAGCGGATTGACTATATGTTTAATACCCTTTTTGCAGACTGAGCTAATGGAAGGTTCCGTATTCTCTAGTCAAATTAAGATAGCAGCTATTAATGTTAATTCTATTGTAGCCCACCAACGCAGATTGGAGCTTAACCAATTTATTGCAGAGCACAACCATGATATTTTATTACTATCGGAAACTAAGCTTAATGCTACTCACAAAATCTCCCTCCGGGACTATGACATTATAAGAAATGACAGGCCAAATGCAGTAAAAGGAGGAGGCACGGCAATCGTGATCAAGCGAAGCATTCCGTACATAGTTTGTAATTTCCCATCGTCTTCAAGGAATGCGATCCTGGAATATACAATAATTAAACTCCCTACGAGAAGTAACAATAGTATATTTATAGTTAGCGTATACGCCAGGAGTGACAATCGCGACCTCTTTATCAGAGAGCTAAATAGTTTATTCACTAGTCTTAACTTACATTGTCTCAATAACTTTTATATTATTGCGGGCGATTTTAATGCCAGAAGAAAAGCGTGGGGCGACAGGGCAGATAACCAAAGAGGTGTGTTCATGGATCGTTGGGAAACAATGCATGAAAACAGATTTAAACTTAGAGTCATCGGGCCATCGACCCCTACATACAAGCCGGCGCAAACCTATTTAGACATATGTCTCGCTGATACGAGGCTGAGTTTATTGAACGGTGTCAATGGTCGGGCTAGCACCTTACCGTATGATAGTGATCACACTGCAATCACACTCAGATTTGGCCTCAGTAACGATGGTTTTGATTTCACTCCCTATCCACCACTACGGCACCGGCTCAATTATAAAGCCACAAAATGGGAAAAATTTGCTAAGAAGATTGTAGACCTTGATGATTATACTATCCCCGAGGACCGCAACCTAACAATCCCAGAAATTGACGAATACGTCTATACAATCAGTTCACTTATCTCTGAATCAGCTTCCATAGTAGTGCCGAAAATAAATACCAATAACAATAATACGTTGCAGTACGTTAACCACAAAATCAGGAAGCTGCAAAAACGCAAAAGTCAACTGGTCTCCCTGCTGCATTACCTCCATATCATGGATCCAGGCTTGAAACTCCCGGCTTCGCGACAAGCTAAAGAATTGCTGAAATATACCACTAAAGAGCTGAGGTCGGAATTCAGAATAGCCATCGAAGACTTTTGGACCCGCCTGGTCAAAAAAATAGACCATCGAAACCCGGCATCTTTTTTCCCGAGGATTAATGCCCTGTTCAGACCAAAGCATCTCGAGGGTGTGAAAGACCTCCACATTAGCCGCGACAAGGGGAGTATTATCCAGAGAAGTCGCTGTGACATATCCCAGCCAGTTATCTTAGATAATAATATTATATTCTCAGACTCCCAGGATAAACTTATCGTCATTGGTGCATTTTATGAATCAATAAATTCCCCCCGTCCTCTGAATTCTGGTACTTGCCTTAAAGAAATCGTTGATGAGGCAGCTGATAAGCTCAAATCTGAACTTTGCACCAGAAGAGAGCAGTTTATTACGACCACCCAGTTTAATGATAACAATAAGGCCAGCAACCCCGCTTCTCTGGATATTACACCCCATCCCTTTTGCAATATCGCCTCTGTAGGTTACATATTGAGAAACCTTCCCAATAAAACATCGAGTGGTCTTGATAACATCCCTCCGATACTACTAAAGCACTTGCCCTTTAAGACGGTCAGGGACCTGACAGTATTACTTAATAATGCCATTAATCACAACTACTTTCCAACAGCCTGGAAAAAAGCTAAAGTACTCCCCATTTTGAAAAAAGGGAAAAACCCTCACGACCCATCTAGCTACCGTCCAATCAGTCTCACCCCCAGCCTCAGCAAAGTCTACGAGTCAGTCATTAATAACAGCATAGTTTCATTCTGTTCAGACAACGAGATCATCCCTGATCACCAATTTGGTTTTAAGAACCGACACTCGACGGTCCATGCGGTACATAAGCTACTGGCTGATTTAAACACCCAGGTGGGCAATTGCAAGCTCGTGGGAGCGGCATTGCTAGACCTGGAAAAGGCCTTTGATTCTGTGTGGCTCAATGGCCTAATATACAAATTGCTGAAGAAGAACTTCCCGAAGTGGCTAGTGCTTATGATTTGGGACATGATCAGGGATAAATCGTTCGTTACCTGGGATGGCATTAACATCTCTTCGGAGGAGTTCATGATCACGGAGGGGTTGCAGCAGGGCACGGTGAACTCGCCAATACTTTTTAATATTTTCACGAGTGACCTCACAAAACTTTTTGGTCTGAATACGGGCGCGTCCTCGGCATTGGCGTTCGCAGACGATGTGATAATTTATACTATCGGTAGCTGGGTGGCGACGGTTCGCGACGATCTTGAATCACTGGTGAACAAGCTGAACAGATACTACATGTCATGGAACCTTAGACTCAACCCCGGTAAATGCGAAACCATCTTGTTTAGAAAGCCTATCAATTTTCTCTCCGCTAAAGCAAGGGCTGGACGCAATCAATTCCAAATCCAGACACTCAGCCCTGGCACCAACAATAGTGTAATCATCCCGCATAAGAAAACGGTCAGATACTTAGGAGTACAGTTAGACTACCTCCTTAGAGGTAATAAGCATATTGACATGCAGGTAGAAAAAGCACGTAGGGCATTCATGGCCAACAGCCGAGTTTTTTACAACAAAAACATAACTAATAGAGCCAAGGTTATCCTGTATATGCTGCTGGTCTGTCCAATACTAACATATGCAGCGCCTATATGGTGGAATTGTAACCACACGGTCATGGAGAAGCTCAGGTGCCTCGAACGTGCATGCCTCAGGGCCTGCCTCGGGTTATACCGCTCCCAACATTCGGATTGGCAGCACTATGTACGGAACCAAACTATCTATGAGTCAGCGGAGATCCCTAGGATTGATTCGTTCACCCTTCGCCTAACCCGTGACTATTTTAGCGGGCTCCCGAGCATTGACAACGCCGTGATTAAATCCTCCTCCAAGCAGCAGGACGAAGTCTCTAAACGTCAGATTGCTATTGGCTATGTCGCCCCGCAAGCCTTTACCTACTGCGACCAACGTGGTCTGCTGCAGAATGAATGCAATACCCCGATTTTGTACCATTGGAAGCGCAACAAGGCGAACAAAAAAATCGCGCTGGAACATGATGCGTATGATACTAGTCATGGTAATTTTATGTTCTCTATTGCTTTACCTAAGCGTGACCGACGAGACTTCCATAGACTCAATTTTGAGAAATATTGGTGGCTATCGCCCACTTGCGCACATATTCCAGATCTGCTACGACGCAGAACAAACGGTGCTTAACTCCTTCTTGGAGCTGTGATTAGAAAGGATACCTTGTGGTTCCTCTTACACTGTGATACCTAGAATAAGGGTAGGCCTCCACCTTGTTGTATATAGTTAGTTCGTAAGTTTTTTTTTTTTTTTTTTTTTTTTTTTAGTTAGTAAGTTTATTTAGCGTTAAGGTTTCGACTCATATCGATTCAGGGGTTTTTATAGCAGCCGTCTACTTTTCCCCATGTATCAGTACATTATATAATGACAGACAGTACAAATTAGTATGTAATTGTTCATATTTTATTAACATATAGTTTATAATAGTCAGAGTTATCTATATATATATATATTCTTATATGTATTAGTTTCGAGAGAAGTCTTCCCAAGAGTTACGATAGATATTCGTACAATTGGGGATCCAGTTCCTAGTGTTCATGACGTGTTTGAGCATTTTATTATATGTTGTTAAGCTCACATACCTACCTGTAATTGCTATACGTCACATTAATAAACATTTTGAAAAAAAAAAAAAAAAAAAAAAGGTTATAGCTGCAGCGGGAAAGTGTTCGTCTACGGTGCTCGAGGTGGGAGCGATTGGCTCCGGAAGGGCTCTCCATCGGCTGTCGGCTTGCCGGCACATAGTCGATGGAGAACTCCGATGGGTTCCATGTTCTCTCAACCGGGTCGTCGTCTCTGGTGGTACTCCCCGGGCCTTATGGTCGCGGGGGGAGGATCCAGGGACAGCCCGGAGCGGAGAACTTGGACGAAGTTGGAGGCCCGACCGGGGTAAGTCCATGTAGCGCACCTCCACGTTGGTGCTCCTGGGGTCCCTACACGACATAGTCGGGTAGGGGCGCGAACGCGGACATGGCACTTGCGTTCCCCTGCGGTGTATTTCGCTTGCAGGGGTTACTGTCTTCCTCTGTGAGGAGACCTTCTCAGCAGCAGGGAAGTAAAACGCACGCTGGGTGTTCCCCCCGCCTTAGTGGGGATGGTTGGGAGACCGCCGGGCGGTGGGGTCGTCGCCCTTCAAGACATTTTTCTTATGGAATGAAGAAAAGTAGAGCAGCCTCGGAAACAACGCCGCTTTCGGGGGGTAATCGCCCGACTCAGTTTGGCCCTGTCAGCAGCCATTCTGAAGTAAGACGTAAGACTGATGACGCCGAGTTGGTGCCTCGGACCGGCGTCACTGGTGTTGGGGAGGGTACGTTGCCACCCCACCCAGAAAAAGTCACAGACGCAGACCTGGCTATTCGCAGGGACTATGATTTGGTTTTGGATTCGGACGAGGATCGGACATCCGGTCCAGTTCCGAGGAGGAGCGAACGGCTCAGAGCGGGGACGGGTGGGGCTGCGTCGCATGTACGCCGTGTTGCCTCGAGGTCCCCGGTCCGCAGGGAGAGGGAAGAGACGGCGGACCGCACGGCCGTGGAGTGGTCCAGGGTCGTTCGGGCCAAAGATCGCGAGTTAAGCGAGCAGAGGTCCCGGATCAGCCGTTTGGAGGACCGGGTCGCCCAGCTGCTGGGACGGCTCGAGGACCGGGGGGCGGAGGCCGCTAGTGGCCTGCCGCGACGCGGGATGGAGGCTGGTGGGCGAACAGACCCCCTGGCTCTACCCGGGGGGGAGGGCTTCGCAGCATTCGCGCAGAGGTCCATCTCTATGATGGAGCGGTTGTGCGATGCGGTGTTTGCAATGAGCGACAGACTCGCTGCTCTGGAGGGGAACCGCGCCCCTGTGGCCGTGGGGGCTGCCTCCGTGCATTCGGGATCACCGATGTCGGGTGACGAGGACCCCCTCCCGAGAGACGTCCCCGCGGTGGGGAAGAAGGGGAGGAAACGGGCGGCGCGGTCTAGGCCCCCCACCCCGAAGAAGATCAGCGCCCCCGAGGTCGCGGGGGTGATCGGGGAGAGGAATGCCGGTGCTCCTGTCCCATCGACGTGGGCCCAAGTGGTCAATCGGGGAGGAGGGGGACGCAAAGGAGGGACTCGACCGCTGCCACCGGGGATGGCGGGGCCCCGCCTGCCGCGGCTTCCGCGAGGGGCGGCCGTCAGCATCGTGGCGGAGGAGGGCAGGGAGGCGGAGTTCGCGGGCACGGTCGTCGAGGCGATGCGGTCCGTGGATTTGGAGCCTCTTGGCATCGCGGCGCTGCGGCCCAAACGGGCCACAAATGGGGCCTTGATCATAGCGGTCCCTGGCCCGGACTCCCAGGAGAAGGCCGACACCTTAGCGGGAGCCCTGGGAGCGGCTACTCTGGGGAAGGGGGTCAAAGTGACTCGCCCTCAGAGATGGGGTGAGATCCGCGTGAGGGACCTGACGGAGCTCGCGACCCCCACGATGGTGCGGGATGCCCTGGCTGTGGCTGGGGGGTGCGCGGTGGACGACGTGCGCGTTGGGGAGTTCCGGGGAGATAACGCCGGGCTTTTTTCGGCGTACGCGCGGTGTCCGTTGGGGGGGATTTCTAAGATCCTGAAGTCCGGCGGATTACGGCTTGGCCTGTTCGCCGTTCGGGTGGAGCTTCTGCAGAGAAGAGCCCTGCAGTGCCACCGGTGCCTGCTCTTCGGACATGTTCGTCGGGCATGCCCTGCGGACGTGGACAGGAGCACCGCGTGCTACCGTTGCGGTGTCGCGGGGCATAAGGCCCTGGGCTGTGAGGCGATGGTGAGCTGCCCCGTTTGCTTGGCGGCCGGGCTGCCGGCGGGGCACCGTATGGGTGGCCCTGCGTGTCGGAAGCCGACGACTGCCACGATGGCAGCGGGAAAGGGGAAGGACCGCTCCCGGAAGACGGCGAGGGGGGGAGCCAAACCGCCGACGAAGAAGAAGCCGGGACTCGACCCGCCGGTTCGAGCAGCTGCGACGGCTGCATCCGAGACGGCAGCGGGGCCCTCGGGGGAGACGATGGCTGTAGCGGTAGCGGAGCCGAAACCGGACGAGGCCGCGACTTCCGTCGCGGGCCAGGGTAAGCGGAGGTTGGATCGCGAGGCTGAGGAGGGGCGCACCTCCTCTGACTCCCCGCCGAGAGCCCCTCGCAAGAGATCCAGGGCTGCGGATGGGCGGAGTACCGTGATCTCGGACTCTGAGCCGGACGGCGATGATGAAGTGGAGGAGGAGGAGATGCTAGAGGTCGTGGAGACTCTGGCTCCGTTGCCAGATTCATCGGCGGGGACGGTGACAACTGTCGCCATGGTGCACGCCCCCCTGTCGTTGTCCCCGCTGTCTTCGGGCAATGGGGATGTGGAGGTAACCACGCCGGAACCGCCGATCGTGGCCTCGGGGTCGGAGCCGGTGGTCTCGCCCCCCTCCCCCCCGTCGGACTGTCCCGTTTCCGGTGGGAATCGGGTGGATACCTTAGTGGTGTGCAGGGAGGAGGAGTGCGGGGAGGATGCGCAGGGCGTCTCCGCTGATGATCCCCCTGTGGATCCCGTGAGTGGTGCTTGCGGAACGGAGGTCCTGGACACCATCGAGCTTTCGGCCGATGATGTTTCGTCCGGTGACGAGGACGACGAGGCCGACATCGGCCGGAAGATCTCGGGGATCGATCCACACGGTGTGATCCGGGAGGTGGATCTCGACCCCGATACCGGGCGCCCCTATGCCGACGACGACCGCGTGTTCGTCGACGACGAATACACGGCGGATTCGGGCCAGGTCTGGTTGATGAGGGGTGAGATAGGAGAAGGTGAGGGCGGTGACAAGGCGTTCGTCGAGTTCGTCGACCGGCATTGGGAGGACCTCTACGACGAGCGGGACGAAAGATGGTCCGGCCGCGTCGAGTTCGCCGGCATATGGACCAGGTGCGCCGTCTTTCGGTGTCCGACTCCCGGCGGCAAGAGCAGGGCCGTGCTCCTGGCCAAGGCCTTAGAGGAGAACTTCAGGGGGAAGGGGGTGGTTGTCTCGGAGGCGGGCCCTGTCTCGCCGAGAATGCGAACGGACCTGCGGCTGCCGAAACCGAGGCTAATCGCTAAAAAGAGCGGCTACTGGAGGAAGCTGCGACACGAGCTCGCGGCGTTCGCTACGCGCGCAAAGGCTAAGGAGGAGAGCGAGGTAGCGGCGAAGAAGACGGCGAAGCGCGACACCGGGGTGTCCTTCTTAAAGAAGGGCACCAAGCTGTTCGGGTGAACATGCTGTCGGGTGTGGGCGCGGACGCAACGGGAGGGTTCGCGGAATCAACGGGGCTGGAGAGGTGGTCCTCCCTCCCTCCATTAGTGCCCCATTCGCGCACAATGCCTCCTGGGGCGTAAGAGGACACCATGGGAGTAGAGAGTAGGTGACCGTGGGGGGTTCTGTGGACCGGGCATACCGGGCCCGCTCCTCTCGTAGTGCGCTTCAGGCGGCTGACGGCACCGGAGGGCTGTGTGGGGTGAGACAAGCGGGGGCTTGTCGAACCCGGTAAATACAGCCGGGGAATGAGGGGTAGCGTTGGCGCGTAACCCGCAGCGCTGCCCCGGCGATAGCGGGGATTCTTCCGGGGAGCTTCTCTCCCCCTTGGGAAAGTGCCAACTCTGGCAAACGAGCGCGGGGATCCGGGGTCTTGGAGGATGGCCTAGCGAACGTATCGCTAGTCTGATCTCGCGCAAGAACGGCCATCTTCCTTGCCAGATCCCCCCGCTCTAGGTGGTTACCGTGCAGGTTTTAGTTGGTTGGAGCCCAACATAACCCCGAGCTTCCCCTGAAGTTCGGGGTATCCGTTCCGGATTTCCTGCACGTAAAAAAAAAAAAAAAAAAAAACGGTGCTCGAGGTGGGAGCATATTGGCTCCGGAAGGGCTCTCCATCGGCTGTCGGCTTGCCGGCACATGGTCGATGGAGAACTCCGATGGGTTCCATGTTCTCTCAACTGGGTCGTCGCCTCTGGTGGTACCCCCGGACCTTAGGGTCGCGGCGGGAGGATCCTTAGGCAGCCCAGAGCGGAGAACTTGGACGAAGTTGGAGGCCCGACCGGGGCAAGACCATGTACCGCACTTCCACGTTGGTGCTCCTGGGGTCCCTACACGACATAGTCGGGTAGGGGCGCGAACGCGGACATGGCACTTGCGTTCCCCTGCGGTGTATTTCGCTTGCAGGGGTTTTGTCTTCCTCGTTGAGGGGACCTTCTCTTCAGCAGGGAAGTAAAACGCACGCTGGGTGTTCCCCCCGCCTTAGTGGGGATGGTTTGGGAGACCGCCGGGCGGTGGGGCCGTCGCCCTTCAAGACAACTCAATGAAAATGGACGACATAAGGAAAGAAGCCTCGGATGTAACGCCGCTACCAGGGGGTTATCGCCTGGCTCAGGTTGGCCTCGTCAGCAGCCAACTTGAAGTAAGAGTGACTGACGACGTCGTGTTGGGGCCGCGGACCGACGTCACTGGTGTCGGGGAGGGTATATTGCCACCCCGCCCAGAAGCCATTACAGCAGCCGACCAGGAAATCGAAACGGACATTCTTTTGGAAACGGAGGGAGGTGGGGGCGCTGCACCGCTGCGCGCAGCTCTTCCCGCGAAAACACAGTGCGGGGTCAGGCGGAGTCAGCGTTTGATCGCTTCGCGCGGGTCGCTGGCTCCGTCGCGGGATCAGTCCGCTCTGTCAGGGAGGGAGGAGGCGGAAACCGAGGGGGCCGGGGCAGTTACTGTCCCGCAACCGCGAGACCGCGAGGCTTCGCCATCGGCGCCATACAACATCAAGGGTGTGCCGTTGGTGAGAAGCGTAGAGCTGCTCTCCGCCGAGGAGCTGAGGGAGGTTAACCTTCTTCAACAACAAGTGGCGGAATTGTTGGCGCGGCCAAATCCGGCGGACGGTGCGTCGGAGGTTCCGCGCCCGCGCATCGACGGGGCGCCCGGGCCCCGCGTCCTGCTCGAGCGGTGCGACCCGCTCGTCGCTAGCGGCGAGCAGGCGGTCCTCATCTCCTCCGACGAGGGGGAGACTTTCGAGTTGAGTCCCCCGGACTCTGCGTCCCGGATGGACCTGGACCTCCCGTCCAGCGGGGTGGGGGACACCGGCGGAGTGCCCGCCGAGGGGGATAGTTTCGACGCCCCTCCGTTGTCGTTGTCGTCCGACGACGGTGCTGACGCAGGGCATAGGCCAGGTTTCGTCCCAGGGAAGAGGGGCAGGAAGCCCGGGGTCTGGACGAACCCGGCCAGACTGGGCCCGGGCATGAAGGCTCTCCCGGGTAGATCGGAGCTGCGTAACTGGGCCGAGACAATGTCGGTCGGCGGCCTTGCCGGCCAGGCCCAGCGCGAGCTCGACGCGGTGGCGGCCACCATTAGCGCGGCGAGGCACGTGAAGTCGACGGACGTGCGCGCTATCAGGATCGCGATACGTCGCGCGTCCGCTGTGGCCGCCGAGCTCACTGGGAGAGCGGAGAGGGGTGAGAACCCTGACAAGCCGGCGAGGGAAGTGGTTTTCCGCCAGGGAGCGTGGGAGCGTAAGTCCCACCAGCTGTCCACGCAGGTGCGGAATTTGACGGAGCAGGCGCACTCCCTCGGCGAGTGCCTGCTCGTCAGGGAGAGGGAACTCGAGTTCCTCCGCGGAAAATACGCGAGGCTCGAGACGCGCGCGTCTCACGCGGGGGTGGACGTTCGGGAGTCGGAGGAATTATCCTTCCGCCCCGGCGTCCCACTGCCCACCCGCAACGAGCTCCTCCCGACCTGCGTGCCCCCCTGGACGGACTCGTGCGTCCAGGTGGAGGTGGCGCCCACCCCGGGTCCCTCGTCGGCTGCGAGGCCTGCTCCCCTCCCGGACAAGCCGGCGGAGAGCAGAGATAAGGGAGATAGGGGGAAGAAGAGAAGGAGGATTATCTCCCCCGAACCTTCGTCTCCCGAAGGAGAAGACGTAGCCAGCGATGACGGCACCAGGGCCGTCGAGCAGCCCTGGGAGGCCGTGCTGCGCCGAGTGGAGGAACTGGAGAGGAGGGTCGATGCCCGTCTCCTCGCACTCGGTAAAGTCCTCCAGCGGGGCGGCCCTGCGCAGGGGCTTGCTGCTCCGCCGACGCCCCTCGCCTTGCAGTGGGCGAGGATCGGGACCGAGGGGCATGCCGCGGACGGGACTAAGGTTCCGCCCCGCGGCGAAAAGAAGAAGGTGGCGAGTGGCACGGGGCCCGTGCCAAAGAAGGCGTCTACGAGCGGGCCGGGGGGTAATCCCTCCAAAGCGGCGCCGACTGCCGCCTCAAAAAAGAGGTCGGAGCAGGCGGGCACTTCCGCCGCCGCGTCCACGGCTGCGAAACCTGGCGCGGTAACGTCGACGAGACCCTCGTCCACGCGCTCCAGGCGCGCGCGCAGAGCAGCCGCCAAGAAGGCCAAAAAGGCTGGCAGCAAACCGGGGGTGATAACGCCGGTTCCCGGCGCCCCCCGCAGCCAGACCTTGCCCCCTGAGCCCCGGAAAGCTCCGGAGAGCTCATGGGCTCGGGTGGTGGGCCGTAAGGCCAAAAGGGCGGCGGCCAAGTCGGCTGCGTCAGACGGGGCGACGAGGGCCCCGACAATGGCTGCGAAGGGCAGCGAGAAGAAGGGGGGTGGTGGTGCCGCGAAACCGGCACTCCAAAGACCAGGCGCGCCCGGGAAGCCCCCGGTATCGATGCCGCGCGCCCCCAGGACGTCGGCGGTGACGATCACCGCGCCGGCTGGGGGAGAAAAAGATTTCTCGGCGCAGGTGGCCGGAGCGATGGCGAGCATAAAGGTCGCCGACCTCGGCATCGCGGCCATGCGACCGAGACGCGCGGTCACCGGGGGTCTCGTGTTCGAGATCCCGGGAGCCCAGAACTCGGAGAAAGCCGCCGCCCTCACCACGAGGCTCGCGGACCGGCTGGAGGGCACTGGCATCAAAGTCCAGTGCCCCCTAAAAACAGCCGAGTTCCGCATCGGCGGGCTCACAGAGCTTGCGTCCGAGGACGCCATCCGGGGGGCGATCGCCACCCAGGGGGGCTGCGCGGCGGAAAACATCGCGATGGGCCCGAAGCGCCCAGACGCCGCCGGGCTCTTTACCCTCTGGGTCCGCGCACCCGTCGCGGCTGCTGCCCGCCTGGTCAGGGCGGCCACGATCAACGTGGACTCGCTCCTGGCCCGCGTGTCGCCGCTAGCTCAGCGGAAGCTGCAATGCTTCCGCTGCCTCGAGTTCGGCCACGCACAGGCAAAATGCAGCAGCCCGGCGGACAGGAGCCGGCTCTGTTACCGGTGCGGCAGTGAAGGGCACAGGGCGCGCGATTGTACCGCCGCCCCGAAATGCCCCCTCTGCACCGCGGCCGGGGCTCCTGCCGGCCACAGAATGGGTGGCCCGGCGTGCCGCCCTCCGAAGCGGGCGACCCCTCCCAAATCGAGAGGGGCCGGAAAGGGCAAGGGTGATGCCGCTGTGTCGGCGGATCCAAAGCCTCCGACGCCCGTCGACGCTCCCGCCGACGCTCCAGGGGGGATGGATGCCTCCCCCCTGGATGCCACTTCGGCGGCTAAATCGGGGCCGTGCAAACGGAAGGACCGCGAGGGTTCCGACTCTCCGTCCAGCGGCGCCTCGTCGCCGGAGCTCGGGGATGCCAACAATAAGGGGACGGGGAAGAAACGAAGGGTGCGGTGCGCGGACAAGTCCGACGCCCCCCCTTCCCCTCCCGGAGCCCAGCCTGAGGGGAGGGAATCCTTCCTGAAGGCAAACAGGACTATTCCCTCCCCAGCGCCGGTGGACGGAGGAAGAGCGAAGGAGATTCAGGAGGAGGCGCGAGAACTCGCGCGCTCAGTTGCCGCGTCATACGGCGGCGGGGTCCCCCCGCCCGAGACGGAAGAGAATTCGGGGGGAGAATCACCCGACACCGGGGTCGTAGCCCGGCCCGAGCAGGATCCGGTGGAGGCCGGCAACGCGAACTTACACGATGCCTAGAGGCCCCCCGATCCTGCTGGCCAACGTGAACCACTCTATGCGAGCGCACGACCTGCTTGAGCAGGCTCGCATAGAGTTGGGGGCCGGGCTGGCCGTCGTCACCGAGCCGTATCCGCTGGAGGACCGAATTTCTCGGTCCACAAACCCGGATCGGCAGGTGGCGATGGTGTGGGATATAGGGAGAGGGACCTTGCCGTGCTCGGTCGCCCGGCACGGGCAGGGCTGGATGGCCGTCCGTTGGGGGGACTTCCTCGTGGTGGGCTGCTATTTCGCGCCGCGCTTCACGGTCCCGGAGTTCGAGGACCGGCTCGACGAGATGGGGGCATTCATCGCCCCCCTATCGTCTCGGCCGGTCGTCCTGTTGGGGGATTTCAACGCCCATGCGGTTGCATGGGGCGCCCCCAGGACGGACTCCCGGGGCGAGGTGCTACTCGAGTGGGCGGAGGCGATGGGGTTCATGCTAAAGAACCCCCATGCAGTGACGACGTACCGCGGCATGCGGGGCGAGTCGATAATCGACCTGGCTTGGGTCAACCCCGCAGCCGCCGCTAAAACGTCGCGCTGCTGGGTGGCGGAGGACACTGAAACCCTGTCAGATCACATGTATCTGATGCTGGGTACCTCCGTCACCCCGCATCCACGTGCCCCTCGGGCGCGCGGGCAGCCCCCACGATGGGCGCTCGGACGCTTGGACGTCGACGCGGCCCAACTAGCTGCCTCCGTTGTCGCCTGGCCGCCACTGCCAGGCGACGTGCTGGACGACCCCGCTAATGGCGCCCTCTGGTTCCGCCGCAGTATGCAACGCATCTGCGATGCGTCGATGCCGCGGACCGGGGCGCCAGTCAGGGGTCGGAAGGCGGTGTACTGGTGGACGCCCAGGATCGCCGAGCTTCGGGCGGCGAATCTTTTAGCGCGTCGCCGGTACACCAATACCCGCCGGAAAGATCCTCGGCGGGTACCGGAGGGGCTACTCCAGGAGCTGCGCGCCTCGTTTTCAGAGACGCGCCGAGAGCTCCGTGGAGAGATCGCCCGGGCCAAAGCCCGTTCCGCGGACGAATTCGTCGCGACCCTCTACCAGAACCCTTGGGGGCGCCCGTACAAGGCCGTGTCTGTCAAGCTCGGTCCTTGGACGCCCCCAGTCACGGAGGGTCTGGAGCCTGGGTTCCTCGGCGAAGTTATCACGACGCTTTTCCCCCCTCCCCCAGTTCCGGGAGAGGGTGGCTACGTCGATGCCGGGGACCCATGGTTGACACGGGGCGCCGATACATCCGACGCCCCCGGGGTCAGCGACGAGGAGTTCGCCTCTTCGGTGGCACGCATGTGCCGAAGAAGGGCGGCTCCAGGTCCGGACGGAGTGCCCGGGCGAGTTTGGGCCTGCGCCATGAGCGCCCTGGGAAACGGTCTCAGGCGGCTGTACAACGCCGTCCTGAGAACCGGGAGGTTCCCCCCAACCTGGAAGGAGGCGAGGCTGGTGCTGCTCCGCAAGCCCGGAAAGCCCGCAGAGTCACCCTCGGCCTATCGGCCGATCTGCCTGTTGGACGAGGCGGGCAAGCTCCTCGAGCGTATCGTGGCTGCCCGCCTCGAGTCCCACCTCGGTACCGTGGGCCCGGATCTTTCCGACCGCCAGTTCGGTTTCAGACGGCAGCGTTCGACCATCGACGCCATTCGATTGGTTCGGACGCTGTCGGACAGGGCGGTCGAGGGAGGCGGTGTGAGCATCGCTGTTTCGCTGGACATAGCGAACGCGTTTAACACCGTCTCCTGGGCGGCGATCGAGCGGGCGTTACTTCATCACAACGTCCCGCTCTACCTTCGCCGCCTGATCCGGGACTATCTCCGCGGCCGAGTGGTGACATACGATGGCCGAGACGGGGTGGGGGCGGCTCAAGTGCACCGCGGCGTTCCACAGGGGTCCGTGTTGGGCCCCCTATTGTGGAACCTAGCGTTCGACGCGGTGCTGCGGGTTGAGATGCCATCACCAAGAGTGTCGCTAGTCTGCTACGCAGATGACACCTTGGTGGTGGCTTCCGGGCAGCGGCGGCAGGGGGCTATCAGCCTCGCCGAGGAGGCACTGCGACGTGTCGTGGCCTCGATCGAGACGC
The DNA here is from genome assembly GCA_929113495.1 of Andrena minutula. NCBI lineage: Eukaryota > Metazoa > Arthropoda > Insecta > Hymenoptera > Andrenidae > Andrena > Andrena minutula. The sequence goes on from OV815996.1 coordinate 24,477,712, forward strand.
TCGGTCTGCGAGTCGCCTTCGGGAAAACCGAGGCGATATGGCTCGCAGACCGGAACGGGACCGGTGTCCCGAACCGAGCGTCTCTAAGGATCGGGGAAGCCAACGTCAGGGTCGGTCGATCGATGCGATATCTCGGCCTGACCCTCGACACCTACTGGCGATTCACGCCTCACTTCAAGGCCCTCGGCCCCCGAATAGAACGGCAAATATTCGCCTTCGGGCGAATCATGCCGAATCTCGGGGGCCCTCGCGAGGGTGTCCGGCGGCTATACGTGACGGTCATCCGGTCCATGGTGCTGTATGGCGCACCCATATGGGCCGGTGACCTGGAGGAGTGTCGCGTTGGGCGGGAGCTCTTGGCTAGAGCCCACCGCCGCGCTGTCCTCCGAGCCGTGCGAGCCTATCGCACGGTGTCACACGCCGGACTGTCCGCATTGGCCGCGTCCCCCCCTTTCCATCTTCTCGCGGAGATGGAGGCGGAAGTCTATTCCGCCGTCCGCGCTCTCCGCGAGGCGGGGGACCCTGCGGCCATAGGACAAGAAGTGGAGGTACGGGACCAGGCCCGGCGACGCATCGGCGATAAGTGGGTCGAGTGGTTGTCCCTCCCCGAACATCGGGAGGGACGCGTCGTCGGGGCGCTACTGCCCATCCTTGGGGAGTGGGCGGGGCGCAGGTATGGTTGGCTGACCTTCCGCCTGACGCAGATGGTCACCGGACATGGTTGTTTCGGGGATTATCTGTGTCGCATAGGGCGGGAGGCAACGTCGCAGTGCCACAGCTGCGACTCGGGCGACCTGGACTCGGCGGATCACACCCTGGCGCGATGCCGGGAGTGGGCCGACGACCGCCGAGTCCTGGAGGCGCAGCTGGGCCCCGATCTCGCGCTGCCGGCAGTCGTGCGCCGGATGGCAGAGGATCGGGGCTGCTGGGAGGCCGTGTCCCTCTTCGCGGAGCAAATTATGCTCGAAAAGGAGGAAGCGGAGAGGGACAGGGAACGGTCCGGTCATCCAAACCGTATCCCGCGGCCTCCCGGCCGACGACGACGCGCGCGCAACAGATGACCCGGGGCCGGGGGACGCGGTCCGGCGACATTGTAAGTCGCCCGCTCCCCCGGTATTGGTCCCGGCCGCGCGCCGTCGTTGACTCCCCCCCCCCCCCCCACGACAGTGATGGGGAGAAGGGAGGGAAGTCCGGGGGGATCGAAGGTAACCCCCGGCAAAGGTGCCCTCTGTGAGAGAGAGGAGCGTGGGAGGAAGAGGTGGAGGGTGGCCCCCTAGTCGGGCCACCACGGTCTTCCTCGCGAGTGCCGCCGTGGACGCGCAGTGGCAGTGCGTCAACTCCACGGCGGCGGCGAAGGGCAGACGTGCGGAGGGTCCCTGCGAGGAATGGACCCTCCAGGGGGGCGACTAACAGTTGTCGCCCCCTCGGTAGCGATCGACAGCCCCGGGGGCGGGTGGGCCACCGATGGGCCACCCAGTGTGTGTTCTCTGACGGCCCTCGTGGCCAAACACACCTTAGCCCCCGAACCGCCTCGGCCCGTCGCTACATCTCTGGGCCGAGCGGCGGGCTGTTCGATCGCGGGGCCGTGGGGTGAGGGTGCCGGGGGGCACCACTCACCCTAGCAGCAACGGCCCCCACATGGCGGCGCGGGCGTATGGCCCGTCGCGCGTCGCCGAGAAGGAGCTGGGGGAGGAGTCATCTCCCCCAGGGATGACCCCGGCGCATCAAACGCGCCGGGGCTGGCGGGCGGTGTCGCTCAACAAGCGCACTGGGGGGAGGCAAGCGAAAGTATCGCTAGTTTGATCTCGCGAAAGTCCTCCCCCTCAGGCGCGCGACACCGCCCCTGAGGAGGCCATCTTGGTGGTTTTAGTGGGTTCGTGTCCCACATAACCCTCCGTCCGCCCCCGCGGGCGGAGGGTATCCGAGGGGATTTCCACCAAGTAAAAAAAAAAAAAAAAAACGGTGCTCGAGGTCATGGGTTCGAATCTCGTTTGGGTTAAAAAAATTTCTATTTAAAAAAAATACTCTGACGTTATAGGTACTACTACGATTCTGCACGTATTCATGTCGTCGCGTCCATCAAAGCCACGGTATACAATTTTTACCACTTTCCTACCGATATTTTTATTTTTGGCCCTACTGCCCGAAACGTTGCCTGACCATTGCTGTAAAATCTCAGAAATGTTGCGCTACCATTGCTGTAAAATCTCAGAAAAGTTGTGCTACTATTGCTGTAAAATCTGAGAAATGTTGCGCTACCATTGCTGTAAAATCTCAGAAATGTTGCACTACCATTGCTGTAAGATCTCAGAAATGTTGCGCTACCATTGCTGTAATATCTCAAAGCAATGTTGCAGAAATATATCCTGCAATGTTGCACAGGTACGGACATAGCAATTTACTTGTAACTTTTCGGCAATATGCCGTGCAATATTTCAAATATGAAACCGCAACGTAACTGAAACATTTCGGCAACAAATGTGCTGTAGGGGTACTAACCCCCACGTATCCCGAGTTTGTGTCATTTTTGACCCACCGTTTCAGAGCGGTCACGCACACAGTGGCAGAGCTGTTAATATTATTCGAAGCTAAGCGGTCATTTAGCTGTAGTCAAGGAAGGCCTCGCAGCTGGGGGTTGTCATAAACCGGGGTTTTCCGGGGACTGTGTTGAGGCCTAATGTGTTGAAAGCTCGGAGCGACTGCGTTGCCTTGGGGCATTCGCGAATGTATAGCCGACAACGACGCTTCGCTGCTTTCTTGTGTTTTTTCCTGGGTCTAGTATTTTTGTTAGCTTTGTTGTTTTTATTATTATCATTGCTATTATCGTTATCGTTGTTATAATGGTTATGGTACTAAATTTGAAAATGAAGAAGGACGGCTATAAGCGAATATTGCAATCGCGATAGAAGCGACGGGAAAAATTAAAAAAAAAACTAAGTAGCAGGTCACAACCGTGGTGGATGTTGTTTCTGTGCCGGGAACAATAACAAATATCACACTATATGCGATTCATGTAAAAAATATGTTTGTAAAATCCACTTTACAGAAAACCGCATACTTTTATGTAATATACGTAGTAATATAAATGTTGAATAGATATAATTTTTTTATAATTCACAAATCGCAACCCTATTATTGTTTCGTATATGTAGATCAAGTATGCAAACGTAATCCGAAACCCTCTTCCACCGCGTTCCGTAGTATTTTGGCGAGGATCTCGAGCTTGAGAGACCACCTGTACCTTCGCTCTGTATCGGTGAAGGTCTCGAGCGACCGTGAATATGCATTAGTGAACTATCGGTGTGGGGTCTGCAAAGACCCAGGCACAGGATTCGATGTCCCGTACTCGGATGGTTAATTTGTTTTTTCTATTTTTTAACTTAATCATGATAAAGAATTGAAAACTGTTTATTTGATAGTTTATTAGTGGTTTAAATCGCATGTTGGGGAAATATCTCTTAAAATAATAATCGAAGAAAAAATTTGTCTGTGCTAGTAAATTTGCCCCCTCGAACTATGCAATTGCATATAACTTTTTTTTTTATCTCCAATAGTTAGGAAATATCCAGCTGTTTACTGTTCCCGCGGGCACCCGCGGATTAATAAAAAGTCACGTTTTTGTTCACAGCGAATAATGTCTGAATTCTTAAAGACGGCAAAGTTACGTTCTTGATTATCCTTTGGAAATCTGGCAACCAGATGCCGTCGAAGCCGTCTTCGAAAATACCAAATTGCAGACCATAAACGATAAATGAATTTTCGCTCTGCTCACAACTGTTACCTCCCAGAGGCTGCTTCCTTTGGGATAATTAAGGACACAACATAAAGGCAAAATACAGAATACAATATAAAGGTTCAAAATATAATAAAATTTGAAAATATAATGAAAAGCGGCCATTTCGTTAATCCGTATATTGCTCTGTCAGCGGATGGTACAGGTAAATGATAACTTCCCACCCGTAAGCACTGTTGTCCGTCGTCGAAGTGCGGGACAATACGATCATAAACCGCGACTCTGATAAGACGCTTTGGCCGATTAAACTGGCTAGTTCTTCGGAATCATCTGGTTCCATTAGGCCCAAAATATACTAAAATTTTACACCTGAGGTTCCCGTTCCCTACGCGTAGCGAGTTCAATACAGTGTATTTAGTTTTTACTAAAAAGTTGAAATTGAAGAATTCTACGTATCCGTATTTCACAGTTTGGTCTGTAGTTTACGTTGACAAATTTACGCCAAAATGGACCAACAATTTATAAGAAGAAGGAGACAAAAATGACTACTTTTTAATATATAACAATTAATATATTACGAATCTGATTGCGTGACTGGATTCGTTCTAAAAAAGTACATCAGTTTCGCCTAACAGATTATTCTACATGGTGTATACTTTCCGAGATATTGGGGCAAACGTGTTTTTCACACCCAGATATCGGTGATTGCCGATAAAAGAAAATACATGTCAATAATTTAATGTTTCAATAATTTGTGGAATTGCCTTTTGATTTGATCATAGTTAGACCCTTCTTGGTATGGAATTTACTTACAAGGGAATATCCCGAACCCGAAAATTCAAAAAATTCAGAAACTTTGTGAATATGCAGGGGATTTCCGCCTGATTACAACACAATTTTTGTTTGCTGCCCAAATTCACTCGAAGGGGGTGAAATTAACCCCTGAAAATTCGGCTATTTTCCGATTTTGTGTTATATCGGAATGAAATATTTTTTTAAGTGAAACTTTTATAGCGGCGGTAGGGTACGTTTTCTCAGGTGAAACGGAAGAATGAAACGCTTCTCCCACCAAGAACGCTTCCCCCGCCAAGATACGCACTTCCGGTTACCCCTACCCTGCGAAGGTGGGAGCGCGTCCGAGGGACCGAAAGCAAAGGAGGAACGGTATGAGACAGACGAGGCATTCGTACTTTGTCCCGCTTTGTCTTTCGGGCGCCTGATATTTTATCCTTTGCGTGCACGACGGGCGTGCGCGATGGTCCCAAACGCTTACGGTGAGCACGGAAACGCGCACGTAAAGCGTTCCATCTCGCTCCCCCTTCGGCCAGAAGGAAGCGAGAAACGAACACTCGGAAGTAGGGCTCTGTTCACGCTGACGGCTCAACGCCGGTCCCGACCAGCGAGCCGCTAACGCGACAATATATATGTATATTGAAATCTTTTCACAACCGACGGAATTAGTATTGGGGCTTGATTAGGACGGGGGGGGGGGGGGGGGGGTGCGTAAAGTATGGTAGCGAACCGATGTGAGTTTGTGTTAAACTCGGTAATTCTGTAGCAGACTGTAGGCCAGGAGAAAGTTTTATTTCTTAGGCCTAAAACGGTCGGTTGCTCGAGTGCCTATGGCGGGTGGTCGAGCTTGAGGGGCGAGGGCAATAAAAGTGACGATTGCCAGAGCCCCAGGAAAATCGTAAGGACAGCGTCTCCTCGTTCACAACCTTGAGGTGCGTGGGAAATTTGTTTTCCCGTCCGTTATTTTCAGGTGTTCGTTCAGCGCCGAAGAAAAGGGCAGAACCTTCCGGGACATCGCGCCGAACACTTTGTGCTCTTTAAAACGTTATAACCTATTTGTACCAACTTGTTAGTTGTTAAATATACGTGGTTATTGTTATATATACTGTGCCTCAGTCAATATTACCACTCCAGTATCCAAATTGGTGACCCCGACGTGATCAGTGCTCAACGCGATACTGTGTGTGGTGCGTTGATAAGTAGTGAGTGCAAAATGGATGAATCCGGCAATACGACTGTACCGACTAACTCGGTAGTTCAAGATTCCGAGGATGTCAAGGTTGTTACGGCTGCTTCCATACAGGTTCCTACCTTTTGGCCACAGAAAACGACGTTATGGTTTCGTTTATTGGAGGCGCAATTCGTTATTGCACATATAACCAAGGACGAAACTAAATTTGGTTATGTGGTATCACAACTCGGCCAGAAATATGCTGAAGAGGTCGAGGACATTATTTGTAACCCACCCGATACCAAGAAATACGAAGCCATTAAAACCGAACTCATAAAACGCTTGTCGGATTCGGGCACAACTCGCGTCCGAAAATTAATTGAGACGTAGGAGATCGGCGATCGGACGCCCTCCCAATTTTGGCGTCATCTGAAGGACTTAGCAGGCTCGGCAGTGAATGAAGATTTTTTAACCGAGATGTGGAAGAATCGTTTTCCAAGTCAGACGCAGCTTGTTTTGGCGTCAATATCCGATAAGGATCGGGTGAAATTAGCCGAAATAGCGGATGAGCTACCGGGCGCCAGAGGAAAGATCGCCGCCACTTCGCATACTTCGGAGATAGACCTGCTTCGCGAAGAACTGCGGAAAATGAAGTTGCAGTTAAATGCGGTTGAAAATAATCAACGGAAACTGCGAGGGCAATCGCAGTCAAGGGATCGGCGGGGGAAGAGATCCTCTAGCAAAAATCGCCGCACGGAGGGCGACAAGCCGCGGGATTTGGGTTGGTACCACTACAATTACGCCGAAAAAGCGGCGAAGTGCGTTGCCCCCTGCAAGTGGACCGGACCCAAGCCGCAAAACCAATAGGACCGTCGTACGTTAACGCGGCTGAGCTTGACGGTCCCAAAATCGGTCGCATTTTTCTTACGGATCATTATTCCAAGACACAGTTTCTCGTGGATACGGGTGCCGATTTGTGTGTGTTCCCCCGATCGCGAGTGCGTGGCCGCCTGCATAAAGACGGTTACGTGCTTTACGCGGCGAATGGTACTCATATTGCAACTTACGGCACCATAAATTTAAGATTAAATCTTTTATTACGTCGAGAGTTCGTTTGGAAATTTGTTGTGGCCGACGTAGCAGGACCAATCATTGGCGTGGACTTTTTAAGCCACTATAACTTATTGTAGGGTCACGGAAAAAAGGGAAGTCGCCTCACCGGGACTCGAACCCGCGATCTCTAGATTTGCGCGCTGGCCAGCCGCCTTAGCTACCTCGGCTACCGCTGACTCCCCCCGATCGTCGCTATTCCGTGCCCTGCTTATGGTATGGGGGTTCCTGATCCCACACTATTGGTGGATTCACGGAATAAACGTTTAATCGACGCGACGAGGAACTTATTCGCGGTCGGATCGTCCGCCAGCGATACCGTCGCGTCCATAAAAACAGTTGTGTGTGACTCAGTATATCACAGTCTTCTCGCCAACTATCCTGATCTTACCAGACCAGCAGTTTTTATCAGAGAGACGGTGAAGCACAACATTGAGTACCACATCGTGACGACACCGGGAACACCTGTTTTTAATAACCCACGACGTCTTGCTCCGGATCGACTGCAAGCACCGACGACCGAAATTGACTTGATGCTGCGACAAGGGATCATGTGACCATCCAAGAGTTCCTGGTCTTCACCGTTACACTTGGTGGTGAAGAAGAAGACGAAGAAAGGAAAAAAGTAAGACATAGCCTTATGACCATGCGGTGATTTTCGTGGAGTTAATGCTCGCACCGTTCCTGATAGGTATTCACCCCCGCACATAGAGGATTGCGCACAAGGTTTGCATGGAAAGAACATTTTTTCAAAGATAGATTTAGTCCGCGCATGTAATCAAATTCCGGTTGCGCCGGAAGATTGTGAGAAAACGGTTATTACAACTCCGTTCGGATTATTTGAATCAGTTTTTATACCGTTTGGGCTGCGAAACGCTACACAGACATGTCAACGTTCTGTAGACCAGGTAATTCGCGGACTAGACTTTGTATATGCGTATATTGATGATTTCCTTATTGCGTCGGAAAATGAAACCGAACATAAGGAACAACTTAGATTTCTTTTTGAGCGCTTGAAAGAGTATGGTATAGTTATAAACCCTGAAAAATGCGTTTTCGGTGTTAAAGAAATTAACTTCTTGGGCTATACCATTAACCGGGACGGAATGAAACCTTCGGCAGAACGCGTCGAGGTAATAATAAATTTCACGAAACCCGCGACTATAAAATTGTTTCGAAAATTTTTAGGTATGGTTAATTTTTATGGACGGTTCATACCTGGCGTTGCGAACTTGATGCAGCCCTTAAATGACCTGCTCATGGGACCTAAAAAGGGTAATACACCTGTGCCCTGGTCAGAAGCGGCAGAGAAAGCTTTCGATGATGTAAATGCGGGGCTCGCCAATTCCACGATGCTTTTGCACCCTGTACCCGGTGCATCAATTAATATTACTGTGGATGCTTCAGATTATGCTATTGGAGCTGTTTTACAGCAGTTTGTGGATAATATGTGGCAACCCCTCTCTTTCTGTACGAAAGCTCTTTCTGCGGCCCAGCGGAAATATAGCGCCTATGGCCGCGAGTTATTAGCAATTTATATAGCAGTTAAGCGATTTAGACATTCGGTAGAAGGTCGCGATTTTTCAATATACACGGATCATAAACCGTTGGTATTTTTATTTATTTATTTAACGTCTTTATTACTCAAAAAGAAGAAGAAACCTATATTACATTTGGCGTAGCCGATAAGGTAAAAGAGTAAAGGCGAGGCTGCAGTGGTAACACTGTTATGAAGCCTAACCGTGAACAATAAACTAAACTAATTAAAAATAGAGACAAAAACAAACAAACTTAACAACATTAGAATAAATTAGACTAAGTTAACTTAAGACTTAAAGTATGAGAGACGCAATGAGTAGATGTAAGTAAGAAAATTAAAATTAAAAGTGTTGGAGAATGTGTTGCCGCACTGCGTGTTTGAAAGAATGATAAGAGTCTAATTGTCGAATAATAGCAGGAAGAGAATTATAGTAATGTGCCGCAGTATAGGAAAAAGAAGATTCGAATTTAGTGGTGCGATGCGTAGGTATGGAGATGAGAGATTGAGACCGGGTTGAAAGAGAGTTAGAAGAGTGGTAAGAAAGATTAGTGAGTAGGATATTGTAAAGATATAAGGGACTATGAGAAGAGAGTACCTTAAACATGAGACAGCACACGTGGAGTTTCCATCTTTGCGCCATACGTAACCAAGAGGACTTTTCAAACAACGGGGAGATGTGATCGAACTTGCGGGCACAATAGGAGAAACGCAAACAGGAATTTTGGATACGTTGAACTAAAGAAGAGAGACGAGAGGTAAGAAAAGGACTATATACAACATCACAATAGTCAAACAGCGATACAACCAAGGATTGTGATAGGAGGAGTTTCTGAGTAGTGGAAAGAATATGCCGAGAAGGATATAAAAGACGCAGACGATTAAAGGCTTGACGACATATAGTAGACACATGGTTTTCGAATGTAAGAGCAGAATCTATAGTAAGTCCCAAATTCCGGATAGAGGTAACAAGATGCAGCTGGGAAGAATCGAGTTTAACAGTAATGGGAGGAAGGGAACGAAGGAGGAAAGTAGAGCCAAGAGCAAGGAGTAAGGATTTGAAAGGATTAAGTCGAAGTCCGTGTTGAACAGTCCAATAAAATATTAGAGCCAGATCGTCTTCCAAACTGGCAATGGTCTCATTAATATTGTTCGGCGCAAAGGTGGAAATAATTTGCATGTTATCGGCGTACATGCACGAGATACTCGTCTTAGTGAGGCGCAGTAGATCGGCAACAAAAATATTAAATAGCAGTGGACCCAACACAGATCCTTGCGGAACTCCACAATTCACTGCACGCAAAGAGGAGAACTGAGGCCCATCACGGTTGAGCATAACCTGCTGAGTGCGTCCAACCAAGTAAGAGCGAAACCATGAAAGGGAAAGATGAGATAGCCCGAAAAATTTCAGTTTAGCAATCAGCAAGTTATGATCAACGGTGTCGAACGCTTTGGAGAAATCGAGTGATGTCATAAGAGCGAGGTTATGGGAGTCCAAGGCACGTAGAATGAAGTCAGTGATAAAAAGAAGAGCGGTGGTCGTGCTGTAGCCGCGTCTAATACCAGATTGAAAGTCTGGTATAGCATGTACAGAAGAGATGAAATGTGAGAGTTGAGTATGACATAGTTTCTCTAATAGTTTAGCGAGGAAGGGGGGCTGTGAGATAGGACGAAGGGAGTTAAGGGTTGCCGCATCAGGAGTTTTAGGGATAGGTACAACAATATTATTCTTCCACATTAACGGATAGGTGCCAGAGGATATGGAATGATTATATATGTGGATTAAAGGATCGAGGCAAAATGGAATACAGTACAACAGGAGATGACCAGATAGATATTTAAGGATAGCATAAAAATCAGCGAGTGTGAAAGGGGAGAATGAGAAGTTGGGAGAAGGGTGTGTATGAGCTTTGCTCAGAAAGGTAGTAATTATTTCAGACGAAATATTTGTAGTCGGAACGGAATCGATGAAATGATTGTTGATAGACTCAGGATCAGGGAAAGAATGAAGAGAATTAGGATTTCGCCGCGGACGATAATAGCCAGCACGTGAAATGAGGTTCCAAAATTGTTTAGAGGATTTAGAAGAGGATGAAAGATGATTAAAGAGAGCGCGTTTTTCAGTTCTAATAGTCGCTTTCAAACAAAAGCTTGATAAGTTCTCGCCGCGCCAGTTCCGTTATTTAGATTTTATTGTCCAGTTTACAATGGATATTGACTTCCGTTTCCGGACGCGTGAGTGTCAGGTGTGTGCAGGAATAAGTGGTGTTTTGTGGAGAAGGATTGGCGAGTGAAGTGGCGTAGGAGGGTCGGAGAGTGTACGAGAAAGGTGGTGGAGTAGAGAGGAAAGGGTGAGGGGTATAGGGAAAGGGACGGCGGTAGGGTGTGATAGGGTTCAGGAAGGTAAAAGGGAGGTAAGAGGTTAGGTGGTCGTGGTGGGTGAATTTGGAAGGGAAGGTACGTGGAGTGTGGTGAGTGGAGAAAGGGGTAAAAGGAGGGAGGAGTGAGTCAGAGGAAGGGGGGGATAGGCTGGAGGGGATGTTGAGGGAGATGATGTTAGAGATGGGGAGGATGAGGGAGGAAATGATAAGGGACTGGGAAGAGAGGAAAGAACTGAAGGAGGAAATAAGGATGGAGAGGGAGGAAATGAGGAAGGAGAGGGAGGAAAGGAGAAGAATGGAGAAAGTGTGGAGAGAGGAGAGGAGGAGGTGAGGGAGGAGAGGGTGAAGAGAGAGGGGCTGGCGGAAAGGCTAGGGAAGGTGGAAGAAAGGGAGAAAAGGCTGGAGGAAGCGATTGAGAAGGTGGAGAGTTGGGGAAAGGAAAGAACGGGGAGGGAGGGGGAGGTGTAGTAGTAGGGGAGGGGAATACGGAGGAGTGGGGACTGAGAATACGAAGGATGGAGGTGCTACATGATAAGAAGGAGAGGGAAGGTAGAAGAAGTAATGTGGTGGTAAGGGGGCCGGTGGGGGGGGTGAAAAGGTCGCGAAGGGGGAAGTGGGGAGGTTGTGGGAAAGGATGGGGCTGGGGGGGGGGGGGGAATTAAGGACGTGGTGAGTTTGGGTAGAGCAGGAAAAGAAGGGGGCAGTCTGGTTCTGGTGAGATTGGAGGGTAGAGAGGAAAAGAGAAAGGTAATGGAGGCGAAGTGTAAACTGAGAGGAAGACGGGAGAGGGTGGAGGATGACCTCACCGGGGAGGAGAGGAGGGCAAGATGGAAAATAGAGTGAGAGGCGCAAGTGGAAAGGGAGAGAGGAAGGAAGGTGCAGGTGGGTTATATGAAGATGTGGGTGGATGGAAAGGCAAGAAAGTGGACGAGATAAGGGAGAGATGGCAGGAGGAGATGGGGAACAAGCGGTACGAGAACGAGGGAAACTAGGTACGTGGGGAGGGGAGGGGGGGGGGGGTGTGGGAGCGAAGGAAATGGATGCTGCAAAATACCGTTTTGGAACGTGGCAGGTCTAAGGAATAAAGATGAGGACTTCTGGAAGGGGCTGGAGGAATGGGACATCATGGTTTTAAGGTCGGTTTATACAGGCTCCGTGCCCGAGCCTTCCGAGCCGTCCGAGCCTCTATAGTATGTTTATGGCGCCATGGCATTGAGGAGCCGCCGAGCTCGGTGGAAACTCGGAGGCTCCTCGTCTCCCGCTGGGCCCGGGCTCGGTGGCCCCTCGTTGAGACGCCTAGACGGACGGGCCGAGTCCGTGCCCTGTCAAAGTAACGCTGCTGGATTTTATGCTCCCAACACGTAGGGTAAATCCGAGAGACGCGATCAACCTAATATAAAATGGCTATTAAAACTAATAAAGTAAAATTATTTATGAGTGAATACAACTACAGATTCATTGATATTGAATTTGTTTACGCTAAACAAGTAAAGAACACATGAAAGAAAAAGTCAACTATCTACTGGCGATTAGTAAGGCAAATGAATACAAAAGTTAGTAAATAAACTAAATAAACAAAAATAATTACACAAAATAAAAAAATCATAACTTGACCATCTCACCTTTCTGCAGCGAGAGATGGTCTTCTCGTTAGCTTTCAGAGGAAGAGTTATATGGCCAAATACTTTGGCTGCATTGTTCCTCAATGTCTCTACTATCTTATTATCCCAAATATTTTTCTATCTTTGCTAAAGTAAAACCATAATCACTTTTTTTTTTAAATTAGGTTACAAGATTCGACATTTTGATTACCAATAATGGTATGTTTAATTTTTTCGCTATTTCTTGGGATTGACACCCACTGGGCTCGGGACAATAGCAGACTCAGAGTAGGTACTATCCAACATCAATACGCCTCGCGGAGAGGTAAAGGAAGCCCAATATTCCATGGGCAGGTCATTGCAGATGTTACAACGTACACTTTATGATAGACCCTCGCGATCTGTTAAGATTTCGCGTTGTGCAGCGAGTGTTCGAGCCTAAATTACTTTACGATCCCTTCCAAAGGTAGCAGTAGGTCACCAACTTTATAACTCAATTTTTTTTGCTCATTTTTTAAATCAAACGACCCCCATGGAATTCCCCATCGTGAGTCACACCAAGGGGATTCCGCAAAGGCGCCCCTACTTCAACATACAAATATGTACACCGCTTTGGCGAGTATATAATAGTAATAATTATACCTGTACAAAATATTAAGGCATTTCGTTAATGTTAATGAGGCAACATTTTCACCTGAAGTTAAAAGATAACTATGTATTTGCACACACATGTTGTGTCTTTTTGGTAACATATATATGTAACGTTATTAACTACATACACGATTATGCAATTTAACTGATACACGTTCTATCACTCGACTTCCTTATGTTCTCTCTGCTGTCTCACTATTTTCGTTCTCTTTCCACCACTCACATAAACACATTCTACACAAATAACATTTATTAGGTGTTTGTTGTGTATAAAATTCTTGTTTTCGTTGCTTTTACGATAAGTATGAAACCACTTTATAGATTAATTGTAACGAATGTATTAATGTGGAACGTAAAGCGTCAGTACAACTAACGGGACATTAATATAATGAAAGAAAATATAAAATATATGCACTTTGACAGGGCACGGACTCGGCCCGTCCGTCTAGGCGTCTCAACGAGGGGCCACCGAGCCCGGGCCCAGCAGGAGACGATGAGCCTCCGAGTTTCCACCGAGCTCGGCGGTTCCTCAATGCCATGGCGCCATAAACATACTATAGAGGCTCGGACGGCTCGGAAGGCTCGGGCACGGAGCCTGTATAAACCGACCTTTAAGCAAAACGTGGGTAGAGGAGAAGGACTGGGCTTTCGTGGAGAAAAGGGTGCCAAGGGGATATGTGTGGGAGAGTCAGTAGGCAAAGAGGGAAAGCAAAAAGGGAAGGGCTATAGGAGTGATGATGATGGGGGTGAGAAAAGGGCTAGATATGGAAGAGGGCGTGAGCGGGGAGAAAGAAGGGCTAATGATGAGGAAAGTGAGGATAGGGGGGGAGTGGTGGAGAATAATAGGTGTGTATGTTAACAGAGATTTCCAAAGGAAGCTGGGGAAGAGCTGAAGGAATGGACAGAGGAAAGAGAGGATGGAGTAAGAAACGTCATCGGGGGGGACTTTAACGCGAGGACAGGGAGGATAGGGGGGGGGAGGTATGGGACATAGAAGAGGAGGGGGGAGGCAACGGGGGAAACAGGGAATCAAGGGATGAGGTGGTTAACGGGGGGGGGGGGGGGGAAATGCTATGTAAATATGTAGAGGAGAGGGGATGGGAAATTCTTAACGGAACTGTAGAGGGAGACGAGAAGGGAGAGTGGACTTATACAGGAGGTAGGAGAAGTTCAGTGATTGACTACGTGCTCGGAAATGAAGACACGAGGGAGAGGGTGGTAAGAATGGAAGTTGGAGAGAGGGTGGACTCTGACCATCACCCAGTTCTTCTGTGGCTGAGAGGGGAAGGGAGGGGGCAGAGTGCGGGAGGGAGAAACGGATGGGCGAGGGGATGTGAGCGAGGGAATTGGACGGAGGAGGGAGTTTGTAGGGGAATTTGGGAAAAGGACTATCGAAAGGAGGGGAGTGGAAGAGGAGTGGAGGAAACTGAGGGAAAAAATAAATGGGGCAATAGATAAGATGGGAAAAGGAAGGTATAAGGGAGGGAGAGGTGGGTGGTGGGACAAGGAGTGTAAGGACGAAAAAAGAAAGGTAAGAAAAGAGTTGAGAAGATGGAGGAGGGAAGGGGGGGGGGATATAGAGAGAGTAAGAGGAGATATGGGAGGATATGTGAGGAGAAAAAGAAAGAACAGGTAGTGAGGTGGGAAAAAGAACTGGAGGGGGTAAGGATAGAAGGTCAAGTGTGGAAGGTGTTAAATAGGGAAAGGAAAAGGAGAAAGACGGTAGATGAAAGGATTAAAGTGGTGGACTGGGAGGAGTACGTCAAAGGAATGTTAGGTGGAGTGGAGTGGAGGTTAAGAAGGGGTGGGAGAGGAGAGAGGAGGGAGGATGGTGAGGAGGAGATAGGAAGGGAGGAAGTAAGAAGGGTGATTGGTAGGTTAAAGGAGGGGAAGGCGGGGGGAGGGGATGGGATTCTAAATGAGGTGTGGAAGCTAGGGGGGCAGAGGTGGAGTATTGTTTGTGGAAAATATGCAACAGGGTATGGAAGGGGGAAGGTTGGAGGGAGGGTGTGGTAGTCCCTGTGTTGAAGAAAGGAGCGGGGGATAAGGTGGAGCAATACAGGGGGATAACGCTAACGCAAATGGCGTATAAAATATACGCGTCAGTGTTGACGGAGAGGCTGAGGGAGGAGGTGGAGGAACAGGGACTAATGCCACCGAGTCAGACGGGATGTAGAAGGGGCCTGGGGTGCATGGACAACATCTACGTTCTGAACTACTTATTTAATAGACAGGTAAAGAGGAAAGTGAGGAAGATGTGGTGTTGTTCATGGACCTGAGGGCTGCGTTTGACTCGGTGGACAGGGGGGTTCTGTTGCAGGCGATGAGGAAGAGGGGGGTGAGAGAGGGGTTGGTGAGAAGGTGTGAGGAGATGCTAGAAGAGACGGTATGCAGGGTTAGGATAGGGGAAGAGGAGGGGGGGGGTCGCCTGGCCGCCACTGCCAGGCGACGTGCTGGACGACCCCGTTAATGGCGCCCTCTGGTTCCGCAACAGCATGCAACGCATCTGTGATGCTTCGATGCCGCGGACCGGGGCGCCCGTCAGGGGTCGGAAGGCGGTGTACTGGTGGACGCGCGAGATCGCTCAGTTACGAGCGGCGAATCTCGTTGCGCGTCGCCGGTTCACCAATACCCGCCGAAAAGATCCTCGGCGGGTACCGGAGGGGCTACTCCAGGAGCTGCGCGCCGCGTTTTCAGCGACGCGCCGAGAGCTCCGTGGAGAGATCGCCCGGGCCAAAGCCCGTTCCGCGGACGAATTCGTCGCTACCCTCGACCAGAACCCTTGGGGGCGCCCGTACAGGGCCGTGTCCGTGAAACTCGGTCCTTGGGCGCCCCCCGCCACGGAGGGTCTGGAACCTGGGTTCCTCGGCCAAGTCATCACGACGCTTTTTCCCCCTCCTCCGGTTCCGGGGGAGGGTGGCTACGTCGATGCCGGGGACCCATGGTTGACACGGGGCGTCGACACATCCGACGCCCCAGGGGTCAGCGACGAGGAGTTCGCCTCTTCGGTGGCACGCATGTGCCGAAGAAGAGCGGCTCCAGGTCCGGACGGAGTGCCCGGGCGTGTTTGGGCCTGCGCCATGAGCGCCCTTGGAGACGGTCTCAGGCGGCTGTTCAACGCCGTCCTGAGAACCGGGAGGTTCCCCCCAGCGTGGAAGGAGGCGAGGTTGGTGCTGCTCCGCAAGCCCGGTAAACCCGCAGAGTCGCCCTCGGCCTATCGGCCGATCTGCCTTTTGGACGAGGCGGGCAAGCTCCTCGAGCGTATCGTGGCTGCCCGCCTCGAGAGCCACCTCGGAGCCGTGGCCCCAGATCTTTCCGACCGCCAGTTCGGTTTCAGACGGCAGCGTTCGACCATCGACGCCATCCGATTGGTTCGGACGCTGTCGGGCCGGGCGGTCGAGGGAGGCGGTGTGAGCGTCGCAGTTTCGCTGGACATCGCGAACGCGTTCAACGCCGTCTCCTGGGCGGCGATCGAGCGGGCGCTACTCTATCACAGCGTCCCGCTCTACCTTCGCCGCCTGATCTGGGACTATCTCCGCGGCCGGGTGGTCTCCTACGACGGCCGAGACGGAGCGGGGGCGGCGGAAGTGCACCGCGGTGTTCCACAGGGGTCCGTGCTGGGCCCCCTGCTGTGGAACCTTGCGTTCGACGCGGTGCTGCGGGTTGAAATGCCATCGCCAAGGGTGTCGCTAGTCTGCTACGCAGACGACACCTTGGTAGTGGCTTCCGGGCAGCGGTGGCAGGACGCCATCAACCTCGCCGAAGAGGCACTGCGACGTGTCGTTGCCTCGATCGCGACGCTCGGTCTGCGAGTCGCCTTCGAAAAAACGGAGGCGATGTGGCTCGCAGACAGGAACGGGACGGGAGTCCCGAAACGAGCGTCTCTCAGGATCGGGGAAGCCAGCATCGGGGTCGGCCGATCGATGCGATATCTCGGTCTGACCCTGGATACCTACTGGCGATTCACGCGCCACTTCAGAGCCCTCGGCCCCCGAATAGAACGGCAAATATTCGTCTTCGGGCGAATCATGCCGAATCTCGGGGGGCCCTCGCGAGGGCGTTCGGCGGCTATATGTGACGGTCATCCGGTCCATCGCGCTGTACGGCGCGCCGATATGGGCCGGTGACCTGGAGGACTGCCGCGTGGGACGGGAGTTCTTGGCTAGAGCTCACCGCCGCGCTGTCCTCCGAGCCGTGCGGGCCTATCGCACGGTGTCACACGCCGAACTGTCCGCTTTGGCCGCATCTCCCCCATTCCATCTTCTCGCGGAGATGGAGGCGGAAGTTTATTCCGCCGTCCGCGCTCTCCGCGAGGCGGGGGACCCTGCGGCCATAGGACAAGAAGTGGAGGTACGGGACCAGGCCCGGCGACGCATCGGCGACAAGTGGGTCGAGTGGTTGTCCCTCCCCGAACATCGGGAGGGACGCGTCGTCGGGGCGCTACTGCCCATTCTCGGTGAATGGGCGGGGCGTAGGTACGGTTGGCTTACCTTCCGCCTGACGCAGGTAATCACCGGACATGGCTGTTTCGGGGATTATCTGTGTCGCATAGGGCGGGAGGAGACGTCGTGGTGCTACAGCTGCGACTCGGGCGAACTGGACTCGGCGGATCACACCCTGGCGCGTTGCCGGGAGTGGGTCGACGACCGCCGAGTCCTGGAGGCGCAGCTGGGCCCCGATCTCGGTCTGCCGGCAGTCGTGCGCCGGATGGCCGAGGATCGGGGCTGCTGGGAGGCCGTGTCCCTCTTCGCGGAGCATATTATGCTCGAGAAGGAGGAGGCGGAGGGGGACAGGGAACGGTCCGGTCATCCAAACCGTATCCCGCGGCCTTCCGGCAGACGACGACGCGCGCGCAACAGATGACCCGGGGCCGGGGGACGCGGTCCGGCGACATTGTAGGTCGCCCGCTCCCCCGGTATTGGTCCCGGCCGCGCGCCGTCGTTGATTCCCCCCCACGACAGTGATAGGGGGAAGGGAGGGAAGTCCGGGGGGAGTGAAGGTAACCCCCGGCAAAGGTGCCCTCTGTGGGAGAGAGGAGCGTGGGAGGGAGAGGTGGAGGGTGGCCCCCCAGTGTCGGGCCACCACGGTCTTCCTCGCGAGTGCCGCCGTGGACGCGCAGTGGCAGTGCGTCAACTCCACGGCGGCGGCGAAGGGCAGACGTGCGGAGGGTCCCTGCGAGGAATGGACCCTCCAGGGGGGCGACTAACAGTTGTCGCCCCCTCGGTAGCGATCGACAGCCCCGGGGGCGGGTGGGCCACCGATGGGCCACCCAGTGTGTGTTCTCTGACGGCCCTCGTGGCCAAACACACCTTAGCCCCCGAACCGCCTCGGCCCGTCGCTACATCTCTGGGCCGAGCGGCGGGCTGTTCGATCGCGGGGCCGTGGGGTGAGGGTGCCAGGGGGCACCACTCACCCTAGCAGCAACGGCCCCCACATGGCGGCGCGGGCGTATGGCCCGTCGCGCGTCGCCGAGAAGGAGCTGGGGGAGGAGTCATCTCCCCCAGGGATGACCCCGGCGCATCAAACGCGCCGGGGCTGGCGGGCGGTGTCGCTCAACAAGCGCACTGGGGGGAGGCAAGCGAAAGTATCGCTAGTTTGATCTCGCGAAAGTCCTCCCCCTCAGGCGCGCGACACCGCCCCTGAGGAGGCCATCTTGGTGGTTTTAGTGGGTTCGAGTCCCACATAACCCTCCGTCCGCCCCCGCGGGCGGAGGGTATCCGAGGGGATTTCCACCAAGTACAAAAAAAAAAAAAAAAAGGGGTGTCCGCTGAGCCCTAGTCTCTTCACTCTGTTAATGGCGGACCTTGATGAGGTTTTGGAGAAAGGTGGATTGGGGGGGGGGGTGAAACTGGGGGGTAGGAAGGTACACATTGGCGTACGCCGATGATGTAGCGGTAATTGCGGAGGATGAGGAGGGAATGATGGGGATGATTCCGAGGTTGGAGAGGTACATGGAGGGGAAGGGGCTGGAGGTGAATATAGGGAAAACGAAGATAATGAGATGTAGGAAAGGGGGGGGGGGGATATGGAAAAAAGTGAAGTGGAGGTGGAAGGGAAAGGAGCTAGAAGAGGTAGGAAAGTATACGTACCTAGGGTACACGGTGATGAGGAGCGGGGGGCAGGAGGCACATGTGGAGGAGAGAATAAGGAAGGGGGCGGCAGTGATGGGGAGGATGTGGGGAATAGGCAAAAGGAAATTTGGTAAGGATTGGGGAAAGAGACTGTGGCTATTCGATAAGTTGGTGTGGCCGGTGTTGAATTATGGAGTGGAAGTGTGGGGATGGAGGGAGAGGGAGAAAATGGAAGCTATGCAGGAGAGGTTTCTAAGGTGGGTGCTGGGAGTGGAGAGGAGCACGCCGGGATATATAGTGAGAGAGGAATTGCAAAGGGGGTTGTTGAAGGGAAGGGCGGGGTTGAGAGCATGAGGATTTGAGAGGAAGCTAGAGGAGGGGGGGGGAGGAGAGCTGGCTAGGTTGTGCTGGGGGGAGATAAAGGAAAATGCGAGAAGGAAAGGAAGCATTTCTATGAGGGATTGGGATGGAAGGTGGAGGAGGGGGAAAGATTGAGGGAGAGAGGGGGAGTGAGGGGGGAGGAGATAGTAGATAGGGACACAAAGAGACAGGAGGAGGAAAGGTGAGGAAAGATACGGGGAGCGAAATATAATAGGTGGTATGGGACGGTTAAGGGAAAGGGAGTGCCGGGTTACCTCAGGAAGGGTTGGGGGGAGGGCAGATGTCAAAGAGTTGCAAGGTTTAGGCTAGGGAATGAGATGAGGGGTGGAAGATACTGGGAAGGTGAGGACAAAAGGTTGTGTAGGATGTGTGGATGGAAGGAGGACACCTGGGAGCATGTATGGGAGGTATGCTTGGGTTGGGGGGAGGAGAGAGGGCGGCAGGGTATGGTAGGGGAAGTGTTGGGGGATGAGGGAGAGGGGGAGGGGTGACTGAGGAGAATTGATCATTGGTGGGGGGGGGGGGGTGAGAGTATGCAGGATGTGGATGGAGGAATGAATGAGCAAAGGGATGTGTATGAAGAAGCGTGCGGAAGCGGAGGTCAGGGTTAGGGAGAGAGAGGCGTCGGTTGCGTGCGAGGAGGATAGGGTAGAGGGGCGAGCATGCGAGCGTATGGCGGCGGGGAGGAAGTGGCGGGAGGCGTTTTAGGTTAAGGATTAGGCTAAGGCTTAGGATAAGGCGTAGGTTAAGGCATAGGTTAAGTCTAGGTTAAGAGTAAATAGGGTGAAAGGCTGTAGTGGAGGCGTAAGAAGGCAAGAGGAAGGTTGTAACCCCTAGGGGATCGAATAAACTGTGGGATCAGGAACCCCCATACCATAAGCAGGGCACGGAATAGCGACGATCCTGGGGAGTCGGCGGTAGCCGAGGTGGCTAAGGCGGCTGGCCAGCGCGCAAATCTAGAGATCGCGGGTTCGAGTCCCGGTGAGGCGACTTCCCTATTTTCCGTGACCCTACAATTGGTGTCAGAAGTGGGATGGGGGGAGCACCGATCGCCACACGGAGTCGAGAGATGGTGTTGTGGTCGCGTTGTCTGCGACGTAAAATAACAAGACTGTTGTGCAATGGTGTTGTGGTCGCGTTGTCTGCGATATAAAATAACAAGACTGTGCGAGAGTTGCGACGATTGACATTCGAGGGCGAATATCATAGAAGGAGGGCCGAGTGTGGAATCAGGAACCCCTATACCATAAGCAGGGCACGGAATAGCGACGATCCTGGGGAGTCGGCGGTAGCCGAGGTGGCTAAGGCGGCTGGCCAGTGCGCAAATCTAGAGATCGCGGGTTCGAGTCCCGGTGAGGCGACTTCCCTTTTTTCCGTGACCCTACAAAAGAGTACTACTACAACGGATATTAGGCACATTAAAGGCGTCGAGAACACCGTAGCGGATGTATTGTCGCGAGTTGAGGCTATAACACCAGTCCCAGATTATAAGGCCCTCGAGCAGGTACAAGAGCAAGATTTAGAGCTCAAAGAAATTTTAAAATCTGAGTCGTCTGCACTTCGGCTCAAGAAAGTCCATTTTCCTGCGTTCGATGTTTCTTTATATTGCGATACGGCTAACGAAACAATTAAACCCTTTGTCCCAAAATCATTACGTCGGGCATTTTTTGATGCCCTTCATGTACTTTCGCATCCAGGCATACGGGCGTCACAAAGGTTAATAACAGAACGTTTTGTTTGGCCCGCAATAAATAAAGATTGTCAGGAATGGACAAAGTATTGCATTCCTTGCCAGCGAGCGAAGATTACACGTCATGTTACAACTCCTGTTTTTACTACTCCTGTAGTAGATTTTAAAGATTCTCTGGCAGGTTCGAACACGTGCATATTGACATAGTAGGGCCGTTGCCAATGTCCAAGGAATGTAGATATTGTTTAACGTGTGTAGACCGTTTCTCTCGCTGGCCAGACGTTATACCGATCGCAGAAATTGACGCAGAAACCGTTGCAAAAGCTTTTCTTGATATCTGGATTGCTCGTTTTGGGGTGCCGTTGAGGATTACAACAGATCAAGGACGCCAATTCGAATCTCATTTATTTAAAGAGCTATCGCAGTTAATTGGTGCGACACATTTAAGGACCACCGCGTACCATCCACAAGCAAATGGTATGGTGGAAAGGTTTCACCGGCAACTCAAGGCGGCTGTAAAATGTCACGCGACCGAAAATTGGGTAGAAATTTTACCTGTTGTCCTGCTAGGTATTCGGTCGGCATTTAAGGAGGATTTGAAGGCCACCGCGGCAGAAATGATTTATGGCACAGGCATGCGATTGCCTGGCGAGTTTTTCATGTCAAACGGTGTTGAGGGATCTTCTGATTTTGTTACTCAATTACGGAACCGTATGAGACAACTTAGACCCTCACCCGTTATGTGACATGGTACAAAAAAAACTTTTATTCTTAAAGTTACTGTTAAAGGTCCTTTACAATCTCCTTATGATGGACCGTTCGAGGTGTTACAACGCGGTGATAAGAATTGCGTTATTGATATTAGAGGGAAACGAATTAGGGTTTCCAATGATAGGTTGAAACCAGCTTTCATTTTTGCTGACGATGATAACTATCAACCGATAAATACACCTCAAACTGACAACAACGACTTACACGACGACGTACAAACGACGCGACCGGACAAAAACGATTTAAGAACATCAGATGACGGTTTTAAAATACGATCTGGTAGATGTGTCCAATTTCCCGAGAGATTACAAGTTGGGATCTGATTGAATCGTGTCGTATCGCACTATATTGTAGGGTAAGTGTATATTATATTTTCTATTGTAAGGATATGTTATAGTATGTATTATAAGGATACCATATTAGTGTAATGTAGGCTATTCATCCACATTATTTTGTATTATGGTTTTACAGTAGTAATACAAGGCGGTTTCCAACCCAGGTGTGCTGAGGGGAGCGCGGGGCGGGGGGAATGTGAGGGCGCGCGGGAGAGCGCGGCGGAGGGAAACCTGGGCGCGGGGCCTGCGAGGAGAGGAAGACCGGTTGCGCGCGCACGCGCCGCGGAGTGGGGGAAGCCGTAATCGTGGATGGGATCAGTCCGGGCCGAACCGCCGCGGAGGCCACTCCAGACCTGGCCCACCGTCGGAAATTTTTCAGAGGGAGTAATTGACCCCCAAAAAAAATCTCGTTCAGAACTTGGCCCACCCGAAAATTTTGTCAGACCTAACCCAGGGTGGGGACTGTCCTAGAAATTTTTTTTCCAACGCAGAGAAATAATTTATTTTTATCGGATGATGTTTCGGGCAATGTTGACGTTTTACGAACCACATATTCGGAGGGTGGAAAAGAAACGGAGCATCACTTTTAAAGCTAAATTCGTGAGAGAAAGAGACCACTACATAGGGGATAGAATCTCATGCATTCTAAAGCTAACAGTATTTCAAAGCGTTCCGACTTAACATTGCAGCGTATCGCGCAATAGCATGCGTAATATGAGTCCTCCGGAGCAGCCGTGTGGGATGATGTTATTTGATGACGCGAAGAACGCTCGAACGAAACAGAATTATATAACATGTAGAGAATTCCGAAACGTCGAATCTTAAAATTATGTGGCGAGGAGGGGGACGGGTAAATAAATTGTGACAGATGTTGTGCCCGGACCGACACCTAAGCGTGTCGAAACCACGAACATTCCGATTGATACAATCGAGCGGCCGGAATCCGGCATAACGGCATAAGAGATTTCGGAAATACACCAAGACCCGTCAGCACATGGTGAAAGACCTAAAAGCAGGCCAAAGGCGGAGACCCCGATGGTCTCCGCTTCGTCCCGATAGTAGTATAAGAATAATGTACGAGCAATGCGAGCTCAGATTTTGATAAAAATCTGTCACGGGAACATCACCCGTCTTGTCAATACTCATACCAAACTAAGGCATAGTGTCATTATCACCCAGATCGGGATTAAATAAATTTGGTAAACCTTACGCTGAGTTCTAACTCTTCGACCTGCGACGATCCCCTACCTCCGGGTTCTACACCGAACCCTCCCGTCCCGGTATCATCATCCAACCCGACGGAGCCCGTGGACAGCGTACGCGAAGGACGCCCAGGAACACCCGAGATTCGCACCCAGAATCTCGACCCCCAGCCGCCTCAGCACAACACAGAATATACGTTTAAGAAATATATATTGTTACAAAAAAATTAAAGAATATGAATATAATAAAAGAATATAATAAAATAAAACTAGAATATAAAAATAGAAAAATAGAAAAAAAGAATAAAAAGAAATTAAAATTAATGGGGCGGTGAGGGGGACGGTGAGGGCGACGGTGAGGGCGACGAGGATTGCGGCCACGGTCGCTTCAGCTGTTGAGGCACATGAATAAATATATTAACTGCTCTAGCTGCATCTCCTGGCTCTCGCATGTTAAAACCCCCTCCTATCATGAAATCGAGAAGTGCCTAGCTTTGCAAAAGTACGATGCCATTGTTCTTCATTATCTTCGTCACAGGCCTCCCGTGCTCCAGCTGCATTTTCGCTGACCATCCTCCTCCTCCTCCTCCTCCTCCGTGTATTTATCTTCTTCTTCACTGACCATCCTCCCCTTATTCACACGTATCTTGTTTCCCTTCTTCGAACCATATGCTTCGAACCATTTCTAAATAATTGCAACCATCGTCTTAATCTAGCATACATCACATTTAGGAAGTTGGTTTAGGGAGGGTGAAGAAAATTATACGCATTAAAAATTGATTATATTTATTTATGAATTTCTCTCTGGCGTTTAGTCCACCAGTTCAATATTTTAAATACATTGTGCAAGGCACAGTGCTTTGCGTGTCTGCCACATCGCAGAGTATCAACTACATTTAGCTTATTTTGAGATTGTATATCCTCGTAATCAATGACCAGCGTCTCGATGATCACATCCGCTCTCGTACTTTCATCGAGGAAATCCGCAAGCCATTCGCGTTTCTGCAGCCCTTTAACTAGCTGTTTAGACATACTGTATGGAACTTCTCCATCGTCCCAGCGTAGCCCATGATGTTTCGCCGTCAACCACCGGATGCTTGATTTGTCAGATTTCGTAAGAAGATATTGTGACATCGAACTCCGAAAAATATAATGCGAGAGAATTGTTCCCTTTCGCAGGACAGCCACTTCCTTGACGACAAATCTTCCATTGACGATGAACCCTTGCAGGTCAACAAATGTTGGCGCGGACATTATCGATACAATTTAGAGGCCTGCTCGCTTCCAAGACAGATGGGGGAATGCAGTCTTTCTCGTAAAGCATCTCGATTTTCTCGATGAAATTTTCTTTTTTGGTACGAATTTGACACAGGAGAGGGCAGGCAATTTAATTAATATTGCGCACCACGTTTGTCAGCGGATTGTATTCAACCACCCGATCGTGCAGAATCAGACAATAGGCCGTAGTATTTGCCAGTACGTTCTCTTTACACTCGAATTCTATGCGCACATCCACGGTGCCGTTTTTAACCGACTCATTTTGTCGCGAGCAATCAATCACCACGAAGGGACCAAATTCTAAAAATTCGGCCACGGTGAATAATCCATCGTTACAGCTGTAATTGGATTTACGGAATTGCGTGTACTTGTGAAACAAGATGGCATGCTTATCCATGTCAAAGTCCACCTGCATGTCATCATATGGGTGAAAATTCGAGTTGAGAAAAGCTTTTACATTGATTAATTTGCATTTGTCGAACATAGTAGCATCTTTGGACATATCATTCTTTCGATCAGTCTGTGGAGCAAGGATAATGACACGCGGCTTCTCCAACTGTGCAGATGCCTTCACGGCCCATGAGTGCTTGGTAGTGCTCTGTAAGAGAGGATACTCGTACATATCCCACGATTGAAAACAAATGCTTAGGTTTCGTCCACTATCCAAAATATGTAGCAACGATAGCTTATTAACGTGGTTCAGCGTCACATGAGGCATCCGCCATTGTACTTTAACTAATTGAATTTCTGGTTCCAACATCGGCGATCCAATTAGAACATAGTTATCGTTGCGCTATCGTATTAAAATCAATTCGTGATGCGCATTAATAATAATGCGTTTCTAGTCCTCGCAAAATCGCAGCCAATATTTCAGTGGGATACAAAAATTGAAATGATTTTTCACTTTTAGCCCATCGCGTCGTTTCAAGCCCCATCCGGCATTCTCCATATTTTTGTCTTCGCCAAATGTCAGCGATACATAGTTTTTAAGCGTGCTAGTTATTCCCACGTTTCTGTTGCGATCAATTTCCACACCATTCAGCTCGTATCGAATCTCATCGAATAAGAACGCCATGTTATTACGCCAATTATTTCCCAATGTCACCGTTAATGCATCGTTTGCCTTATTTATCTTCAATTTTCCCTCCACATAGAGGAAACTTTCACAGGGAAATGTGTATAAATCCTGCTGTTGTATGGATATTCTTATATCATTGCTGTGTCCAAACGGTGTGTTGACGTATGGGTTGTATGTGTGAGTCTCGAGCTTGACGATGCGATCATCAAACGTCGGCTTCCCCCAATGCTTAGAATGTCAATCATTTTTCAACTTCACAGCGCACAATGAATCCCAAGGATTTCAAAAATGCAATGATCGCAGCAGTGAGACTCTTCTTTTTAGCGTGATCAGAGCTGTTGTTGTCGTTGTAAACAATTTGGTTTGGAAGAAACAAGTGTCTGGAGTCGTTCAACACAAGCATCTCTTTCGTTCGTACCACACGTATTATCGTCGTCGCCGTCGTACGTGCAATCTGATGGTAATCTCTTCACCTTGAAAATCGAGCAGCCGTCCGTCTTGATCCACGACCCGTATCGTTAGATCCGTAACGACCCGTGCGGTGATTGGAAGGTAAATGATCTGCGCGGGCGTTTCCGATATCTTATATCCTGGTGGGATTCTCGGAGAAAATTCATGTATCGTATGTACGCGCTTTCCATTGTTGTATGCGCCAGCGGTCGCGCTGCATTCTACGCGAATAATGTTCACGTTCATGATATTAATCGGATCGTCTGATTCGTGCCACCGCCCTGGTTCCAACTCCCGATTCGTCGAGAATCCCAGTAACGATCCAATGTTATTGCGCTTCGTAAAGTCTACGGTGAACGAGCAGTACAGCTCGCTTTTCATGGTATTGTTGTTGGGACGCAACACTATAGGATACACATCGCCATCGCCAGCATCGGTGCCGTCGAGATTTTGAGGATACCACTCAAGTAATCGCTGCCTCAAATACTTGGCAATGGCGTCTAGTTCGTAGGAGCCGTGGGGAATCGTAATGTATTCAGGAGTGGTGTAGATGCTGTTGCTGATGTCATAATTTGCGGTGAAGTAGAATTTATCGTTGCTCGAGTCGATGTTCGTTATTGTATGATAAGTTTCAAAGGTTGTTAGACCAGGCTCGTAATCATCGTCGCTCAAATCTATGGGTGGAAAGTAGCTCACCGCGAGGGTGCTACTGTTGCCGGTTAGAGTGAATGTTAGCGACATATTCCAAGCTGTACGACTCGATTAGTACTGAATCAGAGTGGTGGGAAGTCAATCCTTAAATTTGGTGCTGATCGTTTGTAGAAAGCGTAGACATAGTTGCCCGCAATTGCTCTGATCGTACTTCTGATAAGCCGTTCGATTGTATTCGATTTTCACAGCATCTTTCTCCAGATATTGTATCAATTCCTTAGGCGGCCGAAGATTCCCAAAGCTGTCGAAATATATAGCTCGACACCCTCTCTTCGCATACGCTGCCCAATGAGTTCCCGACCCCTCGACACAGTCCAAATTTACCATACCGCTCTCGTTTCGACGTACTCCTCCAGCTGGTAGCGCGTTGCGCATAAAAACACCTCTAAAGAATGGAATATGCATACGTTTTGCCAACTCAGGCAATTGCACATCGGTAGTTATGCCCACAGGCATTTTTATTTTCTTTTCGACGTTTTTTTTTTCGTTTCGATATTCCCTGTCGGCGCTTGTACGGTGCGAGATAAAGTCCGCGACCTTCCATGGAGCGATTATGACGCTGCATTTCCTGCAGCTGATGTTGCGCCGCCTTATTATCGTTTACCACCTTGGCTATCCCCGCCGCTCCACCAGCTAATGATCCGAGAACACCTAGCAGCGGGAGAAGTGGTAATATACCACCCCGTTTTGCCACCGGAAGAATCCGCTTTTTTTCGATGCTCTCTTCGTAGTAGTAGTAGTAGTAGTAGTGGTAGTAGTAGTAGTAGTAGTAGTTTTGCCGGATTTTGTTTTCACCCGCATTCTGATTTTCGTCTTGACTTTCATAGCTGCCCAAACAGCTGTCGCAGCACCTCTTTCACCCAAAGTCGAGTCTCGCGCAACGATGCGTTTTCGCGCTTTGTCAGCGAGTACGTTATCTGCCACGTGCCTTTCGTCGAGGTCGTTGCTAAGCGAATACGCAATATCGTGTTCGCGACGCGCGGCGTCCAACGGATTGATACCTTGATCCCCTCTAGTCAATCGTTTTGTCAGATGAGTTCCTGGACCACAAAACTGATATCCCGGAATATGTAATTCGAAAGGTAGCGCGTTTATCGCCCGATTTAACAAACCACGCCTTTCTTCACTCTTGTCGGCGACATTCGTTGCAATTCTTAATCAATGGTGCTGGACCGTCGATATGCGTTCGCTGCCAAGGGCGATTATAATGTTCCAAGCACCGACGATACTGCTGAACCTCAGAATCGGCTTTTATATGCTCGGGGAGCCTGTCCCACAAGTGATGAATGTGTCTTTCAAACTCTCTGAGTAGAATAATCTTTGGTATATATTTGAACTGCTCAGAGGTTAGGTCTCGAATATCGCAATTATCCGACAGGATCAGAAGCATTTTGAACACTGAAGTGTTTTCGCTTCAGCGCGGACCTATAAGTAGGACGTGTCATCGCTTCGAAAATCAGTTTTCACAGTTCACATCGAGGATGCGATTGGTGCGACAACCTGTAAGGATACGCGTGACAAATTTTGACGATAAATCGGAAATGATGTCACCGAATTCGAAGCGTAGACACGGTAGCATGCTACCAAACACTATCCGCTGTGTTATTTGCGGTCCATCGAATTGTGGAAAAACCAACGTGTTGGTGAGCTTGTTGGAAAGTCCACACGGTGTCCGCTTCGAGAACGTGTACGTGTATTCCAAGTCGCTGCAACAGCCGAAATATCAATATTTGGAGAATTTATTGACTCCGATAGATGAAATTGGCTACTTTACGTTTTCGAATAACAGTGACGTCATCGCACCGAGCGAATCGCTTCCGAATTCTATTTTTATCTTTGATGACGTGACATGTGACAAGCAAAATACGATACCAGAGTACTTTGCAATGGGGCATCACTCGAACGTTTACTGTTTCTATCTCTGTCAGACGTATGCAAAGATTCCCAAACATCTTATACGCGACAATGCGTATCTGTTGATTCTGTTTAAGCAGGATGGTACCAACTTGAAACATGTGTACAACGATCACGTAAACACCGATATGTCATACGAGGATTTCTGCGCGTTGTGTCGTAATTGTTGGCAACGAGAGTATGGTTTCGTGGTAATAGACAAGGATAGCGCGCTGTCCAATGGACGTTATAGAAAGGGATTTAACGAGTTTGCCTTACCGTGAGATGGTCAATCTTTGTCAACACTTCGATGAGAAAGCAACGTCTGCGATACAACGATGATGATTGATATCGATAGTCTGGAGGTTAAGGATCGCGAGAGGATAGCGAAGGAAATTGCAAAAACTAGTGCAGCCATTCGCAAGAAACACTTGGCTTTGAAGACTGGCAAGATGGAGGAAGATATCGCGTTGGAGAGATACTTTAAACCTATCGTCGAACCCTTGAAACATATAGTGAAAAATACCACAGACGCAGGCACATTATGACCAGTGAGCATCGACGTTGAAGAGTATGAAACATTAACGCCTAAAACAAAAATTCACCCGAATGGGAACACATCGACGTTGACCAGAAAGAGGAAATCGCGCGCGTCATCGGATTATTCACTCGTAACCTCCACACCAGTTCAATCGAAGCGGAAACGACAGAATAATACGTTAAACGAGCCTCCGGTCCCTATCACGCCAATAAATACAATTCCTCCTGTACAATTGCTCTCAGCCAATGATGGTGATTATGATGATGACGTTTTCGAAACTTCTCCCAATGAGTCATTTGTGACATCTATTAGACAACAACTTCAAACATCCGAGGGACAAGAAACGCTTCGCAGTTATTTCGGTCCGCTGGGGCAAAAATACATGGATGCAATCCTAAGTAGGGATGTAGATAAGACCATAGACTATGTGTACGGTGTATACTTTACCAATAATAAGATGATGCTTGGGAATAAGGCTTTCGATATGGACATGGATGATAATATACTCATCGATGGTGTAAAATACAAGGGAACGCCCGGCCTTTACGAACTGATTTTCAAGAGCAATCCAGACGATGCTGTATACACCGAGGCCGATAAACAAAAATACAAAAGTATACTGCTTGCGACGAACGCTCACAGACAGAAACATGGTGATCGCAATCGCATATTGAGTAACAGGGGATACAAGTACAAATATGTAATTGCGCCGCTACTCCCCCGTTCATCAGCTAGAAGGGTAGGGAAAGGTCTAAGGACACCACGACTCATGACGGTAAACGATAACAAGATCGATTACGTGCACTGGGACGATCCCAATGAGCTGGTCGATAGACTTAAATTGCTCATTGCATCGCGCGCGGCAGGTCACACGGGTCTCGATAACGATATCGCATCCATCGAGGAGGATCTTCGCGAGGCGGGCCACAATGTATAAATTAAACCGCACGCCGATGGAGCGACTGTATGCATCGAGATGCCGATCAACAAATTTGGGGTGTCGCTCGAGAAGAGTGGAACAGCTGGAATGGACTACTACAAATGGAACGGTTTGCTTCGAAATTACATGCGAGATAACGCTCTTTGCATGACCGGTGTTGACTTTGATGCAAAATCACGCAAAATACGACGGGTAGCGCAACCCACGGCTGACACCGATGCTGTCAATAAACTGTATATGGAAAAGAGCATTAAACTTTTGAGAGAGCAACAGGAAGAATTTGAGTGGAAGCTGGTCGTGTTTCAGAGAGATATGCTGACGTTGCAAAACAGCGTTCAAAAGGTATCGCAGGCGTCGAATTCTATCCCGGAGCAGCGCTGCGAAGGAGAATCGTGCGAGACGGTTGATCTTGTCCAGAATTTCCTCGGACCGATGGGGAGCACATAATGCGCGTACACGATAATTATCGCATCATTCGTGTCAAAGACACCTCTGCGATCAAACATGCCACCATTATCGACATCCAAGAGTAAAGAAAACCATGGTCGCAAGAAGCGACTACTCGTTGAGGAATTGCACGTTCCAGCTCGAAGACATTTTCCGCGGAGGCGCGTCATAGTGCACGGATATGACGATCTGTGGCAAGCTGACGTTGTAGAAATGCGTCCTTACTCGCGATTCAACCCAGGTCATCACTACATACTTACCGTCATTGATGTGCTGAGCAAGTATGCCTGGGCGATGCCGTTGAAGACTGAAAGTGGCGCTGAGGTGACTAAAGCGTTTGCAAAGATATTTAGAGATCAATATCCAAAAAATTTGCAAACCGATCAAGGAAAAGAATTTTACAACGCTGATGTGCAGAAACTATTGGCAAAGCATGACATTAATCATTATTCGACGTATTTGGTGAGGAAGGCCTCCGCCGTGGAACGTTTCAATCGAACTTTGAAGAACAATATGTGGAAAATGTTTACGCTCAATGGAACCTACAGATGGATCGATTTGCTATCAAGTCTTCTCGCTGAGTATAACGCGCGAAAACATAGAACCATCAAAATGTGTCCTTCCGATGTTACCCCTGCGATCGCCGACAAGCTGCTAACCACCGTGTACAACAACGTAAAGATCGCCGCTCCAGCGAGATTCAAGTTTGGCGATTTTGTGCGCATGAGCAAATTTAAAACCATCTTCGATAAAGGTTATACGCCGAATTGGACAACGGAGGTGTTTAAGATAGTCAAAGTACAAGCAACTGATCCCGCGACGTATCTGCTCGTCGATTCCTGTATAAAACCCGTTGCCGGAGGATTCTACGAACACGAGTTTCAACGCGTCAACGATTCTGATGTGTATCTAGTGGAAAAAGTCTTACGTAGGAAGGGGGATAAGGTGTGCGTCAAGTGGTTGGGGTTTGATAAATCGCACAATTCTTGGATAAATAAAAATAATGTATTGTAAAAAAATAATAATAATACATGATTCAATAAATACACTGATACATATACATGTGCAAACAAACTTCCGTTTCCGGTCGCGAGCGTGGCAGAAGCGTGTGTTTGGTGGTGCGAGTGGCGGGAAGGAAGTGTGAGTGAAGGGAGGTACGAGTGGACAGGAAGTGAGTGAAGAAGGTAGGGGAGAGGTGAAGAAGAGGGGAGGCTAAAAAGGAAAAGGTCAGAAATAGTGGGTGGTGAAGTGCGCAGCAGGACGATGGAGCCTTTTGGAGGTTAGGTAGGGGGATAGGTTTCAGGTGGCGGGAAAAGGTAGGCAGAGGAGTAAGTAGAGTAATCTAGCGGACAGGTGAGGAACTAGGGAGAGAGGACAGGAAGGCGGGAAGTTTGAACAGAGTAAAATGAAAAGGAGGTAGGAATAGAGAGATAAGGGTAAGAGTCGAGTAGACGGCGAAGGATATGGACGGGAGAGGAGGAGGACAAATGACGGGTGAGAAGGAAGAAGAGGGGCGGGAGGGTGAGACAGGAAAGGAAAAAGGAATGCAGAAAAGTGAGGGAAGACGTAGGAATGATAGTGGGAGTAGCGTCAGCAGATATGCGGGTAGTGTGGACAGCTGCGGGGGAAAAAGAGGAAGGAAAGGGAGGAGGAAGAAGGATCGGGGGAGGAAATGAAAAGAGCAGGTTTCAAAAAGAGTGGAAAGACTGTAAGATCGCCGATAGGAGGGGAAAAAAGGGAGGGGAACGAAGAAAGAGAGGAGTCAGAGAGTGTGATGGGGATGTTGAAAGAGTTGATGAATGAGTTAAAGGAGGAGAAAGAGGAAAGGAGGAAGGAGATGAGGGAGGTGAGGGAGGAGATGCGGAAGGATAGGGAGGAAAGAAGAAAGGTGATGGAGGAATGGAGAGAAGAAAGGAGGAAATGGGAGGAGGGAATGAAGGAGGAGAAGAGGAGGAGGGAAAAGATAGAAGAAACGTTAGAGAGGTTGGTAGAGAGGGATGGGAGGGTGGAGGAAATGATAGTTAGGATGGAGGAATGGGAAAATAAAAAGGAAGGGAGGAAGAGTCCGGAAAGGGGGGAGGGGGGTGATATTGAGGAATGTTGGCTAAGAATGAGAAGGATGGAGTTAAAGCAGGACAAGAAGGAGAGGGTGGAGAGAAGGAATAACGTGGTGGTAAGGGGAGTGGGGATAGAGGGAGGAGAGGAGGAGAAGGAGGTGAATAAGTTGTGGGCAGCGTTGGGATTGGAGGAGGGGGGGGGGATAACGGAGGTGAGAAGGGTGGGTAGTAGGGGAAAGGAAAGAAACGCGTTGACCTTGGTGAAGCTGGCGGGGCGGGAGGAGAAAATAAAGGTGATGGAGGCGAGGAAAAAACTGAGAGGAAAGAAGGAGAGGATAGATGACGATTTGACGGAGGAGGAGAGAAAGGCGAGATGGAAGGTGGCAAGAGAGAGAGGAGGGAAAGAAGGTACAAGTGGGATACATGAAGATGTGGGTCAACGGAAAGATGAGAAGGTGGGATGAGCTGAGAGAAAGATGGGTGGAAGAGCAGGGAAACGAGAGATAAGCGAAAGGGGGGGGGGGGAGTAAGGGGAGGAAGGGGATGGAGGAGGAGGTAGGTACAAGATTGTGTACTGGAATGTGGCGGGATTGAGGAACAAGGACGAGGAGTTTTGGAAAGACTTGGAGGAGTGGGACGTGATAATGATGATTGAGACGTGGATGGAGGAGGGGGGGGGGACATAGAAAGGAGTCTACCCAGGGGATATATTTCGTATAGACAGTGGGCACGGAGGGAGAGGAGAAACGGTAGAGCAATAGGAGGAATGTTGATGGGGGTGAGGAAGGGGTTGGAAGTGGGAGAGGAGGGGAAGGAAGAAGGGAAGGGATCATGGCGAAAATGGTGAGGATGGGGGGGGGGAATGGTGGAGGATAGTGGGGGTTTATGTGAACGGAGACCTGCAAAGGAAGCTGGAAGACTTAGGAGAGTGGATTGAAGAGACAGGGTGGGGAGTGAGGGGGTTGATAGGGGGGGATTTTATCGCCAGGACAGGGGAAGAAGGGGGGCGGATATTTGGGTGGGAGGAGGGTGAGGGAGGGGACGGGGGAGTAGGAGATCGAAAGACAAGGAGGTAAATGGGGACGGGAGGAGGTTATGCGACTACCTGGAAGAAAAGGGATGGAGCTTCCTAAACGGGGGTGTGGAGGGTGATGAGCAGGGGGAGTGGACGTTTACAGGAGGGAGGTCTAGTACAGTAATAGACTATACAGGGTGTCCCAAAAATGTTGCGTTTCCTTAAAGGGGGTGATTCTGGGGGTGATTTCAAACAACTTTTTCCTTTGCAAAAATACTCTCCGATGTTTCGTTAACGAGATATTAATAAAAAGCACCGACCAATCACAGCGCGAGTCTGACGGCCGAGTTCCCGCGGTAGCGTGGCTACGAGCCGCGCTGCGACTGCGACGAGCAAGCAACTCGGCATGCATCGAAGAAACTTGCGTAGAATGGCAAATGAAAAAGACGTAACAAATAAAATCGAACATGTTGTCATGGTTTGTTCGTCATTTAAAGTGAATAATGAATAAAGGATAAATGGATGAAAATCACGTGTAACGTAAAAAGACGAATACGCAGTTTTTTTTTAGAAGATTCGAAAATAATAATTATTTGAAGTGGGAGGATAAGGAATACGTAAATTTCCTTGTGTTAATAACGTAGCCACGAAAAGGTAATGTAACAGGAAATTAACGAAAGGTGATAGGTGTTAGTAACTAAAACTCACCCTTGTTGGAAATTCACCTGCAGCTTGAAAATCTGTGTCACAGGGTCACCGAACCGATCCTGGTCATCGATGGACGTGCTCCGTGCACAGCTGGTCCCAGGTATCCTTACATTCCCACTACCCAAAGTTAAGGGTCGCAATGTCAGGTGCGTCCAGGTCAACGTACCGAATATTCACTTCACTGCACGGCTACTAACACTGATCACTTTATTTATCCTGAAGTATTCTTGGGCCGTGTACATTTCTGCGACGCGATTGCTAGCTGACTGACAGGATTTTTTCCAAGCAACTTCCGCTACCCCCAAGTAGCTTCTCTGGTTCCATTATGAGTTAACTCCCACCAGGGCAAGAGGCTTTAGGTAAAAAGAAGCCAACACATTTTCGGAACACGTGTTTTGCAGAAGTGCAACGAACACTTTCACAAAAGCCCGCGCTCCGTCCTTCTACTGCCAATGTACCCATTGCTTCGAGACAGAAAACAGACACCACGTGTATCGGTTCGAAAGGGTCCGAAGAGAAGAGACAGTCTTCGAGTTACTATAAAGAAGAAAATGCATACCATTCCTGTTTCCCCTTTCCGACACCCTGAGTTCACGACTGCTACGAGGCGGAAGCAATTAAGTCATAAATTATCCGAAACTGTAGGAAACCGTTCTCTACCGCCGACTCGCCGGACAATAAACCGCGACCCTGGCGAAATGCTCTGACTGATCAGCCTGATTAATTTTGAAGAACTAGAAATTACAAAGAGGTAGTCCGCTGACTGCGCATAGTCCCGCCTGCTTCGTCCTACCTTCAAATTAAAGACGGATCCCTTATCTCTCGAGTATAAACACGCGCTCGAATTTCAAAACAAAAGCACGCGTCGACGTATTCCGTGCTAGAGATGGTGGGCCTTGAGGTCCGATTGGTCCCAAACTAACCAATCTGCCCTGCAGCCCTCCCAAACGGCCACTGTCCTGAAGAGGCCCTCTTCACAGCAGTATCTCCTCCCCAAGGTTCACCATCGCTCGCACGGAATACGTCGCTTGCTTATCTCAAGTGTCTAAGCACGCGCTCGAATTTCAAAACAAAAGCACGCGTCGACGTATTCCGTGCGAGGGAAGGTGGACCTTGGGGTCCGATTGGCCCCAAACTAACCAATCTGCCCTGCAGAATTTGAAATTCGAGCGCGTGCTTAGACACTTGAGATAAGCAAGCGACGTATTCCGTGCGAGCGATGGTGAACCTTGGGGAGGAGATACTGCTGTGAAGAGGGCCTCTTCAGATTGGTTAGTTTGGGACCAATCGGACCTCAAGGCCCACCATCTCTAGCACGGAATACGTCGACGCGTGCTTTTGTTTTGAAATTCGAGCGCGTGTTTATACTCGAGAGATAAGGGATCCGTCTTTAATTTGAAGGTAGGACGAAGCAGGCGGGACTATGCGCAGTCAGCGGACTACCTCTTTGTAATTTCTAGTTCTTCAAAATTAATCAGGCTGATCAGTCAGAGCATTTCGCCAGGGTCGCGGTTTATTGTCCGGCGAGTCGGCGGTAGAGAACGGTTTCCTACAGTTTCGGATAATTTATGACTTAATTGCTTCCGCCTCGTAGCAGTCGTGAACTCAGGGTGTCGGAAAGGGGAAACAGGAATGGTATGCATTTTCTTCTTTATAGTAACTCGAAGACTGTCTCTTCTCTTCGGACCCTTTCGAACCGATACACGTGGTGTCTGTTTTCTGTCTCGAAGCAATGGGTACATTGGCAGTAGAAGGACGGAGCGCGGGCTTTTGTGAAAGTGTTCGTTGCACTTCTGCAAAACACGTGTTCCGAAAATGTGTTGGCTTCTTTTTACCTAAAGCCTCTTGCCCTGGTGGGAGTTAACTCATAATGGAACCAGAGAAGCTACTTGGGGGTAGCGGAAGTTGCTTGGAAAAAATCCTGTCAGTCAGCTAGCAATCGCGTCGCAGAAATGTACACGGCCCAAGAATACTTCAGGATAAATAAAGTGATCAGTGTTAGTAGCCGTGCAGTGAAGTGAATATTCGGTACGTTGACCTGGACGCACCTGACATTGCGACCCTTAACTTTGGGTAGTGGGAATGTAAGGATACCTGGGACCAGCTGTGCACGGAGCACGTCCATCGATGACCAGGATCGGTTCGGTGACCCTGTGACACAGATTTTCAAGCTGCAGGTGAATTTCCAACAAGGGTGAGTTTTAGTTACTAACACCTATCACCTTTCGTTAATTTCCTGTTACATTACCTTTTCGTGGCTACGTTATTAACACAAGGAAATTTACGTATTCCTTATCCTCCCACTTCAAATAATTATTATTTTCGAATCTTCTAAAAAAAAACTGCGTATTCGTCTTTTTACGTTACACGTGATTTTCATCCATTTATCCTTTATTCATTATTCACTTTAAATGACGAACAAACCATGACAACATGTTCGATTTTATTTGTTACGTCTTCTTCATTTGCCATTCTACGCAAGTTTCTTCGATGCATGCCAAGTTGCTTGCTCGTCGCAGTCGCAGCGCGGCTCGTAGCCACGCTACCGCGGGAACTCGGCCGTCAGACTCGCGGTGTGATTGGTCGGTGCTTTTTATTAATATCTCGTTAACGAAACATCGGAGAGCATTTTCGCAAAGGAAAAAGTTGTTTGAAATCACCCCCAGAATCACCCCCTTTAAGGAAACGCAACATTTTTGGGACACCCTGTATACATTGTCGATGGGTTAATCGCTGGTGTCGAATCTGTCGATATTGTGCTTCATAGATTCATAGATATCGTCGCATCGAATGTGATAAATGAGGCTGTCTATGTCTGTGTATAGAATTTTACAATTTGTTCCATGCTTGGGCGACATGTACTCGTGGTGAAATTCGTACAAACAAATTTTTTATATGTCCAGAATGCACATACCCACGTATATCGGTTTGTTGAATTTCACCTCGAGCTTTCGCAATTCAACAGCTATTAAATTTTTCGAATAAAAACACTTCTGCTGTGGAAATTCGGTTTCGCGATTATTGCCTCCGCGCCATATCGCCCATCCCAATGCGTTAAAAGTTTTACATCCACATGATTTCGTACATTTTCCATGGTTTTACCGAATACCGCGTTGTTCATCAATTTTTACAAATTTTTTTCAAAGTCGTTTGTCGCGCTTGTTCTAAACCGTGTGTTGAGTTCGATGTAATCGCGGAGCCAGGGGGGTTGAGCGAATTGAAGCACGCGGTGTATCTTTGTAATACGAAGACCGTGACGCATGCACTGCTGTAGGTTGCGATAATGAATAACGTAACGCTGCTTATCGTATACCGTCGCGAGTAACTTGTCCTGTCTGCTGCCAGGTGGTTTGGCACGCGTCGGAGAGAACGGTAGATCGGCATGAATGTTGTGCAGACGTTGCAGATATTCCAGATCTACCTCGAGAATATATCCCGTGGGCGAATCGAATTGTAATTGAAGACACGTCAAAATATGCGACATCTTCGACCCATTGAAATTTAGCGTACGGCAGAGGCTGACACATTGCCCATTCATACAAATTGTTCACGTCAAAGTACATCAAGTACGATGACTCTTCCGATGCGTCGTAAGATGACATGTACTTGTTATTGGCATGTGCGTATCTTCCGGAACATTGACTGAAACCCCCGTGTATACCGCGTTCGACAAACATGACCATATCGACGTCTGTGAGCAATTCGAATGTAACTTTGGTATGTTTTAGCATAGCATCCCACGTGAAACCAGGTAAAGTGTAATAATGCGCTGATTCTAATCCATAGCTCTTGATTGATACAACTTTCACGAAAATTTTCAAAAATATCTGCCAATAACAAGACATCTGTCTTCAAATACAAATCGCTGTATTCGCCCAAGGTTTTAATCTCGAAACGTTGGTAGACTGTCTCAGCGTGCGCGTAATCGCTCTCGGATACAGTCTCACCCGTTAACGAGCTGTAGAATGATTCGCGCGGTGGCAAGCATGGGTCCTGCAGCATGTTCGCGCAATCAAGGTATTCGTACGGAAAGACACCCTTTCGCCTCAATAAATTAAAATCATCGGCGGATAATTTTTTAAATTGGGATCGTAAAATTTTTAATCGATCTGTGCTAATTTGTCGAGACTGGTGTTGGGAAAGTTGTACGAATCGATGAATCGCAATTTAATACAATTTCGCGAGTCTGAATCAGCCGTATCTTCGACATTTTTTGTGAATGAAATGTACTTTTCTTTAGTTATGGGCAACACGTTAACGCTGCCTTCAAAAGCGGTCGCTATTTCCTCGATAATGAAATGCG
The DNA here is from genome assembly GCA_929113495.1 of Andrena minutula. Classification (NCBI taxonomy): domain Eukaryota; kingdom Metazoa; phylum Arthropoda; class Insecta; order Hymenoptera; family Andrenidae; genus Andrena; species Andrena minutula. Next base: position 24,516,559 of record OV815996.1, read on the forward strand.
AATCGTAGCCGGATAAATTATGGAAAACTATGGGGTTGTAAAACGCATTTTTATAATTTAAATTGCACTCCGAATGTGCTGGGCCTCTAAACCGTCCGGAGAGATGACAGTGATCGCGAACTCGTACATCGCTAGCCTCGAATGGTTCTTCGCAAATATGATAATGTGAAGCATCGCGAAATGTGGTCCACTGTTCCGTGGTTAAATCCAGCATGGGAACATTACTGGTCAAGATGGGTTTAGCGAAGTTTGCAAAATTGTTAAGTTCGTCGAAACCATGAAACACAATCCGCGCCGCGGCGACATCGATACGTCGACAGCGATGTATCGTACGAGCAATGCATATAATATGCTATGCTGTGCACTTTATGGTGCTGGTACGTGTGTAACTTATTAATACCCATTCGATTGTCCTCCGTTTTCTCGATGATACACTCTAAATCTGCGTACACCGAAGGGGAGTCGCTCCTTCATGCAGTGGTTACTGATGCTGAGGAGATTTTCGCCTTCGCTGGACAGCAGGATGGCACAGTCGTTCAGCTGTCCACAGTCCACTGTATAGACCTCCAACTTTTCGGCACAGCTGAAGTAATGCATGCAGCTGTAAAAACAAATTTTTTTTTTATTTAATTTCTTTTTCGCGACGCATATCATAAGTTTATATACGTACCGGTTGCAGATGAATTTCCTTGCCTTCTTCTTGCTCAGCTGCGTGCTCACCAGTCGGGACAAGTCCTTGATCCACACAAAGTGCCCTACATCACTGTGCTCTTGATTCGACGTGTAGAGCAAGTTTACGTGTCGATCCCTCTTTTGACTGGTGAGGCATAGTGGAAAGACCGTTGACCCCTTCTTCTTTTCCATCTCAAAGCTGTACACGTTGATGGAGATTTCGTTCAGCCGTTCAAACTTCGCAATCTCTGCCAGAGACATTGGGCACTCAATGCCTTGGAGATTTAGCGTGGAAGCATAGTCGGGGTACGAATTTGGACGATCGGGATGTCTTTCCGTCGGATGGAGAGCGGCGATCACTGCCCACGCGAAACAGGCGTTGTTTGAGGATTGTACACTGATCGTTGCGTTTTTCAGCATTAATTCTCGCGGCAACTTGTAATGGCACCCCGCGCGCAGCGGATTATACTTGTTGACATTGACGGTCAGGTTGACAATTCTCGTCAATGCCCATCCGCTGTCGCGTTCCTGGAACTCTTCCAGCGATGCCAGGGTGGGTTCGATGACGCATCGTTGGTACCACTCCTGCAGATCGGATGTGTGGAAGAGTTCGCAGTTCCGGGTATTGATGCTCTTACAAGCACGTTTATCGCCTGCCACAAATTCACCGTTGAACACCGTGTTCACTTTGAGGTTTCGATGTTTCCTCAAAGCGCTCCGCACATGCTCCAGCACAATGGTCCCCGCATCCTGGAGGAAGTTGCGCGGTTCGATGTAATTCGAATTTAGCACGGCACCAGTTAATACGCGGCTATCGAACGCAGTGTCTATTTCTCGCCACAAAAGTCCTGTGCTAGAATGTCCGGCACCTTCGCGCACGAACCGTCCGCGCAACGAATATTTCAATCCTTCGAGTCACGCGATTCGAGCAACCAACGATTGTCGAACGCTGATCGATAATCGGGGACGTTTCACTCAGCTGTGTTCTTCCAACGATTCTATACACTCGTTACACCGTTCTTCCCACGCGAGGTACTCTTCCCGCGAAATCAATCGTGCAGATTGATCCAACAATTGGCATTCTACTTGCGCGAATTCTCCCATGATTGTAAATGGAATGTATATGTAACGTCCCTTCCACGCAACACGTTGCAACGATTTGAGGTTTTGTGGAGTTTGGAGCATGCTTTTATGACTGATACCACGATTTGGTATCTCTGATTAACTCTTTCGATATTCCCTCTCTCTCTCGAATGCATTACATGCAAAAACGATGATTCGTTCCAACATGGTTCTATGCAGTTTCTGCTGATACAATGCTGTATCAGTTTCTGCTGATACAGCATAATTCTATGAATCACACATATGACGAATTTGCGCGCGAGATCGTCCGACATAGTTTCTGCTGATTCTGCATAATTCTAAAGCTCGACGCTTCCACAGGTATTATATTACATTCAACACGTGTTGAGACTTTTATCCTCGAATGCTGTGGTGGGGGAGGCAATTGCACCTCTATTTAAGCCGAGCTCTCGGACGCTATTCCATCAATCGCTGAGTAACCTCAGTGACTTTGACGGAACAGACGGTAGTCCATAAAAAATATAGTGCACATCAAAATGTACAAACACAGCTTAAACGATTCATCCTGCGCAGCAGGCAACGATGGTGGGTTTTCAAATAAATGCCAACAACAGCAGCAACAGCAACATCATCAACAATTCAATATGAGCTAGGTACGCATTACTATACACGTTTCATTTACTTCATTCACTGTAAACGCAAACGACCAAAGTATCAATTTCATGTACTTGTTTCTTACAGTTCTGGATCCGTATCGTTAAAAACGATGAAAACACCGAAACCATCAATCCTACGGATCGTGGGGCGTGATTATCCACTGACTGCAACTGCTTATAAACGTCTAACTATAGGAATTCGCATTGGTATGGATTTGTGTCATGTCGAGATCGCCATAGCCGACAATAAAGGCAGCGAGTTAAGCTTTTCAATGTCTACGTGGAAGCTCCTGCTACAAAACGAGGAGGACATACTCCAACGATTACGCAGCAACGCAACATCGCCCCAAACTCACATTATAATTGATCATTTATGACTAGAGTTCACGCGTATGTATGATGATCAACTAATTAAAATCCCCATAAAAAACTTCAAAAAAGTAAAAAAATACGCCAAGTACATGAAAACATGAAAATCACAAAAAATAGAAAATAATAATTACAAAATTAAAAAAAGATGTGAAATCAAAATGAGCTGCTAGTACATAAAGATGCTTTCCAACTGCGCTTTAGATGACACAACTACATATGCACAGCTATAATTCCATTACTCATAATGGCTATTTATACAAAGAAAAAATGTATTAAATAATAATATGCAGATATATTTTTATACAAATAAATATTTTAATACGAATAAATATTTGATTCAAAATACTTGGCGCTGCGCCCCGAATTGGTGTTGCTAACCTCAATAAATATGTATAAATTGCATTAATCCTTTTCTTTCTTTCTTGTACGTGCATGCGTGCGTGCATGCGTGTGCATATGCTACGTATGGCATTAGAATTAAATATATGTAGAATAAATCTGACTGTGTTTCTAGTATGTGTATGTATATGTTTTTTATATTGTAATGGAGTTGTAAATTATTAATACTAAGGCAATTAACATTTTTTCGGTTGCGCAGCGCCAAGTATTTTGAATCAAATATTTATTTGTATAAAAATATATCTGCATATTATTATTTAATACATTTTTTCTTTGTATAAATAGCCATTATGAGTAATGGAATTTTAGCTGTGCATATGTAGTTGTGTCATCTAAAGCGCAGTTGGAAAGCATCTTTATGTACTAGCAGCTCATTTTGATTTCACATCTTTTTTAATTTTGTAATTATTATTTTCTATTTTTTGTGATTTCCATGTTTTCATGTACTTGGCGTATTTTTTTACTTTTTTGAAGTTTTTTATGGGGATCTCACTTCTTTTTACAAAGATATTATCATCTTCTATTTTTTCTGATTATTATTACATTCTATATTTTGTGATTTATTTGTATCATGTACTTGACGTAATTTTTTTACTTTTTTGATACAATTACAGCATAATAATTATCAGTTGTTGAAATTTACAATTCCATGAATCTGAAAGCACGTACAATTCCTTGAATCTGAAAGCACATACAATTCCATAAAACTGAAAGCACGCACAATTTCATGAATTGTTTTATCAAATCGAGAAATGCTTTTCGTGGTTAAAAAATTAAAATTTCCATTCATAACGTCATTTTCTGAGTATATTTCATGGAATAGTATTTTTTAAATTAATTTGTTTATGTTTGCCAAATTCATGCGTTTTATTAGACTCTAATTGATTTTAGTATCAATTTTCATTTTCATGTTTACAGATTTCTGTGCTTAAAGGGGTTATCGCTAGATTTAGCACGAATTTTCGTGTTTTCAGATTCATGGAATTGTACGTGTTTCCAGGTTCATGGAATTGTATGTGAGACTGCATTTTGATTCCAATTCAATGGTACAACGATAATATATATTTGTAAAAACACGTGGCATCTCAAATTTTGTATATAACCTGACTGTAAGCTGTCAAAATTTGGAATAGATTGCACATATTGAAGATAGGAATTGATGAACGAAATTGCATAGTGAAGATAGGAATTGATGAACGAAACATGTATTAGTTCGTTTTGGCTGAAGGTGTGCGTATAATAACGCGTATACGTATTATGTCGACAAAAATTTGAGATTGAAGAAGAATCAGAAGAAAAATCTACCGTTTTCGACAGATCCCTGAGACGATATTACGATATCTCTGTCATGCGTGGACCGATTTTATTGAAATTGGTCTTATTCGAAAGTCGATATGCGGATTACATGAGAAAAATGCCTTTAAATTTAGAAAATATTGCAGGCGTGATGAGATATAATGTAATAAATGTCAGAATTAGGTTGGAATGCCTCCGCGACGAGTAAAGGTACACGGCAGCGACAGTTCGACATATATATATATAGGGTGTTTTTCATGTACTTGGCGTCGAGACGCTACCGCGTCTCTAGATCACCGATAATCACGTTGTCATATACAGGGTGTTACTCTACCTATAGTCAATACTTTGGGGGTGATTCTACAGGCATATATAAGTCGAAAATCAAGAGTGACGAAATTGCGGTAAATGCTTCGTTTATTAATTATCGATGGTTAAAGATTGGCGTCTGGATCGCCTGAATCAGCCAGAATGACGGCAACTCGACGGACAGCGGGCCGCGCGAGGCAGGCCAGCCAAGGGGCGTGCAGTGGCGGCGGATGCGTGACGGATTTGCCATGTAGAGCGCATACTTACTTACCTACCTCGCCGAAACTGTGACATACGATACTTGCGATAATTTATGAAAAGACGCAAACGTTGTTCGGCATTAAACCTGCCTACTCGTAAAAATCCACAAGGGCATATCAAAACCCGCCCAACGGGATTCTCAAGTAGAGAGGGTGAATGCCATTGCCTTTGAAAATATTACCTTAAAAAATCACCCACACGGCCATCCAAAGCACCGCGATTGTCCCGTCCGCGATTGTTCACTTACTTACACACACGCACCACGATTAGTTTTCTCGCGAATGTCCATGTCTTCACGCAACGTGATTGTCCTGTCCGCGATTGTTCACTTAATTACACACACGCACCACGATTAGTTTTCTCGCGAATGTCCATGTCTTCACGCACCGCGATTGCAGTCTGTGCTCGCGTTGACGACAGTCGTCAAACTGAGGAGACCTTGGCCAAATCCCTGCGCGATGGACACGAACAACGTTACGAATAAACAACCTACATACATAAATTAAATTCGACTTCCGGTTCCGGACGCGTGGGAGAAAGGTTGTGTGTTTGGTGCTGCGAGGTGGGTGAAGGAAGAGTGAGTGAGGAAGTGAAGGAAGGGAGAGAGAGTGAGTGGTGAAGGTGGGGCAGAGGTGAGGAAGTGAGACGGATAAAGGGAGTGTAAAGGGAATAGGGTGCGTGAGGAAATAGAAGGGAGAAAAGGATAGATTTGGAGGTTAGGAGGGGAGATAGGCGCTGCGTGGCGGGAAGAGAAAGACAGGAGGTAGAGAGATCTGTCGGACGGAACAGCAACTAGGAGCGGAAAAAGGCGGGAGGTTTGAAAAGGAGTAGGAAGGAAATAGAAGAAAGGATAAAAGGATAAGAATAGGAGGTCAACGGTGGGTAGAACAGGAGGAAGAGGTCAAATGGAGGGGAATAAGGGAGAGGAAGGTAGGGTAGGGGGGAAAGGGAATGGAGATGGAATAGGGAAGGAAAAAGGAAAATTGGAAAGGGAGGAAAGAAAAAGGAAGGAGAGTGTGAGTAGTGTGAGTAGTGTGGGGAGTAATGCAGGGAATTTGGAAAGTTACTGGGGGAAAAAGAGGAAAGAGAGGGAGGAGGAGGAAGGGACGGGGGAGGAAGGGAAGAATACAGGATTCAAAAGAAGTGTGATGACGATGCGGTCACCGGAGGACAGGAAAAAGAGGGGGGGGGGGGGAGCAGGGAAAAAGATGAGATGGGAAAGATGATGGAGATGATGAGGGAACTCATGAAGGAGGTGAGGGAGGAGAAAGAGGAGATGTGGAAGGAGATGAGGGAGATGTTAGGGGAGATGAAGAAGGAAGGGGAAGAAAGAAGACAGGTGATGAAGGAGTGGAGGGAGGAAAGGAGGAGATGGGAGGAGGAGAGGAGGGAGGAGAAAAAGAGGAGGGAAGAGATGGAGGAGAAGTTAGAGAGATTGGAAGAGAGGGATGAGAGGGTGGAAGAGATGATAAGGAAGGTAGAGAGATGGGAGGAGGAAAAGGGAGGGATAGGTAGCAGGGTGAAAGAGGGTGGAGGGGATGAGGAAGAGTGTATGTTGAGATTGAGGAGAATGGAATTAAGACAGGACAAAAAAGAGAGGGAGGAGAGAAGGAATAACGTAGTAGTAAGGGGGATGGGGGGGGGGAGAAGAGGTAGAAAAAGAAGTGAAGAAGTTGTGGGCGAGGATGGGAATGGAGGATGAAGGAATAAGGGAGGTGAGAAGGGTAGGGAGAACGGGAAAAGAAGGGAGAGGACTGGTTTTGGTGAAGTTAGCGGGGAGGGAGGAGAGGAGAAAAGTGATGGAGGCGAGGAGAAAACTGAAGGGCAGGAGGGAAAGGATAGAGGACGACTTAACGGAGGAAGAAAGGAGGGCAAGGTGGAAGGTAGAAAGAGAGGCGGAGAAGGAAAGGGAAGGGGGGGAAAAGGTGCAAGTTGGATATTTGAAAATGTGGGTAAACGGGAAGATGAGAAGGTGGGACGAATTATGGGAAAGCTGGTGTGATGAACAGGGAAACGAATGTTAAGGGAAAGGGGGGAGAAGGAGGGGGGGTTGGGAGGGGAAATAAAAGAAGGAAAAGGGAGGTATAAGGTCGCATTTTGGAATGTGGCGGGGATGAGAAATAAAGACGAGGAATTTTGGAAGGGTTTAGAGGAATGGGAGGTGGTAGTGATGAGTGAAACATGGGTAGAGGAGAGGGAATGGGAGTATGTAAGGGGCAGATTGCCAAAGGAGTATGTGTGGGAAAAACAGTGGGCCAGGAGGGAAAGCAAGAAAGGAAGAGCGATAGGGGGAATGATAATGGGGGTGAAAAGGGGAATCGAAATAGGGCAGGGGGAAGGAGGGGGGGGGGGAAGGGGTAATGGTGAGGAAAGTGAAATTGGGGGGGGGGGGGAATGGTGGAGAGTTATAGGGATATATGTGAATAAGGACTTGCAAAGGAAGTTAGAGGAACTGGGGGAGTGGATAGAGGAGAGAGAGGAGGGAGTGAGAGTAGTAATTGGAGGTGACTTTAATGCGAGAACAGGGAGGGAAGGGGGAAGGATATGGGGGGAGGGAGAAGAGGAGGGGGGAGCAGGGGGGAGCAGGAGGTCGAAGGATGGGGTGGTAAATGGAGAGGGGAGGAGATTATGTAGATATTTGGGGGAGAGGGGGTGGGGAATTATGAATGGAAATGTAGAGGGGGATGAGGAGGGAGAATGGACATATACAGGAGGGAGGGGGAATTCGGTTATAGATTTTGTAGTGGGGAATGAGGAAACAAGGGAGAGGGTAGAAAGGATGGAGGTGGCGGAGAGAATTGATTCAGATCACCATCCGGTAGTAGTATGGCTGAGGGGGGAAATGGAGGAGAAGGGGGAGAGGAGGAAGAAGGGTGTGGGGAAGAGAGGGGGGAGAGGAAACTGGACGGCGGAGGGAAGGGAGGAATTTGCAAGGAAGTTTGGTAAAAGAGACGGGGGAGGGAGAGGAATAGAGGAGGAATGGGCAGAGCTGAAGGAAAGAGTGAAAGGAGCAATGGGGAAGGCAGAGGAAGGAGGGCAGAGGGGAAACAAGAGGGGATGGTGGGACAGAGAGTGCAGAGAGGAGAAGGGGAGGGTGAGGAGAGAGCTTAGGAGGTGGAGAAGGGAAGGGGGGATGGGAAGGATTATAAGGAGGGGAAAAAGGAATACAGGAGGATATGTGAGGAAAAGAAGAAAAAGGAGGTGGATAGGTGGCAGAAGGAGGTGGAGGGGATAAGAACGGAGGAACAGGTTTGGAAGGTGGTAAATAGGGAGAGAAAAAGGAGAAGGGGGGTAAATGAGGAGATAAAAATAGAGGAATGGGACGAGTACTTCAGGGAGTTGTTAGGGGGGGTGGAGTGGAGGGTGAGAAAGGGTGCAGTAACAGAGAGGGGTGAGGATGAGGAAGGGGATATAGAAAAGGAGGAGATAAAAAGGGTAGTGAGGGGGTTGAAGGATGGGAAGGCGATGGGAGGGGACGGAATACCCAATGAAGTGTGGAAGTATGGGGGGGTAGAGGTGGAAGAATGGTTGGGGGAGGTCTGTAATAGGGTGTGGAAGGGGGAGGGTTGGTTGGAAGATTGGAGAGTAGGAGTGGTGGTGCCGGTGGTGAAGAAGGGGGTGGGGAAAAAAGTAGAAGAGTACAGAGGAGTGACGCTGACACAGACTGCATATAAGGTATATGCGTCTGTGTTAGCTGAAAGGTTGAGGAAAGAGGTAGAGGAGAAGGGGATCCTACCACCAAGTCAGGCGGGGTTCAGGAGGGGGATGGGATGTATAGATAGCATATACGTGTTGAATTATCTCATCAACAGACAGGTGGAAAGGAAAGGGGGGAAGCTGGTAGTGCTGTTCCTGGACATGAAGGCAGCATTTGACTCAGTGGACCGGGAGGTGTTAATTAGGGCAATGAGGGAGCGAGGAGTGAGGGAGGGGTTAGTGGGAAGGTGTGAGGAGGTGCTGAGGGAGACGGTAAGTAGGGTAAGGGCGGGAGGGGAGGAAGGGAAGGACTTCTGGACGGGAAGGGGGGTGAGGCAGGGGTGTCCGTTAAGCCCCAGCCTATTCACCTTGCTGCTGGCGGACTTAGACGAGGAGTTGGAGAAAGGGGGGTGGGGAGGGGTGAAGGTGGGGGGCAAAAAAATATATACATTGGCATACGCTGATGATATTGCGGTGCTGGCGGAGGACGAGGAGGGGATGAGAGGGATGAAGGGAAAGATGGAGAGTTACCTGGATAAGAAGGGGCTGCAGGTGAACGTGGGGAAAACAAAGATGATGAGGTGTAGAAAGGGGGGAGGGAGGTGGAAGAAGGTGACGTGGAGGTGGAAGGGAAAGGTGGTGGAGGAGGTAAAGGAATTTAAGTATTTGGGGTACACGCTGATGAGGAATGGGGGGCAGGAGGCACACGTAGGGGAAAGGGTAAGGAAGGGGGCAGCAGTGATGGGTCAGGTGTGGGGGATAGGGAAGAGACGGTTTGGGAACGATTGGGAGAGGAGAGTATGGCTCTTCGAGAAGTTGGTGTGGGCTACAGTTAGCTATGGAGTGGAGATATGGGGGTGGAAGGGTAGGGACAGAGTTGAGGGACTACAGGAAAGGTTTTTGAAGTGGGTGCTGGGGGTGGAAAGGTGTACCCCAGGATACATGGTAAGGGAGGAGATGCAGAGGGAGATGTTAAGAGGGAAGGCGGGGATGAGGGCATGGGGGTATGAAAGGAAGCTGGAGGAGGGGGGTGGGGGGGAACTGGCAAGGAGGTGTTGGGAGGAGATTAAGGGAAGGGCGAAGAGGGGGAAAGTGTTGGGAGGGTGGGAAAAGGAAAGGAAGGAGTACTATGAGTAAAGGGGGTGGACTATAGAGGAGATAGAAAGAGCGAGGGGAGGGGGGGAGCTGAGGGGGGAAGAATTGGTGAGTAGGGAAAGAAGAATGCAGGAGGAGGAAAGGTGGAAAAGAATTAGTGAGTCAGAGTTCAACAGGTGGTACAGGGTGGTGAAGGGGAAAGGGGTGCCAGGATACCTGAAGAAGGGATGGGGGGAAAGCAGGTGGCAAAGGGTGGCGAAATTTAGACTGGGGAATGGGATGCGGGGAGGGAAATATTGGGAGGAGGAAGAAAAGAGGAAGTGCAGGGTATGCGGGTGGAAAGAGGAAACGTGGGAGCATGTTTGGGAGGAGTGTATGGGTTGGCAGGAAGGAGGGTGGCAGGAGAGGGTAGGGGAGGTACTGGATGACGAGGGTGGGGGGGAGAAGTGGATGAGGAGGGTGGAAGAAAGGAGAGGGGAAGGAGTGGAGGAATGGGTGAGGAAGGAATGAGAGTGAGTGGCGGCGTGCGGAAGCGGAGGTCAAAGGATAGGGAAGGGGGGTGAGGGAGGCGTACGTGACGGAGGAGAGCGGGCGAGCGGGCGAGCGAGCGAGCGGGCGAGCGGGCGAGCGAGAAAGAGGGTATAGGATAAGAGATAGATGTAAAGAATAGAATAAGGTTTAGGTTAAGGTAAAATGTACAGTGGGAAAAAAGGATTGTAATCCCCAAGGGGAAACAAATAAACAAGATACATAAATTAAATTCTTTATTCTTCATGGAATCGATAGGTATGGCAGTGACACCAATGGATTCTCTATGTTATTCCATAAGGAATCGATCGACGCCACTTTCGCAAAGAGCTGATGAGAAATGCAGAATAATTTCAGATTCGTCGCTTTCTAGTACGCAACATTGTATGGCCCCCCGATCTCGAGCGTCGCGGTCGGAGGCCACGAAACTCAGCGCGGAACGGTCTCGACGGGGGCATTGACTGGCCGTGCGAAACAGCTGTGATTCTCTAGCACAGGCACACGCGGGCCTCATGTAAAATTAGCTTCGTTAAAAGTAATCCGATTTACATTACATTTGGTATGATTTTCATCGGAAAAACATAGGGAATCCATTGGTGTCACTGCCATACCTATCGATTCCATGAAGAATAAAGAATTCAATTTATCGCATAAGCTGTCTATCATCGCCCGAGCGACTCGGAGAAAGTGTAGCGATACATTGTATGTGGGTTGTTTATTCGTAACGTTGTTCGTGTCCTTCGCGCAGGGATTTGGCCAAGGTCTCCTCAGTTTGACGATTGTCGTCAATGCGAGCACAGACTGCAATCGCGGTGCGTGAAGACATGCACATTCGCGAGAAAACTAATCGTGGTGCGTGTGTGTAATTAAGTGAACAATCGCGGACGGGACAATCGCGATGCGTGAAGACATGGACATTCGCGAGAAAACTAATCGTGGTGCGTGTGTGTAATTAAGTGAACAATCGCGGACGGGACAATCGCGGTGCTTTGGATGGCCGTGTGGGTGATTTTTGAGGGCAATATTTTCAAAGGCAATGGCATTCACCCTCTCTACTTGAGAATCCCGTTGGGCGGGTTTTGATATGCCCTTGTGGATTTTTACGAGTAGGCAGGTTTAATGCCGAACAACGTTTGCGTCTTTTGATAAATTATCGCAAGTATCGCATGTCACAGTTTCGGCGAGGTAGGTAAGTAAGTATGCGCTCTACATGGCAAATCCGTCACGCATCCGCCGCCACTGCACGCCCCTTGGCTGGCCTGCCTCGCGCGGCCCGCTGTCCGTCGAGTTGCCGTCATTCAGGCTGATTCAGGCGATCCAGACGTCAATCTTTAACCATCGATAATTAATAAACGAAGCATTTACCGCAATTTCGTCACTCTTGATTTTCGACTTATATATGCCTATAGAATCACCCCCAAAGTATTGACTATTGTTGCGAGGTTTACCGGTGTGGAGATTCCCTATGAGAATCTGGCTGCACTCCGCGGTTATCCCCGAACGGGTTGTTCCTCGGGCTCCGATAGTTCGGGTGAAGGTGCCGGGAACGGGATTCTCGGGTTGAGCCGAGAGGTAGTGGATCGTTGCCGGTTTAAGAGTTGGAACTCACCGTAGGTTTAATAAAGGTTTATTTGAGCCGAGCGATCACGGACGTGATCGCGTTACTGTTCGAATTACAATGTTACATTTTGGTTGTTCGGGCGTGAGTTTATATACAAGATTTTGGGTCGCGGTTTGGTGGCCGCGGGGGAAGGCCTAATGGTCTTCGCCAGTGGATCTGGGTCTTGCTGCGTATGCGGTTTACTTTTGGTTGCGCATCTTGCTGAGCTTGCTGGTGTTTATTACACCAGGTGTTATGATTGCGTTTCGTGTTATAACACTATAGGTAGAGTAACACCCTGTATATGACTGAAGCCACGATGTGTAAACTATTCGCGTACAATCATTTCATTGAACATATGTACACGTGGCTAACTGAAAATATGTACTCTGTAAGCAGTAAATATGCCACTTTCGTAGACGTTCTACGTAGCACTACCGCGCCAACAGATTATGTAAAATTAATTTCTGAAAGCGAACACTTCGAACAGCATTCATTGATCGATTGTGAATTCTTAGCATGTGCAATCAATCATATTGTGGATGATGCTCGTAGTAAAAAATGTTAAATTATATTCTTTTAATTTTATGATTTGTAACAATATATATATCATAAACGTATATTATTTCTCAATTTTATTTACGCGTCCTCCTCCTCACCACATAATTTTAAGATTTGCTGACGCTGCATAATTCTTTCTATGATTCGCGCTGCCAAGTGACATCATCCTGCACGGCCGCTCCGGAGGAATCGAATTACGCGAGATCGCGCGATACGCGGCGACGTTAAATCGGAACGCTTTAAAATACTGTTAGCTTTAGAATGCATGTGATTCTATCCCCTATGTAGTGGTGTCTTTCCCTTTCGAATTTTAACTTTAAAGTGATGCTCCGTCTCTTTCCCTCGAAGAAACGGTGTTGAAAAACGTCGACATTGCCCGAAACATCATCCGATAAAAATAAATTATTTCTCTGTGTTGGAAAAAAAATTCTAGGACGGTCCCCACCCTGGGTTAGGTCTGAAAAAAATTTCGGGTGGGCCATGTTCTGAAAGAGATTTTTTTCGGGGGTCAATGCCTCCCTCTGAAAAATTTCCGACGGTGGGCCAGGTCTGGAGTGGCCTCCGCGGCGGTTCGGCCCGGACTGATCCCATCCACGATTACGGCTTCCCCCACTCCGCGGCGCGTGCGCGCGCAACCGGTCTTCCTCTCCTCGCAGGCCCCGCGCCCAGGTTTCCCTCCGCCGCGCCCCCACTTCCCCCCCGCGCTCCCCTCAGCACACCTGGGTTGGAAACCGCCCTGTATTATTACTTTTTACTGAACCGTATGACTGACTTCTATGTATTATGTAGCGTGAATCTGGCTAACGATTCGTACATATACAGTTATAAGTCAGTTTTGTTTTCTTACCCCTGTAGCGTTATCACTAGGAGGGGGTAGTGTAGCGGACTGTAGGCCGGGAGAAAGTTTTACTTCTTAGGCCTAAAACGGTCGGTTGCTCGAGTGCCTATGGCGGGTGGTCGAGCTTGAGGGGCGCGGGCAATAAAAGTGACGATTGCCAGAGCCCCAGGAAAATCGTAAGGACAGCGTCTCCTCGTTCACAACCTTGAGGTGCGTGGGAAATTTGTTTTCCCGTCCGTTATTTTCGGGTGTTCGTTCAGCGCCGAAGAAAGGGCAGAACCTTTCGGGACATCGCGCCGAACACTTCGTGCTCTTTAACACGTTATAACCTATTTGTACCAACTTGTTATTTGTTAAATATACGTGGTTATTGTTATATATACTGTGCCTCAGTCAATATTACCACTCAAGTATCCAAAATTCTAATGTTAAGTTAAGTTTTTTGCATATATCTCGTATATACAAAGCCGACGACCAAAAAGTTTAAAGGGAAATGTTCAGGATGATTACCTTGTTAACAATAGCGATATTGACCCCATCCCGCAGTCTCATTTTGAACATCCTCAAAGTCACATTGGTTTGCTACCATGCTTTACGTGCCCCCGCTCGCGCCTCTCCCCCCCCCCCCCCTTCCGCCCTGATCTAGCCCCAACCAATACTAATACCATTGGCTGTGAAACAGTCGACGGCGACGAGTAGATGGTTGTGCACGAAATCTTGGTGTGCGCTATCCTGATGTGCACCAAAAAAAAAATGTGCGTTAAATTGCATGTGTTCTAAATTGTATGTGTCCTAAATTGTATGTGCACTATAAACCCCTTGTGTCCTAAATTGCATATGTAGTTTTGTACTGTGTCGTTTTGATATGGAGCCTAATTGTTGTATTATGGAATAAATTATGCTGCGATTCACGATATTGAAGCATATGTATGACTAGCTTGCGATTTAATAGCTGGCCATACACGGAGAGATTTCCCGGCGGTTTTCTCCGTCGCGTTTCAAGTCGGCGGACTTAACTGCATGTTAGTGGTGCATGCCTATGATCGATTAATACCGTCACGGTTCTCGTGACAAACTTCAACCGCGTGACAAAACAGTTGTTCAACATTAACGTGCAGTTTTTGTCCACAGATAAAACCGACAGGTCGAAATTGAAAAAAAAATCATATGTTTTTGTGTCCATTTCGCAAATAATTTTTAAAATCATCAGGGTCATTGTCCCTTAATTCTTTTAATAATTTTATATGGCTCAGACGGTCCTTTTGAATTAAATAATTCTTTATCCACTTTTTGCGATTTCCACGTGTATTATTTTGGGCAATTATGTGCATACCAATCATAGCACAACACAAATTACGTATTTTATTACGACGTTTAAACATATCCTTTGGTGCAACCCCATTCAAGTCTGTATGACAACTGAGAAAACTTTCAACAAGACGAAAGTCCACAGTTTCGATGAAATCCGCGGATAAACTAGCGGTTTTCATCCATTAACACGCAGTTTTATCTGAAACCGATTTATCCAACGTGATTTGTCTCTGAACTTTCGTTGTATGTTAGTGGGTATTTGCAGTTTTGATCCGCCGCAGACTTTGATCGCGGGTTTGCCCGTGATGGATGAAGACCGCGGAGAAACCTCTCCGTGTATGGCCAGCTAATGTGTCGCCGTGACAAAAACTTGCATGTTCTATCAGTGAGAATGAAAAATCTAAAAAGGTCGGCGGGAAGTAAATATTTTTGTTTCAACTATTTATGAATTTTTGTCCACTAAGTACTGCTTGATGTTTTTCCATGAATATTTTGTGGAAACGTGATACCTTGACTATAATTTATGGTATTTTATTTTATCCGGTGTGTGGATTGTTTCGTACGTACGGCCCTTAACATGTTAACAATGTCGGGCGGGGTTACTTGATTAATTGTAAGCATAGGAATACCACTAGTAACTCAAATCCACTTCCTCCACCACAAATCCTTCTAAACTCACCCCTACCAATTTTACACCTTATCCTCCCTTCAAACTCTCAGGCCTTCTAAATAGACCGTAATAAGTACAAAAGAATTACAGTATCTAACACCATGATAATTGATAAAAAAAAATAACACTGCGGTGTGAAAAAATAAAAAAAATTATTGGTTCTAGTATACATATGTACGCGTTTCGTATAGTATATTGATGGAATTGGCATGACCTATCAGTCTGAAATTTTTACACGTTATTCAGCACATCAGTGGCTATCGCCGCGACTACGGAAACCTTTTTCGATTAATCATTTCATACTTTTTAGAAGGAAAAATTCGTCGTATTTCGACACATAAACTTCAAACCTCCGCCATTTTGTTAATTTTTTATCAGTAAAAATAATCCTAGTTCCGGCGATAACCACACTCATAATGAATACAACACACTTTGAATTTTTTTGTTCCAAATGCGTCGTACTTCCGGAAGCCCCTGCACCAGCACTACATCACATTCTCAAGGCGCTTACATCAGTATGATATATATTTAAAAACAAACTGTTAAAAATTTAAAATGGATATATTTATGCTGTCAATGAGTGTATTAATAAGTAGATAAAACATTATTTACGTTGGACATTCCATTTATTAAAAAATAAATCTTATAAAATGACAATTTTTTACGACTTCACAGTGGACTGAGCCCTTAACGCAGGCCCCTCCAACTTTTGCCCTTGCCTTCGAAAGAGCGGCCGTGGGTGGTTGCGAGAGAAAAGCAAGAGCGATGGCAAGAACGACAGCCGTAAAAGAGTGGGGATAGGTAGCGTTCACAGATTCCCCCTCCAAGTAGGCCTTTCGCTCTTGGGTCTGACTCCGTGCCTTCGAGAGCGAAGAGCAACTCGCGGCAGCTCGCACGAGCAAATCCTTGGACGGGCCTGTCTTAACGTATTACAAAAGTTATATCACGAACAACTATGAATTTTTAACTACTACGATAACAAAAATAAACTCAATGTATAACTATTGAGGCAAAGTACGGTAAGCTTATCTAAAAAAATGCAAAATCTTTAAAAGTAACAATGGAAGCACGTTCTCGCTTATTAATCTAACCAAAACTAGCAGCCTAAAGCAAATAAAATCGTCAGTGTTGTATTTTATTACCGTGTTACGTTCTGAAGGGACTTTTCGATAATCGCTAATGGCTTAACGGGTTCTTGCTCTTTTTTAAGGGCTAAAGCCCACCTTGACTATACGTACGTACCAAGGAAGACGAAGGTAATTGAAGGTTAAGTAAGTGACTACACGGGAATTAAGGAACGACAATTACGAGTAAAATATATTAAAAAAGTACAAAAATTACGCCAAGTACATGAAATCAAATAAATCACAAAAAAAGAAAATAATAGTAATAAATACAAAGTAAAAAAAGGTGTGAAATCAGAATGAGCTGCAAGTACATAAAGGTGCTTTACCGCAGCGTGCAAAGGTGACACTGTGTAATACAATAAAAGACAAAAAAAAGATGTCCGCGGCCTGGGAGTCAATTTGATTTCATGTACTTGGCGAAATTTTTTTACTTTTTTAAAGTTTTTTTTTTAGAGGATCTCACTTTTTTTTACAAAGATAATTTGCGTAGGAAATGACTTCAGATAATTTTTATTTTGATCCGATTTACATTAAGTTTTTTTATGGGGAATTACAATACCGCAAGTAAATATTGAATGAATTACCTGCTTCTATGGCAGCATTCTGCAAGCTTAGTCATTTTAAATAAAGAATTATAATTTCGACCGTAAGATTTTTAAAAGTATTAAAATATGTTTTCGGCGCACAGTTTCGGTCAGTGAAAAGAATGAAAGCTAATTTGCAATTACGAAAGTAACATCTTCCAACGTTTCGGTCAATGTTTAGACCATTATCAAGGAAATTAGAAACTATGTACTGCTTTTGCTATTATGTGGCATGCTATAACAAAGCGTTGCGGCAAACGTGTCGGTTGAGCGGTGACTGAGAAAAACACGCGATACATTAGGCAAGATCATCTCGAGGGCGAAGCCCATCGACAGTTATAACACAAGCGGTTGAAACCGTTAATATTACAAAGCAAAACAATCGCGGGGAATACGAAACTCATAACCAAACGCCTGCATAACCAAAAGATAAATTGTTGTTGAATTAAATAATCAATCACTCAAAAGAAATTACATAATGAATAATTATATGTATAATTGTTTGAAAACATAGAGACTGTGGAAACTAAAGTTCTAATAGAAAAGCGTGTTTTTCTCAGTCACCGCTCAACCGACACGTTTGCCGCACGCTTTGTTATAGCATGCCACATAATAGCAAAAGCAGTACATAGTTTCTAATTTCCTTGATAATGGTCTACACATTGACCGAAACGTTGGAAGATGTTACTTTCGTAATTGCAAATTAGCTTTCATTCTTTTCACTGACCGAAACTGTGCGCCGAAAACATATTTTAATACTTTTAAGCTTAGTCATTGACTTTTGTGAATAGGGAATGACTTCGGATAATTTTTAATATTATATTTACAAATTATCACGGGACAGAATTCAGAATAACTCGCCAGGTTATAACCTGACTGTAAGCTGTCAAAATTTGGAGTAGATTGCATAGTGAAGGTAACGTAATAGCGTTTGACGAAGGAAACATGTGTTAGTTTCTGTTGGCTGAAGGTGTGCGTGTAACGCGTATGACGAACGAAATATGTGTTAGTTTCTGTTGCCTGAAGGTGTGCGTGTAACGCGTATACGTATTATGTCGACAAAAATTTGAGATTGAAGAAAAATCAGAAGAAAAATCTTACCGTTTTCGACAGATCCCTGAGACGATATTACGATATCTCAGTCATGCGTGGACCGATTTTATTGAAATTGGTCTTATTCGAAAGCCGATATGGGGTTTACATAAGAAAAATGCCATTAAATTGACAAAATATTGCAGGCGTGATGAGATATAATGTAATAAATGTCAGAATTAGGTTGGAATACCTCCGCGACGAGTAAAGGTACACGGCAGCGACAGTTCGACATATATAGGGTGTTTTTCATGTACTTGGCGTCGAGACGCTACCGCGTCTCTAGATTCTTGGAGAAAACATAGAAATATTAAAAAACATACCCTGGAGGCGGCGCTCCGTCTCTGTTATCGCTGGGCGCTCGCGTGTCACTTGGACCTTGCGTAGGTCATGGTCGCTCGAGATGTCCAAAGATAACGCAGGGGAGTCGGTGAACTTAGCGTCTATCTGTTCCACTCGCTCGCGCTGCTACACGGATTCACGGTCGCGGTGGTCCGTAACGGCGCGTACGTGCACTCCCGGCGCACAGTGGTCGAAAATGACACAATCGGCGTTAAAAATCGATTCCCACGCCAAATCGAAATGAAAATCAACAATTAAATTGACCGAACCATTGCGTCGAAACTAAATATTTACTATCAATTATTACGGTCGAAACTAAAAATTCAATTTTTGAAAATCAACGACACTTGGTATACTGGGGTATTAGGTATTGCAGATTACGAATTCGTTGCAGGTTTTTGGAAAAAGAAGATGGCGGTTCCAATATGGCTTAGAGCAGCGCTGTTCAAGGTCGCTCCCGCGGGAGATTGGGGTTCTCCCACTCTCGTCCGCGTTGTCAGGGATACATCGCGACGCTAAAGAGGCGACCATGACAGACCAGCGTGTCCGTCACCGAGCGAGCTCGGACGCCCGATACGACATGTGATTAGTGACACGCGGCGTCGCAGCTAGCAAATGCTATTACTTCCCGGTATATGTTGTCAGTCTTGGTGACCTGTACTTTTCAAACAATTCTGAAACTACAAATATCATAAACAAGCCTGACACATAGGTACGAAAGTCAACGAATTAACCTGAAATGACCCATATCCAAGTGACAGACGGCTCGCGGACGTGGCAGCCTTCTTAGCGTCGCGCGGTCTCCTTGACGACGGAAGGCACGCTATGCGAGAGAAAGATTGGAAGGGGAAGCAGGCGCGTGAGGGGCCCCTACGCTAGACAGCGCTGGCTTAGAGCATATAGTATGGAGGTCTCATTGAAAGCTTGAAACTGTCGCCAACGTGGTGCGAGAGAGAAAGACATGCGAGCGAGAGAAGTATGTGTCTTATTCGACCATAATGCGCAGGCGCCGATATCGTGCGAGAGAGAAACACATCTTGCGAGCGAGAGAAGTATATTACGGCCGATTGTTCTCCTATACTTCTCGCGCTCGCACATGTCTTTCTCTCTCGCACGATATCGGCGCATGCGCATATCGGTCGAATAGAACATATACTTCTCTTTTTCTCTCTCGCGTGATGTTGCCCGACAGTTTCGAGGCTGTCACTCTAAGGCAATGATACCTCCATTTATATATGCTCTAAGCGTTTCACACACTCACGGCACGGCACCGTGTTCATGGCAAAAAATGTGACGATCTTATAGAAATTTCCCGTCATTGCGGCGACGACAAGTGTGAAAGGTCTCCATACGATCTTCGTTCCTTTTGTCGTATAAACGGCGCCGTGCCGTGAATGTGTGAAACAGGGCTAAGGATCAATTCAGACGAAGCGATATAACAATACTGCCGCGAAAAACTGAGTCACGTGTAATATATATATATATATATATATATGTCTCTGCATACATATATATCTACCGATTCGAAATCGCAACGACGCCGCATCGCTTATCTGAATTGATCATTATTAGACATTCCTCGGCCTGAGTTAATCCTTATATTGCATTATACAGGGTGTCCCAAAAATGCTGCGTTTCCTTAAAGGGGGTGATTCTGGGGGTGATTGCAAACAACTTTTTCCTTTGCGAAAATGCTCTCCGATGTTTCGTTAACGAGATACTAATAAAAAAGCACCGACCAATCACAGCGCGAGTCTGACGGCCGAGTTCCCGCGCTAGCGTGGCTACGAGCCGCGCTGCGACTGCGAGCAAGCAACTCGGCATGCATCGAAGAAACTTGCGTAGAATGGCAAATGAAAAAGACGTAACAAATAAAATCGAACATGTTGTCATGGTTTGTTCGTCATTTAAAGTGAATAATGAATAAAGGATAAATGGATGAAAATCACGTGTAACGTGAAAAGACGAATACGCAGTTTTTTTTTTAGAAGATTCGAAAATAATAATTATTTGAAGTGGGAGGATAAGGAATACGTAAATTTCCTTGTGTTAATAACGTAGCCACGCAAAAGGTAATGTGACAGGAAATTAACGAAAGGTGATAGTCGTTCGTTATTGTGATAAAAATCCGTAATTCAATAACGGCCAGCATTGTTGGTGGTAACGAATAAGTCTGTTTAAAAAGCCCGAATAAATGTTATCGTACGGGAATTTAGAGAATTATCGCCGGAAATAAGCCATCGCTTGCGTTAAATTTAAAAATGAATTATCACCAATAAAGTAATTAAAACTCACCCTTGTTGGAAATTCACCTGCAACTTGAAAATCTGTGTCACAGGGTCACCGAACCGATCCTGGTCATCGATGGACGTGCTCCGTGCACAGGTGGTCCCAGGTATCCTTACATTCCCACTACCCAAAGTTAAGAGTCGCAATGTCAGGTGCCTCCAGGTCAACGTACCGAATATTCACTTCACTGCACGGCTACTAACACTGATCACTTTATTTATTTTTTATGGAACGTGTTGTTCCTACGTTTTAAAAATTGGTGGCCCCGAAAGGGGCCGATTGTTATTAGTTTAAAAATTGCTCCACATGGCGACCGTCATTGTCCACGCATGCCTCGGCGCGGAGAATTATTTGTCGCTGGACGCCCTGTAGTGTTTGCGGCGTTATGTTGGCCACCGCCGCGGGGATAAATGCAATTGCCTCTTCAGGAGTGTCCACCGGCTGACGATACACCTCACTCTGAAATGATTGTTGTACAACAAATACAAAACGTAAGTAAAAAAAAAGAATACCTATCTACAACAGGAATAAGTAAAGAGTAACAGCAATAATCAAATTACCTTCAGGTAGCCCCAGAAGAAAAAATCCAGCGGATTCATATCCGGTGACCGTGGGGGCCACGCAACGTGGGCCTCTCGCCCGCCGCGGCCGATCCACCTGTCCTGAAAGGTTTCACCTAAATAAGCGCGGACATTATCGGCGTAATAGTAGCCCAGCTCCGTCACGTTGGTAGTACATGTTCTGTCGGATCTCATATGGAATATCGTCCATAAGATCCGGCAGAACATGTTCTAAAAACATTTATACGCTGGGCCGTCCAGCCTGTCTGGCAGAATGTACGGCCCAACGATAAATTCGCCACAAATGTCGGTCCATAGGTTGATCGACCAACGGACTTGTGCTGTACATGGACGAAGCGCTAGGGGATTTTCGTCGCTCCACACATGCATATTGTGGGAATTGAAGCAAACTTCTCTGTTGAAAATTGCTTCATCCGTCCACATTATGTATTTGGTGAACGACGGATTCCTTAGCACTTCTCCCAACAGCCACCTGGAATATTGAATCCGCAGGATGTAATCCCCGGCGTGCAAATGTTGCACCCGTACATATTTGTACGGATGCAACCTGCGATCCTTGAGGATTCGGTGTATCGTCGTCCTGCTGACACTAGAACAAAATGCAAGAACATCCACTATTAGATAACATTTTTTTCTTAATTAATAATTGCTGCAGTTATTTTGAACTGTCACTTACTCTAGGCGACGGCTCAAGACGCGCACACTGATGGTTGGGTCGGCTTCAACGGCGTCGAGGATTCGCTCGATGGTGCCCAGATTTCGCGCTGTTGCGGGTCTGCCCACCTCGCTGCCTCGCGGCATCATGGACCCCGTCGAGTATAACCGCGACGCTACCCGGCGAAATGTATCCTTGCTTGGAGTTTCTATGTCAGGATATTCTAGCGCAAATGCTCGCGCAGCAGCACTTGCGTCTCCGTTGTTCCGGGCGTACACCCAGAACATCCTGAAGTATTCTTGGGCCGTGTACATTTCTGCGACGCGATTGCTAGCTGACTGACAGGATTTTTTCCAAGCAACTTCCGCTACCCCCAAGTAGCTTCTCTGGTTCCATTATGAGTTAACTCCCACCAAGGCGAGAGGCTTTAGGTAAAAAGAAGCCAGTACATTTTCGGAACACGTGTTTTGCAGAAGTGCAACGAACACTTTCACAAAAACCCGCGCTTCGTCCTTCTACTGCCAATGTACCCATTGCTTCGAGATAGAAAACAGACATCACGTGTATCGATTCGAAAGGGTCCGAAGGCAAGAGACAGTGTTCGAGTTGCTATAAAGAAGAAAATGCATACCACTCCTGTTTCCCCTTTCCGATACCCTAAGTTCACGACTGCTACGAGGCGGAACCAATTAAGTCATAAATTCTCCGAAATGCTCTGGCTAATCAGCCTGATTAATTTTGATGAACTAGAAATTACAGAGTATTATCCTACATCAATACGCCTCGCGGAAAGACACAGGAACAGAAGAGGTAGTCCGCTGACTGCGCGTAGTCCCACCTGCTTCGTCCTACCTTCAAATTAAAGACGGATCCCTTATCTCTCGAGTATAAACACGCGCTCGAATTTCAAAACAAAAGCTCGCGTCGACGTATTCTGTGGGAGGGAAGGTAGGCTTGAAATTCGATTGGTCCCAAAAATAACCAATCGAGCCTGCTTATCTCTCGTGTCTAAACACGCGCTCGAATTTCAAAACAAAAGCACGCGTCGACGTATTCTGTGCATATACAGGTACTCGAATACAAGTACTCGTTTGGATGGTTCGATACGTATCGAAATTGTAAGCAGGGCTTGAAACGGTTATTATAAAGATTTAAGTTCTTGAAAGAGTTATGAAGA
The DNA here is from genome assembly GCA_929113495.1 of Andrena minutula. Taxonomy (NCBI): domain Eukaryota; kingdom Metazoa; phylum Arthropoda; class Insecta; order Hymenoptera; family Andrenidae; genus Andrena; species Andrena minutula. The sequence continues at coordinate 24,539,753 of OV815996.1, forward strand.
ACCTTTATTCTGAGTAACCGTTATAAAGAACCTAAATATCAGACTATATAAGTTTAAGTTACGTTTCCTATATAGCTCTATAACTTTTATTTTTTAGGTTCTACATAGGTTCCAAAGCAGTTATTCGCTCGATGGTGCCCAGAACCGATTAAATAGCCGATTTAATATCTTTTATTTTTAGGTTCTATATAAGTTCCAAAGCGGTTATAGAACCGATTCTTGTAACGATTGTACAGAATTTTATAGAAAATGAAATTACAACACATTACAACTATAGACTACTATGTATAACCAAATTGTTTAAAAATTATTATAAATATGTAAGTAAATATATATTATGTACATATTTGTACATACATATACATTTATTTTGTAATATGAAGCGTTCGTTAATATAAATGTTTGGTTATTATGCCGATGCGGGTCTAGCTCCCCGATTTGAATGATTTATTAATATGTTGTCAGAATCATGGTCCTGATGCTATGGTGGCTCCTAATTGAAAAAATGAACGTGCCAAATAAAAGTTTCAATCTATGTTATTAAATATTTATTACACTTTTTGCAATAATAATAAACAGAATGGATATTATTAATTATAATTTGTCAAGTGCCTGCTTGTGGTCGCTTTGGCATATTAAGCGGAGTAAGAAATTGTCTTCTATAATGTCTGGTTTCATTGACGAACGGTGGAGGGACGAGATAAACTTTAACGCCGAAAATAAGCGTTCCACACTTACTTGTGCTGGCGGAATTGCTAAAATTATTTCGGATAGTTCAAACAGTTTCGGCATTAATTATTTCTGTTTGCGGTATCATAGCTATGAAACTATAGAAGGCTTTGTCGTCAGATAACGAAAGTGGTCGGCCATGTATAAATAGAAGACACCGTTCAAACCTCACACTCCTGACGTATTCGATATTCTACAATAAACATCCTCTTTCGATCCCAATCGCTCTGTTCCAAACATACTTTGTCAATCGGACAGTCTTCGCACCCACGCAATACTAGTATAAATAATTGTGCCATACATATCGTCGAATGCAGAACGTCGAACTCTGACAACATATTAAAAAATCATTCAAATCGGGGAGCTAGACCCTCATCGGTATAACAACCAAACATTTATATTAACGAACACTTCATATTACAAAATAATTGAATATCTTTGTACAGATGTGTACATAATATATATTTATATACTTATATATTATAATCTTTAAAAAAGTTGATAATACACAGTAGTCTATAGTTGTAATATGTTGTAATTTCATTTTCTATAAAATTCTGTACAATCGTTACAAGAATCGGTTCTATAACCGCTTTGGAACTTATATAGAACCTAAAAAATAAAAGTTATTAAATCGGTTCTATAACCGTTTTGGAACTTATATAGAACCTAAAAAATAAAAGTTATAGAGGTATATTGGAACCTTAACTTAAACTTATATAGTTTGATATTTAGGTACTTTATAACGGTTATTCAGAATAAAGGTTCTTCATAACTCTTTCAGTCAGAACCTTTATATAACAGTTTGAAACAGTTATTTTCCGAACCTATTCAAGCCCTGATTGTAAGTACTTGGTATCGACATCTGATACCACTAGGAGCTGAAATGAGTACTGAGTGAAATTGGTATCACGGCAACAGTAAAGTGTAGATACTATTCGAACCGGAATCAAGCATGCATAGGTATCGAAACAGGAATGAGTACTTGGAAGGAATCGATTTCCAAATGATACTCCTTTTGTGATTTGTATTACTTATGTAAAAGTAGTCCGATTTGCATGACATTTGCTATGACTATAATTGAGAGAACGCGAGGAATCCACTGGTGTCATTTCCATATCGATACGATGAAGAATAAAAAATTCCTTAATACGGTGAAATAAATATTTCACCATCGACTGCGGGGCGCCAACCTCGATTCGCTACAGGAAACCGAGGATTCATATCTGTTTCAGAAAAACTGCATTCTTTATTCTGTATCGTATCGATATGGAAGTGATACGGATGGATTTCTTATGATTTTCCAATGAAAATTATACCAAATATCATGTAGATCGGAATATTTTTAACGAAATTAGGTGTAGATTATGGAAATGAATTTTTCAAGCCATTTCCTTCATTAGGCTCCGAATTACGTTGTTCGTGGTGTTACTTTCATCGGCGAAACATAATGTATCGATTGGCGTCGTCTTCGCAGAGATCTGATGAAAAATGCGGAACTGAAAGATTTCTCCCTTCTTAATGGGTACTCCAACCATTTCGAGGGTCGAAAGTCACAACACTCGTGAGGCATCGCCGGTGGGGTGGGGGGGGGGGGGGGCTGGGGGTGTCCTCGCCATCTGGATGCCGTGCGGCATTTCGTCGGACCTCAACGCAGTCGAGTTTAAAGGATCGAAAGTTTGTAGGTATCATTTGGAAAACGATTCTTTCCAAGTACTCATTCCTGTTTCGATACCTTGTTGTAAGGCTGCACAAGGAGCTGTTTTCGGCGCCTAGCGGCGAACAACCCACCTGGCTCGTTACTAAGGTTAGAATCGGTGAGGAGAATTGCAGTAGTGTATGTGCGTGCTCGTAGGCTCGTAGCGTCAGTATATACGACTGGGTTCAAGTCATACCAAATGCACGTACACTACTGCAGTTCTCCTCACCTTAGTAACGAGACAGGTGGGTTGCTCGTTGCTAGGCGCCGAAAATAGCTCCTTGTGCAGCCCTGCCTTGTTGGATGCTTGTTTCGGGTTCGAATAGTATCGATACTAACAAGGGAACACCGCGAACCCGGATTCACCGATTGGAATGCAACTTTGTGGGTTTATAGAGTGACTCAAGACAAGAACAACGGTGTGTTTCATTTGTGCCCTATCGCCCTTTAAGCGAGTGAAAACTAACCTCAAAATCGAATTGGCACTTCCACTTTTTCGCGTATAACTCTCAAAGTACAACAGACAGAAAAAATGTTTCAAACAAAATATTAATGGTGGAAGAAGCGCTACAAACTTACGTTAACAAAATTTTGAAAATAGTTTAAAAAAAATACCTGAACGAAAAAAAACATTTTTCAAAATTTCGTTAACGCAAGTTTTTTTTTATTTATTAAGCATTAGGAACCTCGGATGAGGTTCATTTCAGCTATACTTGTGTACTTACATTTTGTTTGGTTTGTACATTAGATTCTTAAGTTACAGTTTTTCAGGAAGTTGTAAACATATAAACACGCGGTAATAGTTGGTAGAGCAATTAACATTTCTATACATAATGGCAATTGGAACTTGTGTTTCTGTGGCTGTCTCATTAGCTGTGATCGCTGAACATTATAGAGATGGCATTGCCAGATGATATGGTTTAAACTTTCATCTTCCTTCTTACAATCACATTTTGGATTATTAACACTTCCAATACGAGCCAGAGATGCGTTCAAATTATAATGGTCCGCTCTGCAACGATTTATGGTACCAATGAATTCGCGAGAAAAGTCTTTATGAGAGTACCACGGCTTTGATTTTTCATTGTAGAAGTTTGTGAAGTAGTTTCGTCCCTTGATCTTTCCTTGTTCTTTTATAATAGTTTGTGTATGAGCGGTTGCTTATTTTTTTAAAACCTTCAAAAAGATCAGTACATGGGATTGTTAATAAGTCTGAAGCAGGCATTTCTGTAGCTATTTTTGCTAAGCGGTCAGCATGCTTATTGCCTTGAATTCCTACGTGTGATGGGACCCAAAAGAATTTTATGGTGCTATTATTGGAACTTTCCTGTAAGAATTGATTATATTTCTTTTTTATTTCTAGTATATAATTGTTTATTCTAATGCCAACTTTTGTACTTTGGAGGCTTTGTAAGGCACTTAAGGAGTCTCAGAAGATAAGAAAGTCTTGATTACTATTTTTTTAGAGCAATATCCAGAGCATCGTTCAAAGCAATACATTGTGCCGTGTATACTGAAGCATTATAATTAATAGATCTTACTATCTGGATATCTGTATTAGGGCTTGTGCATGCTGATCCGACAGGCTCATTACCGGGTATTTTACTACCATCTGTATAGATTGCACATTCATTGCTTGTAGACAGCATTTCGTTTAACATGTAGTTTGGATTATCTGAAATCTCTAGAGTTCTGCCTGGTTCCAAGTCGACCGGGACGGAGGTTATTATTGTTTTATATTCGTGATAATAAATATTATAATGTTTTTGTGCATTAATCACTTTAACTGAGTCCATTATGTTTTCAATACCTTGTCTCAAAATTCTCTTCCGTTTTCTTTTATTCTTTTCGCATTTGCTATGAAAACTTAGCATCGCCTTGTATGTTGGGGAATTTGTATTCGAAAATATCTTACTTAAGTAGCGATTACATAAAAGTTTTGTTCGTTCCCGAAATAGTGGTAGCTTAGACTCTGCTAACAAGATATTGGTTGGTGTACTAATTCGATATCCTAGGGACGATCTTATTGCAATGTTCTGTATTCTTTATAGTTTTTGTGTAACATCTTTGCGAGTGGGAAAGTATACGAAGCAACCATATTCTATGATGGACCGAACAAAACTCTTGTACAGAATAATCAGCGTTTCTGGGTCAGAATGTTCCGTAAAGAAATTTTTTTCAACACCTGCATGAAAATGTGTGTTTTTTTACGCCTGCTGATCGGGAGCAAAATGACTAATTTCAGACGTATTCGCGTAAAGTCTATCTCCCAAGGGAAAAAGACTTTACGCGCATGCGTATTCGCAATTTCTTACTTTCCTCCCAAATAAACTGGAGTCTGACGTTACCCTATGGTATGAAGATGCAGTTGTTCGACTAATCGTTATCGATTTGTTGGAAAATAAATACACGTATTTATTAATTTTGACAGAATAAAAAAGCAATCGAACATGCATATTTTTTGCGAATCGCTGAGCAGGCTTTCAAAAACACACCTTTCATGCAGCTGTTGAAAAAAATATAATGCGTGACACGGGAGAGAAGCGATTTCGCCTCGCTCGTCGGAATCTCTTGCTTCTCTCCCTTGTCACGCAATATACTATTACGATATTCAAAGCCTTAGCACACCTTTTTTGAACATAACATATATGAGATGAAAAAGTCATTTTATAGTCGAAGAATATCCCCAAGGATCGGGTAGAATCAGAAGATTTGATGATATATTCGTCAATTTTAATTTCGGTTTGGCCTGGAGTAACATTTTTTCTGTTGAAATGGAGTAAGGCCGTTTTTTGTGGGCATAGTTTGAGTCCTAAGGATAAGAGATTGTGTTTGATAATAGATATAGATCTTTCAATAAGATGTTGACATTCATATAAAGGAAAGGTTTTCGAATAGATTGCAATATCATCCACAAACTGAGAGACCGCAATACTTTTAGGTAGGCTGTTAGTAATTTCTGAGACGTATAGTAAGTAGAGAAGTGGGCTAAGAATACCACCTTGCAGAACACCCTTATAAACAAATCTAGTTTCATTGCATGTGGACACTGTACGAATTTCCCGCTGATATGTGAGAAAATTTTACAAATGTTGTTAGACGATTTGAGCATCCATTGTAGGCTAGCTTATTTAACAAGATATCACTATTAACATTGTCAAAAGCACCTTGGACATCTAAAAACACTGCCAACGTGTCGCTTTTATCAGAGAACTCTTCCTCAACATATAAGGTTAAATTAATGAGATTATCAATACAGGACCGGCCTTTGCGAAAACCTGTTTGAATTTTTGGAAGTAAATTATTGTGTTCAAGCCACCATTGCAGTCTGTTTTTAACAAGAGTTTCAAAAAGTTTGCAGCAACAGGAGGAGAGAGCTATTAGTCGAACACTTTTTTGTCTGATTTTTCGATAAAGTGGATGTAAGATAGTTTCCATTCCGACGAATACTCACTTGTAGTGTACATTTGATTGTGAATATCTAGAAGAATTGGCTTGTATTGTATAGATAATATTTTGATAACTTCATAAGTAATTCCGTCTAGTCCTGGAGCTGACTTAGAGTTTCGTGAGTTTAAGGGGGTAGACACGGGTAATGCAGCGCGCTGTATACCGACACAATCTGGCCCGAAACATGGGTCTGGGAAGGTATGTTGTTTGTCCTTATATGAGGAGATTTTGGGCTGGGCGAGGTCTCATTCGAAAGATCAAGGTTCAGTGCAGTGCGCTATGGTCATGGTTCGACGAGATTGTGTTGATATCTAATAATATGAGTGATCAAAGTAGAGCAAAAGTCGACAAAATACACCCGCAAGAATCCAAGTATTTTTAGGTCACTAAAAGAGTTTTGTGACTCAAACGGTGATCCCAGCGCTCCGCATTGAACCTTCCTCTTTCGAATGAGACCTCGCCCAGCCCAAAATCTGCTCATATAAGAACGAAAAAGGAAAAATTCCAAACCCATGTTTCAGGTTAGATTGTCGGTATTACAGCGCGGTGCATCGCCCGTGACACGTGACGTGTCTACCCCCTTAAGGCTATGTTGAATTCAGTTAGATCAGTGATGAGCAACCCGCGTTCCGCGGGCCATATGTGGCCCACCTGAACATCGCACAGTGGGGTATTCGCACCGAAAAGCCGGACATTAGTGAATATCAAAAATTTTGAGTAAGCCGTAAAATTTTTAGTATTAAAGGTAGATGAATGCCTGAGGGACAATACATCAGTATTCTGTTTTAAATTTGTGCACTCACAAGGCAGTATAGTTAATCGAAAGTCAAGAGATTTCATAGCACACATTGGAATCCCAACCAGTTTCTGAAACAGCGTTCGCTTATTCCTGATTTTCAAGTGTTCTAGTGGAATTGTGTAAACTTTGTCATTGTAGGAGCTTTTCAGGTACGTGTAAACAGCAGTTTCGAACAGTTTTCAAGCTGTTATCATCTATACTAGTATATAAATTAATATCTGAAGATAATTAATAATTTACTAATATTTTTGACGATTGTAAAACTTTATTAACGATTTTGTTATACTTCCGGGCACGTCCCGATACTTTTGCAGGTGTCACTAGATTTGGTAAAGATTTGTGATCCCGATGCAAAAAAAATTGGATCCATATTCGTCCCAGTTCAATTTTTATAGCTAATTGCGTTAAGTAGATATGGTGCTCGCAGCATTTCACGTAGGCCTGTACGTTTGCTTTCGCTGGGCTTCCGTGAGACGGTGCGCTATGAAACGCGTCGAAGGATCTGTTTACAAAAAGAGACGAACACCCATACAATGTTTATGATACGTTACAAATAAGACTTCGATCTGGGCCTGTTCTTTCTGCGTGCATTAGGCCCCTTTAAGGTGGCCGTTCCAATAAGCGGCTACAGCCGCCAGCGACTCCAACTGGCGTCGTCGCAAATGGTATTTCCTATATCTAAGCGTCGACGCCATGGCCCCCACCAGTGCAACGACGCGCCGCACAGGCCCTTTTCGAGCACTTGAAAAGAGGGTCTATTGTTGTATGAGGTCTCGAGGACCGTCGAAGATAGTGAAAGACTAGCCATTTTTCTTATATGTACATCGTGTTCTGTTTATCTACCGGATTGAAGAAGTCAATGACATTTTGGTGTTTCTTTTAATATATCGGAATTCAAATTGTGGCAAAAAATAGGATAAACCGTTTTTTCTATTTTTTAACTCAATCGTGATAAAAAATTGGAAACTGTTTTTTGGTACTTTATTAGTGGTTTAAGTCACATGCTGGGGAAACGGTCGGTTTTCAAGTTATTATTTCTGCACTTTCCATAGTATGTATTTATCAATTTTTTTAGTTTTATTGAAATTGTTGACGTTATTTTTTTAAATAACCTCAAACTTTGTTATGAGTTGTATATTAACTCAAATTTTTATGAACTTGCTTAATAATATTCAGCATTTTCAACGCGAAAAATGGAATGTTGCATTTTCCCCTATTTCTTGGGATTCAGGCCCACTGTACGATATAGAATACAAGTGATTACTCCATTATTAGCAACTATTGTCAAATCTTGTTTTCGCAGTTGCAAGGACAAATATATATTGATTATACAAGTTCGCGGAAGGTAACTAAAAAGTCGAAAAATACTGATATTTTTTCAATGGGTTTCTTATAAAAAAATAAATATATATAACGAATTATTTGCTATTATTTTGCAGAATCGATACTAACTATTTCTGGCCCCTTTAACTTTACTTTAACAAACTTTCAAAGAAATCACTTAAAATTTTGCATAAAACAACAAATTTGACATGTGTTTATACGCAGATCAGATGTAGCCGTCATGATATTTTTACCTTTTTTTACAAGAGTTCATATTATTAGTTTACAAGAAATATATAAAAAAGAACATAATTCCATAAGTTATGAATTCTGAGTTCTTTCCTTATTTCTGCATAATCTGTCCGAATGTGAAATGGATGGCAGAGCGGCTAGAGTCGCAGAGCGGCTAGAGTCGCTAGACTGCTTCTGGAGCAGTAGAGCGGCAGCCGCTGCGCGACTAGGAGATTCAGCTGTTACGACGGAAAACACACTCGTGGCATTGTGTTGTGTCTCGAGTAGCCTAGGCTTCTCATGAACCAAACGCGCATAGGCTATAGCAATCCTGGCGCGGCCGCAGCAGTCGCAGCCGCCCATAGGAGTTGGGATGAATGCTTTTCCATTGTACCAGTCATAGCGTCAGCGGCTGTAGCCGCCGGTCGCAGTCGCTGGCGGCTGTAGCCGCTTATTGGAACGGCCACCTTTACACGGTCGGTCTTGCGCGCGGCCCGGCCCGCGGGCCGGACCGCCACACGCCGCGCGGCCCGCAAAAGTACGTGAAGCCGGATCGTGGCGCTCCTTCGCGCGGTCCAGAAGGTCGTACCCGTCACTACTTAGAGACAGCGAGTTCGGGCTCCCATTTCTACGTCGACTCCACATGCTTTTTACACGATCCACCGCAGTGGTGTATTGTGTACTACATGTTCGATGTATATCATCGATCTGCGAAACGATCGCGATATACGTTCGCGAAAAGTATACAAATTCCTCGATATGCCTAGCTTATAGAGGATATCATACATGCTGTTACTGTAGGGTACAGCCAAGGATTTGGCAGGGATTTGGCCAAGGTCTCCTCAGTTTGACGACTGTCGTCAACGCGACCACAGGCTGCAATCGCGGTGCGTGAAGACATGGACATTCGCGAGAAAATTAATCGTGGTGCGTGTGTGTAATTAAGTGAACAATCGCGGACGGGACAATCGCAGTGCGCGAAGACATGTACACTCGCGAGAAAATTAATCGTGGTGCGTGTGTGTAATTAAGTGAACAATCGCAGACTGGACAATCGCGGTGCGTGAAGACATGGACATTCGCGAGAAAACTAATCGTGGTGCGTGTGTGTAATTAAGTGAACAATCGCGGACGGGACAATCGCGGTGCTTTGGATGGCCGTGTGGGTGATTTTTGAGGGCAATATTTTCAAAGGCAATGGCATTCACCCTCTCTACTTGAGAATCCCGTTGGGCGGGTTTTAATATGCCCTTGTGGATTTTTACGAGTCGGCAGGTTTAATGCCGAACAACGTTTGCGTTTTTTCATAAATTATCGCAAGTATCGTATGTCACAGTTTCGGCGAGGTAGGTAAGTAAGTATGCGCTCTACATGGCAAATCCGTCACGCATCCGCCGCCACTGCACGCCCCTTGGCTGGCCTGCCTCGCGCGGCCTGCTGTCCGTCGAGTTGCCGTCATTCAGGCTGATTCAGGCGATCCAGACGCCAATCTTTAACCATCGATAATTAATTAACGAAGCATTTACCGCAATTTCGGCGCTCTTGATTTTCGACTTATATATGCCTGTAGAATCACCCCCCAAAGTATTGACTATAGGTAGAGTAACACCCTGTATATTTATCGTGTTTTTTAAGCTCGCATACATTCGTCGCTGTCTATTGATGGTTCACCTACCGTAAATTATATCTGTCGGTCCCTGAACGTTAAAGTTTTTAGTATGTTATTAACTTTACTATAACTGGGGTACGTTGATTACGTTCGATTATATATATTATATCATATACATATCTGTACCGAACACAAAACGTTTAAAAAATGGAAGTTTTATTTAATGGCTGTATCTTTGTTAAAAAAAAAACGTCTTTTTTAATGAGGTTCGGCTTGTCGTAAAGGCAAAGGATCCTACTTTCTGATAGTATACATACAAATTACAAAAAATATTGTTTGCACTCCGTAGCACTTGACAAACATCAATAAACTTTTACAGTTTAGCACATTCCCCTTTAAGGGCTGATTTTACCCCCTGGATAACGAAGTCGATAAAATTGATTTAATGAGTCGAAAAGTAGAAAGTTTAAACTTTAAAATGGTTTTGTTTCATCAACTTTGGATAACTTTTAACAAAGTTATGGCAGTTTGAAGATTTTAAAATAGCCATGTCCGGGTTTCGGGGCCAAATACCCCACTGTGCATCGCCGCGTGGCCCACCTGAACATCGTCATATCGGATTTTGCACGAACGAACTTGATAATATTATGTGCAATATTTGTAATTTATACCTCATTTAGGTATAAATATCAAACCTAATATTGTCAAGCTCGTTGATGAAAAACCAGGGAGTCGAGACCGATAGAATTTCGGTTTCGGTCGCGGTCGCGGTCAGTGAGACCGACCAATATGGCATTTATGGTTCCCTCGACCGAACTAGAGAGCGACCGAACGGTCAGGATTTTTCTCTCGACCGAACTAAAGAGCGACGAGCGGTCAGGAGTTTTCTCTCGCCCAAATCTCAAGAGAGAATTTCTCTCAGACTTTCGGTCTTGACCGGTCGCAAACGGTCGCGTTAATTTATGGAGAGATTTCTGTTCCGCTCCATAAATTACGAGTCGGAACAGTTCGGAGCGGCTCGGTTGTGTTCGGATCGGTTCAACCTAGCTGAATAAGCCGGGAAGGTATGGATGCTATTTCTGCCGCTAACACTGTTTGTCACTCTCGTGAGGGGTTTGTTGATAGCAGACTTTTGCAGTTATTTGTTACTGTAACACTGTCCATTCCAAACTATGTCGATCTGCCGAGATATTATTGTATTTCAAATACTAGTTATGTATTATTTTAATAGAAGTAGTTAATATAAATAAATTATTGTTAATATACAAATAACAAGAAAATGGTTGAAAATATAATTCTTCATGTGATTATTTTAAAAGTATGTCCAAGTGTGGAAAAACAGAAGATAGGAATGTAATAAAATTTAAATATATTTAACAATAGTATAAATAACAAATTTCACAGCAAAATTTATTATAATGTTTCAATTTTTATCTCTCGGAATAACGTGTGAAAATATTATTTAACATCTTATGAATCAGTTGTATAAGCGTTACTTCTTCAATTTTTAATACGATATACATATATAAGAAAAGAGAGTGGTACATCGGAAAATACTCCTGTGATGCGAGTAGTACATCTAACGTAAGACAAGGATGGCCCCGTCATGATTGTACGTTGCCATTCTTTAGTACCTGTAACCTTACATAAACACACCGTGTACTCTCTTCATAAAAGTGAAATTGGTTCCTGAGTTACAGAATATTTCTAACTTAGATTTAAATTTTTTAACGTCTTACGACGTTAATTTTAAAGAATCCCTTTTTAGAATGTGCTTATTTTGTAGTTAGAATTTCAAAGTATTTGGTAATATTTTCTCCAAGTTTTAGATTCCTTCGAAGAGACTTTTGCAAAATAAAAATTTGTTTTGTAATTTACTATCTTACAAAAATATTTTTTTCAGTTTGAAAAAATATTAATCAAATGGGCCAAACCTTCTAGATTCCCAAAAATGGTAGGATAACTGTGATGGTGATTTTAAAGAAATTCATGAACTTTATTAAAAATGTAACATGAGGTTCTTATGATATGTATAAAGGACATCAAAACACATTTTTTTCAACACCTGCATGCAAATGGGTGTTTTTTTACGCCTGTTGGGTGGTAGCAAAATGACCAATTTCAGACGTAATCGCGTTTTCTACTTTTCTCCCAAGGGAAAAAGATTTTACGCGCATGCGTATTTGCACTTTTTTACTTTGCTCCCAAGGAAACCGGAGTTTGACGTTACCCTGTGATATGAAGATGCAGTTATTCGACTAATCGTTATGGATCATGTGTGTTTTATCTTGATATTACAAATGTCACAGCACCCCTTTTTATTAAAAGATAGAATTAAAAGATAAAATGAGTAATAATGAGAGTGATAGCGATACGGGATACCACACGCCCCCCGAAGTAGCAGAAGCTGCAAAAGCGATTGAAGAAAAGCTGCCATCAAAATCAAAAGAAAAGTACTAGACGATATACAAAAAATTTACGGAGTGGCGCGATAACCCCAAATTAGAATCATTATCGGAATCAGCAATTTTAGTAATACACGTACTTATTAATTTCGACAGAATAAAAAAGCAATCGAACATCCAGATTTTTTTGCTCACGCTCAGCAGGCGTAAAAAACACCCATTTTCATGCAGGTGTTGAAAAAAAATATATTTACATTTTATTACATTCCTATTTTCTGTTTTTCCACACTTGGACATACTTTTAAAATAATCACATGTAGAATTATATTTTCAACAATTTTCTTGTTATTTGTATATTAACAATAATTTATTTATATTATCTACTTCTAGTGAAATAATACATAACTAGTATTTGAAATACAATAATATCTCCGCAGATCGACATAGTTTGGAATGGACAGTGTTACAATAACAAATAACTGCAAAAGTCTGTTGTCAAAAAACCCGTCACGAGAGTGACAAACAGTGTGAGCGGCAGGAATAGCATCCATACCTTCCCGGCTTATTCAGCTAGGTTGAACCGATCCGAACAGAACCGAGCCGCTCCGAACCGTTCCGACTCGTATTTTATGGAGAGGAACAGAAATCTCTCCATAAATTAACGCGACCGTTTGCGACCGGTCAACCGACCGTCGGCCGACTGGTCATGCCTTCGGTTTGGTTTCGATTGGTCTCGTTAAAAGTACGGTCTGAGATTCCCGGTCGAGAGGCAATCGGTCTGGAGTTCGGTTTCCCTCCACAACCTCTCACTGTTACGGTCACAACAGCGGTCCGTTTTCGCTTCGGTTAGTGGTCGCTAGACCGGTCGCGACCGGTCAGAAATTCGGTTTCTGCTTCGGTCTCGACTCCCTGTGAAAAACAGAGTCAAGTATCTCATTAATTAAATTTCAGTGGTTATTTACGTTCATTGAATTCGAAAAATATAGGTACATATATCTGTTTAGAATTTAGATTATAATATGTAGGTATATATTAATGTGTATATATTGCTAATAAACAATACATCAAAGTTAAAAAAAAAACGTTTTATTGTAAATCAATGTCAGAAATAACAAATTTAGCCCATAAATTAAAATTCTTAGATTAGTTATATTTATGTATTTAATGTTGTGGCCCGCGTAAAGAAGTAGGTTTCCACTTGTGGCCCACTTCTGACAAAAGGTTGCTCATCACTGAGTTAGATCATACTGTGCGTCTAAAAAGTCGTTAGAATTGCAGTCGGGAAAGTAGTCAGGGTCAGTAGGAACCCAAGGGGGGCTAATTTTATTACGTGAAGTTAAAATTTGGTTTTCGTTTTGAAAGTTTTCCGTTACGCTCGTTACATTTGCTTTGGTCCACTTATTTTTTTAAATTTTTACTCTATTCCAGGTAAACTTTATATCAGTGTGGAAGTTAATGTTTTTAACAAATTTTCTGAAATTTTCTTTTTTTTTCTTTTTGAATAGTCTTTTAGTCTGCGCAGCTACTTTCTTGTAATTGATCAAGTCAATAAGATTATTTGTACATTCCCACTTTTTATAAGAAGCTCTTCTTAGTCTTTTAAATTTATCGCATTCTGAATCCCACCAGGGAACAGGGTTTCTGTGTGTGAGGCGGTTGACAGTTCTCTTTTTAGGAGTGTTAGCTTTGATGGAATTGGTTATTATATTAACAAAGATTTTATATTTTTCAGTTGCTGGAAGTGAGTCATAAGATGCTGCGAAAAATTCTACGTAGAAGTTTTGTAACTGCGTTATGACTTCTTCCCAGTTAGTACGAATAGAATCAATTTTAAAGGTTTTTTGGCGGTAATAGTTTTTTTTTCAACGTGAATGCTTACCCACACAGCACAACGTCTGGCAAAGTCTTAAAGACATCTTGTTACAAGATGTCTTTAAGACGTCTTTGTGACGCCTTTTGGACGTCTTTAAGACTTTGCCAGACGTTGTGCTGTGTGGGTAAGCATTCACGTTGAAAAAAAAACTATCATATCATATATAAATATATGATAATGATCGGAACCCCAGGTTTCATCATGAGTTTTTACGTCAACTTTATCTGCAATGCTCATTAGGGTGGACCTTATTTTTCGACCATCTGATTTTTTTGGTCCCGTACCCCAGAAATGTGACACTTGTTGGGAAAATGATCTGGAAAAAATTTCAGCTCGATTGGACCACGGGAAAAGGACGCGCAACGAATTTGAAAATTTTGAACATTTTAAACCTTGACATAAATATACATTATGATACATCGTTGAATTTGTATTTTTTTTTCTGTTTAAGAATGCATACACAGCATATACCATTGTTAACAAAAAAATGTCCGTGACCTTGAAAACTCGAAAGAGTGACCTTGAAAAAATATAATTTTTCCCCATTATATTCGCCTCTTTATATACTAGAACTTTTGTTTGAAGAGTTTTTTCATATATCCATAAACGATGGAGATATTAAACATTCTCATCATCGACAAAAGGTCCGAAAACTCATAGTTGGGCCATTATGTTCTGAGCGTTCAGCGAGGTAACAGTGGAATACCGTAGTGAAAGTGAAAGTGAAATGGAAGGTATAAGGAAAAATTATCTTTACTAGATCAGGACGAAAGTCAAATTATTGGTGCAAAATTGCCATCCAACAGGCAAGTCTTAAGAGTCCTATTTCACAATATGCGGAATGTGAATGTGAATCTTAAGTCTAGTGCGTCTTTAGTTATTGTGGAAGTTGAAATATTTTGGGAGAAAGCGCGGATTCCAACAAAAAGACCACAGCATTGTATTCACAAGCTAGATGCATTGTATCAGTAATGGGCGACTTTGCATAAAAGTTGCAACCGCAGTACTGAAACCCAAAAAAATCGGGAGAAGGAGTTTGTAGATAAGCTAAGTAGTAAGACAAGACGGTTTCTAACCCGGGTGTGCTGAGGGGAGCGCGGGGGCAGGGGGAAAGTGAGGGCGCGCGGGGGAGCGCGGCGGAGGGAAACATGGGCGCGGGGCCTGCGGGGTGAGGAAGACAGGTTGCGCGCGCACGCGCCGCGGAGTGGGGGAAGCCGCGACGATGGAGGGGATCAGTCCGGGCCGAACCGCGGCGGAGGCCTCTCCAGACCGGACCCACCGTCGGAAATTTTTCAGAGGGAGGCATTGACCCCCGAAAAAAAATCTTTTTCAGAACTTGGCCCACCCGAAAAATTTTTCAGACCTAACCCAGGGTGGAGACTGTCCTGGAACTTTTTTTTTTCCAAACCAATAATTTATCAGAAAATCTTAAAATTATAAGGTGAGGAGGATGTCAGGGTGAATAAAATGGAGGAATAATATGTTTCGGAAATTTATTTAAAATTAAAAGAGTATAAAATTAAAAAAAATACAATTTAACATTTGTTTTTCCTACGAGCATCAGCTAGAATATCATTGATAGCACATGCTACCAGTTCGCAATCTACAAGATAATCCTCACAGTAATGTTCACTATCACATATGATTTTAGCAGCATGAAGCGTATCTATTTTTTCACAGGCAACATCGCTCTGCTGTAGCACGTTGACAAAAGTTTTAAATTTTATCCTCACATCTTCCGCAGTTTGATACAGCCGCGGATACATATAGTCTATACAGTGCTCAAGATTTAATAAAAATGTTACTGTATCCGGTGTGAAATACAGCGTAGTATCACATTGGCACATCTTTACAACCGGTGAATCGAGGATCTGACAAAAATCCACCGTTAATTCACTAATCCGCATCGATTCTGATCCTGGTAATTGTGCACGTTCTTCGATGGTTGTACGCATAGCGAATAGCACAGTCCATGTATGCCATGGTAATATGAGATGATTTCCATGATTGTCATCGAGAAGAACTTCTACATCGGCCATAGGTCCTACATCGATTCCAATTTCTAGGTATTTACTACCCATTGATGTTAATGCATATCTTCTAACCATGATACGCGATCCTCGGCGCGGACTAAGAGAACAATCAAAGCTATGAAATTGCTCGCTCGTATTAGGAATAAAAATTTTGAGATGTGAAAAATTACGCCTTACCAGTCATAATATATATTCTCACCGCATGGAGCTACGCCATCATCTCGCACGATCGGAACGAAAAAATGCTCACAGTTAGCGAGTATTTCATCAATGGTATACATTTTTGTTTTCACAGTACTATTTGTTCCATCGAAAACTGAAGCTACTGAGCGATTGATCGAATAATGTCGGGGTGACGGCTTAAATAGAGGTGTAATTGCTTCCCCCACCACATTTTATTTTAAAGCTAACAATTGTTTTTCAAAAAATGATTTTCAATCTTAACGTCGCAGCGTATCGCGCGAGCGTGTGTAACTTGACTCCCCTGGAGCAGCCGTGTAGGATGATAACATTTCAGAAACGCTGAATCTTAAAATTATGTGGTGAGGAAAGAAGATGGGTAAATGAAATGGAGAAATAATATGTTTCGAAAATTTATTTAAAAATTAAAAGAATATAATTTAACATGTTTTCCTACGAGCATGAGCTAGAATATCATTGATTGCACATGCTAACAGTTCGCAATCTATATAATAATCCTCACAGTAATGTTCGCTTTCACGTATGATTTTAGCAGCATGACGCGTATCTAATTTTTCACAGGCAACATCGCTCTGCTGTAGCACGTTAACAAATGTTTTAAATTTCGTCTGCACATCTCCTACAATTTGATAAAGCCGCGTATATACATAGTCTATACATGGCTCAAGATTTAATAAAAATGTTACAGTCTCCGGTTTGAAATACAGTGGCTTATCATGTAGTGTCATCTTTACAATCGGAGAATTATAGATCTCATAAAAATCCACCGTTAATTGACCAATCTGCATCGAAGGTGATTCAGGTAATCGTGCACGTTCTTCGATGGTTGTACGATTGCCGCATAGCGCATACCATGTATCCCATGATAACGTGAGATACATCCCACGATTGTCGCCGAGAACAAATTCCACATCGATCTTAGGTCGTACGCGGATTCCAATTTCTAGGTATTTACCACCCATGGATGTTAATGCGTATCTTCTGACCATGATACGCGATGTTCGTTGCGAGCTATGAGAACAATCAAAGCTATGAAATTGCTAACTTGTATTAGGAATACAAATTTTGAGATGTGAAAAATTACGCCTTACCAAACAACTGTAAAATCCCCACATTGAGCTACGCCATCATCTTGCACAGTCGGAACGTAATAATTCATGCGTTTAGCGTTTCCTTCGACACTGGTACTGCACATTTTTGTTTTCAAAGCACTACTTGTTCCGTCGAAAGTCACTCAGACTACTGAGTGATTGATCGAACAGCGTTCGGGAGCCGTCTTAAATAGAGGTGAAATTGCTTCCCCCACCACAGCATATTATTCTAAAGCTACCAATTTTTCCATAATGTTTTTGAATCTTAACGTAGCATGTAACTTGAGTCCCACCCTCGAGGATAAAAGACTCCACACGTGTTGATTGTAATATAATACCTGTGGAAGCGTCGATCTCGCGCGCTAATTCGTCATACGTGTGATGCATAGTATTATGCTGTATCAGCAGAAACTGATACAGCATTGTATCACTGATATGCATTCGAGAGAGAGGGAACATCGAAAGAGTTAGAGAGAGATAGCAAATCGTGGTATCAGTCATAAAGGCATGCTCCAACCTGCACAAAGCCTCAAATCGTTGCAACGTGTTGCGTGGAAGGGACGTTACATATACATTCCATTTACAATCATGGGAGAATTCGTGCAAGTAGAACGCCAATTATTGGATCAATCTGCACGATTGATTTCGCGGGAAGAGTATCTCGCGTGGGAAGAACGGTGCAACGAGTGCATAGAATCGTTGGAAGAACGCAGCCGAGTGAAACGTCCCCGATTATCGATCGGCGTTCGACAATCGTTGGTTGCTCAAATCGCGCGACTCGAAGGATTGAAATATTCGTTGCGCGGACGTTTCGTGCGTGAAGGTGCCGGACATTCTAGCACAGGACTTTTGTGGCGCGAAATAGACACTGCGTTCGATACCCGCGTATTAACTGGTGCCGTGCTAAATTCGAATTACATCGAACCGTGCAACTTCCTCCAAGATGCGGGAACCATTCTGTTGGAGCATGTGCGGGGCGCTTTGAGTAAACATCGAAACCTCAAAGTGAACACGGTGTTCAACGGTGAATTTGTAGCGGGTGACAAGCGTGCTTGTAAAAGCATCAATACCCGGAACTGTGAACTCTTCCGCACATCCGATCTGCAGGAGTGGTACCAACGATGCGTCGTCGAACCCACCCTAGCATCGCTGGAAGAGTTCCAGGAACGCGACAGCGGATGGGCATTGACGAGAATTCTCAACCTGACAGTCAATGTCAACAAGTATAATCCGCTGCGCGCGGGGTGCCACCACAAGTTGCCGCGGGAATTGTTGTCGAAGAAGGCAACCATTAGTGTGCAATCCTCGGACAACGCCTGTTTCGCGTGGGCAGTGATCGCCGCTCTACATCCGGTGGAAAGACATCCCGATCGTCCAAGTTCGTACCCCGATTATGCTTCCACGCTAAATCTCCAGGGCATTGAGTTCCCAATGTCTCTGGCACAGATTGCAAAGTTTGAACGGCTGAACGAAATCTCCATCAACGTGTACAGCTTTGAGATGGAGAAGAAGGGGCCAACGGTCTTTCCACTGCGTCTCACCAATCAAAAGAGGGATCGACACGTCAATCTGCTCTACACACCAAATCAAGAGCACGGTGATGTAGGGCACTTTGTGCTGATCAAGAACTTGTCACGGCTGGTGAGCGCACAGCTGAGCAAGAATAAGGCAAAGAAATTCATCTGCGACCGGTACGTATAGAAACTTATGAAATGCGTCGTGAAAAAATAATAAAAAAAAATTTGTTTTACAGCTGCATGCATTACTTCAGCTGTGCCGAAAAGTTGGAGGTCTATACAGTGGACTGTGGACAGCTGAACGACTGTGCCATCCTGCTGTCCAGCGAAGGCGAAAATCTCCTCAGCTTCAGTAACCACTGCATGAAGGAGCGACTCCCCTTCGGTGTACGCAGATTTAGAGTGTATCATCGAGAAAACGGACAATTGTGAACAATTTGTATGGATGGGCAATGTGTCAGCCTCTGCCGTACGCTAAATTTCAATGGGTCGAAGATGTCGCAAATTTTAACGTGTCTTCAATCGCTGTCGATTCGTCCACGGGATACATTCTCGAGGTAGATCTAGAATATCCGCAACGTCTGCACAACATTCATGCCGATCTACCGTTCTATCCGACGCGTGCCAAACCACCCGGCAGCAGACAGGACAAGTTACTCGCGACGGTATACGATAAGCAGCGTTACGTTATTCATTATCGCAACCTGCAGCAGTGCATGCGTCACGGTCTTCGTATTACAAAGATACACCGCGTGCTTCGATTCGTTCAATCACCCTGGCTCCGCGATTACATCGAAATCAACACAAGGTTTAGAACAAGCGCGACAAACGACTTTGAAAAAAATTTGTACAAATTGATGAACAACGCGGTATTCGGTAAAACAATGGAAAATGTGCGAAATCATGTGGATGTAAAACTCGTAACGCATTGGGATGGGCGATATGGCGCGGAGGCAATGATCGCGAAACCGAATTTCCACAGCCGAAGTGTTTTTTCGAAAAATTTAATAGCTGTTGAATTGCGAAAGCTCGAGGTGAAATTCAACAAACCGATATACGTGGGTATGTGTATTCTGGACATATCAAAAATTTGTTTGTACGAATTTCACCACGAGTACATGTCGCCCAAGCATGGAACAAATTGTAAAATTCTATACACAGACACAGACAGCCTCATTTATCATATTCGATGCGACGATATCTATGAATCTATGAAGCACAATATCGACAGATTCGACACCAGCGATTATCCCATCGACAATGTATATAATATGCCGCGCTTAAATAAGAAGGTTCCAGGGCTGATGAAGGACGAAAATAACGGTGCGATAATGACCGAATTCGTAGGTCGTAGAGCGAAAATGTATGCACTTCGCGTAGACGGTAAAAAAGATACGAAGAAAGCGAAAGGCGTCAAGACCAACGTCATAGCCAGAACGATAACTTTCGACGACTACGCGCAGTGCTTGGAAAGGGAGATCGAAATGGTTCGCAGACAATCGTGCATACGGTCTAAATTGCACAAAGTGTACACCATTTCGGAATCCAAAATCGCTCTAAGTCCGCACGATGACAAGCGATATATCGTACCCGATTCGAAGGACACTCTGCCCTGGGGACATTATAATATACCCTTGTGAAATAGAAACTATTGTATAATATTCTTCGCACATGTATGGAAAAAAAATTATTTGCACATGTATATGTATCATTGTATTTATTGAATCATGTATTATTATTATTATTATTTTTTACAATACATTATTTTTATTTATCCAAGAATTGTGCGATTTATCAAAACCCAACCACTTGACGTACACCTTATCCCCCTTCCTACGTAAGACTTTTTCCACTAGATACACATCAGGATCGGTGACGCGTTGCAGCTCATGTTCGTAGAATCCTCCAGCAACAGGTTTTCCACAGGAATCGACGAGCAGATACGTCGCGGGATCAGTTGCTTGTATTTTGGCTATCTTAAACACCTCCGTTGTCCAATTCGGCGTATAGCCTTTATCGAAGATGGTTTTAAATTTGCTCACGCGAACAAACTCGCCCAACTTGAATCTCGCTGGAGCGGCGATCTTTACGTTGTTGTACACGGTGGGTAGCAGCTTGTCGGCGATCGCAGGGGTAACATCGCAAGGACGCATCTTGATGGTTCTATGTTTTCACGCGTTATACTCTGCGAGAAGACTTGGTGGCGCATCGGTCCATCTGTAGGTTCCATTGAGCGTAAACATTTTCCTCATATTGTTCTTCAAAGTTCGATTGAAACGTTCCACGACGGAGGCCTTCATCACCGAATACGTCGAATAATGATTAATGTCATGCTTTGCCAATAGTTTCTGCATATCAGCATTGAAAAATTCTTTTCCTTGATCGGTGTGCAAATTTTTCGGATATCGATCTCTAAATATCTTTGGAAACGCTTTAGTCACCTCAGCGCCACTTTTAGTCTTCAACGGCATCGCCCATGCATACTTGCTCAGCACATCGATGACGGTGAGTATGTAGTGGTGACCTTGGTTGAATCGCGAGTAAGGACGCATTTCTACAACGTCAGCTTGCCACAGATCGTCGTATCCGTGCACTATGACGCGCCTCCGCGGGAAATGTCTTCGAGCTGGAGCGTGCAATTCCTCAACGAGTTGTCGCTTCTTGCGACCATGGTTTTCTTTACTCTTGGATGTTGATAATGGTGGCATGTTTGATCGCAGAGGTGTCTTCGACACGAATGATGCGATAATTATCGTGTACGCGCATTATGTGCTCCCCATCGGTCGGAGGAAATTCTGGACAAGATCAACCGTCTCGCACGATTCTCCTTCGCAGCGTTGCTGTGGGATAGAATTCGACGCCTGCGATATTTTTTGAACGCTGTTTTGCAACGTGAGCATATCTCTCTGAAACACGACCAGCTTCCTCTCTAATTCTTCCTGTTGCTCTCTCAAAAGTTTAATGCTCTTTTCCATATACAGTTTATTGACAGCATCGGTGTCAGCCGTGGGTTGCGCTACCCGTCGTATCTTGCGTGATTTTGCATCAAAGTCGACACCGGTCATGGAAAGAGCGTTATCTCGCATGTACTTTCGAAGCAAACCGTTCCATTTGTAGTAGTCCATTCCAGCTGTTCCAATCTTCTCGAGCGACACCCCAAATTTGTTGATCGGCATCTCGATGCATACAGTGCGCGTCATCGGTGTGCGGTTTAATTTATACAATGTGGCCCGCCTCGCGAAGTTCCTTCTCGATGGATGCGATTTCATTATCGAGACCCGTGTGACCTGCCGCGCGCGATGCAATGAGCAATTTAAGTCTATCGACCAGCTCGTTGGGATCGTCCCAGTGCACGTAATCGATTTTGTTATCGTTTACCGTCATGAGTCGTGGTGTCCTTAGACCTTTCCCTGCCCTTTTAGCCAATGAACTGGGGACTAGCGGTGCAATTACATATTTGTACTTGTATCCCTTGTTGCTCATTATGCGATTGTGATCACCATGTTTGTGTCTGTGAGCGTTCGTCGCAAGCAGTATACTTTTGTATTTTTGTTTATCGGCCTCGGTGTATACAGCATCATTTGGAATTTTCTTGAAAATCAGTTCGTAAAGGCCGGGCGTTCCCTTGTATCTTACACCATCGATGAGTATATTATCATGTTTGTCGATATCGAAAACCTTATTCCCAAGCATCATCTTATCATCGATAAAGTATACACCGTATACATAGTCTATGGTCTTATTTTTATTCTCGCTTAGGATTATATCTACGTATTTTTGCCCCAGCGGACCGAAATAACTGCGAAGCGCTTCTTGTCCCTCGGATGTTCAGAGTTGTTGTCTAATAGATGTCACAAATGACTCATTGGGAGAAGTTTCGAAAACGTCATCATCATAATCATCATCATCATCGTCAATGGCTGAGGGCGATTGTACAGGAGGAATTGTATTTATTGGCGTGATAGGGACCGTAGGCTCGTTTAACGTAGTATTCCGTCGTTTCCGCTTCGATTGAACTGGTGTGGAGGTTACGAGTAATTTCCTCTTTCTCTTCAACGTCGACGTGTTCCCTTTCGGGCGAATTTTTGTTTCAGGCGTTAATGTTTCATTCTTTTCAACGTCACTGCTCACTGGTGATAATGTGTCTGCCTCTGTGGTATTTTTCACTATATGTTTCAAGGGTTCGACGATAGGTTTAAAGTGTCTCTCCAACGCGATATCTTCCTCCATCTTGCCAGTCTTCAAAGCCAAGTGTTTCTTGCGAATGGCTGCACTAGTTTTTGCAATTTCCTTCGCTATCCTCTCGCGGTCCTTAACCTCCAGACTATCGATATCAATCATCATCGTTGTACCGCAGACGTTGCTTTCTCATCGAAGTGTTGACAGCGATTGACCATCTCACGGTATGGCAAACTCGTTAAATCCCTTTCTATAACGTCCATTGGACATCGCGCTATCCTTGTCTATTACCACGAAACCATACTCTCGTTGCCAACAATTACGACACAACGCGCAGAAATCCTCGTATGACATATCGGTGTTTACGTGATCGTTGTACACATGTTTCAAGTTGGTACCATCCTGCTTAAACAGACTCAACAGATTCGCATTGTCGCGTATAAGATGTTTGGGAATCTTTGCATACGTCTGACAGAGATAGAAGCAGTCAACGTTCGAGTGACGCCCCATTGCAAAGTACTCTCGTATCGTATTTTGCTTGTCACATGCCACGTCATCAAAGATAAAAATAGAATTCGGAAGCGATTCGCTCGGTGGGATGACGTCACTGTTATTCGAAAACGTAAAGTAGCCAATTTCATCTATCGGAGTCAATAAATTCTCCAAATATTGATATTTCGGCTGTTGCAGCGACTTGGAATTCACGTACACGTTCTCGAAGCGGACACCGTGTGGACTTTCCAACAAGCTCACCAACACGTTGGTTTTTCCACAATTCGATGGACCGCAAATAACACAGCGGATAGTGTTTGGTAGCATGCTACCGTGTCTACGCTTCGAATTCGGTGACATCATTTCCGATTTATCGTCAAAATTTGTCACGCGTATCCTTACAGGTTGTCGCACGAATCGCATCCTCGATGTGAACTGTGAAAACTGATTTTCGAAGCGACGACACCTCCTATTTATAGGTCCGCGCCGAAGCGAAAACACCTCAGTATTCAAAATGCTTCTGATCCTGTCGGATAATTGCGATATTCGAGACCTAACCTCTGAGCAGTTGAAATATATACCAAAGATTATTCTACTCAGAGAGTTTGAAAGACACATTGATCAGTTGTGGGACAGGCTCCCCGAGCATATAAAAGCCGATTCTGAGGTGCAGCAGTATCGTCGGTGCTTGGAACATTATAATCGCCCTTGGCAGCGAACGCATATCGACGGTCCAGCACCATTGATTAAAAACTGCAACGAATGTCGCCGACGAGAGTGAAGAAAGGTCGTGGTTTGTTAAATCGGGCGATAAACGCGCTACCTTTCGAATTGCATATTCCGGGATATCAGTTTTGTGGTCCAGGAACTCATCTGACAAAACGATTGGCTAGAGGGGATCAAGGTATCAATCCGTTGGATGCCGCGTGTCGCGAACACGATATTGCGTATACGCGTAGCAACGACCTCGACGAAAGGCACGTGGCAGATAAGGTACTCGCTGACAAAGCGCGAAAACGCATCGTTGCGCGAGACTCGACTCTGGGTGAAAGAGGTGCTGCGACAGCTGTTTGGGCAGCTATGAAAGCCAAGACGAAAATCGGAATGGGGGTGAAAACAAAATCCCGCAAAACTACTACTACTACTACTACTACTACTACGAAGAGAGCATCGAAAAAAAAGCGGATTCTTCCGGTGGCAAAACGGGGTGGTATATTACCACTTCTCCCGCTGCTAGGTGTTCTCGGATCATTAGCTGATGGAGCGGCGGGAATAGCCAAGGTGGTAAAGGATAGTAAGGCGGTGCAACATCAGCTGCAGGAAATGCAGCGTCATAATCGCTCCATGGAAGGTCGCGGACAGGGAATATCGAAACGAAAAAAAAAAAACGTCGAAAAGAAAATAAAAATGCCTGTGGGCATAACTACCGATGTGCAATTGGCTGAGTTGGCAAAACGTATGCATATTCCATTCTTTAGAGGTGTTTTTATGCGCAACGCGCTACCAGCTGGAGGAGTACGTCGAAACGAGAGCGGTATCGTAAATTTGGACAATGTCGAGGGGTCGGGAACTCATTGGGTAGCGTATGCGAAGAGAGGATGTCGAGCTATATATTTCGATAGCTTTGGGAATCTTCGGCCGCCTAAGGAATTGGTACAATATCTGGACAAAGATGTTGTGAAAATCGAATACAATCGAACGGCTTATCAGAAGTATGATCAGAGCAATTGCGGGCAACTATGTCTACGCTTTCTACAAACGATCGGCACCAAATTTAAGGATTGACTTCCCACCACTCTGATTCAGTACTAATCGAGTCGTACAGCTTGGAATATGTCGCTAACATTCACTCTAACCGGCAACAGTAGCACCCTCGCGGTGAGCTACTTTCCACCCATAGATTTGAGCGACGATGATTACGAGCTTGGTCTAACAACCTTTGAAACTTATCATACAATACCGAACATCGACTCGAGCAACGATAAATTCTACTTCACCGCAAATTATGACATCAGCAACAGCATCTACACCACTCCTGAATACATTACGATTCCCCATGGCTCCTACGAACTAGACGCCATTGCCAAGTATTTGAGGCAGCGATTACTCGAGCGGTATCCTCAAAATGTCGACGGTACCGATGCTGCCCATGGCGATGTGTATCCTATAGTGTTGCGTCCCAACAACAATACCATGAAAAGCGAGCTGTACTGCTCGTTCACCGTGGACTTCACGAAGCGCAATAACATTGGATCGTTACTGGGATTCTCGACGAATCGGGAGTTGGAACCAGGGCGGTGGCACGAATCAGACGATCCGATTAATATCATGAACGTGAACATTATTCGCGTAGAATGCAGCGCGACCGCTGGCGCGTACAACAATGGAAAGCGCGTACATACGATACATGAATTTTCTCCGAGAGTCCCACCAGGATTTAAGATATCGGAAACGCCCGCGCAGATCATTTACCTTCCAATCACCGCACGGATCGTTACGGATCTAACGATACGGGTTGTGGATCAAGACGGACGGCTGCTCGATTTTCAAGGTGAAGAGATTACCATCAGATTGCACGTACGACGGCGACGACGATAATACGCGTGGTCCGAATGAAAGAGATGCTTGTGTTGAACGACTCCAGACACTCGTTTCTTTCAAACCAAATTGTTTACAACAACAACAACAACAACAACAGCTCTTATCACGCTAAAAAGAAGAGACTCACTGCTACGAACATTGCATTTTTGAAATCCTTGGGATTCATTGTGCGCAGTTAAGTTGAAAAATGGTTGACATTCTAAGCATTGGGGGGAAGCCGACGTTTGATGATCGCATCGTCAAGCTCGAGACTCACACATACAACCCATACGTCAACACAACGTTTGGGTACAGCGATGAGATAAGAATACCCATACAACAGCAGGATTTATACACATTGCCGTGTGAAAGTTTCCTCTACGTGGAGGGAAAATTGAAGATAAATAAGCCAAACGATACATTAACGGTGACATTGGGAAATAATTGCATGGCGTTCTTATTCGATGAGATTCGGTACGAGCTGAATGGTGTGGAAATTGATCGCAACAGAAACGTTGGAATAACTAGCACGTTGAAAAACTATGTATCGCTGACATCTGGCGAAGACAAAAATATGGAGAATGCCGGATGGGGCTTGAAACGTCGCGATGGGCTAAAAGTGAAAAATCATTTCAATTTTTGTATCCCACTGAAATATTGGCTGGGATTTTGCGAGGACTACAAACGCATTATTATTAATGCGCGGCACGAATTGATTTTAATACGATCGCGCAACGATAAGAATGTTCTAATTGGATCGCCGTTGTTGGAACCAGAAATTCAATTAGTTAAAGTACAATGGCGGATGCCTCATGTGACGCTGAACGTGACGTTAATAAGATGTGACGTTAATAAGCTATCGTTGCTACGTACTTTGGACAGTGGACGAAACCTGAGCATTTGTTTTCAATCGTGGGATATGTACGAGTATCCTCTCTTACAGAGCACTACCAAGCACTCATGGGCCGTGAAGGCATCTGCACAGTTGGAGAAGCCGCGTGTCATTATCCTTGCTCTACAGACTGATCGAAAGAATGATATGTCCAAAGATGCTACTATGTTCGACAAATGCAAATTAACCAATGTAAAAGCTTTTCTCAACTCGGATTTTCACCCATATGATGACATGCAGGTGGACTTTGACATGGATAAGCATGCCATCTTGTTTCACATGTACACGCAATTCCGTAAATCATATTACAACTGTAACGATGGATTATTCACCGTGGCCAAATTTTTAGAATTTGGTCCCTTCGTGGTGATTGATTGTTCGCGACAAAATGAGTCGGTTAAAAGCGGTACCGTGGATGTGCGCATAGAATTCGAATGTAAAGAGAATGTACCGGCAAATACTACGGCCTATTGTCTGATTCTGCACGATCGGGTGGTTGAATACAATCCGCTGACAAACGTGGTGCACAAAATGAATTAAATTGCCTGCCCTCTCCTGTGTTAAATTCGTACCAAAAGAAATGAAAGAGAATGCTTTACGAGAAAGACTGCATTCCCCCATCTGTCTTGGAAGCGAGCGGGCCTCTAAATTGTATCGATAATGTCCGTGCCAACATTTGTTGACCTGCAAGGGTTCATCGTCGATGGAAGATTTGTCGTCAAGGAAGTGGCTGTCCTGCGAAAGGGAACAATTCTCTCGCATTATATTTTTCGGAGTTCGATGCCGCAATATCTTCTTACGAAATCTGACAAATCAAGCATCCGGTGGTTGACGACGAAACATCATGGGCTACGCTGGGACGATGGAGAAGTTCCATACAGTATGGCTAAACAGCTAATTACGAAAGCTGTAGCTGATGCGATCGACGAAGAAGATGACACGTGCCATGTCGTGTACGTTAAAGGGCTGCAGAAACGCGAATGGCTTGCGGATTTCCTCGATGAAAGTACGAGAGCGGACGTGATCATCGAGACACTGGACATCGACTACGAGGATATACAATCTCTAAATAAGCTAAATGTAGTTGATACTCTGCGATGTGGCAGACACGAAAAGCACTGTGCCTTGCAAAATGTATTTAAAATATTCAACTATTCGACTAAACGCCAGAGAGAAATTCATAAATAAATATAATAATTTTTTAATGCGTATAATTTTCTTCACCCTCCCTAAACCAACTTCCTAAATATGATGTATGCTAGATTAAGACGATGGTTGCAATTATTATGTACAAGTGGTACCATACATGTTCAGAGTGGTACAATAGACGTTGAAAGTGGTACGATAGACGTCCAATACACGTACAGAGTGGAACGACAGACGTTCGATACACGTTCAAAGTTGTACGAAAGACGTTTGATTCACGTTCAAAGTGCTATGAAAGACGTTCTAAACCGTTCGAATCATGTTCGATGCACGTTCCAAGACGTTCGATTCACGTTCGATGTACGTTCCAAGACGTTCGATGTACGTTTCAAGCCTTTGGATTCACGTTTGAAGACGTTCGATTGACGTTCAATTCACGTTCGATGTACGATCAAAGTGGTACAAAAGACGTTCGATACGCAATCAAAGTGGTATGATCTAGTCGAATGATGTGTCAAAGAAGAAGGGAAAGAAGATGCGTGTGAATAAGGAGAAGATAAGGACACGGAGGACGAGGAGGATGGTCAGCGAAAACGCAGCTGGAGCACAGGTGTCCTGTGACGAAGATAATGAAGAACAATGCTATCGTACTTTTGCAAAGCTAAGCACTTCTTGACTTCATGATAGGAGGGGGTTTTAGCATCCTAGAGCCCAGGAGATGTTTCGAGACCAGTTGCATTCAAATCACAGTCGAAGTGACAGTCTATTACACAGTGTTTTTTTAAAAAAAGTTCTGCAAAAAAAAAATGGGCCTGGGAAGGATTGCGCCGGAGTGCGACCCCGAGGTATGTACATATAAATATTTTATCATTTATCGCGTTTAATTGTTAAGATTATGTCTATATTAAATCGTGATGTTCTAGATTTCTAATTCTCCACCGCCCTCACCGATATGGTCATCGGATTGGGGGTCGCCACAACCATCCCCATCGCTGCCACCCCCGTCGCCACCATCGCCACCATCGCCGCCGTCACCACCGTCGCCGCCACCGTCGCCGCCACCGTCGCCGTCACCGCCGTCATCGCCTCCCTCATCGCCTCCCTCATCGCCGCTGGTATGTACTAGTTTGCAATGTTTTGCGTATGTATGTTTTCATATTTAATGTATCAATATTATATCAATGCTTGTGTATATGTTCTAGAATTGAGAACTGCTGAGGGAGCAGCTGAGGTTTTTGGCACAGCTTCTGGCGCAGGTTCCAAACGAACCTGAGGTGGTGCCTGCCCAGGAGCTGCAATTCTGGCGGCCTTGGACCTAGGCCAGGAGAGAGAGGACCCCTGGGGCGACCGTCGCCGCCATCACCACCGATGCCACCCCCGTCGCCATAATATTTTTTTATTTTATTTTTTTATATTTATTATTTTATATTCTTTTTATATTTATATTTATATTTTTTTATATTTATATATATTCATTTTTTATATTTATATATTTTCTTTATATTTTTTTATATTCATTTTTTTCATATTCTTTTTTATATTTATATATTCATTTTTATATTTATATATTCTTTTTTATATTTATATATTCATTTTTTATATTTATATACAGTATTGTCTCCATATGTACCCGATTTGGTGTATCCGATATAGCCCTGTCGCTATCCCCACCACTTCTGTCTCACTCTTGTCCGGCGAAGGCGAGAGCGAGATGGAACGAGAGCGAGCGAGAGCCACTAAAACCGAGCGAGGACAGTACGAGACAGACGACAGCGTTTATGTTTTGTCTCCCTCCGTCTTTCGGGCGCCGAGACACTCCGTCCTTTGCGTGCGCGACGGGCGTGCGCGATGGTCGCAGGCACATACGGAAGCACGAGACCGCAACGCAAAAACTTGACGCAGGCCCGGCTCAAGTTTTTTTTGCGCCCTAGGCCAACTTTTCAAATTGTTGCTATTGCTGAAAATAAACTTTAGAATGAAATATTACAAGTTGTACTATAAGTGAATTAAACTACGAATAAAAATTCAAAGTAAGGTTATTAATAATCTCAAATAAATGTATTATAATATAGGGCGTAATTTGAAAAGTTTGTCTAGGGCGCAAGAAAGACTTGTGCCGTGCCTGGCTATCTGACCGTCGCGCGCATGCGTTGGGCAGTCACGATGCCTTCTGAGTGCTCGCACGCCCGCGCGCAAGAAATCCGGTCCATCTCGCTCACTCCTTCGGCCAGAAAGAAGCGAGAAACGCACACTCGGAATTAGGGATCTGCGCCTTCTGAGTACCCATCGCCGGTCCCGACAAGCGGGCACACACGGAGACAATACTGTATTCATTTTTATATTTATATATTCTTTTTTATATTTATATATTCATTTTTTATATTTACAGTGGCGGACATATACTTATGAACATAATCATTTTCAATCTTTTATTACGTTTTACAATCAAACGGACATAGATCATGTATTTATATTGGAATTATAAATAACACAAGTTATGTTCTTTGGATACATATAATATATTTTATTTCAAATTGATAACAAATGCAACATAATAAAAGAACAACATTTCTGGTTACAGATTTCAGCGACACACACTTATGAACATAATTGTCGAACAAGATTTTCTTAATTTCTAATCATTTTCAAAGGTCTAAATAATACCAAACATTATTAAGCTAATATTTTGTAGCTCTCCCCCTATTTTTGATAACTTGGGCACACCGTCGAGGCATAGAGTTAATTAAACGAATACACCTATCGATTGGAATGGACTTCCACGCTTCTTCAATTGTTTTAAATAAATCCTGGATATTTTTTGGTTTCTGCCGTTTTATTTCACGATCAACATCAATCCACAGCATCTCTATTGGATTGAGATCTGGGGACTGAGCAGGCCATTTCATGACATTTATTTTTTTCTTTGCTAAAAATTCTTTTACAATACGTGCCGTATGTTTTGGATCGTTATCTGCCTGGTAAATCCAATTTTTACGCATTTTATCTTTAGCAAATGGAAGAAGAACATTTTTTACAATCTCTAAATAAACAAAACGATCCATAATTCCTGTAATCTGATGTATTGGGCCAGTACCATTCATGCTCATACACCCCCAAACTAGTGCTGACCCGCCACCACCTTTAACGGTTGGTTTTGTACAATTTTTTTTAAATTCTTCTCCAGCTGTACGTCTCACATAAGATTTTCCATCAGAACCAAATCGGTTAAACTTACTTTCGTCAGTGAACACAACTTTAGACCATTTTTCTACCGTCCATGTAATATGAGTTTTTGCGAATTGAAGTCTAGCACGTCGATTCTTTTCGGATATTAGAGGTTTTTTTCGGGCTACTCTCCCCATCAAATTAAACTCATTTAAGCGACGTTGAACCGTTCTTACACTTATTGTTTGCTTCAAATACGGTGATATTTCATTATGAATATCTACAGCAGTTTTAAAACGATCAGCTTTGGAGGTTCGGTGAATCACGCGGTCAGTGTAAACATCCGTTTTACGTGGTTTTTCTCTCCGAGGAACATTATCTGCTGTTTTATTCACTTTTATATGCTTTACAGCTGCGTAACAAGCTCCAACAGATATTCCCAATTCCTTAGAAATGCTTCGATATGTATTACCGTGCTTTCGAAGCAACTGTATTTGCAGCCGTTGCTTTGGTGTAATATTTTTACCTTTACTCATAATTAAAATAACTTTCACGTATACTGTGTAATGTACAGAACGTCCACGATCGTTTCTGGCACAACGATAACTGAACATTGTTTGTTTACACTGTAGGAAAGTCGTTCAGTTCGTGTGTTCATAAGTATGTGTCCACCGATGTGTCGTAGGTAAACATTACAAACTCCAGTACATTGTGAGTTATGTTCACCTTGGCGATCACAAATATCCCAGAAACCATTACATAAATTACACTTTCAAAGTACGTGATGAAAATCTTTAAATCTAATATGCCTTTTATGATGCAGTTCCTGGAAGTTTAATTATCGCTGTGTTCATAAGTATATGTCCGCCACTGTATATTGTTTTTATATTTTATTTAATATTAAAATAAAATTTCTTAAACATATATTGTTTCCCCATTTATTTGCCCGTCTTTCCTCACCACCTAACTTTAAGATTCATTGCACCCGTAATATTTTTTATTTTTTCATTATTTTATAGTTTACATTTTTATATTCTTTTTTATATTTAAATTTATCATTTTAAACATATTTTATTTCTCAATTTTATTTACCCGTCCTCCTCCTTGCCACCTAACTTTAAGATTTGCTGACGCTGCATAATTCTTTCCATGATTCGCGCTAATTCTGTTTCGTTCGAGCGTTCTTCGCGCCATCAAATGCTATCATCCCGCGCGGCTGTTCCAGAGGAGTCGAATTACGCATGCTATCGCGCGATACGCGAGGACGTTAAATCGGAACGCTTTGAAATACTGTTAGCTTTAGAATGCATGCGATTCTATCCCCTATGTATTACTCTCTCTTTCCCTCCTAGAATTTTAACTTTAAAGTAATGCTCCGTCTCTTATGTAGTGGCGTCTCTTTCCCTCCTAAAATTTTAACTTTAAAGTAATGCTCCGTCTCTTTCCCTCGAAGACGCGGTGTCGAAAAAAAACGCCGATCTTTCCCGACATTGTCCGAAACAATTCCTGAAAAATTATTGGTTTGGAAAAAAAAAGTTCCAGGACAGTCTCCACCCTGGGTTAGGTCTGAAAAATTTTTCGGGTGGGCCAAGTTCTGAAAAAGATTTTTTTTCGGGGGTCAATGCCTCCCTCTGAAAAATTTCCGACGGTGGGTCCGGTCTGGAGAGGCCTCCGCGGCGGTTCGGCCCGGACTGATCCCCTCCATCGTCGCGGCTTCCCCCACTCCGCGGCGCGTGCGCGCGCAACCTGTCTTCCTCACCCCGCAGGCCCCGCGCCCAGGTTTCCCTCCGCCGCGCTCCCCCGCGCGCCCTCACTTTCCCCCTGCCCCCGCGCTCCCCCGCGCGCCCTCACTTTCCCCCTGCCCCCGCGCTCCCCTCAGCACACCCGGGTTAGAAACCGTCTTGTCTTACTACTAAGCTAGATAACCTTTTTGATATTGCACCCGCCGATGCGTTAAAAACTATTAAAATAGAGGAAGACAAACTTTTTCTATTAAATCATCGACAAAAAGGACGTCCTGGTTCTAAGATTGGAAGCGATCATATATTATACCGGAAAGAACAGAAAAAAACGTTTCGGAAAGAGCAATAAAAATCAAGGCAGACGCATTGTGAAGTAGAAGCTGTGCAAGGTAAATATTCTTTATGCAATTCATTTTTAAAACTCAAAATATTGATCGTTATCTTGGATATATAATATAAGATATATTGGTCTTTATTGACACTTGTATATCGTTTAAATCAAGACGAAACAATGGACAAAGTAGCATCATCTAGCGAAGAAGACGGTCACCTATCAAGTGAGGGTGAAAATATTGAGTTTATTATTCCTGTGGAGTGTGGATGAAGCTGGTCCAAGCAATCCTAAAAAGAGACGTGATCAAATTGATATAATTACGCCAAAACTTGTTGCAACCCTTGACTAGTGCAAAGTAAGCGATCGTGATGTTGTTCATATAATAACAGCAACAACTCAAGCTCTTGGTCATGATCTAGGCGACTTAATTATCAATCGAACGTTTGTACGGCGTCATCGCACGGATCTTCGAGCACAGCTTACAGATAAATATCATGTAGCGTTCGAAGACTGTGAGCTAGGTGCTATTACACTACATTGGGACGGAAAGCTGTAGCGAGCTTTAATAGGCAATGAAAAAATTGATCGTTTACCTGTACTAATAACTTGCAGAGGTATTGAGCAGCTGCTTGGAATCCCTGCAATTCTATCGGGTACTGGAGACAAACAAGCTTCTGCGGTATACGATTTAGTGCAGAAATGGGATTTAGGTGGCAAAGTGCAAGCATTTTGATGTGACACAATGTCATCGAACATGGGACGTTTCCAAGGCGCTTGTATCCTTCTCGAACAAAAATTTGAAAGAGATTTGCTATATTTTCCTTGCCGGCATCACATATATGAAATTATTTTACGGAGTGTTTTTGAAATGAAGTTAGAGAAATCATCGGGTACAAATATTCCACTTTTTAAACAATTTCAGCAGGCTTGGCCCCAGATCAATAAATCGAATTTTGTGTCAGGAATTGAAGACGAGTACGTCCACCAATCTACAATTATAAATAGTACTGAAGTGCTGGAGTTTGCAATGCAAACCTTGAAAAACATCAATCAACCACGAGAAGATTATTGTAAGAAAATCCGATGGACGCGCTTAAATATGGCGCCCCGGAACCGCGGCCTACCGTCCGGAAGCCCAAATACACCGATTGGGACCGCTCGCGCGGGAAATACTGGGAAAAACCCAGGCCGAACGGAAGCGTCTCGGAAAGGACGCTACGCACGGGCCAGGACGTGGCCACTCTTGTACGGTCTTCGGGACACACTGGTCGCTACTTCAGAAGCCCTCCGCGTTCTCTTGTACGATTTGCCTGACTCTTGTGAAAAATAAACAGTGTAATATTGATAGTTTATCCTACGTGTGTTTGTTAACCGACGTTAAGAAAAACATTTCTTACAAATCAGAAGTGGGATATAGCCACATGCTGTGACGTGTTCGCGGAGTTTCTCTGAAACGTTTGCTGAACATTTTCCTCGTAGTGACGCGATAGAGACGCCATTGTGCTACGAGAAATGTATATATTTTAAATAGATAGCGTTTAGTGGAGTGTATATATAGTAGCTTGTAGTACCGTGTCCAGTTTAGTGATTAAGAAAACTGACGACATGAGCCGTAATTCCCATCGGAGCCAAGACGCCGCCATCGAGAAGCCAAAGGGGAGCCAGCATGACTCCGCTTCTGATACCACCATGGAGGAGAGCGTAAGAGAGCAGAACGCGCGACTTAGCCGCTTGGAGGAATTAATTGAAAGGAGTTTGAACCGCAGATCGCGTTCACGCTCGCGTTCTCCTGTGCGTCTACGCTCGCGTTCTCCCTCGCGACCACGAGCGCGTCCACGTTCGCGTTCACGTTCGCGTTCACGCTCCCGTTCAACCTCGCGTCTACGCTCGCGGGCCTCACCGTCGTATACTCCACCCGTGTCCACACCGAACACCGTAACGAATCGGTTGGACCGATTGGAGCGGCTGATGGAAAGGATGAGTCGCCGACGCTCTCGTTCGAAGTCGCGATCATCGTCCCACGCTAGGGCGGGAGACGAACTCCTGATCCCAATCTACGATCCGGACGAGGACGACCCAACAATTGAACGGTGGACCAGACAAGTGGACGTGTTGGCGGAAAGGTATCGTTGGAGCGACGACACGATCATGCGGCTGATCGTGACACGGTTGAAGGGTCACGCTCGAAGATGGTACGACGCGCGACAGGATGTTACCCTTACCTGGCGTGAAATTCGAGACGCTTTGAAAAAACGGTTTCACGTCGCGATATCGTTCAACCAGCGTTTAGGACGGGCCTATGAATACAAGGCGAGGCCGGGACAAAAATTAGGGGATTATTGTTTCCGGAAGTTGGAGAAATTGCGGAAGCTGGGATATTCTATCTCAAGTGAGGATTCGATCGACGTGGTGATCGGTGGTATACCCGACACCAACATAGCCCACGCTATACGGTCGGCCAAAATGAAGGACGTTGACGAGTTGTACTTGTTCATGCGACGCATGGGCGACTTGCCGGCGCAAAATGGACGCCGGAGGACAACGCCGGAACCCTCACGAAGGGAGCGACCATCTTTGTCGATAGCAGCGCCCAGCCGGAAGGAGGACGAGGAAGAAAGCCGTACCAAGGCTACCTGCTATACTTGCGGGCGGGTTGGACATAGGGCCAGGGACTGCAAGAAGTCATAAACACACGAGGAAATGCACAGCCGAAGACCTGACGCCGATACGTGAGCGGTACAAGGATAAAGATCCTTGTATACGGGCGAAGTGAATGATAACAATGGATTGGAGCTGCCTTGGAATTCGATCCAAAACAAGGCCGATGATCGAAAGAACACAAACATATGTCGTGTTTGCGTATCCTTTCACCCTGTAAAGTGGTAGCTACGATAGCTACAGGGAGGTATGTAAGCAAATATTTCCATCGTTATGTATATGTTGGTGTATGTATGTACAGACACAAAACGGAATGGTTGTTGGTGATCGCTCGTAAGACATCGAGGGTTGCTGCGTTACGAGAGGCAGAGTCGGCGTTCGTCGAAGACAACGCATCGGGGTACCTGAGGTACCTAACCACAGCGAGCGGCCGCGCGAGCACGTTCGCGAGCGGCGATGTACACTGTGGGCAGTGCAACGAGGCACCAGGGGTGCCCAACAGCAGCAGGCGACGTACGAGACAACAACATCGAACGTCACTCAACACCATCACGCAGCAGTAACAAGAACGACCAAAAGAGCACTGGGTGCCCTGGGTCGTGGTGGAGTGGTCAAGGATGAGTACTGGGTACTCTAGATCAGGTTGGTCTCTGGGTACTGGGTACTCAGGATCAAGTTGATCGCTGGGTAATACTGGGTATTACGCCGGGTCAACGGGAGATGATTGATCGAAGCAAACACAGTGGTGTTATGTTAAGACAGTCGGGGATGGTTGACTTTGACTGACGCTGGGCGTTAGGTCAAAACAACTGAAGACAGAAATCAACATGCAGGCGAAGCGCAGTAACGCTTCTTCTTCAGCCAGCGTAACAGCGCTTTTCCTTCAACCAGCGCAGCAGCGGTTTTCCTTCGACAGGCGCAGTAGCGCTTCTCTTGCAGCGAGCACAGTGGCTCACGCCACCAGACAACGCTGGATTCCGCAGTGGCGTAAGAACGCCTACACTTCAGCGAGCGCAGTGGCGCCTACTCTACAGGACAATGCAGGAATGCAGCGCGTCGTACGAACGCTAACCCTCCAGCAAGCGCAATAGCGCTCACTCTACAAGACAACGCTGGAGTCCACAGCGGCGTAAGAACGCCTACCCTTCAGCGAGCGCAGTAGCGCCTACTCTACAGGACCATGCAGGAATGCAGCACGGCGTACAAACGCTAACCCTCCAGCAAGCGCAATAGCGCTCACACTACAAGACAACGCTGGAGTCCACAGCGGCGTATGACCGGCTACCCTTTCCAGCGAGCGCAGTAGCGCTGTCCTTTCGGCGTGCAACGCGGCTCCTTTTTCAACGAGCGCAGTGACGCTCAATCAACAAACATCAGAGGGCCACAACAGTGTTTCTGACTGCAGTAGCGTTATCCAACGCCTAACATACAACGGAAGCCACCGACGAGCATGTAAATGCTTGTTCCTCAACAAGCCACAAACACAAGCCGCACAAAAACAGCGTGTGGCACAGCAAACAAACAGACAACTACGGTTTCGATGTTAACAGATTAAATAATCTAATCGAAACTAGCTTGTCCATCACGTTGCACAGGATAAGTACCCTTACCCAAACATGTAATCTGCTCGTTAATAGCCTGGCTGCCAAATAATTAACACTGTTCGCATTACAGATCACACGTCTGCGGACAGACTTATTGTCAGGATTGGCCGAATGTAAGAAAATCCGATGGACGCGCTTAAATATGGCGCCCCGGAACCGCGGCCTACCGTCCGGAAGCCCAAATACACCGATTGGGACCGCTCGCGCGGGAAATACTGGGAAAAACCCAGGCCGAACGGAAGCGTCTCGGAAAGGACGCTACGCACGGGCCAGGACGTGGCCACTCTTGTACGGTCTTCGGGACACACTGGTCGCTACTTCAGAAGCCCTGCGCGTTCTCTTGTACGATTTGCCTGACTCTTGTGAAAAATAAACAGTGTAATATTGATAGTTTATCCTACGTGTGTTTGTTAACCGACGTTAAGAAAAACATTTCTTACATTATAGAGAATTCTTGGAGCTTAGAGTTCTTTTCTTAGGCGGTACTCCTAGAACAAATTATATATTTCGAGTTCCAGGAGCTTTACATCACGCTCGATGGGTGGCCAAAGCGATATATTGTATAAAAATATATTTATTCCGAAAAGAATTTATCTTGACTAGCGAAAAGGCCACTGGAATTCGCGACATTTGTATTTTCTGGTTCTGCTGGGCCCTACTGACGAGTCCACGAGTAAATCTGGGACGCAATACTTTAATGACATTTCTATTTGTAATTTAGATAATAGCTATAATAACTTATTTTCCGTCCCAGAACTGCTTTTCTTTTGTATAATTGAGCGTTATCATGAAAATCAAAAATGTTTAATATATTCATCGATTATGGATATATGAAAAACTCTTCAGATAAAAGTTCTAGTATATAAGGAGGCGAATAAATGGGGAAAATTTTTTTTTTCAAGGTCACTCTTTCCAGTTTTCAAGGTCGCGGACGTTTTTTTTTTAACAATCGTATATGCTATGTATGTATTCTTAAACAGAAAAAAAATACAAATTCAACGATGTATCATAATGTATATTTATGTCAAGGTTTAATAAGTTCAAAATTTTCAAATTCGTTGCGCGTCCTTTTCCCGTGGTCCAATCGAGCTGAAATTTTTTCCAGATCATTTTCCCAACAAGTGTCACATTTCTGGGGTACGGGACCAAAAAAATCTCGCAAAATAATTTTAGTCAAGAGTAGCTAAGGTCCACCCTAATGTTCATGGATGATAAAATAAGGTCAATATTCGACTTTCTATTTCTATATAAATCTATGCGGGTGGATGAGTTTGGATTGTGAAGAAATAAGTCGTGGTTGTCGATAGACTGCAAGAGTCTCTCACCGTTAAGGGGGGAGACCACTGTCTCGGTCCGAAATGTAAGGGTGTTTTCGGGAATTTATTTCAACCAAACAACGCAAGTAAATCACTGTATTGCTTAGTATAGTTAATAGTGTACATATCGAAAGGTAAGAAAAATTTTTTTCAATCAAATTCATAAATCCGTTTCCTGTATATTCTTCGTCAAAATTTGCGCTGCGGCAAAAACATGCTAGTCGCGTTGACAGTCCCCAGGCCATATGGTTAATCGGAATTAAAAAAAACAGTAATATTTAGAAACTAGAAGCCTGCCTCTATTACGTGACGATCAGAAAATGTCAAAATTGTAAAAAATAACAAAATGGCGGACCAGTGAAAAAAAAGTCCTGTTTTCGGGGTACAAAATTGGACAAATGTTGCTAAAAAAAATAGAAGCAGGTCGAAAATTGAAAAAGGCTGATCGTCACGTAATAGCGACGGGTTTTCCGAGCAATAAATGTCCTTGCTCATGTCAATTGGACGTATAGTTTTTTCTGTAGACTGTCAACGCGGTTGAAAAATGTCATTCTGAGGAAAACGCGTTCAAAGTTCCGCGTGGCTCAGTCGCGCGTTTGACACCGCTTCACGAAAAACACCATATCTCCGTCAATTTTGCGAATTTCTTCATAAAATTTGGAGAGAGCATTCTTGAAACGTAAGGTAGTTGACCCAGTCGTCGATCGGTACCTAGTCGTCGATCATTTGAATTAATATTGAGATTTTATAAGGTTTTTGAACAATATTGTGTAAAGGATAAAATTGCAAGTTAATATTTAAGAGTCTTTACCTACATATATCATCACAATATTGTTCAAAAACCTTATAAAATCTCAATATTTAAGTGATCAACGACTAGGCCTAAACCGATCGGCGACTGGGTCAACTACCTTACGTCTTTCAGAAAATGTAAAAAAAAAAAAATTTCCAGATTTCTGACAGTGGTCTCCCCCCTTAAGGTCGGTGTTGGAACAATTCCATATCGTATGGTGAGCATTAAAATCCCCCATGAGAATACAGTTATCGTCTTTTCCAATATTGTTGACTATTTGTTCCCAATTAACTTGAGAGAGAACAAAACCTGGAGTTCTGTAACATGCTATTATTTTCAAAGGGGGATTAACATTAGTGATATTTATTCCACAGATTTCGACAGTGTCGTCAGAAGAGATAAAATATTTTACCTCAGAGAAAGCGACATTGTTATGCACTAAGATAATTATGCCGCCTCCAGGTGAATGCGTCCTATCCATTCTGAATGCATTAAAATTAGAATTTTTTTTGTATTTTTCAGGTGTCAGCCACGATTCTACACAAACCAGGATGTCCAAGTTCTTTAATAAGACGTGCACTTCTTCTTTGCGCTGCATAATGCTTCTTGCATTCCAAAATAGTAGACGAAGATTCGAAGAATTCCGGCTTGATTGTAAGTGGGAGGCGGAAGTTCGCGATTGATGAGGTGTATTTTGATTAGTCAAATGCAGTTATTCATCGGAGGAGCTGGGATCTTCGGCTGAAGTATCATCCTTGTTTGGGGATTGCAATTTTTTAATCATTCTGGTTATTCGGCTTTTCATCTATCTTTGTTTAATAAGATCATACGTGGTTTTAAGCATATTAATAAGAGCTGGTATGTCCTCCGTGTATTTCCGAGCTACCATGTCTAAGTCTGAATTGACGGAACTTTCAACAAAGAAGCTGGATAAATTTTCATAGCTAAGAGGGAGATTATGAGCCTGATTCGTGATATATGATTTTGCTGGTTCTAATTGTTCATTAATATCGGTTGGAAGGGGCCCTTTTTTTAGTTTTTTGTTCTTTGTCCCTTTGATGTTAATATTTATTATTTTTGCATTCTCGTTGACTTTATTTGTAAAATTGCTGATTGTATTTGCTTCTGTTGCGCCTTCATTAGAAGAATTGGTGTTTGAGAGAGGGCGCGTTTAATACCGCTAACTAATGGAGTTTTAAATATTACTTTTTCTTGATTTGGAGCTTGATCGTCTTGAGTGACGGAATTTACATTAGACTGATCCGGCGAAGTGACCTTAGGAATGGAGAGAGAAATATCTTCTTGGTGGGAGGTCATTAATGGTTCACGGACATTGGCCTCGGTATTCTTGCAATGTTTAGCGAGGTGACCTTCTTCTTTACATTGAAAACAGGTTAATTTTTCAGTTGAAACATATATCCAGTACAAAGTATTCTCGAAATTTATCTGAATGACTTCTGGTAATTTACTTATGTCTTGTGGTTCAACGTACACCTGTCTCCGAAAACTGAGGATGTGGGTATAACTGGGGTCATTCATTCCCGCTCTTATAAAGGACAGTTGCGATTTTTTAGTAATGTTCAGTTCTAACGGTTTGTCTTCAATTACATTGTATGGGATTATTGGACACACGTTAGAGAGTATTATACGTTTGGCTTAAGGGTACGTTTATGTCGGAGCTGCGATAGACGATCAGAGCAGCGATAAGAGCGAAGCGTCGAAATACATTGTATCCATTTATAATGTAAGTGTTTATATTGGAGCAACGAGATGACCAACGACAAAAGCGTCGAGAAACAAATATTTCTTTTTCTTCGCTATTATCGCCGATCTCATCGACATATAATGAGAAACCTTTTTCGTACTGTTAGCTACCAGAAAACAACAATTTATTTTATCAGTATACTCGAACGACACTAAAATGTTTCTTGACTAACCTTATTGTAATCATTAACCTTTCTTCATAAAGAATTGGCATAGTATGGAAATTGCACCAGTTTGTTTGAATCTTATCCGATATCGTGGACAAGATGTAATCAAAAGTTTCTATTTTCGTTCGCATATATTCAAAAAATTTCTGAGGATATTTTCTTAAGTCGTTATATAAATGATGAAACTCTCCAAATTCGTATCTAGTAGTATTAATAGGATGCATACAATGTTTACGTTTACTGCGTAGACTTCCTGTGTACCATTTTACGGCACTTGAAGACAATAATAATTCTTCTTCAGAATCGCTCATATCTAAATGGTTCATCTTCCCGAAACCTTAAACCGAAGCAATACTAGTATGACAGCTCCACTATAAACACATCAAAGAAAGATATTTTCGCGCAGCTTCTATCGCTGCTCTTATCGTCGCTCTGATCGTTTATCGCAGCTCCGACATAAACGCACCCTTAGAAATAAGCGGACTAAACTCAACGGTATGATTGTATATTTTTACTTTCTTATGAATGTCAAGAAATTTGTCGGCCGTCGCCTGGCTGCTCAGATATAAACAAACTCTACCGTGAGATATTCTTGAGACGAAGCGAATATTACTGGGGCCAATCAGTCTACCAATGGCTATTGTATATTCTTTAATAGATAAACCTTCTATTGCATCTGTGACGATGGCTTGTTCCTTCTTTGGGAAGTTAACATTTTGAGCTACTTGAGCGTATGATTCTTTTGAGGAAGACATTGCAGTGTTAAGTACTGTGTTGTTTAACAAACGTTGAGAGTGGGCGTCTCCGATATCAGAGGCAATCATTTATAACAATGAATTCTGTTCACATGGCTGGCCTCGGATACGAGGGTAGAGAAAAAAAAAACACGAAATCACAGACACTTTTACGGCACTCGTACACGGTGTATAGTTAGCAGAGTATAGCACACGTAAACACGAGTGACAACATAACACGTCCTATCACTACGACGGTTCAGACCGTACTCCCCGTTAACGCAAGTTTGCAGCGCTTATTGCACCATTAAACTTTTGTTTGAAACATTTTTCTCTGTCTGTTGTACTTTGAGAGTTATACGCGAAAAAGTGGAAGTGCCAATTCGACTTTGAGATTAGTTTTCATCCTCTTAAAGGGCGATAGGGCACAAATAAAATACACCGTTGTTCTTGTCTTGAGTCACTCTATAAACCCACAAAGTTGCATTCCAATCGGTGAGTCCGGGTTCGCGGTGTTCCCTTGTAAGTCCACCCAAGATGCTGATGCCTACAAAGAATCGAACCTTTTGAGTAGGTATCATTTAGGTATCGATACCTTCTGATACCTACGGTACTCATACGTGCTTGAGATGCCATGACACTTTACCGCTAGTTATCGATACTGCTTGAGCGACATCATTCCCATTACTACCATAGAGGCTCGCGGACAGCTCGGCTCTGTGGCTGTATAAACCGACCTTTAATCCTTTTATCGATTTACGATGGATTAAATTTTACGGCGCGGTTTCAAAATGAGGGGAATTCGCGTCTCAGCACTTTAAAAATGGGTTTCATGAATTACTTCTACAGATTACTGGAGAAGGAACATTGCTACTGCTAGATTCGCAACTAGGATATTGCTTGGACGAATTACACCAGCTTGTATCGGAACACAAGGAAATTGAACATTTTTAAGACATCAAACAAAATCTAGTGCAGGCTTTGGATGTATTTTTCTTTAGAATCTAGAAATGTTGCGTTCGAGACCTTTCAGATGGCGTCATTTTGCATAAATGTGATGTTGATGCATAATCAATTTTATTTTCTATGCTAGACAAATATGTTCAAACAGCTGATTTATATACAAAATCTTATAAGCTCAACTCTGTGCGTCGCCACTTTCTCTTTTATAAGTGAAGGATGGTGGGGATCTATTTTAAAAAAATAAATTTTTTCGAAAATTCTTTACCACCATATTGTATACCATTGATAAAACCGTAACATATCATAGTAACATATCTTGGTATATCTTTTACAATTTTGCTGATGAACAAAATATGTGCCAACGATGGGCTCCAATGATTAACGGAAAAACGTGTCCTAAAGGCTCGTATAGACTGGGCGATAATCGCCGGCAACTTTGTCGCCAGCGACTCAAGCAGGTCGCCTGGCGACTCGCTGGGATGTATCGGCTTGTCTCCAGCGACTTTTACCGGATCGGCTGGTATCCACCGACTTGTGTCCGGCGACACGGCAACTTGTGTCTCCCACCTTATGACCA
Organism: Andrena minutula; assembly: GCA_929113495.1. NCBI lineage: Eukaryota > Metazoa > Arthropoda > Insecta > Hymenoptera > Andrenidae > Andrena > Andrena minutula. Next base: position 24,583,819 of record OV815996.1, read on the forward strand.
AGACCCTTCGGCGTCCATTCCAAACTCTATTTAATAGCCATGGATTCGTCAATAGCTATGGGTGTTGGCGCCGCGATCATTGTAATAGCATCGACCAAAAGAAAAAGAAAAAGGCGTTGGTGGAAAAAGGCGTTTTTGAGAAATGGAGAACATTACGGTGATGATTGAACGTCACAGTTTCTATTAAACGATGGAGGTAGTTTTATTAATTTTGTGCGAATGACAAAATCTGATTTTGAAGAGCTCCTGACTTTAGTGGCTCCAAAAATTACAAAGAAACACACAAATTGTCGTCTTGCAATTCCGCCCACCATACGATTAGCTGTCACCCTTAGATACTTGGCTACAGGTGATTCTTATGCCAGTTTAATGTATCTATTCAAAATATCGAAACAAGTAATATCATCCATTGTGCCGGAAGTATGTAAGGCGATCATCGAAGTTCTTCGACAATACTGTCGGGTAAGTAAAATACACAGAATTATTTATATATAAAATGTTTTTAATAAATGTCAATAATTAACTAAATGTTCCTTAAAATTACTTAACATTACACAACACAATCATACAATGCATTCACATAACACACTCATACAACATACATGTTCCTTAAAAGTACTTAATATTTACACAACAAAATCATACAATATATTCACATAACACACTCATACAACATACACAAAGCAGGGGAAGCAGAAGCACGATCCGAATGCCCGTTTACCCATAAGTACAACGAATGTATCCCAGACCCGCTATCCAGAAACTGAACCATTTCGTAAATATTTTACAAAATTAAAGAAAAGTGTACATAGGGTAAAAATGTGTCAGACAAAAGAGAAATGATTTCGGCAGGTAAGTATTTCCTATGCGGACGCGTAGAGGACATATGCAGGTCAATTTTGTTATTTTACATGGGATCATATGCTTATTAATACATTATTCGTTGTAGCTCGGCATTTTCTATAAAAAAGTATTAAACTATGTATATCGAAAAGCTCTGTACTATACATAGTGTAACACTTTTTTATAGAGAATTCCGAGCTGAAACGAATAATGTATTAAAACGCATAGGATTCCATGTAAAATAACAAAGTTGACCTTCATATCCCCTCTACGCGTCCGCATAGGAAATATTTACCCCACGAAACCATTTCACTTTTATCTGCCACATTTTATTCTATGTACACTTTTTTTAGCGTTGTTCTTCAAATCGAACATAATTTGTTAGTCTATATGGTTCAGTTTCCGGGCAATGTGTGGGGGTTACATTCGATGTGCTTGCGGGTAACGGGTATTCGGATGGTGTTTCGTTTATTAATTCAATTCCTCCCATTTCAAATTGAAATAACAAATTGTCAATTTTATTCACTCCGCATTCTCCTTCCGACTACTTCACCATATGTCGCAAAGTCGTCCCTCTTCTTCATCGTCTGCTCCACACTTTTCATGAACGAATAAGCGTCGTTCACTCTCGGATCGTTCCTTTTTCTTTTGTTCGAGACGTTCCAGCCGTTGATTTGCAGAATAGTTTCCTCCGGATAGTTTCATCCACAACAGCAGCCACTACTGTTGTGGATGCTCCGTCACTATCTGCACTACTCGGAGGCACCTCCGTATCGTCCTGAAATTTGAGATAGATAATGAAATATTTACTATGGATTAACCATTTGCGAAAAACACACCTATATTCACACACAGATATACATATGCTCCTCTACATACACGTGTATATATATTGTATCTTTAATTTTTTGCAGATACCAAGATCAGAAGAGGCATGGTTGGAGATAGCGGAAGACTACAAGAGGAAATGGAATTTCCCACATTGTATTGGTGCGATCGACGGGAAGCATATACAAATTGAAGCTCCACGAAATAGTGGGAGTATATATTTTAATTATAAGGGCACATTCAGCATTGTGCTTATGGCCATTGTAGATGCTGAATACTGCATTATCTCTGCTGATGTGGGCTCACAAGGCAGAATTTCCGATGGTGGGGTCTTCCATAACACACAATTTTATGCTAAATTAATAAAAGGCGAGCTCAATATTCCACAGCCGAGATCACTGTCAGGAGGAACAATTCCTAGCCCGTTTGTTCTAGTAGCGGACGATGCGTTTGTGTTAAGCCGCCATTTAATGAAACCATTCCCTGGTTCGCACGAAAGCGGTTCAATTGAAAGAATTTTTAACTATAGATTAAGCAGAGCTAGGCGAGTGGTGGAAAATGTGTTTGGTTTGCTAGCTACTGTATTCAGAGTTTTTCGTAAACCAATACAATTGGAACCCGCGAAAGTTGAGAGTGTAGTGCTGGCGTGCGTGCACCTTCACAATTTCTTGCGACGGAATAACGAAGCAAGGCAACTATACACACCGCCAGGCACATTTGACTCTGACAACACAAATAGGGATGACATTATGCCAGGTAGTTGGCGAGAGGGTACAGAAGGCACAGGCTTTCTGAACCTTCAGGATATAGCCAGGAGACCAGCTGGAGGCTTTAAGGAAATTAGAAACGAATTTGCCCGATATTTTATATCGCCAGAGGGTAGCGTACCGTGGCAAAATGAAGTTGCTTGAAATTGCTTAAATTTTTAATAAAATTCAAATAGAGAAAGCAAAGTAATTGCTGCTATGTTACATGGGCCCTTCCGGTTCATCACGTGATTGCTGTTCTCACGTCGCTTTACTTTGAATCGGCGATTCAGCGGTATCGCCCCGCGCGTGTCACTCCGGTCCACAGTGTGTCGAAACGTATAAATTGCTGGACATTCAAACTTCTTGTATGTGACCTATCATATCTTTATCAAAATTAGCATAAATATTACACACATAAACTATTTTATTCTTGTCATTTTTTGTTGATCTTGAACTAATAACCGGCCAAAAACTCAAAAACAGGTCTTGATAGGGGATATGAATACTTCGTAAAATAAACAGAAAACGCACATATGAGGATATTTTCCACAATCTCTTAATTTCATCCGATTTTCTGATTTTAAATATTAGATCACACATTGCAGACACAAGATAAAGTATTTAATGTTCCCCGGAGTACTTTTGTTATTCAATAAAGAAGTCAATGAAGACAATTTAGAAGAATTAATGGACATGCAGAACACACTAGAATGTGATGTAGACACGGACAGTGAAACCGGCAAGCCTTAAAAAGGATCTACATAAAATCAGTATTTATATGAAACGGAAATTACTACAGATATTGAAAAGTGTATTTTATTGTCTCAATTTATGCATAGTATTTTATATAAATATTACGTTTGATCATAATTTCGACTGCCCAAATCTATTTCTAAAACATATATTTCTTCTTAAGAAAATATGAAAGCGATGCGATGCTTCGCCGTTTATTTATTAAGGTTTAACTAACTTTAATAATAATAACCTAATTTTATGAATTATGCTTCGCTATATCATATTCATATTCATTTCCATAAAGACATCATAAAGACATAATCAATCGGGTACAAGAAAATGAATGTGTCACGTCCTGGGTGGCGGGACTTGGATCGTAACATATATGGGGTAGGGAGGTTGCGTGCGGACCTTGCTTCGTAAGAAGACCTGCTTCTTTATGAAGGCTATGGTTCAGAACTTGCGGATAGGTGTAGGAGAGCTCGAAGACTTTGCTTCGTATGAAGACCTGCTTCAATATGAAGGCTATGCTTCGCGACTTGTGGAGAGTTGTAGGAGAGCTCGAAGACTTTGCTTCGTATGAAGACCTGCTTCAATATGAAGGCTATGCTTCGCGACTTGTGGGAGAGCTCGAAGACTTTGCTTCGTGGGAAGACCAGCTTCACTATGAAGGCTATGCTTCGCAACTCGTGTCGACCAGGGAAGGCTGTATGGTGATCGTCCACCCGAGTGACGCACGTGAGAGTACTGGCTTTGATTTATGGCTCGATAATTGGCTTACTAACTGCATCGTATGAAAAGAGACGTAAATAATAGGGTTTTCATTATAGATTTGGGAATAGCCATACGGGACTCTATATGAAAGAACGTTAGTAAACACGGGCAAGAACTCCCGGCGCTTGCGGAGCCCGATCAGCTGTAGTCGTTGCGCGTAATGGTTCCAGGTATTCGAGGCGAAATAGTGAGAATTAACGGTTAAAGATAAAAGCGAAAGCGTTATTTATTGGAACACGTAACAGATAGCAATAAACACCTTATAAGTATGCGTTGGACATTCAGCATAGGCACATAACATTTATATAAAGGTAAATGATAGATAATTAGCGTTAGGCAAAAATAGCAAAAGTTAAACAATAAGAGATTATATGATAAAGATAGTGTTACGTCCTGAAGGGACTTTTGCGATACACCCCGAGCGGTTAGGGTGATTCGCAGGGTTCGCTGCTCTGTTAAAGTGCTAAAGCACACCTTGACTATACTTACCAAGGATCGGGAGGGTATTTAGGGGTCAAATAAGATCGTACAAGGTGGTTAAGGGGAAAAACAAGAATAAAAGTATATTGTTACAGAATTATCCTACCTAGAGACGCCGCTTCGTCTGGCTGTCGCTCGCTGTATCGCTCGGCGCACGTTCCGGCTCGGGTTGCGCTCGCTTTTGATGTCGCTGACCGTTCGTAGGTCGTGGTCGCTCGCTGTGCTCTCGGATAGCACTCGGTAGTCGGTCACCTGAAGACCGTCGAATTGCACTGTCTCTAATCGTCTCTTATTCTACGCGTTCCTACGCCGGACACGAATGACGCACAAGGGCTCTCCCGGCTAGGCCGTTCGCGTCATTCGTGTCCGGCGTAGGAACGCGTAGAATAAGAGACGATTAGAGACAGTGCAATTCGACGGTCTTCAGGTGACCGACTACCGAGTGCTATCCGAGAGTCCTGAAGGGACTTTCCTATAAATCACCCCGAGCGGCTGGAATGATCTATCGGGTTCTTGCTCTGTTAAAGTGCTAAAGCACACCTTGACTATACTTACCAAGGATCGGGAGGGTAATTAGGGGTCGAATAAGATCGTACAAGGTGGTTAAGGGGAAAAACAAGAATAAAAGTATATTGTTACAGAATTATCCTACCTAGAGACGCCGCTTCGACCGGCTGTCGCTCGCTGTTTCTCTTGTCACGCGTTCCGGCTCGGGTTGCGCTCGCTTTTAATGTCGCTGACCGTTCGTAGGTCGAGGTCGCTCGCTGTGCTCTCGGATAGCACTCGGAAGTCGGTCACCTGAAGACCGTCGAATTGCACTGTCTCTAATCGTCTCTTATTCTACGCGTTCCTACGCCGGACACGAATGACGCACAAGGGCTCTCCCGGCTAGGCCGTTCGCGGTATGTTGGATGGAGTTACCCTTGCACGGTTTATTGACGGCCGTTCGTATTCCGCGGACTAGACGCTGTGACGTGATCGCGGTTTCTTGACGGCTCTCTGGCTCGTCCTCACTTCCTAAGTCGAGTTCCCGAATAATAGTGTGTTGTCTCGCGGTTCTGGATCGCGGTTTAAACCTCGGACGATCCCTACGGACGGGGATAACTGCCCCGTCGGCAGCTGTCGCTTGCCTAACTATTTCCTGGATTCTTGCGAAAGACTCGGCACCCGGGCCGAACGCGGTCGTTGTCCCTAACGCTGTTGCTACGGGCTCAGCACAACGCGATTGCTACACGCGGGGCGATTCCGCTGAATCGCCTTTGCGAAAGAAAGCGACGCGAGGACAGCAAGCACGGAATGAACCGATAGGGGCATGTAACAGCTCCCCATTTAGACGCGAAACGGCCTCGCGAGTCCGTTTCGTCGCTTATACGTGCGTAGCTGTTCACGCGTACACCTTCCTAATGACTTACAACTACGGTTAGCGCTCCTACGGCTAAGGGGTCGCAAGGGGATATTCAATGAATGAAACGTAATTGAACATATGGTGATTATATATATTGTTACATTTTAGAACGTATTAATGCGAAAAGAAGTAGAGGGAAAAAAAAATAATTACTTTGTATTAAATATATAAGTAGATAAAAGCATATAAAAAGAAAAAGCAAAGAAATATATATATATATGGGCTGGGATTTAACTTCGGTTTAAGGGGCACGGATTCCTCTGGCGTTTCTCTGCTGCGAATCAAAGCAAAAAAAAACGGACACAATTAAAATCTTGTCGCGACACTTTAAAGTGTTTACAGGTTGTTGCGTATTTACCTAATGCGAGGGGTGTCGATTGTTTCTTCTGCCCCAGCGGGCACGATTTCGATCTCTCGCAGCTTGGGACGCTCCAGCGGCCGTGGTGCCCTGATTATCGGGAACGCCGGTATGTATCTGGGATCGATCTCCAAGATAGCCCTTATGCAGCCAGTACAATCCCCCGGCAGCCTCCATCTCAAGTGACGCTCCCGGCACTGCACGCATTTTGTCAGTGCGATGGCCTTCTTCTCCACCGCCAGCCAGTGCACCGGGCTCTTCCGGTATTCTGCGAAGTTGTCCGGCGGATTGACCCACGCACATGCTCCGCAGACGGTCCTAGTCTTATATATCCAGGCGTGGCCCTCTTCTCCCGTGACACTTCGATATGTGCGCACACAAAGTCTTCTCCAGAACGGCGCGTGCAATTCACGCGGAAGGATCGCCTCCGCCAACGATTCCCGCTTGTATTTGACGTCGTTGAATTTCTTTTCTGCCATTTCTTCTAGTTGGTTGTCGGTGATAAACGGATAAATTTTATGGCGACTGTCCCCCGCATGTCTTGATTGCTACCTTATATGCTAATATCCCTAACAATTAATTTTCGCAGCAGAGCGTCTCGTGAGGTGGGTACTAAGGCTAGTGCGCGGGGTTTTTTGCTGCTATCAGCGAGGTACTTCTTAGAATACTTCGAAGTATGGTTCGGGACTCGCGAAACTACTCCCTCGTTCTACGTGAGCTCTCTCTCTTGTCTTTGTGGGTGATATAACGGGTAAATCAGGAGGAAAAGATGTTATCGCTAAAGGACGGGGTCTGGAAATTATTTGAGGGGAAGGGCGATGTGGTATCATTTCTATATTAACCTTTGTCTCTTTCCTTAAGGGCTCTCGGTGATGATTGCGGCGTGCCCTCAAAAAACGGTATCCAATCCATACAATGAGGACAATTACGAACATGCTTCCTAGTCCTGGTAGTCCATAAGTAACATAAGTCGATAAATTTTCAGTCCGATGATGAGTTGCTATTTCCCTTGCTTGTCTTTCTATGTCCTCCAATGCGATCGAATTTGCTTTGGCATGGGCGTTTTGAAGGGTTCCCTGTGATTCCTTTTCTTGATAGTCAGTTAGAATTTTTACATGGTGTTCCGTGAGAGTTGGCAGTATTTCTGAAATATTTATGCCGATAGATGGCTTGTAAATGGATGTTAATGTCTCAGTGTCAACTCCGGATGCCCATATCTGGTCTGTCCCAATTTTAGCCTCGCAATCCCTTCGTAGTTGTAGAATTCCGGCCCCCTGGAGCACTTCATATCCGGCCGCGTGCTTGTTGCATCGTACCTGCAGTGCTAGGGTGCTCTTGACGGAATATAACCAGGTGTTGGGTGTAATCATTTTCTTGAGAAAGGTTCGGCTTCCGGGGAGAGCTTGGATGTTACAGCTAGACCACTTGATGTTTTGTGGTTTCAATAAGGCATCCGTTTCACAGCTTGTTGCCTTTTCCAAGTCTTGGAGTGGTAAACTGAGTTCGCACATGTACATTCGAGGGTGGCTTCTGCATCCTGTGATGTAATTTTCATTTGGCATGAAGTATTGAGAGTTAATTCTACTGATTGCTAAGTATTCCGTACTTGGTTTTATGAATATAGGAGTAGAGACATTGGTCGATATAATTTGAAACGAAGGGCACGGTTGAAGGTAATAGAGGTCAAAGGGAATTTGGTCAAGTAAAGGGATGTCAAGTGACAAGATGATTCGGCCCTGTGAATAAACTACGTTTAATTTGGTCACCCCTTGTAACTGTTCGGAATTTAATTCTTCCGTCGTCAGCGGGAATTCGTATGGAGTAGTTTCGCGAATTCTTTCGCAAGTCTGTGCTAGCTGGTTAGGTGAAAGAATGGCCGGATGTAAGATACCAAGTTTCGCGAATGTGAGCGCGTCCGTAATTACAATTAACGCGGTCACGTATTCGTCCACGTGCCTGGTCATTTGGAATGTCCATGATGACAAAGCTAATTCCAATTCGATCTTTGTTTCGCGCTCGTCCAATTGTCGGGTACCTGTCGCAATTTCCTTAATTCTATCGCCTATTGTTCGCACGGATCCCGTTACAGATTTGAGTGACTCGTGTATGTCTTGAAATTCCGATCTTATAACATGTGTCTGATTTCCTAATAATTCCGCGAGATGATTTTGATCTTTATAAAGTTTATCTATTTCCTTATTATAATAACGCGCGTCATCGTTGTCTAGTGTTCCGAATAGGGCTTTGCTCAGCGACCCGATGAATCCCAAAGGTACCGTTCGCTTGGTACGGCGAAGTTGTGGTTTCCCTAGTATATTTAGTAAGAGTTCTTCGTATCGTTGACCATCGAGGAGTTTTCGTTGGAGGGCCATGTTAAGGCCGTCGGCCGGGCAAGACGTCCAATTATACGTTGTACATAATGCTTTTATCCTGTTAATTTGGGGTTGAGTTTGCGGTCGCGAGGTCAATAGTTCAGCGACTTCAATACCGGTGACCAATCTCCATTGGGTGTGGAAAACTCGGAGAGGTCTAATTTTTTCGTAGTACAGGCCAGGGTTGGGACTCAACGGTGATATTCGGTAGTCCCCGTCTATGGTATTACCCATAGCGTTTGCCCAAATAAACGTGAATATGATCAGGCCACGTCCGTCCATAGTATGGGGACTTCGGAAAATGTCCTTCAAGAGTGAGGAATCTATTGTTTTACGTAAGGGTCTACTGCAAAAACGAAAAACAAGTGAGACATAGGAAGATTATGGAGGAATCCGATTTACGGAGTGTGGAGCCTTGGTTAGAGAGTCGGTTAGAGGAGCTCTCCCGCTGGTCCATTGTAACTTAAACCATTGAATACGTTGCATTGGCGTCAAGGTGGTTTGACTTTAGTATAAGCATGCTTTAATTTGTCAAAATGTTTAACGATTTGTTGGCCCTCATCCGAAATCAATACTGCATTATTTTGATCGGTGATTGCTTTTATTTTGAAGGGGCCTATGTAGTGCGGATCGAATTTATGTAGTCGAGGTTCTTTGAGTACGTAAACGAGGTCATCTACCGCGAATATAACTTGATTACTTTTTCGGTCATAAATATTTTTTGAACGTAATTTACTCGTGTCCAAATTTATCCGCGTGGTTTTTCGGATTTCATTTAAGCGCTCCACCAGATTTTGGACGTAAGTCGGATACGTAAGGAGTTCCTCATGGGACATAGGTGTGAACGGATCGCGAGCTAATTGCCCGAAAACCACTTCATATGGGGTGAATTTTGTGGCTTCATGTACTGAAGTGTTGTACGCATACATGGCGAACGGAATGAGTAAGTCCCAATCCTCATATTTTTCTAGATAATGTTTTAGGTATTCCGTTAGGACGATGTGACTTCTTTCTAAGGAACCGTTAGTTTGAGGTCGATATCCCGATGTTGTTACGTGTTGAACCTTAAAGACTTTGGCTATCCCCTGTATTGTGTTGTTAATGAAACTCGTACCACGATCCGTTAGTATGGCACGCGGTGCTCCAAAAATCGCAATAAAATAGCGTGAGAATGCGTCTGCGATGGTAACGGCTTTTATATCGGGTAAAGGTACAGCCATACAGAATTTTGATAACTGGCATTGTATTGTAAGTGCATGACGGTTTCCGCTAGGGGTAGGAGGAAGCGGTCCTACAGTATCTAGGGCTATTTTATCAAAAGGTTTTGCGGGTGTATCTGTGATTAACATTGGTTCCCGAGTTTTGATTCGCACGAGCTTTTGTTCTTGGCAGCTCTGACAACTACGTATGTAATTCTCTACATCCCGATGTAGGTGAGGCCAGTCGAACAGGTGACGTATACGTCGGTACGTTTTTGTTACGCCCTTATGCCCTCCTATCATGGTTTCATGGTAGTGACGAATGATATTCTCTCGTTCGTTTTCTGGCGGTAATTTCACTTCGCCAGAACAAATTGTAATTGAGACCGGCGTGTGTTCAAAAATAATCTTGCAGTGTTTGCGGAGCGCTTCGGCGTTGAATCGGTGCAGAGTTTCTCCATGCGCCGCTATTCTAAACGACCGGACACGTTCGTTTTCTACGACGCCCCGGAGAAACCTTAATGCAGTCACTAGCTCTTTGGCACCGATTTCATGATAGAAATTTTGTGCTCCAACAATACTAAAGATTTTTCCTATCTCGTTATGAGTGACTATTACACGATTTTGAAAGAATGCGTTGGATAATAGTTTAGTTTCGTCAAGGAGACCGGTGGCTATTAAAGTTTTACAAATTGGACTAGTTAATATCCTGTCGGATGATATAAAATGTGCATAGTTGTCCTGGGAGGATGTAAGTGTGGTTTTTACAATTTTTATAGCACATTTCGTTGGCTGATCTTTAAATGACGAGGCGTCTGGGGAGTAAATGGGTGTAAATGGTGAATCGTCTGTCCCGTTTCTCCTATATTCGGGCGATTCCTGTGCAACCGTTTGAGAATAGGGAGGATATTTAAATGGCCCCACGGCTGCACCATAACGTTCTGTTGAGTCAGGTGTTTCTATTATACTAAAATCTCGTCTAGGTGGCGGTTGATCGTTTCGTTCTTTTATAATCTCGTCCGTTGGACCGATCATCGTTGACTGCGGGAGGTCCAGGACTTCCTCGTAGAGAGGTACTCCCCATGATACTCGCTTCCTAGGGCTTGATTGTGGTTCCTTCTCCTGCGTGTTCGATGTTTCCCCCCTTTCACATGTGGGGTTTCCAGGGCTGATGATTTTCAACTCGGTTTCCGCACCCTCAGGGGTATTAAGGGTCCCGGAGGTGGGATCCAAGTCGTCTCCTTCTATATATTCCGATTCGTCCTCTGTATGCCTTGCATCCGGGCCTTCAGTTATCTGCTTGTTCTGGGGTGGATCCTCCTCCTCCGTGTCCAGGCTTTTCAAGAAAGTGATTTCTTCCTGTGTGAACGAACCTGTGACCGAGCCCTCACTCAGGATGGTTGGTTCCTCGTTGGTCAATTCCAGGTCCTCGTCCTCATCCAGGAATTCGGGCATTCCCGTTCGTTCTTCCTCTGCATCCAGAACGGTAGAATTGGCCCTGCTTTCTATATCGTTTGGGTCAATACTCGATAGAGTGGAATCATCTATAAGCGACGGTGGTTCTTCGTAATTCGGCCGCGGCTGGCCTTGTCGTCGCTCCGATACGCGCGTTCCTATTCCCTCATTTTCGTTATTAGAGGCGGTCTCATTCGGGATTGTCGGAAAAGCGTATGTGACCGGATTTCGTGATAGTGCGTCTGCGTTTGCATTTACTCTGCCGGGTTTGTAGATGATTTCATAATTGTAATCGGCAAGCGTAATTTTCCAACGGGCAAGTCGCGATACCGGATCTTTTACCGAAAATAACCATTGAAGTGGCCGGTGGTCAGTTACTAAGGAGAATTTCCGTCCGTAGATGTATGTTCGAAATTGTTTTACAGCGTAAATTATCGCGTAGCATTCTTTTTCGGTGGTCGAGTAATTTTCTTGGCAAGACGAGAGTACCTGTGAGGCGTACGCTATGGGCGGGTCTTCGCCTATTTTGCCCTGGCTTAGAATCGCGCCAACTGCTACGTCGGAAGCGTCGGTAGTAATTATAAACGGTTCGTCGAAATTTGGATAACGTAACACCGGTTCTTTGCAAAGCGCTTGGCGTAAGTCTTCGAAACTTTCCTGGTGGTTTTCGGACCAATAAAATGGAATCTTCGGGGTTGTTAAATTTGTAAGTGGTTTAGCGCGCTTTGCCATGTCTGGTATAAAGCGACGGTAATAATTGACTAGGCCTAAGAATTGCTTCAAATTTTTCCGAGTCTTTGGTACGGGGAATTCGGCAACGGCCTTAATCTTTTCGGGATTGGGTCGCACTCCGTCCGCTGCTATTATATGGCCTAAGTATATGACCTTGTCTTTTAAGAACTTGGCCTTCTCCGTCTGTAGAGTCAGGTTATGTTCGCGTAAGCGTTCGAAGAATCTCGCGAGTCGGTGTTCATGCTCTGCGAGTGTACGCGAGTAGATTACCACGTCGTCTAGATACACGTATAATTCTTTACCGATAAGCCCTCTCAACACGTTGTTCATTAGACGCTGGAAAGTTGCTGGAGCGTTCTTCAATCCGAAAGGCATGCGGAGGTATTCATAGTGTCCGTCTGGAGTAGTAAACGCGGTTTTTGCACGGTCCTCGGCTTTCATAGGAATTTGATGAAAACCGTTCGCCAGGTCAAAGACTGAAAAGTATTTGGCACCACCTAATCGATCAAGAATGTCAGTAATTCGTGGTAAGGGGAATCGGTCGTCGATAGTTTTCGCGTTGACGATTCTAAAGTCAGCCACCACTCTATATCGTTTGTTTCCTTCTTCATCCTCCTTTTTCGGGACTACATGCAGAGGTGAATTATGTGGTGACGACGAGGGGGTGATTATTCCTAATTCCTCTAAATTATGCATTTGTCTAGCAATTTCTTCGTCCAGCAATGGTGAGTGCGGATATTGTCGTACAAACACGGGCGTCGAATCGGTCATCGGGATGGTGTGTTCTGCTGACGTCGTTCCGCCAAGCGGATCTCCGGGTACGAAAAACCTGTCTGAGTACTTTGCAACCAAATCCTCAATAGGCCGGCGAGGTTCCGGATCTAATTCTTCTAATTTCAAAGTCTTTATTATATGTTGTAACCGTTCTTCTGGGGGTTTTTGATTCACACGATAATCTCCCAAATCTTGATCTTCGTTCGCGTCGAATTCTTCCTCGAAGGGGGTAGGGGCATCCATCTCCACATTATCAGGACAATTGCAATCTTCAGGGAGGCAAACGCTTACTACATGCTCATTCGTCTCTGATTCTATTGGTTTGTTTAAATGGGCCAAGAAATCCTCATGGCTCTGCTTACATGCTGCCAACGTGTCTTCTAGCTCTTTAGAGTTTGAGAAAATTACCGGGCTAATTGGATGTTTAGCAGTTACCATAGTGCGTTGGTGGTAGGAAACGATGGCTTCTTCTTGGAGCAGATACGGGCTCCCTACGAGGCCTGAAATACCTTTTGGTAAATTGGGCATACGCATGACGTAGAAGAGCGCCCAACTGCCATTAATTTTTACGACAGTCGTTCCCAGGGTCATGACCTTTCCGTTTAACCCATTAATTTCAATGGGAGTTGTGCTAAGGACCATGGCTTTTGAGCTTGCGGATCCGATTTCTAAGAGGTTCAATGCAGATCCTGTGTCTACGATGAATTCTCCCTCACCGTTCTCCAGTTGTTCTGCCTTGACTCGGATGCGGGGGGAATCTGCGCGTACGAGTCCCGTTGCTGGTTCTGATTTTGGGGCAATCTTGGGGTCTGCGAAGAGGACCCGCCCGCCTCGTTCTGGTTGCACGGGCGGGCACGCTGGGAGTTTAAATGACCGGTATTTTGGGCCGGTGCTTCCCCTTTTGTCGATTGGCGTAATTCTTGCGTTTCACGTCTTCCGGGGTCGCGTGACTGATATGCTTGTGACTCACGGGGGTCGTAGTTTTGAAATTCGGGAGGGGGCCCGCGAGGTTGGTATCGTCTATCGCCTTGATATCTTCCGCGTCCACCTCTACCGCGGGGAACATACGGTTGGCGTTCATAATCTAATGGGCGTTCACCTTGCCTCGTCAGCAAGGCCGCTGGACGGCTCTCTGTCATCGGATTGTGATAATACGGCTCCCGATAATAATCGTCTCGAAAGCGAGGGGCACTATAGCCAGAGTAAGCGGTATTATTGTCGCGATAGGAGTCATCTTCGTGTGGCTGTCTCCACTCGTTCCATCTACGCTGTGGGTCGTATGGAGACGGGGGACGAGCGTTTTGTGAGTATCTAAACGAGTCATCACGCGGCAAACCTGACAATTCTTGTTCTCTTCTTTGTATATGTAATGCTAAATCAAACGCGTCATCCAATGATTCGGGATTAGATAATGCTACTTTAGTCGAAATTCTTTGGGGCAAAGCCGTGATAAACGAGGTTCGCGCCAGACGGCCCACCTCCTTTATAGTCTTCTCTACATTTTCTCCGATCAATTCTTTCGCTCTTACGATTACTTGTCTGTATAAGCGGCCCACACGGTGGATAAAGTCTATCAATCGTTCCCGGGGATGCATGCTTATACGTTCAAGTTCTAGGCGGAGCTCCTCATAACCGCGACATGGGGAATAACGGACCTTTAGAAGGGAGAGCAGATCGGCCACGCTTTGACAACCTTTCCCCTCGACATAATATCTAATAGGATCTTTTAGTTTGTATATCAATTCAGTCAGAAATCTTTCCTCTTGACCGAATGGTACGCGCTTCGAAGCGCGCTGTATCGCGGCAGCGAAGTCTTCTAAAGTTACGAAATCAGGATCAAAACGGGGAATGCTGTCAAGCGCCCTATAAACTCTCTCTTCGTCTTCTCGGGAACGCCATACGTCTAATACAGACATTTCAAGGTCGTTCGTCCGGGAACCAAGGGATGGTCGGCCACTCGATACTGGCGGTAAAGGGGGAGGAACTACAGTAGGGGCATTTATGGAGGAAGCATTTTCAGAGGTTTGAGTGTTAGGAAAAGTATGTGAAGGGGGTGATCTCAAAATACCACCCGTCATTGTGACTTTGGAATTGTAAGGAACTTCGAGGAAGTGTAGTCAAGTTACGAGCAGATAAGATTGCGGCGGGTCACGTTATGTGGCGACAACACGATCACTTTCTCTAATAAGAAATAATAATAAAGGGAAAAATAATAATAAGGGATAAAAGAATCCCACTTCTGACACCAGTTTGTTACGTCCTGAAGGGACTTTCCTATAAATCACCCCGAGCGGCTGGAATGATCTATCGGGTTCTTGCTCTGTTAAAGTGCTAAAGCACACCTTGACTATACTTACCAAGGATCGGGAGGGTAATTAGGGGTCGAATAAGATCGTACAAGGTGGTTAAGGGGAAAAACAAGAATAAAAGTATATTGTTACAGAATTATCCTACCTAGAGACGCCGCTTCGACCGGCTGTCGCTCGCTGTTTCTCTTGTCACGCGTTCCGGCTCGGGTTGCGCTCGCTTTTAATGTCGCTGACCGTTCGTAGGTCGAGGTCGCTCGCTGTGCTCTCGGATAGCACTCGGAAGTCGGTCACCTGAAGACCGTCGAATTGCACTGTCTCTAATCGTCTCTTATTCTACGCGTTCCTACGCCGGACACGAATGACGCACAAGGGCTCTCCCGGCTAGGCCGTTCGCGGTATGTTGGATGGAGTTACCCTTGCACGGTTTATTGACGGCCGTTCGTATTCCGCGGACTAGACGCTGTGACGTGATCGCGGTTTCTTGACGGCTCTCTGGCTCGTCCTCACTTCCTAAGTCGAGTTCCCGAATAATAGTGTGTTGTCTCGCGGTTCTGGATCGCGGTTTAAACCTCGGACGATCCCTACGGACGGGGATAACTGCCCCGTCGGCAGCTGTCGCTTGCCTAACTATTTCCTGGATTCTTGCGAAAGACTCGGCACCCGGGCCGAACGCGGTCGTTGTCCCTAACGCTGTTGCTACGGGCTCAGCACAACGCGATTGCTACACGCGGGGCGATTCCGCTGAATCGCCTTTGCGAAAGAAAGCGACGCGAGGACAGCAAGCACGGAATGAACCGATAGGGGCATGTAACAATAGCAATATAACTATATGAGGCTAGAGCCTAAGCAAGAGAAACCGATATAAATGTAAATTAAACAATATATATATATAAAGCGATAAGCGTAAATCTAAGCAAAGGAGTTAATACAAAGAAATAACGTAGCAATTAAATGTTATAAACAAAAGCATAAACAGTAATATAAAATAAGAGAAATGGAAACGCTTACAGTGATGTAGACGCTGGTTGATGTACACTGAATTTAAATGTTAGAATACAACTTAAAGAAAACCACTTAAATCTGAGATGAAACAGAGTGATGATCGTGACTGACGATAGCAAGGAATAATGATTGACTGACTGAAGATACTAAAGAATAGTGATCCGTGGGCCACGCGGCACCGGTATTTATACAAACTGATGGAATGTGAGGTATGCGGGGAATTTGAGGTATGCGTGATGACTCATGCCCAAAGTATGCGTGGAATTTGCGGTATGCGTGATGAGTCATCCGTAAAGTATGTGTCGTAATAGCTCTGGGGTTTTTGTAAGAATCAAAGGTTGATCTATAATTAGGCTGTAAGACAATGGGATGTTGAAAAGGGGCACTCAATCCGTTGGGTGGACTTTTGTAGTTCTCATTGGTAGAGAGGGGGAGGGAAGAGGTTTTGATTTAGAAGGTTGGGGCGAGGGACTTGTTGTAATTCGTGATTGAGGGGGAATCATGCCTCTAAGGCGAAGAGGGGAAGGGGAATCAGCTGGAGATGGGGACCGCTAAGGTACATCGTCCAAGATCTGATGATTCGTAAAGGGTTAAGAGTTGTGGTTTATAGATAGTAGTAGGTTCTTGGGTAGGTCATATAAGGAGGAAGCTAGTTAGGGTTGGGCGAAAATTATAGGGACGTCACAAATGTCTATATAGATAGGGGAGACCGGGGCAAGTTGATACGTTTTTCAGTTTTCAATTTTTTTCATTTTTGTTTGAATTAATTACTTAATAACAAATACGCTAAAATATACTTTGGTCCTTCCTCTTTAAAATATTGTAAATGAAATGTTGAGAAAATACATACAAAATGAATGAGAAAATGTTATTTGGACGAAGGTAAAATGTATCAACTTACCCCATTGCGGGGCAAGTTGATACTGCTCTGGGGTATTTCGATACATCTGTAAAATATCCGTTTAATGAGTAAAAGATGGATGTCTGGAATATCCCACTTTAATATGAGGTGCTTGCTTCTTTTTATTAATGTATCTTAATGAAGCTATTTTATCTATTCCGTATATTCTGGCGCTTTGACTCCTTTTCTACACCAACACACGCTTTTTGAAAAATATTTTGTGGTATTTTTCCGCGATTCGTTTTTCTGACATAATTTCGTACCATCTTCCCAGAAATAAAAGGAAAAATCCAATTAAAAGTAGTCGGGAAAAATTGATACACTCCCCCTGAGTATCAACATGCCCCAGAGAAAACGTATCAACTTACCCCACAGGAAGTCATTATATACAAACATCTCCATAAACAAATGTAGAGCATATAAACAAAATAACAAAACGTAATTCCCTTACCTTCAAAGGACTCAATGGGATGCCCAATTAATTTGAGTAATAAAATTCTCTAGCCCGTCTCAAGACGGATTAGAAAATGAACACAACAATTTACTTTTTCTCTATAGAAACGAAAACAGTTACAAATGGATTGCTAAAGTCAAGGTACACAGACGTACGCTAGATCGTAGTAAAGAATTGATCAAGAAGCTTCACATATCTCACACACAAGGAGCTACATATATACAGTGTCGAGATAATTCGTCTGTATCAACCTGTCTCTGTATCAACTTGCCCCGGTCTC
This sequence comes from Andrena minutula, assembly GCA_929113495.1. NCBI lineage: Eukaryota > Metazoa > Arthropoda > Insecta > Hymenoptera > Andrenidae > Andrena > Andrena minutula. The sequence goes on from OV815996.1 coordinate 24,601,469, forward strand.
CCTTACATATTTACTCGTTTCGTCCTACATGCGTACACAATTTTATAAATTCTGCTCAAGATCGCAAGTTATCGCAGCTGGAGTTTGGATTTTCTAAAACTAGAATGTTTAGTGATTATATGGGTATAAAAAAATTTCTGGGCAATTTTGGACATTTTTTTAAATCAACAAAAAAACATTTTTCGACAGGTTGAAAAACATAAATAAAATCATTAAATTTGTTTTTTTTTGTTATGAACAACTTATTCACAGTCAATCCCAATGTGTTGTATGATTGTAAATTTTTTTTCTGTCCGCTACCTGAGAACAACGCGAGCGAACACGACCTACGATAGGTTCAGCGACCCATTAGCGTCAGCGGAGGCGGAGCGCCGTCTCCAGAGTATGTAATCATTTATTTACTTTGTATAAGAATATATATCACACTTCATTGTTATTCCTATAATTCCTGCGTACAATCTTATTCAAACCCCTCTTATCTTCCTATTCCCCGTTAAGTATAATCAAGGTCGGCTTTAGCCCTTTGATAAGAACAATAACCCGGTAAATCATTCTAACCGCTTGGAGTGATTTACGGAAAGCTCCCTTCAGGACGTAACAGTTATTTACAGTCACTCACAGCCATAATCGTACACTCTTTAAAATCGCATAACCTTCTTAGAATTGGTCCAAACTTGAAAAAGACTTGAGTTTTTTTTTAAAAGCTAGAAGGATTAGTTTGCCAACTGATATGTTTCATCGTTTAAAAAAAAAATTCAATGGATCGGAACAGCGAAGAAAATAGTAAAGGTCGTTTTTAAATTTTTTTTGTAAGCCCATAATGAAAATTCAAAAAACCCGTTTGTAGATTGAAGTAAGTTGTATACATGCTGAAAATTTAATCAAAATCGGTTAACGTTGCTCTGAGCTATAAATGGTTAAAGATCGCAGAATAAGGTCGAGAATCGCGGAAATTCCCGATATCAGTGAGCTGTTGTGACCCGAAATCAGTGGGCTGTGAGTGACTGTGCCTTTACTTCCACTTATTTCTTTTCGTGAGACGGCCGTTTCACACTCTTTGGAGTAACATTTCGGATTTTGTTGGAACTTGGATATGTTGTAGTGTTTGGTGATACATAAACGTGTGTGAAAGGAATTTTCAAAATTTTAAAAAATGTGAATCTTACGGCTCTTTGAACTAAATAGGGTTGACCTTTTTCATTAAATTAAAAGACACATTTAAAATAACACTTTAAAAAAAATTGGCCAAATGAAAATTAATTGATATGATTACATATTCCTTTAGTAATGTGTGCATGATATTATTTAATGCTGAATGACAATATTTTCTAACGTATATATCGCAGAAACTATTTATAGAGCAGGTCCAACCAAGTGTTGCTCTTGCCTTCGAAGAGCAACCGCGGGTGGTTGCGAACGATTGGGGGAAAAGTATAAAGAAATGATGCCCTACTCTTTAAAAAATGTTTTGGTTTAGTTCACCATTTTTTTTAGTTTTTAATTCAAAGTGAGTCTCCGATAGAGCTGTTCGAGTACTCGAATAATCGAGTTTCCGAACCGAGCCGAGTGCTCCATTAAAGCGAGCGGAAACAAGAGAGTGTAACAAAGAGAATTGTATATTTAAAGTAAGGTAAAAGACCCAATACGTGGACACGTCCCAGTAGCTGGACACTGGTGCAAAAGAACTATTTTCTTCAATTATTCAAATATTTAGTAAAATATATATATGAATATATTTTACTAAATATTTGAATAAATGAATAAAATTGTTCTTTTTTGGATAAAGTGGATATTAAATGTACTAATCAGTATTTTGCACCACTGTCCAGCTACTGGGACTTGTCCACGTATTGGGTCTTTTACCTTAGTAATGCTTACCTCCATGGTACTGCGACTGCCCACCGACGTATTGTTCTTTCCCAGAAATTGCAGTGCCTGGAACGGAAACCACTCCTTCTTCTTCGACGTCCCGGCTCCACTCCCGCTCTGCTCCTGTTTCTCGTTGAGGGCCCTCCCGAATTGGGTCCTTATATTTTTTATTTTTTCCCCATGGCCTCCGATTCCATGCCAAAATGCGCAGCCATTACTGCCAACGCATCGTCTTTAATCGTTTTGTTCTTATATGCCTCGCATGAAGCATCCCATAATGCAGGCATGCCATGCAGCATCTCTGCAAGGTCTAGTGTGTTTTGAGCAGACCACATTTCAACTGTTAACAAGTAATACACATGAATATATTAATTTAAATAATCACAATTAACATTGTAGTATTGTGTAAAAATAAGACAACACCAATTATGATAGTAATAATATTGTAAACTTACATTTCTGTGTGTTGAGCGCCGCACGATTTTCTCTAACGTCTGTGCTGATTGTATTGAATACCTATACACTGTAGCCACCAACTGCTTGCAGAAAAAATGACATTCCGCTCCACCGACATGGGATATTATATAGGTACTCAGGTATGTCTTTTCAAGGACGGGGGACTTTTCCATTTTAATTTCGCGTCGGCGTCGGCACCGAAGAAATTTTGAACACCTTCGTCGATCAAAAAAACAATGACGGCGTTACCAGGGGCCGCGGTTAATGGCACCACTATGTCACGATGTCGGTGATGGTCAAAAGATACACGATGGTTTGAAGTGGCTAGGTATATGGACCACCGACAACAAAGCCATAAACAGATTAACGAAGGGCAGGGTATTGTCCACAGCGGAAAACTGCGACATTATTTTAAATAGGCCCTGCCTGCGTCGACTTCCCTTCGAATTGGAGACGCTCGAATATGAAAAGAAAAGGACGCGCGACATATCGGTTGCAAACGAAGATGGACCACAGAAATGTCATTATGGATCACGGACGCATTCCACTACAACCATGGACCGTCCCGGCGTTCGGAGAGCTGCTAGCGACCGCTAGACAGCAGTGTGCCCGAGCTTCGATAATTTTGGGCTGGTCTCTTTCAAATTAACATTGCAAAGAACTATTCAGAATTTCCCGACCCAAGTTGCAAAATTTGGGGCCTTCTTCGTATAACTTTTGAACTATAAGAGGTATCGGAATGCAATTTGCGTCGAAAAATGAGGAAAAATTATTCCCTCTTAATGATGGATAATTTAACATATTTTACGTTTAATTAATTTTTCTTTTATCAATTTTTTAACCATAATTGTTTAAAAATCTTTTGCAAACTGTTTATTTGATAATGTATTTAACGCTGTTTTTAAAATTCGTGGTGTTGATAAACAATAGGCTAGTTGTTTCTGTATCATTACTTTCATAAATTGAGAAATTAAATTTTAATTCAATTATGTGTTAGTTCTGCAGACCTCAGAATCTATTGTTCTGGTTTTCTTTTTATGATTTTATCCTGAATGCGATGCATACCTAGATCAGACGTAAGGGGTAACACATGGGACGTGTCTTTGATTGTAGCGGTGTTTGAATTTTTTTCTAGAATTTTTGTGTTTGAATGTTGTAGCTACTCAATGCCACGCCTACACCGGCTTCCGTTAATGTCATTTTTTTGGAACGATGTGCCATTATTGTGGTTTTTACACGCAGGTAGCGAAAAATCTCTCCGTACAAGGGTATAGCGCTGCGGTCAACCCTATCGTAGCTAAAATTTTTGCAATTGAGACGAGTACCATTTTACAAGTTTGCGCGCGCGCGGGTTGCAGGATTAAACGACGACCCTGTACAACGGTGCGTACGGGTGGGAAGTCATCATTTATACCTACTCACCATCCGCGCGACACAGCAATAAACGGATTAACAAAAAGGCCGCTTTATATTCTATTTTCAAATTTTATTATATTTTGGGCCTTTATATTGTGTTCTGTATTTTGCCTTTATGTTCGGTCCTTAATTATCCCAAACGAAGCGGCCTCGGGGAGGTAACGGTCGAGAGCGAAGCGAAAACTCATTTATCGTTTATTGGTGGGCAATTCCGTATTTCCCAAGACAACTTCGACAACATCTGGTTGCCAGATTTTCAAAGGGCAATCAAGAACGTACCTTCGCAGTCTTTAAGAATTTATAGATTATTCGCTGTGAATAAAAATGCGACTTTTCATTAATACGCAGGTATCCACGGGTACAGTAAACAGCTGGATGGTTCCCAATGTATTGGAAATAAAAAAAATTGTTTATATTCAATTGCATGCTTGGGGGGGGGGGGGTGTAAAATTATTAGCGCATACGATATTTTTCATCGATTATTATTTTAAGAGATACCATGATCAAGTTCGGGTTTTTAACTGGAACTAATTTCTTTTTGGAGATCACTTGATAGTGAGTTTCCAGACATATTCAATAACCTATAATGTATACACCTAATTTTAACTGATTTCTGAGATGTTACGCTTGCACTGGAAGAAAACTGCTCGGGAGCATATTATATTAGGACTAATCTGCCCTGCATCCTTCGCAAACGGCCACTCTCTTGAAGAGGCCCTCTTCACAGCAATATCTCCTCTCCGAGGACCAACATCTTTCGCACGGAATAGATCAACGCGTGCTTCTGTTTTGGAATTGAAGCGCGAGTTTTTACTCGACAGATAAGGGATCCGTCTCGAATTTGCAGGGAAGACGGCGCAGGCGGGACCACGCGCAGTCAGCGGGCTACCATTTTTTCTTCTTGTGTCTGTTACGAGCCGGGGCTGCGGCAACGCGAGAGGCCGGCGAGAGGCCGGCGAGAGGGGTATTTCCCAAGGAATACGGATATGAATTTGTTAGTTAGGTGCGCGGACGAACCTGATGCGAAATCAGGGAGCCGCTAGGATTATTGACGGCGAGGACGAACCTGATCCGAAATCAGGGAGCCTCTAGGAATGGAGTTACACACGGACGAACCTGATGCGAAATCAGGGAGCCTCTAGGAATGGAGTTACACACGGACGAACCTGATGTGCAATCAGGGAGCCGTAGGAGGGTGAAACGTCGTAAACGAACCCGATGCGAAATCGGGGAGTCACTAGGATAAAGTTCACAGACGAACCTGGTGCAAAACCAGGGAGCTGTTAGGAGGTTGGATTATTCACAGACGAATCTGGTGCGAAACCAGGGAGCTGTTCGGAAGTTGATAGATTTACAGACGAACCTGATGCGAAATCAGGGAGCTGTAGGATACGGACGAACCTGATGCGACTTTTAAGTGGTTGGTTTAGTGGGATTTCTTCCAGATCGTCAAGGTCGTTTGAATTCTCGGTGTCGGTAGTGATGGGACTCCGAAGCGGTTCCCTGCGCTTCGAATCGGTCTTGAATATCAGGCGACTACTTCGAAGCGCTTCGAACGTGATTCGAAGCTTAAAAGTCTTGAAAAGTCTTGCTCGGCTTCGAAGTCTTGGTGAGCTTCGAAGTCTCGAATCTTTTGTTTCGAAAGCTCATTGTCAGTACGTTTGGGACCCATATTTACAGAATACCGCCTGGCACCCCGTGGCGAGGACAACACTCTTCAATGCCTTACCAAATTTCATGGCTTTCGACCCTCCAAGGGGTTTGAATACCATTAAAAAGTGATAAATGTCTAGGATTTTCGAATTTCTCGTCAGATCTGTGCGAAAACAACGCCAATCGATTCCTTATGTTTCGCCGATGAAACTAACACCAAGAACGACGTCATTCGGACCATAATGAAGTAAATTCCATGTAAAATCGAATTATATCATTTGAAGTTGCCTTCGTTAAAAATAGTCCGATTTACATGAAATTTGATATGATTTTCATTGGAAAAACATAAGGATTCCATCGATGTCACTTGCATATCCATACGATAAAGAATAAAGAATTTCTTTTCTTACGCTAAAATGAATATTTCACATTATCACTCTCGACAGCGCACAGTGGTTCCAAAGTGACTTTTTGCGGTCAAAATTCTGTATCTCCGTCAATTCTTAACCGATTTTTGATTTCTTCGGCTCATTTTGTAGGGGATTAAATTTGCTATAATATCAAATACCTGAATTGCAACCAAAACGTGTTTTTTTCTATCCTTTTTCTGACAAAGTTGAATGAAAACTATAGTAGAACAATCTTTGGGGCTAATTTGATAAGATTTTGCTGATCTAAGTAGTTTTTTTTACGTGAAATCTTCAATTGGTACTGGGCAATAACGAAAACATAAAATAGGCGATCTGTTGACACGTCAGAATGTTTGAAATACAATTTTACAAGGGCTGAAAATTTGGAATGTTTACTGAGTTTACTACACCAACAACCGTCTAAAATATCAATTTAATGTATGATTCTGGAACCTAATAGCGTTCAGAAATATCGAAGAACGTCAAAACCGCGATTTATTTTTTTACGCTTTTATTATTGTTTATTAGTAAATAAAACTTTATCGATTCTTCCCGATCCTCAGTTTGGGCATTTAAAATGTGAGTAAGAATGTAATAAACAAATTAAAAAAAGAATTAGCTGCCACCATGTGCCACTGCGGTGTCAATCCGATTTTGTTTAATTGGCAATAGCGCTCGAAGTGCCTTTCTGCGGACAAAATTCCGTATCTCCGTCAATTCTCAACCGATTTTTTATTTCTTTGGCTCATTTTGTAGGGGATTAAATTTGCTAAAATGTCACACAGTAGTTTTCCAAAATTTTCTTTAGGGATAGAAAAAAAAACAAATTCTGAACTCTTGGTTCCGAAACGAGTTTATTAACCAGTTTTTTTCATATAACATTAAAACGAGATAAAATAAAAGAAATATAAATTAAACAATTCAAATTTAAACAAGTTAGTCTTCTTCCACATATTCTACATCTTCAGAATTAGACAAAAGATATTTTGCGTTTTTTTCTAGTTCAACAGACGCAGTTGGCCATTGGGACCTCAAAACCGAAATTAAAGGATCTGATTTTATTAATAAATTATGCATTATATCCTCATTAGTCGAAAACCTCGAACTCTTTCTGGTATTAAATTGTTGGAATCTTTTAAAATCTTTGTTTCTAGATTCCTGGGCTTCTTCTGACATCTGACCAATCGGCAAAATAGTCGCGTTTAAAACGTCTTTTCCGTGAATTAAAATTTTATGTACTGACGATGGCATAAAATACCATCCATACTCCCTAATAAAAATTTTGGCCGTTTCGAGAGAAAAAGATTGAAACTTTGATGGGTCTACGCTGCTTCCACACGACAGAACTTGTAAAATTATAAAAAATTTGTAAATAAGTTCTTCATTCACCTCTGTGATTTCCGCTACTGTCTTCCAATTGCGGAAAAATCGTCGCGCTGTATTCCCATCATTGGAAGTACCCGAACCTTGTCTTGGAACATCCACAGTTATACCAATTTGTTGTTTGAGCATTAACTGAATTCTTTTTTTGGACTCCTCCATGATAATTTTTTCTTCCGATCGTCTTGCGCTCCACTTTTTAAATTTAAGTCGGTAACTTATGTGTAAAATGCATTCCATAAACCGAATCCAGGCATGTAGTGTGGATAAGCCGTATTCCACCGATCCTTCCTGGATAGATTTATTCCTGACTAAGCTCAAATTGTTCATTTCAGACGGTTTGGCCCCACAAATATAACAGGAGGCTGCGGAAGGAGTTCCAGTCATAGCTTGGTGAACTTTACCATCAAGCATTGTCAAGTGTAGGCTATGCTTTATTGTAAAGCGTTGTCTTTGAATTTTCACTTTTGTTGGGGACAATTTTTCTATGTCATTCTTTATAACGTTTATTTCTTCAGTTATTTTGGTACTTGTTTCCTTTGCAAATTCAAATTTAATAGGTCTACAAAGTTTTGTTGAAGACGGATGAGGGTTAATCCAACATGGAGCGTCATTCGTGGATAGTGAATGGATTAGTTGTAGTGGAACCAAGGACATCATAAACAGGCTCTCGTCGGAATCTTCAGGGTTATCAAAATTTTGTTTGTAATTGCTGTGCCCGGACGAACCGTCACAACCCCACTTAGAAATTAATACCAAGTCTTTTTTGGTGGGAAGATTCCCAGATTTGTATAATGATGAAAACAACCTCGAAACAGTATAGTCAAGTAAGCATTGTAAATTTATACTTGCTCCTCTATCTGAAATTGTTATTGAGGGATAACATTCTTTCTTCGCATCAAGAATGTTATTGTACGTAGGAAAAATACAAGAATCTTTTTTTATGGATTCAGAGCGAATTCTGTTGTACTGGAACTTAGTAAGCTTGGCATCAAAATATAAGGCCAAAGCTTCTTCTTTGGACAAACATTTAACAGGCTGACGTTCGTTTATCGAATCATCAGAATCTGTAAACAACATTAGATCATGGAGTTTATCAGCAATGTTCTTGTGACCTGAGGTTCGCAAACTGTATTCCAAAACAACTGACGATCAGAAAGAAATTACGCCTTCGTCGTCGATCCGATTTTGTTTTGTAGGCAACAACGCTAGTGGCTGCAGTCATTTGTTTGTTAACAGACATTGGGAGAATATTCGTCAACGATTCAGTGTCTTGGCAGTTGTGCGGCATAGAGTTACTTTTAGACAATAAAATGGTGCACATAAAAATTAAAAATATGAAGTTACCGAAACTTATGCTCTCAGGAAAAAATCGTGATGTAAGCTACTTAGCCAATTTCCTTTCGAAGACCTTTCTAGTCAAAATGGAACACAGGACAACATTGGCTAACAAAATAAGTAAGGACTTTTCATATACATTTAAAAAAAGATGGATCGGCTCTTCGCGAACAACAGAGCGTTTTTTAGCTAAAAATGATTTCTGGCTTAACGAATGCTATTTTGAATGGTCGGACCCCAATTTGCCAATACCTACTCCTTCAAACACTGTTGGACGGCCGGAAATAAACTTTGAAGCGAGTTCGGAACGATCAAAAAGAAGAAAAACTGAATTATTATGTGCGACACATTCACAAAAAGAACTCCAATTTGCGTTGGAACACACTTTGCGAACCTCAGGTCACAAGAACATTGCTGATAAACTCCATGCCCTAATGTTGTCTATAAATTCTGATGATTCGATAAACGAACGTCAGCCTGTTAAATGTTTGTCCAAAGAAGAAGCTTTGGCCTTATATTTTGATGCCAAGCTTACTAAGTTCCAGTACAACAGAATTCGCTCTGAATCCATAAAAAAAGATTCTTGTATTTTTCCTACGTACAAAAACATTCTTGATGCGAAGAAAGAATGTTATCCCTCAATAACAATTTCAGATAGAGGAGCAAGTATAAATTTACCATGCTTACTTGACTATACTGTTTCGAGGTTGTTTTCATCATTATACAAATCTGGGAATCTTCCCACCAAAAAAGACTTGGTATTAATTTCTAAGTGGGGTTGTGACGGTTCGTCCGGGCACAGCAATTACAAACAAAATTTTGATAACCCTGAAGATTCCGACGAGAGCCTGTTTATGATGTCCTTGGTTCCACTACAACTAATCCATTCACTATCCACGAATGAAGCTCCATGTTGGATTAACCCTCATCCGTCTTCAACAAAACTTTGTAGACCTATTAAATTTGAATTTGCAAAGGAAACAAGTACCAAAATAACTGAAGAAATAAACGTTATAAAGAATGACATAGAAAAATTGTCCCCAACAAAAGTGAAAATTCAAAGACAACGCTTTACAATAAAGCATAGCCTACACTTGACAATGCTTGATGGTAAAGTTCACCAAGCTATGACTGGAACTCCTTCCGCAGCCTCCTGTTATATTTGTGGGGCCAAACCGTCTGAAATGAACAATTTGAGCTTAGTCAGGAATAAATCTATCCAGGAAGGATCGGTGGAATACGGCTTATCCACACTACATGCCTGGATTCGGTTTATGGAATGCATTTTACACATAAGTTACCGACTTAAATTTAAAAAGTGGAGCGCAAGACGATCGGAAGAAAAAATTATCATGGAGGAGTCCAAAAAAAGAATTCAGTTAATGCTCAAACAACAAATTGGTATAACTGTGGATGTTCCAAGACAAGGTTCGGGTACTTCCAATGATGGGAATACAGCGCGACGATTTTTCCGCAATTGGAAGACAGTAGCGGAAATCACAGAGGTGAATGAAGAACTTATTTACAAATTTTTTATAATTTTACAAGTTCTGTCGTGTGGAAGCAGCGTAGACCCATCAAAGTTTCAATCTTTTTCTCTCGAAACGGCCAAAATTTTTATTAGGGAGTATGGGTGGTATTTTATGCCATCGTCAGTACATAAAATTTTAATTCACGGAAAAGACGTTTTAAACGCGACTATTTTGCCGATTGGTCAGATGTCAGAAGAAGCCCAGGAATCTAGAAACAAAGATTTTAAAAGATTCCAACAATTTAATACCAGAAAGAGTTCGAGGTTTTCGACTAATGAGGATATAATGCATAATTTATTAATAAAATCAGATCCTTTAATTTCGGTTTTGAGGTCCCAATGGCCAACTGCGTCTGTTGAACTAGAAAAAAACGCAAAATATCTTTTGTCTAATTCTGAAGATGTAGAATATGTGGAAGAAGACTAACTTGTTTAAATTTGAATTGTTTAATTTATATTTCTTTTATTTTATCTCGTTTTAATGTTATATGAAAAAAACTGGTTAATAAACTCGTTTCGGAACCAAGAGTTCAGAATTTGTTTTTTTTTCTATCCCTAAAGAAAATTTTGGAAAACTACTGTGTGACATTTTAGCAAATTTAATCCCCTACAAAATGAGCCAAAGAAATAAAAAATCGGTTGAGAATTGACGGAGATACGGAATTTTGTCCGCAGAAAGGCACTTCGAGCGCTATTGCCAATTAAACAAAATCGGATTGACACCGCAGTGGCACATGGTGGCAGCTAATTCTTTTTTTAATTTGTTTATTACATTCTTACTCACATTTTAAATGCCCAAACTGAGGATCGGGAAGAATCGATAAAGTTTTATTTACTAATAAACAATAATAAAAGCGTAAAAAAATAAATCGCGGTTTTGACGTTCTTCGATATTTCTGAACGCTATTAGGTTCCAGAATCATACATTAAATTGATATTTTAGACGGTTGTTGGTGTAGTAAACTCAGTAAACATTCCAAATTTTCAGCCCTTGTAAAATTGTATTTCAAACATTCTGACGTGTCAACAGATCGCCTATTTTATGTTTTCGTTATTGCCCAGTACCAATTGAAGATTTCACGTAAAAAAAACTACTTAGATCAGCAAAATCTTATCAAATTAGCCCCAAAGATTGTTCTACTATAGTTTTCATTCAACTTTGTCAGAAAAAAGGATAGAAAAAAACACGTTTTGGTTGCAATTCAGGTATTTGATATTATAGCAAATTTAATCCCCTACAAAATGAGCCGAAGAAATCAAAAATCGGTTAAGAATTGACGGAGATACAGAATTTTGACCGCAAAAAGTCACTTTGGAACCACTGTGCAGCGGGGCGCCGACCTGGAACCGCTGCGGACCACAGCCTGCGGTCGGCCGGAGGATTCATACCTGTTTCAGAAATAACATAATTCTTTATTCTTTATCGTATGGATATGGAAGTGACACCGATGGATTCCTTATGTTTTTCCGATGAAAATCATATCAAATTTCATGTAAATGGGAATATTTTTAACGAAGGCAGCTTCAAATGATATAATTCGATTTTTCATGGAATTTCCTTCATTATGGTCAGTATTACGTCGTTCTTGGTGTTAGTTTCATCGGCGAAACATAAGAAATCGATTGGCGTCGTTTTCGCAAAGATCTGATGAAAAACTCGGAAATCCTAGACATTTCTCACTTTTTAATGGTATTAAAACCCCTTGGAGGGGGTCGAAGGCCATACAATTTTCTGAGGCACTGATGAGTGTTGTTCTCGCAATGGGGTACCTACCAAGGTTCGAACCAAGAGTTTCGAGACTTCGAAGCCGAACAGACTTTGAATCCGTTCAGACTTCGAAGCCGACCAAGGCTTTTCAAGAGCTTCGAATCATTTTCGAAGCGCTCCGAAGTTTTTGTCATATATATAGATTCGAAGCGCTTCGACGCGCTTCAGATCCCATCACTAGGTGTCGGTAGTGACATATGGATAAGGGTCGAGCATGCGGTCAAAGACCCTAGGTTGAGTTGACCTGCTGTCAGGTGGTTGTCCCACACTTGCTTCGGTTGTAGCTCCTGCAGGTAGCTGGTTTATTGAGGGTTGTAAAGGTTCTTCCATGACTTCCGATGATACTTGCGGGGTACTGAGTAAATCTAGTTGGACGTTCCTTGCATTTTCTATTACAGTATTTTCGAGCGGCTCCTCAAACGATATCAAATTGTCAAAGACGGTCTGGTCCTTATCTACAGGGATGATTTGGGTGGAGTTTGCTGCGGGCGAAAAACTGTTTATAGATTCCTGGCGTTCATCTGGCATGGTTATCTCTTGAGATAGGCTGGGAAAAGATCGGTTCTTGTGTAGTATTGGAGAATGTTGAATTCATCTGAGCTGCTGCTTGTCTCTCGATACTTGGGTCGAATTTCCCTATCTCGTCGGAACTGTCGTATGCGATGTCCGATGGTTTCGACGTTGGCGTCTGTTTTCGGTATCTGGGCTTTGAAGTCGGGGTCCTGGAGCTTTCGTGGAATAAGAGGTAGGCAGGCAGACGGAGGATTGCGAGATAATGCGTCTGCGTTCTTATTCGTCTTTCCAGATTTATGGACAACCTGGTACTCGTATTCTAAAAGTCGGAGCTTCCACTTCATAAGTCTGGAAGTTGGATCCTTGACAGAATGTAACCAGACAAGTGGTCTGTGATCTGTAACGAGGGTGAATGGGGTTCCGTAGATGTAAGGCCTGAAGTATCTTACGGCGTAAACCATGGCCAAGCATTCCTTTTCTGTAGCCGAATAATTCTTCTCAGGTTTATTTAGGCTGCGAGAGGCGTAGACAATCAGCAGGTCGTTTCCTATCTCCCCTTGACTGAGTACGGCTCCAATAGCGTAATCTGTTGTTACAATGAAAGGTTTACTGAAATCTGGATATTGCAATATGGGTTGTTGACAAAGTTCGCTACGCAATTGCTTAAAACTCTGGTCTTGTTCTTCTGTCCATTTGAATTTGATGCCTTTTCCTAATAAGTTTATTAAAGGTTTAGCTTTTATAGTGAAATTAGGTACGAATCGTCGATAATATCCTACAAGTCCCAAGAATTGTTGAATATTCTTCTGCGTTGTGGGGATGGGAAAATCTTGAACAGCCTTTAATTTCCTAAAGTCAGGTCTTACTCCTTCCTTTGAAATAATGTGTCCAAGGTACGCAACTTCCTTTCGCAAGAATTGACATTTGTTGGTCTGGAGGGTTAATCCATGCTCTCGAAGGCGGTTCAACAACTTTTTGACTTTGATATTATGTTCCTGTAACGATGATGCGTAGATCACTATGTCATCCAAGTAGACAAAGAGGTCTGTTCCTTGAAGTCCTGTGAGTGCTTGGTCCATCAGGCGTTGAAAGGTGGGTGGTGCATTCTTTAGTCCGAAAGGCATTCGAGTGAATTCGTAATGCCCATTTGGAGTGGTGAATGCTGTTTTTGCTCTATCTTTCGAATCCATCTCTATTTGATGAAATCCACTAGCGAGGTCAAAGACTGAAAAATATTTAGCTCCTAATCGATCTAAAATCTCTGTGATTTGAGGTAATGGGTACTTATCAGAAATTGTTATATCGTTGAAGCCACGGAAATCTATTACCAGACGCGAACGCTTCACTTCGTTCTCATCTTCTTTCTTCGGTACGATCCATAAAGGCGAATTGTATGGAGATTTTGAAGGTGTAATTATACCATTTGATAATAACGCGCTGATTTGTTTTTGAATTTCCTTTTGATGTATGAGAGGATAACGATATTGTCTTGTGTTGATTGGAATATCGTTGGATGTATGGATCGAGTGTTTAAAGTCGCGGGCCTTTCCAAGTTTATCTCCAGGAAGATAAAAACGGTCGGAAAAATCTCTAACTAAATTGGTAACGAAATCTAGTTCCTCCTTGTTGAAATGTTTGGTGTTTAAGGCTTCTAAAATTTTTTGTATTCTATCTTCGTTTGTTTTGAATTTTAACGGGTGTTCTACAGATGGATGAAAATCTTCTGAAAAGTTCTGACGAACTGAAGATATCGAATGACTCCAATGTTTGGGGTTCTATCTCTACGTCTAGGGGTACATCGCTAGTGTTTGTTGCCATAACGTAGCATTTTCCCTTATTATTCCTTACAACTGCTTCCCCTATGTAGAGATGTTCGAGGGTCTTGATACGTGGTAAATATCCTTCCTTCATCCTGGGGTTTGCTATAGTTATAGCAATCTGTTGCGACGTCCTAGGTTCGATACGATGTTTGGTCGACGTCGGTAGTACTTTTGTTTGAGGTATGTCTTGATATTTTGAAAAACGTAGAGGCCGGGTTGGTTTGTTCTTCAACACCAAACTCTTATGATAATAGGAAATTTCGGCCTCCTCTTGTTTTAAAAATGGGCTTCCTATAAGTCCGTCTGCTTCTATTGCAAGCTCTTTTACTACATAGAAAAGTGCGGGAGCTTCGTGGATATGAAGAATTGTTGTTCCCAAAGTATGAATTGGATTAGTAGTAATTCCGGTTAATTCGATTTCTTCCCGAGAGTTTATCGCGGCTTTTGTCCCAGAGCGTTAATGACTACTAAATTAACGGATGCTCCACCATCGATTAGGAATTCTCCCGTTCCTGACTCCAGTTCTGGAACCTTGATGTTGATGCGTGGGGCAGGTGCTTCCTTGATGAAAGTTCCTCTTCGAAGCGGACTGTCCTTTGGCGAGCTTCTATGTTTCCGCTCATCGTGTCGCCTATACGTTGAGCGCGATCGAAGTTTAAAGACTTGTTTGATTTGACGGACGAATCTCGCGAGTCTCGTGGATATCTCGGATTACGCGGTTGTTTCCTACAGGATTTTCCGTCATGTCCGGCTGTGCCGCAATGCCAGCAATATAAACTCGGCTTGCGATCTTTATCGGGATTTTTTAAAATAGAATAATGTTTTTCTCCATCATCTGCGTACGATGAGTCGGGGCGATAAGAAGGCGATTTCGAGGGGCTCCGGTGACGCAAAGTCCAGGCCGTCGTGCATGTCCGTCCTCCTCGTTCCTCTTCAAAACCAGATGTTCTAAGAGACCGATCCCTATTTTGGTCGTATCTACTCGGAGAAAGTGGGTACGACACTTCACGGTCGTGGTGGCGAAAATCTTCGGTGTAATGATCTCGGCGAGACCACCTGGAGGGTGATTCATTACGGGGCGATTGTCGCCGATTCCTTAATTTTCTATCTATCTGTAGCACGGCGTCGTAAGCTTCTTCAAGTGTTTTAATGTCTTGAGCCTGAGCCGACACTTTCCAGGAAATTCGATCCGATAAACCATCGATGAAGTTTTCCTTAACGTCTTTTTCCATTTCTTTGACGAAATCTTGAGCGTGATCCAGATACCTTTCCCGAATAGCTCCGTGCGTACAATAAATGAGATGACTAGTCCTGTCGACGTACTGTCGCAGACTTTCTCCTTCGCGAATGCTTAGTTTCACGATTTCGACTTGAAAATATGACAAACTTCTTCTCGGCGCGAATCTCTTTTTCAAATGTTGGACTAATAACTTAACAGAGTAGAATTTATGCTCCAACGTGCACCTGCGTGCGGGACCGATCAGTTTCGTTAGATTTATTGCCAGATACTCAGCTTTCGTACCCTTAGGAATCAAAGTTAACCCGTCTTCCACGTTTTGTACGAAGCGCGACAAGGTTGGACTTTCACCGTCGAAGGTTGGAATTGACATTGTAATGTTCTGTATACATGTCCGTTGCGTCAAAAGCGACATTGAGTTTGTAATTGAAACTGTCAGGTTCATTATATCGTTAGAAGAGACGTTCGCTTGCGCGGTTACCATTTTTAAAATTACTAAGTGACTTGACTAGAGAAAACTAGTATATCGTCAATAATAAATTACGAGTAATTTAACGTATTTAAAAACCCAAATTTTACGGCGATTCTAACGCAGTAGCATCCCACCGCTGTCACCAGTTCTGTTACGAGCCGGGGCTGCGGCAACGCGAGAGGCCGGCGAGAGAGGTATTTCCCAAGGAATACGGATATGAATTTATTAGTTAGGTTACGCGGACGAACCTGATGCGAAATCGGGGAGCCGCTAGGATTATTGACGACGAGGACGAACCTGATGCGAAATCAGGGAGCCTCTAGGAATGGAGTCACACACGGACGAACCTGATGCGAAATCAGGGAGCCGTAGGAGGGTGAAACGTCGTGAACGAACCCGATGCGAAATCGGGGAGTCACTAGGATAAAGTTCACAGACGAACCTGGTGCAAAACCAGGGAACTGTTAGGAGGTTGGATTATTCACAGACGAACCTGGTGCGAAACCAGGGAGCTGTTCGGAAGTTGGTAGATTTACAGACGAACCTGATGCGAAATCAGGGAGCTGTAGGATACGGACGAACCTGATGCGAAATTAGGGAGCCGTAGGAGGGGTGAGGTTTCGTGGACGAACCTGATGCGAAATCAGGGAGCCACTGGGTTGGAGAAGATTCCTTGTTATGGATGAAAGGTTGCGAACGAACCTGATGAGAGATCAGGGAGTCGCGGGAAATGTTAGTAATGCCTCGTAACTCTTAATTAATATTTGATACAACTCGAGCGGTAAAGTTGTATCGGTGGGTGAGTGCTACTAATATTATAAGGATCGCTGGGTAAAAGATGGGTTTAACGAAATCGACTCGATTTACAAGTGAACACCATAAGTATATTCAATAATTAGTTATTGTACAAATGTAAGTGTCGCGATTAATAATTAAATAACGTGTGTATGTTACCACTAATTGCACGGTGTTGACGCACTGGCGATGCGGGGGCGTACGAGTGGATATTTCAAAGTTCCAAATAGAATATAAACCGAACTCGCGGATTCTATAAGATTAACTTTGATTCCGACGGAGACTTTAGCTTGATCTAACTGAATCTAACTAACTCTGTACGAGCATGGCACGACGTGACTTTACGCGTGACTCTATAGCTTTTAACCGACGAGGGTAGAAACCAAAAGGTTTATATAGTCCCAAAAATGAGTGGGGGTTCGTTAGGAATTTCCATATAAGGAGATTCTTCGTGGTCGTCGTCGTGTCACTCCCGTTCCCATGGTCGCGATCCAGACGGTCGAGATCATGACCCCCATTAGTGGTTTTTGATAAACGAAAGGATTTCAGGGCGTTTTCCCTTCGCAGACGCGAGCTCGAAAGACGGTTGAGAGCGACGTATGGGAACATTCCACATACGTAACATGTCTCTCTCTCTCTCTCTCTCTCTCTCTCTCTCTCTCTCTCTCTCTCTCTCTCTCTCTCTCTCTCTCTCTCTCTCTCTCTCTCTCTCTCTCTCTCTCTCTCTCTCTCTCTCTCTCTCTCTCTCTCTCTCTCTCTCTCTCTCTCTCTCTCTCTCTCTCTCTCTCTCTCTCTCTCTCTCTCTCTCTCTCTCTCTCTCTCTCTCTCTCTCTCTCTCTCTCTCTCTCCGCAACGCGTATTGATGTTGGATAATACTTTTTCACTGCTATACCTGGCACATTTAGATAAAAACTGAAGGGGCTGAGTTGTATACCACATCTGGTTCTCAAAAATTAATCAAGCTGATTGGCCAGAGGGTTTCGACAGGGTTTCCCTGTTTATTGACCGTATTGTCCCTTGAGTCAGCGGTTGACAACGCTACCTGCGCGTCCGAATTCAGTTATCTTTTACAGCTGGCAATTTAGTATTTTTGAAGCGAAATTTCTTCATTTCTTTACGACTAGGCAATAGCTTGTTCTCGAAGTGTTCGTTGGGAAACATTTGTCTACCAGATGTCGATAATGGGTGGTATATATGGTGACTTCGGTCGCGCAGGTAGCGTTGTGAACCGCTGACTCACTAAGTTCAGATTCCTTGTTAGCAGTCAGCAAAACCCCTGGAAGTAATTATCTAAATTATCGGAATGACATAAAAGTCCATACATCGAAGCGTATGGGCTGACGCGTTAATGAATTTTCACTTCTTTCACCTCCCATATCTCACAAACTAATTGTTACCTCAATTTAAAAATTTGTTGTGATTTATGTATCATCATAAGCTATCATTTGGCACAAAATTCAGTTCCAAACTAAAAAAGGCTAAAAAAAGCCTCATTTTTGGGTCACTCTTTATTCCATACATCGATGTATTACATTCGATGCTTCAGAAGAGGCTGATCAAACCAATGACCCAGGCTGCTGGTTGATCATGTCGTGATTTTTCTCGACTTTAGGGAAAAAATTACTCATTTGATCCTTCATGCCTATGGTCAATACAATGTTTGATATTGTAGCAACAATAATATGGAAAGAACAATTCAGAATCATATCTATTTATTATCATTACTATAACAGTATTTTATTTAAATGTGCCAGTGTTCCTTTTGTGTGCGTAGTAAAAGTAATTTCTTTTTCATTTTCATTTTCCAATTCATTTCTTTGCCGGAGGTTAAACGATTGAGCAAACTATTACTTTTACTATGCCTATAGGTGGAACCCTGGGACATTTAAATAAAATACTGTTATTGTAATGATAATAAATGGGTATGGTTCTAAATAGTTCTTTTCGGTTTTTTATTTTATTTCACTAGTTATGGCATGTTAATTAATTCAAAACGCAGAAGTATTCGATGTTAAAGAAAACATCGATGCGTAGTTGCGATGCATTACATCGAGAAAAAAGTTAGTGAGATTGTACAGATTAAGAACAATACAGGGCGTGTTGAAGAAAAAAAATTAGTAATTAACTGTGAAGTATTGAAGTACATCCTATAGTAAATTTTTAACGTATACATCTACTATATGATGTATATACACACACATGCATATATAAATATATTTAATATATATATATGTATATACATCATACAGTAGATGTAGGGGGAGAAAGGCGGGGGGGGGGGGGAGAGGGAGGTCAGGAGGGAAGGAAGTCGAAGGACAAGACGATTAATGGAGAGGGGAGGAAAATTTTAGAAATAATAGAGGAGACGGGGTGGGAGATTTTTAATGGGAACACGGAGGGGGATGAGGAAGGGGAGTTCACCTATACAGGAGGGGGAGGAAGAGAGACGGTGATAGATTATGTGTTGGGGGATGGGAGAACGAGGGAGTGGGTAAGTAAGATGGAGGTAGGAGACCATGTAGATTCGGACTACCAGCCACTGATAGTGGAAGTAAGGGGGAAGGTAGGGAGGAAGAAGGAAAAGGGAAGCAGAGGGGGGAAGAAGAGGAGGGACTGGACGGAAGTAGGAAGGGGGAAATTTAGGGAGGGCATAGAAGGGCTAGAAGTGGGGGGAGGAGACGTGGAGAAGGAAATGAGGGAAGGTGTAGAGAAGATAAAAAAGGCGATGGAGAGACAGGGTGAAGAGGAAGAGGACGGGCGGAGGAGGGAGAGTGGCTGGTGGGATGGGGAGTGCGAGGAGAAGCAAGGAGAGGTGAGAAGAAGTATGAGGAGATGGAGGAGAGCAGGGGGGCAGGCGGGAATACGACGTGAGTAAGAGAGAGTACAAGGAGTTGTGTAGGAGGAAGAAAGAGGAGGAAAGTGAGAGATGGGAGCGAGAGGCGGAGAAGGCGAAAACAGAGGGGGAGGTCTGGAGAATAGTGAATAGGGAAAGGAGGAAAAGAGTGAAGGGGAACGAAGGAATAGCGATGGAAAGGTGGAAGGAGTATTTTATGGGGGTGCTAGGAGGAGAGGAAGGGAGGGTGGTAAGGGGAACAGAAGGAGGTAGGGGGGCAGGAGGAGGGGGAGATTAGCAGAGAAGAGGTGAGGAGGGTGATAGGAAAGCTGAAGGACGGAAAGGCGATGGGGATAGACGGGCTGCCCAATGAGGTGTGGAGGTACGGGGGGGAAGAAATGGGAGGATGGGTCAGGGGGATTTGTAACAAGGTGTGGAGGGGAGAAGGTTGGCCGGAGCAGTGGAAAGAGGGCATAATAGTGCCAATAGTGAAAAAGGGGCAGGGGGTAAGGGTAGAACAGTACAGAGGGGTAACTTTAATGCCATCTCTGTACAAAGTGTATGCGGGAATCTTGGGGGAGAGGCTAAGGAGCGAAATGGAGGAGAAGGGAGTACTGCCACCGAATCAAACGGGGTTCAGTAAGGGGATGGGGGTGATGGACAACATTTATGTGCTGAATTACGTGGTGAATAGGCAATTGGCGAAGAAGGGGGGGGGGGGGAATGGTGGCCATGTTTGTGGACCTTAAAGCGGCATTAGATTCGGTAGACAGGAAGGTGTTAGGGGAGGCGTTGCAGGAAAGGGGAATTAGGAAAGGGCTGAGGGAAAGGATAGAAGAGATGTACAAGGAAACGAAGAGCAGAGCAAGGGTGGAGAAAGAGCTAGGAGAGGCTTTCTGGACAGTGAAGGGGGTAAGGCAAGGCTGCCCTCTGAGCCCGATGTTGTTCAACATAGTGATAGCGGATTTGGAGGAGGTGTTTAGGAGAAGAGGGTGGGGAGGAGTGAAGGTAGGAGGGGAAAAGGTGTACACGCTGGCCTATGCGGACGACATGGTGTTGATGGCGGAGGAAGAAGAGGGGATGAGGGTGATGATGGCGGGGTTAGAAGGGTATCTGGAGAGGAAAAAGCTGGAGCTGAACGTGGAAAAGACGAAGGTGATGAGGTTCAGGAAAGGGGGAGGGAGGATGAAGAGGGCATGGTGGTATTGGAAAGGGATGAGGGTAGAGGAGGTGAAGGAGATGAACTACCTGGGGTATGTGCTGCAAAGAAACGGTGGGCAGGAAGCGCAGGTGAGAGACAGGGTAAGGAAGGCGGCGGCAGTTATGAGGCAGGTATGGGGGATAGGTAAGAGGAGGTTTAAGGACAATTGGGCCAGGAGGATGAGGCTAGTGCACCTGCTGGTATGGCCAGTAATGGGGTTCGAAGGGGAGATTTGGGGGTGGAAAGAGAGAGAAAGGATTGAAAAAGGGCAGGAAAGGAGCATAAGGTGGACAATGGGGGTGGACTGGTGGACGCCGGGATACATGGTGAGGGAGGAGGTGCAGAGGGATAAGTGGAGGACGAGGGCAGGAAAAAGGGCGTGGAGGTTCGAGGGGAAGCTGAGGGAAGGGCGGGCGGGAGAGTTAGCAATGAGGTGTTGGGAGGAAATGGAGGCGAGGGAACGGACTGATAGAGAGAAGTCAGGATGGGAGAAGGAAAGGAGAGGGTTCATGTGCAGGTGGGGAGTGAGTAGAGACACGGAGTGGGGGGAGATAGAGGAAAAGGACAGGGATCAGCAGAGGGACGAGAGGTGGGAAAGGATTAGGGAGTCAAGGGTGAACAGGTGGTATGGGATGGTAAAGGGGGAGGGAATTCCGGAATACCTACAAAAAGGTTGGGGGGAGAGCAGATGGAAAAGGGTGATTAGGTTTAGGCTGGGGAATGAAGTACGGGAAGGGTCGCACTGGGAAACAGAAGGGAGGAGGGAATGTAGAGTGTGTAGGAGTGAAGAAGAGACATGGAAGCATGTTTGGGAGAGGTGTTGGAGAACGGGAGAGGAGGGTGGGGGTTGGCAGGAGAATGTGGGAAGGATTTTGGGGGTTGAGGGGGAGGGGGAGGGGTGGATGAGAAAGGTGGAGAGAAGGAGAGAAGTGAGGTGAGTGGGAATGAAAGGAGAGAAAAAGGAAAGAGAGTAAGAGGAATGCAAAGGAGAAGCGAAGAGGGGGTGAAAGGGGAAACGGAAGCCCAAGAAGTAGAAGTAGAAGGTGGAGGGTAGGGGTAATAACGGGGGAGGGCAGGAACGGGGGGAAATAGACAAGGAGCGGAAAGGCGGCGGCGGAGGGGATATTGCGATCTCTCTCTCTCTCTCTCTTATGCAATTAGGTTGACATGTAAATATTGTAAATAGCGAGTAATTTTAAGAGTAGAGATAAGAAATAGGATATGGCTAAGTGTAAGATAGAATATAAGGTTAGAATTAAGCGGAGAAGGATAGTTAGGATAAGGGACTTTTGTACGAAATATTGTAACCCCGAGGGGGACAATAAACTATACATACATACATACATACAGTAGATGTATATGTTAAAAATTAGCATATAAAATAAACATATACATATATATGTGTGGTGTGTTGCCACAGAGTCGACGATGTTTCCCATGCCGAACGGGAAACAGAATACAGGCACTAGACACTCGGGCGATGTTGCTCACCGACCACTTGAATACAGTTTTTCGGGAACATGTGGCCAACAGTCATTTCAAGAAGGTCGTTTGAGGCAAGGGTCGAGTTGCTGTATCCCACAGCGATTGTTGCAAGTCGCCGGCAACTTGTATCTGGCGACTTTCCCAGGTATATTCGTATCTCTTAACCTTTAAAGGACGAGTCGCCAGACACAAGTTGCCGGACACAAGTCGCCGGATAAAAGTCACCAGAGACAAGTCGCTGGAGACAAGTCGGTTATCCCACCGACTCGCCAGCGACTCCGGCGACAAAGTTGCCGGCGATTATCGCCCAGTCTATACGAGCCTTAAGGGTCATGAAGTTTTACATGTAAAATCACACAAGTATGGTTTCGCCGTTATTGGAAGTCCTCGAACAAAGTTGTTCAGTTATCTAAAGGGCTCCATACACGTTGTGATCTGTATCAATACCCGCATGTTGCATATATCAGTATCGCGATGCAAATCTCAACGTGTATTTGACTGTCTCAGCATCGATGCATCGGTATCAGCTGGCATCGTCGCTGTATCAATGAACTGAAACTTCGATACCTCGAGCGTGCAGCTGATACGAATATCTACAATTGCTATTTTCTTTACTAATATCTTTATATACGTTTCATTTCGATTGTTATTGATTGCATGAGATTAAAAATTGTGGCATTATCTTTTATTAAATATTGCGTGTGTCAAAGAATAGAAGCCTGAGAACTAAACTGAAGTCTCATGATTCCGTCTCAACGTGTATGTGTTGTTTGACACTTGACACAATCTGAGACACATGTATCGCGATCTGTATCAAATAAGGCTGAGACTATTTGTCAAATTTTTCAGTATTCGAATACTCCAGTTGCTCAATTATTTGGCGAATATAATTCGAATATTCAAGTATTCGAATATTAAGTGTTCGAAAACTGATGTATTCGTGTATTCGAATAGTATGGTGTGAAATATAAATCAAGTTCTTTAGGTTAATTTATTACAAGGTTTTATTTTGTTTCAGTTGTGAATTCGTTGGTTTGTCTGGGTGAAATCTTGTGAGCTAATAACTTGATTTATAATTCACACCATACTATTCGAATACATTCAATACTATTGTACTCGAATACTGAAATATTCAAGTAGTATTCGAATATTTAAGTATTAATAATCCACAAAATTACCTGTTTTAAAAAAGGTACAAAAAAGAGCGCCAAGTATATAATCTCATAAAAAAGAATCGCATTTAAAAACATTGTCGTAAATTAATATAAATTTATTAATGTGCTATATTCAACTTTACAAAAGTAATGATATACAACAATTGCGCCCGGTAATAGATTATGTGATAGGGAATGAGGACACAAGGGAGAGGGTGGAAAGGCTGGAAGTAGGGGAGAGAGTGGACTCGGATCACCACCCGGTGGTGGTGTGGGTGAAAGGAGCAGGGAGGGAGGAGGGAGGTAGTAGGAAAAAGGGTAAGGGGAGGAAGGGGGAGAGAAAAAATTGGACAGAAGAAGGTAGAAGGGAGTTTATGAAGGTGTTTGGGAAAAGGGAGGTGGGGGAGAGGGGAGTTGATGAGGATTGGAGAGAGCTAAGGGGAAGGATAAAGGAGGCAGTAGATAAGATGGGGAAGGGGGAAAAGAAAGGGGGATGGTGGGATATGGAATGCAAAGAGGAAAAGAGTAAGGTGAGGAGAGACCTGAGGAAGTGGAGAAGGGAAGGAGGGGATGGGGGAGTGTACAGGTTGAGGAAGAGGGAGTATGGGAAGATGTGCGAGGAGAAAAAGGAAAGGGAAAGGGAGAGGTGGGAAAAGGAAGTGGAGGGGGTAAGAACGGTGGGTCAGGTATGGAAAGTAGTGAACAGAGGACGGAAGACGAGAAGGAGGATAAAGGAGGGGATAGAAATAAGGGAGTGGGATGAGTATTTTAGGGGGTTGTTAGGAGGGGTGGAGTGGAGGGTAAGGAGGGGAGGAGAGAGAAGGAGGGAAGAGGACGGGGAGGGTGAGATAGGAAGAGAAGAAATAAAAAGAGTGGTGAGGAACTTGAAAGATGGAAAGGCCGGGGGGGGGGGGAAGAGATGCAGAATGAGGTGTGGAAATATGGGGGTGGCGAAGTGGAGGAGTGGTTGTGGAAAATATGTAATAGGGTGTGGAGGGGGGAGGGGTGGCCGGAAGGGTGGAGGGAAGGAGTTGTGGTTCCGGTACTAAAGAAAGGGGCAGGGGAGAAACCGGAAGACTATAGGGGAATAACGCTAACGCAGACTGCATCTAAGGTATATGCATCTGTGTTGGCGGAAAGGCTAAGAATGGAGGTAGAGGGGAAGGGAATGCTGCCACCGAGTCAAACGGGGTTTAGGAGGGGGGTGGGATGCGTAGATAACATCTCTGTTCTGAATTATCTGTTGAACAGGCAAGTGGTGAGGAAGGGGAAGAAGATGGTGGTTCGGTTTGTGGATTTGAAGGCTGCGTTTGACTCGGTGGACAGGGGGGTACTGATGAAAGCGTTGAGGGAGAGGGGAGTAAGGGAAGGGATAGTGGAGAGGTGCGGGGAGGTGCTACAGGAGACGATATGTAGGGTGAGGGTGGGGGACGAAGAGGGGGAGAGGTTTTGGACCGCAAGGGGGGTCAGGCAGGGGTGCCCATTAAGCCCCAGCCTGTTTACCTTGTTATTGGCGGACATGGACGAAGAACTGGAAAGAGGAGGATGGGGTGGGGTAAAGGTGGGGAATAGGAAGGTCTACACGCTAGCATATGCGGATGACATAGCTATGCTAGCGGAAGATGAAGAGGGGATGAGGGGAATGATAACAAAGTTGGAAAGGTACATGGACAAGAAGGGTTTACAAGTGAATATCGAGAAAACGAAAGTAATGAGGTGTAGGAGGGGGGGGGGGGGAGGTGGAAGAAAGTGTCATGGAGGTGGAAGGGGAAGGAGTTGGAAGAGGTGAGGAGTTATAGGTATTTGGGGTATACGGTGATGGGAAATGGAGGTCAGGAACAACATGTGGAGGAGAGGGTGAGGAAGGGGGCAGCGGTAATGGGGAAGGTGTGGGGATTGGGAAAAAGACTATTTGGAAAGGATTGGGGCAGAAGGATCTGGCTATTTGATAAATTGGTGTGGGCGGTGGTGGGATATGGGGTGGAGGTGTGGGGGTGGAAGGAGAGGGGAAAAGTAGAGGCGCTGCAGGAAAGATTCTTGAAGTGGGTGTTGGGGGTGGGTAGGGACACGCCAGGTTACATGGTAAGGGAGGAGTTACAAAGGGGGAAGTTGAGGGGTAGGGCAGGGATGAGGGCGTGGGGGTTTGAAAGGAAATTGGAAGAGGGAGAAGGAGGGGAGTTAGCGAGGTTGTGTTGGGAGGAGATGAAGGGGAGATTCAAGAGGGGAAAGGTGTTGGAGGGGTGGGAAAAGGAAAGGGAACAGTTCTTCAGGGAAAGGGGGTGGACAGTTGAGGAGGTAGAAAGGGGAAGGGAAAGGGGGGAGGTAAGAGGTGAGGAGATAGTGGACAGGGAAAGGAAGATGCAGGAGGAGGAGAGGTGGATGAAGATAGGGGAGTCGAAGTACAATAAGTGGTATGGGAGGGTAAAGGGCCCGGGGATACCAGGATATTTAAAGAAGGGATGGGGGGAGAGTAGATGGCAGAGGGTGGCCAAGTTTAGGTTGGGAAATGGAATGAGAAGGGGAAGGTATTGGGAGGAGGGGGAGAAAAAGAGGTGCAGGGTATGTGGCTGGGGTGAGGAGTCTTGGGAGCATGTGTGGGAGGTATGTATGGGGTGGGGAATAGAAAGGGGATGGCAAGAGATGGTGGACGAGGTTTTGGGGGAGGAGGGGCAGGGAGAGGAGTGGTTAAGAAGTTTAGAGGAAAGAAGGGAGGAATGTGGAGGAAAAGAGGGGTGAGTGGTGAGGTGAATGAAGAGATGGGAGTGAAAGGGCGGCGAGTGGAAGCGGAGGTCCAGGAGGGGGAGAGGAGACGGGAGACGGGACAAGCGAGCGAGCGAGAGAGCGAGCGAGCGAAAGTAGAAATAAGAATAGGTTAAGAATAGGTTAAGGTGGGAAGAAGGAGGAGAAGATTTAGGATAAGGTAGAGTTAAGGACTATATATGTATATATGTATGGGAAGATTATAACCCCTAGGGGAATAATAAAGTTTATACAACAATTGCGCCAATTATCACACTGGCTATTTACACAAAGAACAAAATGTATTCAATAATATTAAGCAGATATATTTTTATACAAATAAATATTTTAATCCGAATAAATATTTGATTCAAAATACTTGGCGCTGTGCCCCGAATTGGTGTTGCTAAACTCAATAAATATGTATAAATTGCATTAATCCTTTTCTTTCTTTCTTGTACGTGCGTGCGTGCGTGCGTGCGTGCGTGCATGCGTGTGTGTGTGTGTGTGCGTGCGTGCGTGCGTGTGCATATGCTACGTATGGTATTACAATTAAATATATGTAGAATAAATCTGACTGCGTTTCTAATATGTGTATGTATATGTATTTTATATTGTAATGGAGTTGTTGTAAATTATTAATTAATACTAAGGCAATTATCATTGTTTCGGTTGCGCAGCGCCAAGTATTTTGAATCAAATATTTATTCGTATTAAAATATTTATTTGTATAAAAATATATCTGCTTAAGGGAAGAGGTCACTGAAACTTTGAAATCCGAAAATATTTGAAACATGCGAAATTCCTTTTAAGGGAAGGAAGTAGGTTCGAAATAAAGTCCTTGCTGCCAGGGTAGACTCAGTTTTAATTATTACTTTTCATACAATTTACAATACATTGCAAAAATCAAGCATAACTTCAAAAATCTTCTTGCGCAAAGTGTGTGATGCCACAGCCTCCAGGTTTTGCAGCGAAGAAGGGTCCATGGTAGAGTAAAAAGTTGTGTATCGAGAAGTTCCTACGTCTCATACTTTTTGAGCTAAAAATTATTGAATTTATTAAATGTAAAAACTGCAATATTTGATTAAAATTTTGAGGAAAAACAAGCATACCGCAAAGAGTTTTGCAGATTTCTTCATGCCGATACACAATTTTCTTGGTCTCATGTTGCTCTTCAAGTATGCCAAGCTGCAAGAGAATCAGACCAACAGTTTTGCGCAAGGAACATTAAATATATTAAAAAAGTAAGTTCTGAGATAAATGCATTTGAAATCTAAAGAGTAAATTCCAGACCATTTTTCATTTGTGTATACTTTAAAATCCACCTGGTTGATACACATCCTCATCAATCTTGCGTCTCTTCCTCTCAGCAGCAATTTTCCTTGCGTTGTGTTTCCTCTTAAAGCGCTTTCTTGTAGTGGCCTCCTGTTGTGCACTGCAGGTTTCTCTTCTGGTGTCTCTGCCTTTAGCTATGCTTTTAGCTGTTTCAGTTATAATTTCCCCAGCTGTTTGTTTCCTCACTGTCAATGAGCTTACGCAACCCATATTAAATTCTGAGACAGCACGTGCCACAGCTACTTCAAGTCTTGCTTTCGACACAAATATTGTCTTCGGGCAGAATCTCCATACTTTTGCATGGAGAGATTCATTAGCATTTTGAGTGCCTCCCTTACAGCACCGTGCCATCAAATTTTCATTTGACAGTCTTTCATATAGGGGTTTCACTTTGGTGGCGACATCTTCAGACAGCTTGAGTGACATGTGTGTGTGGCTCATTGGTTTTTGTCTAGTACTTTTTGCTCGATTGTAAAAGCACCACGATTGCTTGCCCTTAGGACATCTGGCATGGTTAGGTTTACTGTCTGTAGAGCTACAGTGATCTAAAGTAGCCATCACGGCATTTTCCATGTCCTTTACATTTGGCATATTTTTTACTATGGCATTTCTGTAACATTAGAAGTAAATTTTGTAATTCGACAGAAAATATCAAATTGATAAAATATATATTTTCTGCAATCGCTTTATAACCTGTAATATGCTGTCAATTTGTCAATGGTAGATTCCTTGAGTGTGCCTTCACCCTTGCCACCAAGTGTCACATTTTTGGCTCGCCACTCTTTGACAACATTTCTAAGGCCAGTACCCATGCGCTTCGCAATGTGGTTTACACATTCTTCTTTCCGGATGTCAATGTCAGGACCGTACACTTGCAAACTTTGAAGATAAGTGTGGGTCTTTGCATCACCATCTGATAACATTGTGGTGTATCGCATGTTACAATGTTCGATGGATCTTTTCCACATTGCTTCAGCAGCTGCGATCTCCATCCTTCCGGAGGATCCTTCAAAATTTATCTAAAAGAATAAATGCGTGCATATACATATATACATGCAAATACATATTTTTCTGGTTTATGGATATATCAAAATTATATTCATATACAAAACTTACCTGACATTCTCCTATTTCCACATGCACTTTCTTCCATTTGATAAATTCTGGTGAATCTGCTTCGAATTCAGTTGCTCGTAGCGCACACATGTGGCAATACTTTGACATCACTTCATAATCCACAACGAGTCCTGTCATTATGTCTATGACAAAGGCGATGCCATGAAGGGAAGTATGTCCTCTCTTGTGCCATGATCCATCGAATGATATTTGTGTATCGAGCACTTCACCTTCATCAGCAGTGTGCATGTTTCTCACAACTTGGCACGACTTCCTAAGAATACTTTCCTTGAATTCTTTATTTCTTGCTTGAATTTTTTCAAGGTGTGCTTTCCATGCTGTTGGTGAAAGCACATTGATACCGGTTTCCATTCCAAACCGTTCCATTGCAGCGTAACCAGCTCCCACAGAGACAAAAGCATCTACCATTTTCCTATTTATCAGGAACGGTGGTCGTTTTGTGGTTTCATCGGTGCTTATCCTGGGGCTGGTGTAAGTTTGCCCCATAATATTCTCACAACTGGTGCATCTTGCAGTCAATTTTCTTGTGAATCCCTATATGTAAAGAGATCAGATTTCCAAATACAGAATTCAGGATGATTGGACAAGGAGGGATAAAGAACTTTTTATAAACACAAAAATATGTGGAAGGAATTTTCTATAGTCAGAAAACTAATCAAGGCAGAGTAACTTTGTAATAATAAATGGAAAAAAATGTTTATAATTCGGAACAAAACGGGACAAAATGAAAATGATGAAAAGAGTGAAAATTTGGGATTATTCCGATATGTTTGAGGAGGATGGTCACTTTACCTGTACGTCACTATCCAGAATAACCATTTTTGAATGGCAAACACTGCAAGTCCAGTCTTTGATCAACTCTTGAATTGTAGATCTGTGCACTATATAAAATTCATCCTGCATTTCAGAAACAGGTTTTTCTTCATTATTTCTGAAGTATTCCAGTTTCTTAGTACTGGTCGCCTTCTCTTTGCCATTATCGAAATGAGCACTAGATGAATCATCTATTGCAGGTTTATTTCTCTCCAATTTAGCAACAATCGCCGCTTGTTTTGCTAAACGAACATCACGCTTCACTCTCCTCTTACTCTTGCGATATTTTCGGCTAATGAGATCCATTTCACTCGTTTTATGCAAGCTAATTTCACTTCACCGTAAAATCTCACTCTATATTCTCTCGTAAACCAGAGTTTTGAAAGATTTCAAAAAATATGGTGTCTAGCGCCCGGAGAGACTGACCTCTGTCGGCAGCCACTGACCCTTTTGGGCCCGCTTAGAGAGTTACCTACTGTACATGGCCGCGTTACCGATAGCCGAGGGATACGCAGCCTGACCACGAACTCAGTCACATACAGTACTTTGTAAAAAAGCGTTCGTAGTTTAGTAGGCGCAGTCAAATGGATTCTGTTACAGAGCACGCGTGCATTTTAGAATCGTGAAACGCATTTTGGCCATTAGTGTAACAAACCCCAAAACCACCCTTCTTTTTTTAATGTTAAATCTAATTAATAATCATTTAAATATTCATATTCTTACTATAATCCTATTATTCTTACTTTTATAAGTGTGTTAGTGTTAATATTAATATTAGTTTAGGATACCGCGAGACGCTAGTGCGATGAAAGAGAGAATTGAGTGTAAAGGAGTGGGAGAATCAAACGCATGCGCGATCCTCAGTCGATCAGCGGATCGACGAAAGCAAGGATCAGGAGCAGTGATGCGCGATAGCGATGAGAGAGAGGGAACAGAGCGTTCTACGCGCGCCTGCGTGCTCCCCAGTCGCTCACTAGACCGACTGGAGAATGGATCGAGCGATTGACGCATAATATTCAAACTCCTTTCCCATTGGTGCGCTCCCAGTTCCTTGAATATGTATAAATACGGGCGAGAAAGCCCAGAGAGGATCATTATGATGTATCACTTCTGCAAATGAACAACTTTGAATCATTTAAGACCACTGGTCGATTCCAACCTAATTCTAAGGCTCCGACTTTGGAAGCCGCCTGGTAGGCCCCTTGGTCGTGCTGATCGTTCAAACCGAGGACATAGTCGCCTGGTTTGACGAGCAGATCCTGCCGTGGAAGCCGCCTCGTAGGCCCCTTAGATTGTTGAACCTACTGCTAGTAACTATATTCTCAGGTTAGAACATTACTCCTGAGCAACGAGGGAACAGGACTATTCCAGGTGGCAATACCGCCCCTGATGAAGATTATTCCAAGTGGCAATACCGCCCTGATGAAACATAGAAGCAATTGCAGAAGATTCTCAACTTAACATATTCAAACATATCCTACATCTATAAGCTAACTCCTAGACTCATAAGCTAATTCCTAGATCCATAAGCTAATTCCTATATCGACCTAGTGTCATTATTCATAAATCGATTCTATTCATTCAAATAAAAATCATTCTTAGTTTAAGTTATATCAATCCAAATCGATCGATCAAACGGGCATTCTTTTGTACCGACCGAGAGTCGCAACCCAAGACGATCAGCTTTACCTTTGTAACGACCGAGAGTCGCAACCTAATTAATTTCTTTAATTTCTTTAATATTAAGGCGTTTATTTACATAATTATGTATCATTTAGAAGTGTTTTTCTTGAATAAACACTATTAAGTCAAATTCTTGTTCTTGAATTTTAATTCTTTATCGCACGCCACACGAACCAATCCCGAAATCCTGTAGAACGCGTTGTGTCACGCGTAGAAACGTTACAGGTACGATTTTTGGTGGCAGCGGTGGGATATTAGATTTGCAAAATCGCGAATTCTGTGGCAAAGGAGTAACCCTCCTATAGCGAAGAACGAGAATTTCTCTTATTTGATAATTGCGAAGTAAGAGTATCGATCATGGAGCTAAATAATCCCTTAGACGATGTGGTAGTCGAAATGCAAAATCTACAGTTAGATCAGGAAAATATGCGTCACCCTCAGATTAGAATTAGAGATGCCGCAGACACAGTTCCGGCATTCGATGGACGAAATATTTCTATGTACCAATATACAAAATGTTGCCGAAACGCGAGAAATATGGTCGCACCAAACGCCGAGTATGGTTTAGTACAAATTATAAAAAACAAATTATATGGCCAAGCCTCACGAGTTGTTTTAAATGGAGATTACAATACCATAGATGAACTCATTAAAGTACTTAATTCTCGCTTTGCTCCACTGCATTCATCAATTCAATTATACGGAGATATGTCCAGAATCGCTCAGCTGCCAAATGAAGCAACTGTCGATTACAGTAGCCGTGTGTCGGAAATCCTCCAACAAATAAAAACGTGTCACGAAACGGAAGTTCCCCAGAATGTCGTGCAGTATAATCAAACTGCGGAAATAAATGCTATTCGGACATTTTTGACAGGATTGAGACCAGAGGTTTACGCGAGAATGCGAACAGTTGACTTCGCCAATTTAGATAGTACTATTAGCGCCGCGATCAAAGCAGAAGCAGAAAATCAAGAGAATTTAATGAGAAACAGATTTGCTGAGGGCCTCTCATGTTCTGTACGGTGTACTAATTGTTCTGGTTATGGGCACACAACAGCGAATTGTAGTAGTAGTATTCCTGAAAGACAAATATCACAGATATCCTGGCAATCAAAATTCTGCGATCATTGCCGACGAGTGGGACATACCATCCAGGAATGTAGAATAATAAATCCACAGAATAATTCGACATCACGACCAACATCACAAATAGAATGCAGATATTGCAAAATCAAGGGTCATACTATTGACCAATGTCGTAAAAGAATATATAATAATAACAAGAACCGTGAAAAAAACGTAAATTCTAACCCAGAAACGCTTAAACCATCAAATAGTGCACAACAAGCTGCAGCACAAAAACAAGGTACACTTAATCTGCAAATGTTAAGAATTGGAAGATCACCAAACCTTACTCTATCAGGGCCAGAATTTAACAAACCTGAAATCCAAATGATGATAGATACGGGTGCAGACCTAAGCGTAATTAAACAAGAATCAATATCTGCTGATATTCCAATTTATACAGATGCTGTGTACGAGTTAAAAGGAATAGCCAATAGTATTCTGCCCACAATAGGATATATTAAGGTTAAATTTCTAAATACCAATGTAGAGATCCATGTTGTCGAAACATTGCCAATCGCACAGGATGGATTACTAGGTACGACCTTTTTCAAAGAAATTGGAGCCAAAATAGATTATTCTAGATCTGCTGTGGTAGTAGGAGATTATATTTTACCATTTGAAAATTGCAAGGTAACAATACCGAATCGATCAAGATGTCAAGTACAGGTTAAAGTTCTCGCCTCAAATCTTAAAACCGGATATGTACCTAAATTAAATTTACATCCTAAAATTCTTATGGGAAATGCTCTGGTTACCAATAATAATGGATTAGCTAATCTCTATGTCATTAATACATCTACTAAGGATATAACATTAGCAATACCACCTATACAAATAGAATCTTATGAAGAAATAGAGGTGCCAGAAATTCTTGAAACCCCAGAATATGTTGAACAAATATTAGAATTACTCCGCACTAATCATTTAAACGTTGAAGAAAAAGAAAATATAGAAAACCTAATTCGAAAACACTGTGATAGATTTCACCTCCCTGGAACTGGATTAGAAGCTACTAATATGATTAAACATAGAATAATTACAAAAACTGAAATACCAATAAACACTAAGCAATATCGATACCCGCAGGTACATAAAGAAGAAATTAATAAACAAATATGCGAATTGTTATATAATAACATTATTAAACCTTCATTTTCCCCTTATAACTCTCCAGTATGGATAGTCAAGAAGAAACCAGATAGTAAAGGAAACGAGAGATGGAGAGTAGTAATAGATTTCCGTGAATTAAATGATGAAACAATAGGAGATGCATATCCATTACCGAATATACTAGACATATTAGATCAACTTGGTAGTGTCAAATATTTCTCAGTATTTGATCTAGCCCAGCGCCGTCCAGCGTAGGGGCCCCTCACGCGCCTGCTTCCCCTTCCAACCTTTCCTTCGAGCAGCGTGACTTGTTGTCAAGGAAACCTCGCGACGTTAAAAAGGAGACCGTAACAGTTCCGCAGACAAGGAAACTCAGACGCCACGCGCGATGCCGATCAACGGTCGATGTTCATGTACCAAACATAACCGTAAAGGCCAGTCCAGACTGACAGATATTGTTTGTAGACGTTCTACATACATTGTAAACCGACACCTAGACGATATCGCCAGAGAATGCATCTAGTATTCAAACGCATGTACGTAATGTGTACGGATTGTTTGCGGAGACATGTCTACAGACAATTTTTTGTTAGGCTGGACTGGCTCATAGTGATGCGCGCGACAACAGAAGCGCTCGGATTAGTTATTTTGACTCGGCGACGGCTTCGCGCCATGGTGACGGCGGACGGTGGTGGGGGACAGGTTTTGTCTCTCAAGAGCCAAGTTGGACGGCGCTGATCTAGCCTCAGGATTTCATCAAATCCCAATGCACCCAGATGATAAACATAAAACAGCATTTTCTACCCCCTATGGACACTACGAGTTTAATCGAATGCCATTTGGATTGAAAAATGCCCCCGCCACGTTTCAAAGATTAATGGATCAAGTTCTTACAGGACTACAGGGTGTAGAATTATTCGTGTACTTGGACGACATAGTAATCTATGCTCGCTCACTTCAGGAACATGCAGTCAAATTCGAGAAGCTAATGAAACGACTTAGGGAAGCAAATTTAAGTCTACAGCCAGATAAATGTGAATTTTTAAAGAAAGAAGTAGCATATTTAGGACATATTATTAGTGAAAATGGAGTTCGACCAGATCCCAGAAAATTAGAAGCTGTTAAAGATTTCCCATTACCAAAAACAATAAAGAATGTAAGACAATTCCTTGGACTAGCTGGGTACTATCGTAGATTTATAAAAGACTTCTCAAAAATAGCTAAACCTTTATCAGATCTAACTAAGAAAAATAATAATTACGCGTGGACAAGCAAACAACAGGAAGCTTTCGAGATATTAAAGGACGCGTTATGCCACGAGCCTATATTACAATATCCGAATTTCGATGCTCCATTTATTATTACAACGGACGCTTCTGGATACGCCGTGGGAGCCGTCCTCAGTCAAGGAGAAATTGGAAAGGACCTTCCAATCGCATATGCCTCTAGAATCCTAAACGATGCCGAAACACGTTACGCACCGACTGAGCGTGAATTACTAGCACTAGTATATGGCATGGAACATTTTAGACCCTACGTCTATGGCAAGAAATGTAAATTAATAATGGACCACAAACCTTTAGAATGGCTGCACAAATTAGCAAATCCAACTTCAAGGTTAATGCGATGGAAAATCAGGTTAGCTGAGTACGATTACGAAATCATTTACAAGCCTGGAAAATATAATACCAACGCTGATGCCCTATCAAGAAATCCAATATCTACTCTTCCTCTACAAGCAAGTGAGAAACGAACTCGATCACAAATGACCACTAATACGGAATCTGGGAATCCAAGACCATTAAAACAACCCAAGGGAGATGCTTCATCATGGGACTCAGATGACTCAGACGACACTGAGGATCCAATGATGTATGACTATCAAATAAAACGAAAATCAAAAAGGAAACATCAAACTACAACAACATCACCACCAGGTCGATCAAGTGCAAAAAAATTAAAACCAGGTGATGTAAATAAAGCAGACGACTCAACCGATTCCGATGATCCGATATTAGACACATACCAAATAAAACGAAAACTAAAACGAAAACACCAGACTACGACGACCTCACCAACAGGTCGACCAGTCCGAAAACAACCAAAAGAAAAATTAGTCGATGAACCTCTAAAAACTCAACAGTCAACAGATAGTTATGAAATAAACAAGGATATTCAAGTATCAATCGAGGTACACCCTCCCCCTAAATCGGCTATTGATCTGGAAGAACCAGGACCATCCAAAATGGAAGTTGAGATAATGTCACCCACAAATCAGCAAATGAAAGGTGAACCTAGAATGAAATCAATTGTAAATGAACAAGTAGCTAATGAAGATGAAATAATGGAAATAGATGAAGGAATGGAAGTCCCTAAAACCCACGTATATCGCGATCCTCCAAAAATAAATTCCTCTGACAGTAGCAGCAGCATCAGGCTCATCCCTCCTAAAAAAGGAAAAAACTTAGAATCCAGCGGAACAGAATCGGGACGCGTATCGCCATTAACATTAAAAAAAGAAGAAGTAAAAGGAAATTATAAAATACTTCAAAGAAACCTTAAAAATAAAAATAAAAATAAATTTATTAAATCTACTAAACCGGAAAAACGGAACGTCAACCAAGAGAGACTACCTACGATAATAAATGATATTCCAATTAGATGTAAGGTTATAGAAATAAATGATCATTTATGGATGAGAAGAGAGACGTTGGCAATATTCATTAATACAAAAGGTGACCCAATAGAGAAATCAGGAATAGAGTTGAAGGAAAGAAAAATGTTAAATTTAACCTCAGAAATCCCATTCAAAATAGGAGAAGTGGTAGGAATTTCAGAAGGAAGTCAATCAATTTTAGGAATGGTAATACAGGATCCTCCGACAATACAGACATATGACACTGTATTAAGGAACCTATGCCACAACCTCATAGAATCAGGAATTAAGAAAATATCTTTATCCAGAGAAAGGAATAACGCATTATGGGAACAAATAAAAAACATAATTAAATTAAAATTTGTGCAGACTGATATTGTAGTAACAATTTGTAATGGAACCATACAATTACCAGTGGAACAAGATAGGATATTAATAATAAAAGAAAATCACGAATCACCAATAGGAGGTCATAAAGGAATAACAAAAACGTATGAACGTATTAGGTGCTTATATTATTGGAAAAATATGAAAAAAGATATTAAAAAATATATTAAAACCTGTATGAGTTGCCAAAAACAAAAACTAGTGCGAAATAAAACAAAGGAACCTATGGTGATAACAGACACACCATTGGACGCGTTTGATAAAGTATCCATGGATATCGTAGGGCCATTACCATATACCCGAGCAGGAAATAGCTACATACTCACGATACAGGATGATTTAACAAAATATTCATTAGCCATACCATTAATCTCATTCACGAGCGAAGAAATAGCTGAAGCATTCATGAAAAATTTTATATGTCAGTATGGATGTCCCAAGGCAATTTTAACAGATCAGGGCTCTTCGTTTATCGGGTCTGTTATGAAGAAATTTGCCAAAGTCCTCAATATCGAACAATATAAAACATCCGCATTTCATCCCCAATCGAATGGCTCACTAGAAAGAAGCCACCATGTACTAATCGAATATTTAAAACACTATATAACAAAAGAAAAACAATGGGATCAGTGGTTGCCACAGGCAATGTTTTCTTACAATACTAGTGTACACGAAAGCACAAAATTCACTCCATATGAACTTGTTTATGGAAAAAAGGCAAGACAACCATCTAGCATAACACCAAACGATTCACTCAGCACATATCCGGATTTCGTCGATAACTTAATGAATAAATTAATAGATATTCGCGAAATAGGCAAATGTAATTTAGAAAATTCGAAATCTAGACAAAAATACTATTACGATAGGAAAGCACAGTCCATTCAATACCATAAGGGTGAAAATGTAATGCTACTAAAACCAAAAAGAAACAAATTTAGTAATGAGTATGACGGACCATACATCATTATAGACGTTCTTGAGAATAATAACGTGAAACTGGCAATAGGTCCCCGTCTCACTAGAATTGTACACCAGGATAGGATTAAGAAGGCTTACATTTCACCAGACCATAATAATACCAGAGACCATAATAATACTAGAGACCATAATCAAATTGGTAACAATGCGGAACCATGATTTTTGAAAGGTGGGGAGATCCGCGAGATTAATTAGGACGGAATCAAGTTCAAAAATTTAGTGCGCACTGAGATATCAATTCGCAATAATCAACAAAAGTGATATAAAAGTATTAGAGAAGTAAAAGTAAAGTAATAATAAAAAGCAAGTGAGTAACAGAATCAGTAGAGTAACCTAAATAATGAATAAATAAGATTAATAAAGCAAAGTTTTCTATTTTTAAATTAAAGAATGCCAGTATACCACTCTTTGGAGTTCCGTCCAACAGACATGGACGAAGAGTATTACGGCCCATGGGACGGTATACTACCCGAAAATTACCCGACAATATATCTCAAGCTATTACGATTGGTGTGCCTCCAGGGTCAAGGGATAATCCGCGAGGACCGCTACGATGTTTTTAAAAGAAAATTATGTCAGGAGTGTTACGAGCGGTTCCCGGAAAATCAAAGACTCCTGTACCCACAGTGTTTCAACCACATCCTCACACTACAAAATAATGCCCTCGTATACCGTGATTGCAAGTATTGTAATAAAACTCTATACACAGTTTATCACGCTAGAAGATGCCCAGAGTGTATCGAGGCCTATTTTAATTTTGATGAGGAGGGCAAAGACGAAGACTTGCTCAGACAGGGGCACGCAATAAATGTGATCACTGAATGGTGATCACAAAATAATAAAATCGTAAATTTTATTATCCTTCCAAACTGCGCATCGAATCTCCGTATCAATCCTGTCAATAGGGAAGGAAAAAAAAAAGGGGGGTCGCGAGAGAACAGGTCGCGGAGATGAGAGAACAATACCCGGATAATCAATATTGAACGCAGAATAGTGATCGACAGTGATCAATGCGGATCAGTTTAGTGAGACAATAAAAATTCATTATTTAAAATCATTAATACAATGACGAATCGTCGGGCAGGAACAAAAAGAATAAAAACAAAAAGAATAGAAACCCAATGGCGTGAATTAAACAAAATAGATATTCCTGAAGTCAATTGGTGCGACTATATTAGTTTATTCCCCTCTGACCCTCGCCAACGAGCATGGAAATACATATTTCTCTTTGGCACTGGACATGCACCACCTCCAACCACTGGAGAAAGATTATTGATGGTGGATGAAGATGTTCAAAAATTCCAATACATGGATGAAGACATGGACTGCCCAAGCCCTCCCCTTGACCCTTTTTGAAAAAAAAAAAAAAAAAACAATTTCCCAGAACATTATCTCTCGAGGACGAGAGATTATCCCGGGCGGCGAGATGTAACAAACCCCAAAACCACCCTTCTTTTTTTAATGTTAAATCTAATTAATAATCATTTAAATATTCATATTCTTACTATAATCCTATTATTCTTACTTTTATAAGTGTGTTAGTGTTAATATTAATATTAGTTTAGGATACCGCGAGACGCGAGTGCGATGAAAGAGAGAATTGAGTGTAAAGGAGTGGGAGAATCAAACGCATGCGCGATCCTCAGTCGATCAGCGGATCGACGAAAGCAAGGATCAGGAGCAGTGATGCGCGATAGCGATGAGAGAGAGGGAACAGAGCGTTCTACGCGCGCCTGCGTGCTCACCAGTCGCTCACTAGACCGACTGGAGAATGGATCGAGCGATTGACGCATAATATTCAAACTCCTTTCCCATTGGTGCGCTCCCAGTTCCTTGAATATGTATAAATACGGGCGAGAAAGCCCAGAGAGGATCATTATGATGTATCACTTCTGCAAATGAACAACTTTGAATCATTTAAGACCACTGGTCGATTCCAACCTAATTCTAAGGCTCCGACTTTGGAAGCCGCCTGGTAGGCCCCTTGGTCGTGCTGATCGTTCAAACCGAGGACATAGTCGCCTGGTTTGACGAGCAGATCCTGCCGTGGAAGCCGCCTCGTAAGCCCCTTAGATTGTTGAACCTACTGCTAGTAACTATATTCTCAGGTTAGAACATTACTCCTGAGCAACGAGGGAACAGGACTATTCCAGGTGGCAATACGCCTCCTATGAAGATTATTCCAAGTGGCAATACCGCCCTGATGAAACATAGAAGCAATTGCAGACGATTCTCAACTTAACATATTCAAACATATCCTACATCTATAAGCTAACTCCTAGACTCATAAGCTAATTCCTAGATCCATAAGCTAATTCCTATATCGACCTAGTGTCATTATTCATAAATCGATTCTATTCATTCAAATAAAAATCATTCTTAGTTTAAGTTATATCAATCCAAATCGATCGATCAAACGGGCATTCTTTTGTACCGACCGAGAGTCGCAACCCAAGACGATCAGCTTTACCTTTGTAACGACCGAGAGTCGCAACCTAATTAATTTCTTTAATTTCTTTAATATTAAGGCGTTTATTTACATAATTATGTATCATTTAGAAGTGTTTTTCTTGAATAAACACTATTAAGTCAAATTCTTGTTCTTGAATTTTAATTCTTTATCGCACGCCACACGAACCAATCCCGAAATCCTGTAGAACGCGTTGTGTCACGCGTAGAAACGTTACATTAGTGAAAATAAACAATTTCAAGGCCTCGCAGTTAATTTGGATTTCCCAAAACTCTAGCGAGCGGTTGAACATACTCAAAGAGCTAAATAATAGAGAGATATACCGAAAAACGAAGGTTTTAATTTTCGGCTCTTTTGCAAGGTTTCGGAAAAATAGGTTTTTCTAGTAGAAAGGCAACACTGAATTTCAAACCATGTTGTGTACGGTTGAACAAGGGTTCAAACTTGTCAAAAATGCAAAAAAAAATCTTAAAAATGGTCGAAAATCACGATTTTTTCAGTGACCTCTCTCCTTAATATTATTGAATACATTTTGTTCTTCGTGTAAATAGCCAGTGTGATAATTGGCGCAATTGTTGTATATCATTACTTTTGTAAAGTTGAATATAGCACATTAATAAATTTATATTAATTTACGACAATGTTTTTAAATGCGATTCTTTTTTATGAGATTATATACTTGGCGCTCTTTTTTGTACCTTTTTTTAAAAAAGGTAATTTTGTGGAGATTTCACACATTTTATAGTGTTTATTATGGCTGTATAATTTTTTCACCCCCTCGGGTGAATTATTAATATTAAGTGAAATATTATATTGCCATCCAAATTACGCACGCCTGCAAAGCTACCAGACAATTGGATTGGTGGAATTGGTTTAAATTTGAGTTTTCAGACATGAAGCAAACATACAGGAAGCAAACAGAGGATTGAAGCTGAATAAAATCGTTTAATTAATATAATACTATGTCACAATAAATTTTTTTCTCTAACGTAGATTATCTGTAAATATATAAAATCCACATTTTAAGAAATAGAGTGGCCCTTTGTTATAGTAAATGTAGAGACTACAAAATGTGCCCGAAGGAAGTGGGAGCGCAGAATGTCTTGTTGGAGGAAATTTAAATACTAATGGTAATTTATCGAAAATGAACAAAGAGATTAAATATTTTTAACACACAATTTATTGGTGCTGGAATAACATTAAATTAGTATGTTTATTGGTGAATTGAAATATTGTTCATGGGAAACTAATCAAATTAATGAATAGCGTAGGAACTACTGTGGATTTGAATAAAATATTATATTCATAATACTTAAGAGATATCAAATCTTATGTGAAAATATGTTTCACAAAAGTTTGGAAAGTATCGAGGGAGATGCATATTCAGCGTACTTTCTTCACTAATGTGACTTACTCGACATTACAAGCAGTACGCCAAAATTTTCTTAACCTTTAACTGGTATACTGTTTTTTTCAAACATAACTGGTATACTGGGGTCGTGGCAGACCCCAAATAAAAAAGGGCACAGAAACTTGTAAAGTCAACACTAGAAGAACCTCTATGAATATTTTGTTCTTAGGTAATATATAAAATAATAGAAACGTAGAAATTTAAAGTATTACTACAAAGTTAATTATAAATTCAGTTTACAAACATAGACAACCAAAAGCTTCACAGCGAACTCTGCGTGCCGGGGGTAATGAGTGACCCCAGGATACCAGTTAAGGGTTAAATATCAATGCTACGCTAATATGAAAAATTTTGTCGATTTACCTTATTTGACAAATTTCAAGAAACTTGTGCGAAACAAGATGATTCTCTGTCTATGTAATAACCTTCTCCGGACAACCTCCAAGCCTGTGTATTAGGGTGCCACTTATTTATTAAGAAATAAAAAATTTTTTAATTTTCCTTGGGACCCCCACTAATTTTTTTTCACTTGATCTAATGTAGTGATGAGTAAAGTTTCAGCTTAATCGAATAGCATTAAACCATGGCGATTTCAACTTTAACTTTAAAAAATTGTAAAGAAATTTTGCAAACGACGAAAATTAAGGAATGCAATAGCAACCTCCGCTATTCCATTTTACTTTTATTGTGTCTTAGAATTGTCGTTATCTGTAACGGTTATGTAAATCACCGACAGACAGTTGGGGCATTTGAAATTAACCTAAATGTGAACTCAGACGGCGAGTCTGCTTGGCAAGCGCAAGGCGGCGAGGCGACAAAGAAGAACTTTGAAATAAATGAACAAAATTTCGTGACAGGATTATCAAACCCCAAAATCAAAATGATATTAGGAAATGAATATGTTGAAATATTAACTTTTGCACAAAATGCCATTAAAAAAACCTTACCTAGAGATGACTATACTCGAAGTCATGTAAGAAGGATCTTTTTCGCGCATGTAGAATAATCTCTTCAACTGTCGCGAGGTCTCTGTTCCCCCACTTTACCACCCAGGTACCATGCACCGGGTAACCAAATAAAACGTGTATTCTATTAAATTTGCAGTAAAAAAGAGACAATCAAATCCGACAAAAAGTCGAAACACGCGGTATATACAAAAGTGGCACCACACCAATCCTTTCGGCGCAGCACGCATGCGCAGCCGAAAGACCATTGGTGGTGACATAGCCAATGAGCGCCAACATGCGCAGAACCGGTCTAAACTCGTCGGTCGCCACAATCCTTCTTACATGACTTCGAGTATATACGAAACTTCTTGAGCTATTATAGTTTTCTTAGGCGGAACTCCACCTGGAGGCAGGGCCACCTTTACACATGGGCTATACGGGCTATAGCCCAGGGGCGCCCGTGATCCAAGGGCGCTTAAGAATCAAACATGTTGAAATGCTTTTTAATTTTGGAGACAAAAATTTTTATCTGGAGCATCCTTGCGTCATGATCCGTGCGGACGAAACCGCAGGTGACGGTGAGAAAACGCATCATGTTCTATCTTTGCCTCAATACATGATGCCGCGGCAGTGCAAAACTAAACCCACGGCTTGTCGCCGC
The DNA here is from genome assembly GCA_929113495.1 of Andrena minutula. Classification (NCBI taxonomy): domain Eukaryota; kingdom Metazoa; phylum Arthropoda; class Insecta; order Hymenoptera; family Andrenidae; genus Andrena; species Andrena minutula. The sequence goes on from OV815996.1 coordinate 24,644,258, forward strand.
ACTGTGGCATCTACTTTTACGCTGCGGCTGCAGTGGCCGCGACTGTGCGTCAAGCGAACATCGCGCGACATTGTATCTCTTTTCTTTCTTCGACGAAGAAAAACAAGTGCCGCGCGACACTCGCTTCGCGAGTCGCGAGACTCCGCGCAACTCCACATCTTCCTGGATACGCTGTGAGATCAGATCAACCGAGTCCCAGCCACTAGGCGGGTCAAAACTGTGCAACCGTTCAAAATTAATATTGTTTCTGGTTTCGAATTAGATACATTCATATTCGCGAATATATTGTCGTGTATTGTGATTATTGTGAATACTTCATTATTTGTGAATCGTGATTATTAAAACAAACATTGGCATTGTGTTTGTATATGTATAACATTAATAGGACATTAATATTTATGGTGTAAATATTTAAATTTTTTTATATTTACAGAATATATACTCCGCGAAAGTTACATGTAAAACTTTTGTTCGTTTTTCAGGATAAAGTTTTATAAGGATCTATTAATTAGTTTTCAATTCACCTTTTTTTTTAAAGTATAATTGATAAAATGTGGGTATAAACAACGTAATATTTTTTTTATCTAATACTTAAGTATTTTTAGTATACAAGGTGATTTCTCTAAGCTTGTCATATAAATTACTTGTAAACTATGAATCCACAAAAGAAAAAGAAGTCTGGGTATGAGAACCGACAATTAGCGAAGGAAAAAGACACAAAAGAAAATATGTTATTAAAAAAAATACCACCTTTAAATAAATATTTTCAAGTATTACCCAGTGGGTCGTTAGATTCAAATAAAAATGAAGAGGAGGAATTTATGGCAAAACAAATTCAAAAAATAGAAGATGGAACACAGAATTTAGAATCGTTAGACGCCGATCATAGCGTATATGAAGAAAAAGAAACTATTAAAGAGGAAGGAGATGAAAGTATAACAACCAATAACTTTGATTACCGTGATGCTGCAAAATGGGGGAACTTAACCGATATCCAAATTAATGATATTATAAAAAATATAGCAGAAAATCAAGTAGACGTTTATCATGTAGATTTCAGTGCATCAAAAGTTGTATATAAAGCGCAAAATAGATATGCAACTCCAGCAATTTTTTATAGAAATTTAAAGGGTGGCAGAAGAGAGAAACGCAATTGGCTTCTATATTCTAATTCAACCGGGAAAGTTTTTTGCTGCCCATGCAAACTGTTTGAAGTAACAGCAACAGGGAATATTTTTATTAATGGTTTTAATGATTGGAAACATAGCGAGATAATTTCACAACACGAAAACTCTGTTCAACATCAACGAAATACGCAGATTTATGTGAATCGACTAAATAGTCAACGTGACTATTTTACAAATGTTTTTACAATAGAGATGAACAAAGAAATAAATTATTGGAAAAGTATTTTGCAACGAATTGTTGAGGTAATTAAATTTTTAGCGTCTAGAGGATTAGCTTTTAGAGGCGGAAATCAAATTATCGGGAATAAAAGCAATGGAAATTACTTGGGATGTATAGAGCTACTAGCAAAATTCGATCCATTGTTACAACAACATCTACTGGATTACGCAAATAAAGGAAAAGGAACAGTTTCTTATTTGTCAGCAGGAGTTTGCGATGAATTTATTGATATTCTAGGTAACAATGTCCGAAGTTTCATTATTTCTGAATTAAAGAAAGCAAAATATTTTTCCATCATAGTTGATTCTACTCCCGATATTTCACATTCCGATCAGCTAACAATTGTTGTTAGATATGTAAACACTGCAGGAAAGCCAGTAGAAAGATTCCTAACCTTTATGGAAAATGTAGGACATAAGGCCGAAGAAATGGAAAAATGTATAATGGAAGTGTTTACAAATTTTGACATTGACCTACAAGATTGTAGAGGACAATCTTATGACAACGCTTCTAATATGGCAGGAATTTATAGTGGTCTTCAGGCAAGAATTAAATCAAAAAATAATTTAGCTATATATGTACCATGTGCGACACATTCTCTGAATTTGATTGGTGAATGTGCAGCAGAAAGTTGTTCAGAAGCCACGAAATTATTTTTTTTCGTTCAGAATATATATAATTTCTTCGCTGCTTCAACTGGCCGTTGGGAAATATTAAAACTTCGTTTATCTACCAATTGTAAGGTACCAAAAACATTGAGCAACACTCGATGGTCAGCAAGAGCAGAATCAGTTACTGCATTAATTGTTGGATATGACTTTTTCAAAAAAGCTCTAAATGATATTTCAACAGATACAACACAAAAATGTTCTACTAGACTTGAAGCAGATAGTTTAAAAAAACAATTTAATTCACTCGAAACCGGTTTAATGCTTTCATTTTGGAATGATATTTTGAATACTATTGATAAAACAAATATCAGCCTGCAAAAGATTGAAATCGAAATTGAAACAGTCGTTAACATATATAATTGTTTGCAAAAATTTATTGAAAATCGTCGGAATATGCAAACATTTAATTATTATAAACAGGAAGGAGAAAGATTATCGGGAAATTCTGAATTTAAAACTTCAAGAACGATTAAGAGGAAAAAGCAATTTGATGAAGGAGCATCAACGGATACAGAATTTGAGAAGAGTGCAGATTTTCGTATCAATACTTTTTACGTAATTATCGATACACTTTTAGCAGAAATAAACAAAAGAAAATCTGCATATGAACATATAGCTTCCAAATTTGGATTTCTAATCAATTTAGAAAATTGCGACGAAGCGGTCATTCGAAAAAAGGCAGCTTTCTTATGTAATGAATATTCATTAGATATCGAGAACGGATTAGTTGAAGAATGTTTGCATTTTAAGCATATCAACTTATTAACGGATGAAAAATTATCAAAAGCTGAATGTATTTTAAAAACAATTATAGATTCGCAAATCGAATGTACATTTCCTAATATAGCAACAGCTGTACGAGTATATTTAAGTATTGCCTGTACTAATTGTAGTGGAGAAAGATCATTTTCCACATTAAAACAGATAAAAAATTATCAGCGATCATCATTAGGACAATGTAAATTCAATAATTTAAGTATTCTATCCATAGAAAACGATTTATTAAATAACATAGATCATACTGACATAATAAATAAATTTGCAGAAATTAAATGCCGCAAAAAATATATTAAGTAGAATTTCTTTATGTCTCTCTATAGCGTGTAATTTTATAAATATCTAGAAATGAACTACCTTTATTATATTATTAATATATTATTGAATTAAATAAAAATGTGCAATGATATATTTTAAAATGAATTTTTTTGCCATAATTTATGAATTATATGTATTATTTAATTATTGCTCAGTCCAATGTGATTCACCCCTCACGTACCGGGGGGTGAAGCACTTTTCTACCATCAGGCCGGAGCTGATATTCTATGACTGACCTTTGATTTTTTATGTACCTCGGTGCTTTAGTCTTCCATTCAGAGACCAACTCTATACATCGCACGGACTGACAAGTGTTTTCGTGTAGACTGCAAATGTGTTTTTTATGAGAGGAGAGATACGACAACCATTAAGTCTATTGCCCCGGTTGTTCGCGGGCGTTCTTGTCTTTTCATACCGTGTCTACACTGCTGCAAACGGAACAAGACGTTCACAATCACATACGATTCGTTTGCTGAGTTTTGTTCATGTTTGCGGCCATGTGGACGCGGCGGGGGCAGGCGGGGGGCGCGTTTGCCTTGGTGGAGACCCGGGATTGTAATGTACTTCCTTACACCGATTTCGAAAACTGCACCCTTGGAACTAGGGCGCCAAAATTTTTTAGCCCAGGGCGCTCAAATTTGTTAAGACGGCCCTGCCTGGAGGAGCAAAATTTCGCAAACCAGGTGCTTTCCACTTGGCAATATGGATGGCTAAATCTATCTATAGTTTAAAAATATATTTATTTCGTCTTGAATTTAAATTAACTGCCCAGGAAGAGAAATCCCTTTTGGAATTAAATACGTTTTTAGTGAAATGTTATGCCAGCAGTTGGTTTTCTTCTCCAATAGCTGATAAATCTCCTCTTAATGACATACGATTTTTAAGAACACTTCAAAATTATAGAAACTTTAATAAAGATGTAGCTGATACAGGTATTAACAAATTTATCAACCACCTTTATTACTTAAATGAAGAGTGCGTGGCATTTTCCCTATTCGATAATCGCATAAAAGACGAAACTAAGTTAAAGATGGCAGAAAAAATTGTAAAGGAAAATGAAACACAAGAAGATGATGAAGCAGAAATGCGTAAAAAATTTATGTTAAGGAAAGAGGATGTCGATGATTTTTTAAAAGACAACGACGGTGACATTTTAATAAAATTAGTAGGACCACATTCTATAACCTTGTTCTCTCGGCTCGATATTCCAACACACATTTTTAAAACGAATTTTATGGCGTGGATTGACTCAAATGAATACCTAGGTGTGCAAAGCAAGATTAAGGAATTCAAAATTGTGAACGATACAGCCGAGCGAGCAATTAAGCTTATAACAGAATTTAATGATAAGATCACGAAAGACGAAGACAAAAAACAATTTTTATTGAAGGTATAATATTTGGATTCTATAACACTACATTAAATGTACTAAAAGCACCGTTCGATATGTAACTTAAAATTTTTGAATATTTTTTTTTTTTAATTTTGTTTGTGTATCAAATCATTCTGTATGTATTATTTTTGTTTCTTATCAAGTAACAAGATAAATCCTCCAATAAAAAATTGAAAAGGTAATTTTTTGTTAATTTCCAATTTTCCACGTGTTGTCGCCACGGGATAATATTATTCGAATGAGCTGAAATTTGGTGTAGCGCAATTTTGAAATCAAAAGGAACAAAACTAGACGGGGTCTCCTTTCAAAATTAAAAATCGAGAAATAAGTGGCACCCTACTGTGTATCTCCTTCATGTCTGCCCAAGCCTGTGCACCCCCTTCATTTCTGTCCAAGCCCGTGCGTCCCTTTCATTTTTATCCGAGCCTGTGCGTCTCCTTTATTTCTATCCAAGCCCATGCATCTCCTTCATTTCTACAAGTTGTACATAAAAACTCTAATGTAAAAATAGTCTGATGGTATAAAAACAATATATTATTTTGTAAAAACTTGTGTCAAAGAAGACGCTACTCTGTCGAACCTTCTCCGGACAACTTCCAAGTCTATGCGTCCCCTCCGTTTCTATAAGCTTTACATAAAGAGTCTATTAAAAAATTTTGGTGACTTACCTTGTTAATTGAGACAATAATTCGGTGTCCTATGTCGTGTAAAAAGTCGTGATATTTCAAAAAATTTTACAATTTCCTTATTTCACACTTCGCAGGTTATGTTTCTTTAATATCTTTAATACTAGCTAGGTTACGTTTATATCTCTACAGACGTGCTTTCTGCTAGCTGTCACGTGACTATTTGTTACGCGATTGGCCGAACCCGCATCAATATATAGATATACACGCTGCGCGAGAACAGAGTGTATCAAGTTACACCACGATCCAATGAACGACGTGCCTGAGAGACATTTCTCTCGCTTTCACGTTCCCCTCTTGCCTACACTTTACCAGGACGATGCTGAATTGTTAAGAACATGAAAATCGGGAAATCGCCACTTTACAACGAAATATCTCAGCTCATAAGGCACGTAGGAACAAAACGAAGACACTTTTCTTATGTAAATCAAACCCAAACTATCCATTAAGACCATTCAAAATCGAATCGGATCAGCCGTTATTGAGATTCGGAAATATCAGGGTTCAGAATAGCGAGTAGTCGCGTAATAGAGACACTCTGTGCTCGCGCTGCGCATATATACATATATATACTTGGCGCGAGACACTACCGTGTCTCTTGATATTCGAATACTTAAATATTTGAATAATAACATTCGAATACTCAAATATGCGAAGTTTATTCGTAGCATTCGAATACTTGTAAAATACTCGAATATTAAATTATTCGAATAGTCCCAGCCCTAGACAATCGATACACTTATTCTCCATGATACAATAGACATATCGGTAAACGTACTGGAAGATATACTAAATGCCAATAAATACAAGAAAAAAAGAACAATTAGATAACTGGTCCGAACAGTAAACACCAATGAATACAAGAAAGGAAAGAAAAGCTAGATAATTGGACAACTTTCCACAAGACCTGCACTGGCGACGCATGGACCTGGTCTTATGAGATTTTACATATAAAACTTTAGAGCTCTTAAGGGGTTACACCACTGTAAATTTTTCGGAAAATTGATTTTTTTTATTGGCTTAAAAGATGCTTCTAGAATATGGGGAAAAACTGTATTAGTTGAAATAAATTTGTTTCCTTGAAATTTCGAGCTCCTCCCCAAGCGCGTCTGACTGCTTCGAAACGACTACCGGCGTTAAATTAATCCCCGCTGGGAAGGTACAACCTAATGTCCTACCTTTTGATTTCTAACTTCTCTAATACACAATGGATGTTGTTAGATAGTTTTTATGTTCAGTTAGAAGTATTTCCAAATAAAAGTATGTTAGCGGCAACGTATTTTTGAGGGTCGTCGAGGAAAAAGTAAACTAACTGCCAAATTAATTGATCAATTAACAATTTATTATGGCTTGGCAATACGTCGGAATTCGAACTCCTTAGAAAATATGAAGAATGAAATCTGGGCGACTTTATTCCATAAGTTATCCACCGATGAAAATCCACAGCACGAGAAGTGCTCAGAGTCTTGGTGTAATTGGAAGAAGGCGCAAGCAGCGGATTCCTTGGACAACTTCCATCATAAGCCGCCGCTTTCTAAGGAAGTATTTGAAGCAATTAAGCCAATTTATGAAGAGCTCAGCCGGGACGATTTGCTAAACCGTTGCTTGGGAGGCTACACCCAAAATAGCAACGAAAGCTTTAATGCTTTGGAATTTGGCTCCAAAATCTTATTCAAGCGGCAGAAATATCTTAAATATAGCTACTGATATTGCTGTGTGCAATTTTAATGGTGGCTTGACAAGTATTCTACGAATTGTGAAAGCCTTGAGAGTAGTAATACAAGGCGGTTTCTAACCCGGGTGTGCTGGGGGGAGCGCGGGGGCAGGGGGAAAGTGAGGGCGCGCGGGGGAGCGCGGCGGAGGGAAACATGGGCGCGGGGCCTGCGGGGTGAGGAAGACAGGTTGCGCGCGCACGCGCCGCGGAGTGGGGGAAGCCGCAATGATGGAGGGGATCAGTCCGGGCCGAGCCGCCGCGGAGACCTCTCCAGACCGGACCCATTTTTCAGAGGGAGGCATTGACCCCCGAAAAAATCTCTCTCAGAACTTGGCCCACCCGAAATTTTTTTCCGGACCTAACCTAGGGTGGGAGCTGTCCTGGAACTTTTTTTCCAAACCAATAATTTTTCAGAAATTATTTCGGACAATGTCGGGAAAGATCGGCGTTTTTTTTTTTCGACACCGCGTCTTCGAGGGAAAGAGACGGAGCATTACTTTAAAGTTAATATTTTAGGAGGGAAAGAGACGCCACTACATAAGAGACGGAGCAGTACTTTAAAATTAAAATTCTAGGAGGGAAAGAGAGAGTAATACATAGGGGATAGAATCGCATGCATTCTAAAGCTAACAGTATTTCAAAGCGTTCCGATTTAACGTCGCCGCGTATCGCGCGATAGCATGCGTAATTAGACTCCTCTGGAGCAGCCGCGCGGGATGATATCATTTGATGGCGCGAAGAACGCTCGAACGAAACAGAATTAGCGCGAATCATAGAAAGAATTATGCAGCGCCAGCAAATCTTAAAGTTAGGTGGTAAGGAGGAGGACGGGTAAATAAAATTGAGAAATAAAATATGTTTAAAATGATAATTTATTTAAAATTAAATGAATACAATTTAACATTTTTTCCTATGAGCATCAGCTAAAATATCATTGATGGCACATGCTACCAGTTCGCAATCTATATAATAATCCTCACAGTAATGTTCGCTATCGCGTATGATTTTAGCAGCATGACGTGTATCTAATTTTTCGCAGGCAACATCGTTCTGCTGTAGCACGTTAACAAAAGTTTCAAATTTCGTCTGCACATCTCCTACAATATGACACAGCCGCAGATATACATAGTCTATACATGGCTCAAGATTTAATAAAAATGTTACTGTCTACGGTTTGAAATACAGCGAGTTATCATGTAACGTCATCTTTACAATCGAAGAATTATAGATCTCACAAAAATCCATCGTTAATTGATCCATCTGCATCGAAGGTGATCCTGGTAATCGTGAACGTTCTTCGATGGTTGTACGATTGTTGCATAGCGTATGCCATGTATATGATGGTAACGTGAGATACATCCCACGATTGTTGCCGAGAACAAATTCTACATCGATCTTAGGTCGTACGCGGATTCCAATTTCCAGATATTTATTGCCCATGGATGTTAATGCGTATCTTCTGACCATGATACGCGATGTTCGTTGCGAGCTATGAGAACAATCAAAGCTATGAAATTGTCAGCTCGTATTAGGAATAAAAATAAAATAAAAAATTTGAGAAGATGTGAAAATTAAGCCTTACCAAACAGCTGTAGTGTCCCCGCATTGAGCTACGCCATCATCTCGCACAATCGGAACGTAATAATTCATACGTTTAGCGTTCCCTTCGGCACTGGTACTATGCATTATATGTTCTCAGAGCACTATTTGTTCCGTCAAAGTCACTGAGGTTACTGAGCGTTTGATGGAATAGCGTCCGAGAGCTCGGCTTAAATAGAGGTGCAATTGCCTCCCCCGCCACAGCATATTATTCTAAAGCTACCAATTTTTCCATAATGTTTTTGAATCTGAACGTAGCATGTAACTTGAGTCCCACCCTCGAGGATAAAAGACTCCACACGTGTTGATTGTAATATAATACCTGTGGAAGCGTCGATCTCACGCGCTAATTCGTCATACGTGTGATGCATAGTATTATGCTGTATCAGCAGAAACTGCATAGAACCATGTTGGAACGAATCATCGTTTTTGCATGCAATGTATTCGAGAGAGAGGGAACATCGAAGGAGTTAGAGAGAGATAGCAAATCGTGGTATCAGTCATAAAGGCATGCTCCAACCTGCACAAAGCCTCAAATCGTTACAACGTGTTGCGTGGAAGGGACGTTACATATACATTCCATTTACAATCATGGGAGAATTCGTGCAAGTAGAACGCCAATTATTGGATCAATCTGCACGATTGATTTCGCGGGAAGACTATCTCGCGTGGGAAGAACGGTGCAACGAGTGCATAGAATCGTTGGAAGAACGCAGCCGAGTGAAACGTCCCCGATTATCAATCGGCGTTCGACAATCGTTGGTTGCTCAAATCGCGCGACTCGAAGGATTGAAATATTCGTTGCGCGGACGTTTCGTGCGCGAAGGTGCCGGACATTCTAGCACAGGACTTTTGTGGCGCGAAATAGACACTGCGTTCGATACCCGCGTATTAACTGGTGCCGTGCTAAATTCGAATTACATCGAACCGTGCAACTTCCTCCAAGATGCGGGAACCATTCTGTTGGAGCATGTGCGGGGCGCTTTGAGAAAACATCGAAACCTCAAAGTGAACACGGTGTTCAACGGTGAATTTGTGGCGGGTGACAAGCGTGCTTGTAAAAGCATCAATACCCGGAACTGCGAACTCTTCCGCACATCCGACCTGCAGGAGTGGTACCAACGATGCGTCGTCGAACCCACCCTAGCATCGCTGGAAGAGTTCCAGGAACGCGACAGCGGATGGGCATTGACGAAAATTCTGAACCTGACAGTCAATGTCAACAAGTATAATCCGCTGCGCGCGGGGTGCCACCACAAGTTGCCGCGGGAATTGTTGTCGAAGAAGGCAACCATTAGTGTGCAATCCTCGGACAACGCCTGTTTCGCGTGGGCAGTGATCGCCGCTCTACATCCGGTGGAAAGACATCCCGATCGTCCAAGTTCGTACCCCGATTATGCTTCCACGCTAAATCTCCAGGGCATTGAGTTCCCAATGTCTCTGGCACAGATTGCAAAGTTTGAACGGCTGAACGAAATCTCCATCAACGTGTACAGCTTTGAGATGGAGAAGAAGAAGGGGCCAACGGTCTTTCCACTGCGTCTCACCAATCAAAAGAGGGATCGACACGTCAATCTGCTCTACACACCAAATCAAGAGCACGGTGATGTAGCGCACTTTGTGCTGATCAAGAACTTGTCCCGGCTGGTGAGCGCACAGCTGAGCAAGAATAAGGCAAAGAAATTCATCTGCGACCGGTACGTATAGAAACTTATGAAATGCGTCGTGAAAAATAAAAAAAAATTGTTTTTACAGCTGCATGCATTACTTCAGCTGTGTCGAGAAGTTGGAGGTCCATACAGTGGATTGTGGGCAAATGAACGACTGTGCCATCCTGCTGCCCAGCGAAGGTGAAAATTTCTTCAGTTTCAACAACCACTGCAGTAAGGAGCGGCTCCCCTTCGTGGTGTACGCAGATTTAGAGTGTATCATCGAGAAAACGCAGAACAATCGAAAGGGTGATAATAAATTACACACGTACCAGCATCATAAAGTGCACAGTATAGCATATTATATGCTTTGCTCGTACGATACATCGCTATCGACGTATCGATGTCGCCGCGACGCGGATCGTGTTTCATGGTTCGGCAACGAATTGAAAAATTTTGCAAACTTCGCTAAACCCATCTTGACTAGTAATGTTCCCATGCTGGATTTAACCACCGAACAGTGGACCACATTTCGCGATGCTTCACATTGTCATATTTGCGAAGAACCATTCGAGGCTAGCGATGTACGAGTTCGCGATCACTGTCATCTCTCCGGACGGTTTAGAGGCCCAGCACATTCGGAGTGCAATTTAAATTATAAAAATGCGTTTTACATCCCCATAGTATTCCATAATTTATCCGGCTACGATTCGCATTTCATTATCGAGGAAATAGCGACCGCTTTTGAAGGCAGCGTTGACGTGTTGCCCATAACTAAAGAAAAGTACATTTCATTCACAAAAAATGTCGAAGATACGGCTGATTCAGACTCGCGAAATTGTATTAAATTGCGATTCATCGATTCGTACAAATTTCTCAACACCACTCTCGACAAATTAGCATCTTTTCTTAGCACAGATCAATTAAAAATTTTACGATCCCAATTTGAAACATTATCCGCCGATGATTTTAATTTATTGAGGCGAAAGGGTGTCTTTCCGTACGAATACCTTGATTGCGCGAACAAGCTGCAGGACCCATGCTTGCCACCGCGCGAATCATTCTACTGCTCGTTAACGGGTGAGACTGTATCCGAGAGCGATTACGCGCACGCTGAGGCAGTCTACCAACGTTTCGAGATTAGAAACTTGGGCGAATACAGCGATTTGTATTTGAAGACAGATTTCTTGTTATTGGCAGATACTTTTTGAAAATTTTCGCGAAAGTTGTATCAAAAGCTATGGACTAGATTCAGCGCATTATTACACTTTACCTGGTTTCACGTGGGATGCTATGCTAAAACATACCAAAATTACGTTCGAATTGCTCACAGACGTCGATATGGTCATGTTTGTCGAACGCGGTATACGCGGTGGTTTAAGTCAATGTTCCGGAAGATACGCACATGCCAATAACAAGTACATGCCATCTTACGACGCATCGGAAGAGTCATCGTACTTGATGTACTTTGACGTGAACAATTTGTATGGATGGGCAATGTCATATATACTTGTTGTCAGCCTCTGCCGTACGCTAAATTTCAATGGGTCGAAGATGTCGCAAATTTTAACGTGTCTTCAATCGCTGTCGATTCGTCCACGGGATACATTCTCGAGGTAGATCTAGAATATCCGCAACGTCTGCACAACATTCATGCCGATCTACCGTTCTGTCCGACGCGTGCCAAACCACCCGGCAGCAGACAGGACAAGTTACTCGCGACGGTATACGATAAGCAGCGTTACGTTATTCATTATCGCAACCTGCAGCAGTGCATGCGTCACGGTCTTCGTATTACAAAGATACACCGCGTGCTTCAATTCGTTCAATCACCCTGGCTCCGCGATTACATCGAACTCAACACACGGTTTAGAACAAGTGCCACAAACGACTTTGAAAAAAATTTGTACAAATTGATGAACAACGCGTTATTCGGTAAAACAATGGAAAATGTGCGAAATCATGTGAATGTAAAACTCTTAACGCATTGGGATGGGCGATATGGCGCGGAGGCAATGATCGCGAAACCGAATTTCCACAGCCGAAGTGTTTTTTCGAAAAATTTAATAGCTGTTGAATTGCGAAAGCTCGAGGTGAAATTCAACAAACCGATATACGTGGGTATGTGCATTCTGGACATATCAAAAATTTGTTTGTACGAATTTCACCACGAGTACATGTCGCCCAAGCATGGAACATATTGTAAAATTCTATACACAGACACAGACAGCCTCATTTATCATATTCGATGCGACGATATCTATGAATCTATGAAGCACAATATCGACAGATTCGACACCAGCGATTATCCCATCGACAATGTATATAATATGCCGCGCTTAAATAAGAAGGTTCCAGGGCTGATGAAGGACGAAAATAACGGTGCGATAATGACCGAATTCGTAGGTCTTAGAGCGAAAATGTATGCACTTCGCGTAGACGGTAAAAAAGATACGAAGAAAGCGAAAGGCGTCAAGACCAACGTCATAGCCAGAACGATAACTTTCGACGACTACGCGCAGTGCTTGGAAAGGGAGATCGAAATAATTCGCAGACAATCGTGCATACGGTCTAAATTGCACAAAGTGTACACCATTTCGGAATCCAAAATCGCTCTAAGTCCGCACGATGACAAGCGATATATCGTACCCGATTCGACCGACACTCTGCCCTGGGGACATTATAATATACCCTTGTGAAATAGAAACTATTGTATTTATTGTATAATATTCTTCGCACATGTATGGAAAAAAAATTATTTGCACATGTATATGTATCATTGTATTTATTGAATCATGTATTATTATTATTATTATTTTTTACAATACATTATTTTTATTTATCCAAGAATTGTGCGATTTATCAAAACCCAACCACTTGACGTACACCTTATCCCCCTTCCTACGTAAGACTTTTTCCACTAGATACACATCAGGATCGGTGACGCGTTGCAGCTCATGTTCGTAGAATCCTCCAGCAACAGGTTTTCCACAGGAATCGACGAGCAGATACGTCGCGGGATCAGTTGCTTGTATTTTGGCTATCTTAAACACCTCCGTTGTCCAATTCGGCGTATAGCCTTTATCGAAGATGGTTTTAAATTTGCTCACGCGAACAAACTCGCCCAACTTGAATCTCGCTGGAGCGGCGATCTTTACGTTGTTGTACACGGTGGCTAGCAGCTTGTCGGCGATCGCAGGGGTAATATCACAAGGACGCATCTTGATGGTTCTATGTTTTCGCGCGTTATACTCTGCGAGAAGACTTGGTAGCGCATCGGTCCATCTGTAGGTTCCATTGAGCGTAAACATTTTCCACATATTGTTCTTCAAAGTTCGATTGAAACGTTCCACGACGGAGGCCTTCATCACCGAATACGTCGTATAATGATTAATGTCATGCTTTGCCAATAGTTTCTGCATATCAGCATTGAAAAATTCTTTCCCTTGATCGGTGTGCAAATTTTTCGGATATCGATCTCTAAATATCTTTGCAAACGCTTTAGTCACCTCAGCGCCACTTTTAGGGCGGTATTCACAGTCGCGTCTTGAGATCAAGACCATCTCAAGCATTTGCTTAAGATGCCGCCTAGATTCATAGTTGCGTCTTGAGGTCGTGTCTTGAGCATTTGCTTGAGGAAAATCTTGTTCAAATAAGCAAATCCTTGTATGACGTCACATGTTCTCAAGACCATCTCAAGCATTCGCTCAAGATGCCACCTAGATTCATAGTGGCGTCTTGAGGTCGTGTCTTGAGCATTTGCTTGAGGAAAATCTTTTTCAAATAAGCAAATCCTTGTATGACGTCACATGTGTCAAAATAGACGGTAAAGCGAGGTTATATTTTCAAGACGACGTTTTACATGTCTTGAGACCGCCTTGAGATTCCACCAGAAGAATGTCCGGAGTAGAGGGGGAACATCTATGGCAGTGTGCGGAATGATTCCATCACGCATGTACCGTCACGTGATAGTCCCCCTCTACTCCAGAGATTCTATTCCCCGGCAACGCGTTGAAAGTTTAAACTATCAAATACTTCCGCCATTACCTGCATAAACGACGCCAAAAATGGATTTTGAAGACGATATCGACATTAATATTGATATTAGCGAAATTGACGAAGATGATTATATAGCGGACAATAGAGTCGTTAGAAGGTATATTCGGGACGTGCAAAATCCATTTGAATATTACGATGAAGATGAATTTAAAATGCGATTTCGATTTAATAAGGACTCGGTATTACATGGTATTTTACCGAGAATTATTAAAGGACTGGCGAAAATAAATAATCGTGGCCTGCCGATTGCCCCGCAATTGCAACTACTTGCATGCTTACGCTATTATGCAACTGCAAGTTTTCAGGTAATTTAGAAATCTAATATTTTATTTTTAACGTCTAAAATATTGATAATTAAAGAGTGGGCATGAGGTAAATTGTTTAAAATATATTTATAGCAACTGCTTGGGGACTCGATGCAGATCTCTCAACCCACAGTGTCCAGAATTGTTTTCCGCGTGAGTTCTTTACTTGCGAGTTTAATTTCCCAATTTATCAAAATGCCAAGAGAATTCGAAGCACGTATTGAAAATCGACGATTATTCGCCGATCTTGGGAAAGGCAATGGAGAAATCGGTCTACCTGGTATCGATGGGGCCATCGACTGCACACACGTGAGATTAGTGCACACGCGATTCCAAAATATCGCTGAAATATTTCGGAATCGCAAAGGATATTTCTCACTTAACGTGCAAGTAGGTTTTCATTCATGTTTTTATTTCATATTTTCAGTCTTCACGTAGTTCTTTCTATTTTTTTTTTAAATATCATCTTTGTTGCAGGCTGTTGTTGGTCCAAGAATGGAATTCTTGGACATCGTACCGGAGTGGCCGGGTAGCGCCCACGACAGCCGAATCTTTCAAAATTCGGCAATACGCATGCGATACGTGGAGCAACGTTTGGATGGAATGCTTGTGGGTGATAAAGGGTATGCTTGCCTACCCTTTTTAATGACCCCACTTGCAAATCCTGAAACGGACGAAGAGTTAACGTAAATATCCTCTTAATTCTTTAGAATTATCAAGTTTTACTGTACGAAACAAAAAATTATATTAATTGAATAATGTATCATTGCAGGTATAACGACATCCAAATTTGAACGAGGCTCATTGTCGAACGCACCTTCGGTATTTGGAAACGTAGATTTCCATGTTTATCGCGAGGTCTGTCGACAAAGCTCATTTGCTCCACCGCAATTGTTGTAGCATGTGCCGTGCTCCACAACATGTCTTTGATCTTCAAGGACGTATTGCCGGATTGTGAGGACTTATTCGTCGACGACGACGAAGAAGTACCTGTACCTGCACCTCACAATCAACGAAATTTAAATGGATTCGCTGTTCGTGAGGCGCTAATTGCTCGGCTGTTCAACTAAGAGACGGATTGCTCTATTTCCTTTCCCAAAGTCAACGAATAATCGTCGATTCTCCATGCGTGCTTCGAAAGCTGTCATACGGAAAACACCTCTAGACACTGTTGGCATACGATTATTTATATTCGCCAGTCCTTCAATAATTCTCGGTAAAATACCATTACAGAGTCCTTATTAAATCGAAATCGCCTTTTAAATTCATCTTCATCGTAATATTCAAATGGATTTTGAACGTCCCGAATATACCTTCTAACGACTCTATTGTCCGCTATATAATCATCTTCGTCAATATCGCTAATATCAATATTAATGTCGATATATATTATGTATGTACTAAATAAAATTAAATGGAGTCACAACTATCTCAGGTGTTTTTATTTTTACATTACATCACTTTAGTGGTTGGGTTATGATTAGGGAATTCAACCCCGGGATCCCGGCTGTTTAAAAACGTAAGTTACTTTATGAGCAACTGAAAAATATAAAAATGGAATCCAAAAAACAGCCGGGATCCCGGGATTGAATTCCCTAGTTATGATTGAGGAACAAACATGTTTCATTTTTATATATTTATTATATTTTTATTTTGATAAAAGCAAGCACTACACGCCAGTAGAATAAAGTTGTTTTCTACATATAATTGACAATTACAAACATGTGATAAAATGTAAAAGGAGTAACATGAACAAAAATATGTGATGAATTTAACTCATCATTGACGGTGCAAGAGGTAAGAAGCAAATAACTAACGAAAAACAGAGCAGATTCGCTACAGGTGGAGGACCTGAAATGCCCTCCACAGAAGTAGACCCTGGAAACCTATATAGAGTTTGACGTTCGAGCTTTTTCCTTTTTTAGTAGCAGTTCAGCTAATTCGGCTTTTGCTAAAGCAGCTCTAATTTCTAATGCCTGCATATTTTTAAAATGCTCTTCTTTCATTACAGCCATTCTCTCCTCGTGTTGCATAATACTTTTCACTCTTAACGCTTTCAACTCCTCTTCGGATTCTATACATTTCTTCGTGTTTTTTTTACTTTTTTTTTATTTCGGATCCTGTTTCTGACGTTGGTGTATTAACTTCCAGGTCAATCACACCTTCATTGTCATTAGCGTCGTCATTTCCTTCAATACTTTCATACAGCATCTGTGTTCCATCTAAAATTCAGTTAAAGTTACTATTCTGTGTTCAATAAGATTTAACTACTATTGATAAATGAATTTACGTTCTATTTCTGCAGCATTCATGTTAGATGAAAATAAGTTTGGCGTAGTGGCCATCAAAGATGGCACTATTGCCGCAATTTCCGGGTCGACTTCTATCGAGGGTGCTTCTGGCCCTCCACCTGTAGCTAGTCTTCTCTGTTTTTCGTTAGTTAATTGATCGCGGTGGGCATGTTTCATATTTGTCCACAGCTTTTTTAATTGTTGCACGGTTCTCTTCAAAATAAGAGAAAATTAGTACAAAATGATATGTATGCTGTTGGTTGTTTCATCTCTGTGCTTCTTACCTCTTGCACCGTCAATGACGAGTTATTAAATTCATCACATATTTTTGTCCATGCTAACTCTTTATCTCGTAATGTGTTCACGTTACTCCTTTTACATTCAATCACATGCTTGTAATTGTCGATTATATGTAGAAAACAACGTTTTTCTACTGGTGTGTAGTGCCTACAACGAATTTTGTCCTCTGCCATCATGTATAATTGGACTGAAACTAGAATACTGGAAAAAATTAATAAACAAAGCGTTGCCAGGGAAATAGTTTAGTGGAGTGGCCATCACGCATGTAACAGGGTGATCCTGGAGCAACTGGATTTTTGAGAAAAAATTGCGATATTTCAAAATTGATCTTTGTTAAGTTTATACAAAAAAGGGGAATATTTTTCAATTTCGGTTTTACATTTTTAATTAAATTGGTACTACAAAACGTTAAAAAGCGAGAAGGGTATATATTTTTCTTTACCACCATCCCAAAATTGCCCCCCTTGATACCTGTTTCATAAAAACAACATTCTTTATTCTATCGTATCGAAGTCCTGGAAGTCATCGTGAGGCACCACGGGGGGTATACTCGCCATTCCGGAGACTCTCCGATAAACTGTTCCCCCGGCATCGCTATAATATAACCTCGACGCTCACACGCATTACAGTTTAGTGGTTGGGTTTATATATTAGTTCATTACATAAATCAATATAAATCAATTTTACATCTAATTTCCTTGATTATGCTCCGAATTACGTTGTTCCTGAAATCATTATAAAGCACCGCGAGGGGTTATCCTCGCCATTCCGGAGATTCTCCGATAAACTGTCCCCCGGCATCGCTATAATATAACCTCGACGCTCACACGCATTACAGTTTAGTGGTTGGGTTTATATATTAGATCATTACATAAATCAATATAAATCAATTTTACATCTAATTTCCTTGATTATGCTCCGAATTACGTTGTTCCTGAAATCATTATAAAGCACCGCGAGGGGTTATCCTCGCCATTCCGGAGACTCTCCGATAAACTGTCCCCCGGCATCGCTATAATATAACCTCGACGCTCACACGCATTACAGTTTAGTGGTTGGGTTTATATATTAGTTCATTACATAAATCAATATAAATCAATTTTACATCTAATTTCCTTGATTATACTCCGAATTACGTTGTTCCTGAAATCATTATAAAGCACCGCGAGGGGTTATCCTCGCCATTCCGGAGACTCTCCGATAAACTGTCCCCCGGCATCGCTATAATATAACCTCGACGCTCACACGCATCACTCACTCACGTTCGAGTATCCTACTCCACCGTCCACCAAGGAACGAACGGAATATCCTTCATCATTGGTTGTTCTAACAGAATTATTCCGAAAGTTTCCGAACGTGATTGAGCAAATGCTTGAGTAAATGCTTTATAAAGTAAATGGATACGTCATATAAGCAATAGCTTATTCCAAGCAAATGCTTAAGATCATCTTGAGCAACGACTATGAATACCTGATGTCTTCAGGCAAACAAGATCGTCTTCTAGAAGATGATCTCAAGCATTTGCTCAAGACGCGACTGTGAATACCGCCCTTAGTCTTCAACGGCATCGCCCAGGCATACTTGCTCAGCACATCGATGACGGTGAGTATGTAGTGGTGACCTTGGTTGAATCGCGAGTAAGGACGCATTTCTACAACGTCAGCTTGCCATAGATCGTCGTATCCGTGCACTATGACGCGCCTCCGCGGGAAATGTCTTCGAGCTGGAGCGTGCAATTCCTCAACGAGTTGTCGCTTCTTGCGACCATGGTTTTCTTTACTCTTGGATGTTGATAATGGTGGCATGTTTGATCGCAGAGGTGTCTTCGACACGAATGATGCGATAATTATCATGTACGCGCATTATGTGCTCCCCATCGGTGTGGGGTCAAGATCAACCGTCTCGCACGATTCTCCTTCGCAGCGTTGCTGTGGGATAGAATTCGACGCCTGCGATATCTTTTGAACGCTGTTTTGCAACATGAGCATATCTCTCTGAAACACGACTAGCTTCCTCTCTAATTCTTCCTGTTGCTCTCTCAAAAGTTTAATGCTCTTTTCCATATACAGTTTATTGACAGCATCAGTGTCAGCCGTGGGTTGCGCTACCCGTCGTATCTTGCGTGATTTTGCATCAAAGTCGACACCGGTCATGGAAAGAGCGTTATCTCGCATGTACTTTCGAAGCAAACCGTTCCATTTGTAGTAGTCCATTCCAGCTGTTCCACTCTTCTCGAGCGACACCCCAAATTTTTTGATCGGCATCTCGATGCATACAGTGCGCGTCATCGGTGTGCGGTTTAATTTATACAATGTGGCCCGCTTCGCGAAGTTCCTTCTCGATGGATGCGATTTCATTATCGAGACCCGTGTGACCTGCCGCGCGCGATGCAATGAGCAATTTAAGTCTATCGACCAGCTCGTTGGGATCGTCCCAGTGCACGTAATCGATTTTGTTATCGTTTACCGTCATGAGTCGTGGTGTCCTTAGACCTTTCCCTGCCCTTTTAGCCGATGAACTGGGGACTAGCGGTGCAATTACATGTTTGTACTTGTATCCCTTGTTGCTCATTATGCGATTGTGATCACCATGTTTGTATCTGTGAGCGTTCGTCGCAAGCAGTATACTTTTGTATTTTTGTTTATCGGCCTCGGTGTATACAGCATCATTTGGAAGTTTCTTGAAAATCAGTACGTAAAGGCCGGGCGTTCCCTTGTATCTTACACCATCGATGAGTATATTATCATGCTTGTCGATATCGAAAACCTTATTCCCAAGCATCATCTTATTATCATCGGTAAAGTATACACCGTATACATAGTCTATGGTCTTATTTTTATCCTCGCTTAGGATTATATCTATGTATTTTTGCCCCAGCGGACCGAAATAACTGCGAAGCGCTTCTTGTCCCTCGGATGTTCGAAGTTGTTGTCTAATAGATGTCACAAATGACTCATTGGGAGAAGTTTCGAAAACGTCATCATCATAATCATCATCATCATCATCATCATCATCATCGTCAATGGCTGAGGGCGATTGTACAGGAGGAATTGTATTTATTGGCGTGATAGGGACCGTAGGCTCGTTTAACGTAGTATTCCGTCGTTTCCGCTTCGATTGAACTGGTGTGGAGGTTACGAGTGATTTCCTCTTTCTCTTCAACGTCGACGTGTTCCCTTTCGGGCGAAATTTTGTTTCAGGCGTTAATGTTTCATTCCTTTCAACGTCAATGCTCACTGGTGATAATGTGTCTGCCTCTGTGGTATTTTTCACTATATGTTTCAAGGGTTCGACGATAGGTTTAAAGTGTCTCTCCAACGCGATATCTTCCTCCATCTTGCCAGTCTTCAAAGCCAAGTGTTTCTTGCGAATGGCTGCACTAGTTTTTGCAATTTCCTTCGCTATCCTCTCGCGATCCTTAACCTCCAGACTATCGATATCAATCATCATCGTTGTACCGCAGACGTTGCTTTCTCATCGAAGTGTTGACAGCGATTGACCATCTCACGGTATGGCAAACTCGTTAAATCCCTTCCTATAACGTCCATTGGACATCGCGCTATCCTTGTCTATTACCACGAAACCATACTCTCGTTGCCAACAATTACGACACAACGCGCAGAAATCCTCGTATGACATATCGGTGTTTACGTGATCGTTGTACACATGTTTCAAGTTGGTACCATCCTGCTTAAACAGAATCAACAGATTTGCATTGTCGCGTATAAGATGTTTGGGAATCTTTGCATACATCTGACAGAGATAGAAGCAATCAACGTTCGAGTGACGCCCCATTGCAAAGTACTCTCGTATCGTATTTTGCTTGTCACATGCCACGTCAACAAAGATAAAAATAGAATTCGGAAGCGATTCGCTCGGTGGGATGACGTCACTGTTATTCGAAAACGTAAAGTAGCCAATTTCATCTATCGGAGTCAATAAATTCTCCAAATATTGATATTTCGGCTGTTGCAGCGACTTGGAATACACGTACACGTTCTCGAAGCGGACACCGTGTGGACTTTCCAACAAGCTCACCAACACGTTGGTTTTTCCACAATTCGATGGACCGCAAATAACACAGCGGATAGTGTTTGGTAGCATGCTACCATGTCTACGCTTCGAATTCGGTGACATCATTTCCGATTTATCGTCAAAATTTGACACGCGTATCCTTACAGGTTGTCGCACGAATCGCATCCTCGATGTGAACTGTGAAAACTGATTTTCGAAGCGATGACACGTCCCATTTATAGGTCCGCGCCGAAGCGAAAACACCTCAGTATTCAAAATGCTTCTGATCCTGTCGGATAATTGCGATATTCGAGACCTAACCTCTGAGCAGTTGAAATATATACCAAAGATTATTCTACTCAGAGAGTTTGAGAGACACATTGATCAGTTGTGGGACAGGCTCCCCGAGCATATAAAAGCCGATTCTGAGGTGCAGCAGTATCGTCGGTGCTTAGAACATTATAATCGCCCTTGGCAGCGAACGCATATCGACGGTCCAGCACCATTGATTAAAAACTGCAACGAATGTCGCCGACGAGAGTGAAGAAAGGTTGTGGTTTGTTAAATCGGGCGATAAACGCGCTACCTTTCGAATTGCATATTCCGGGATATCAGTTTTGTGGTCCAGGAACTCATCTGACAAAACGATTGGCTAGAGGGGATCAAGGTATCAATCCGTTGGACGCCGCGTGTCGCGAACACGATATTGCGTATACGCGTAGCAACGACCTCGACGAAAGGCACGTGGCAGATAACGTACTCGCTGACAAAGCGCGAAAACGCATCGTTGCGCGAGACTCGACTCTGGGTGAAAGAGGTGCTGCGACAGCTGTTTGGGCAGCTATGAAAGCCAAGACGAAAATCGGAATGGGGGTGAAAACAAAATCCCGCAAAACTACTACTACTACTACTACTACTACGAAGAGAGCATCGAAAAAAAAACGGATTCTTCCGGTGGCAAAACGGGGTGGTATATTACCACTTCTCCCGCTGCTAGGTGTTCTCGGATCATTAGCTGGTGGAGCGGCGGGGATAGCCAAGGTGGTAAACAATAGTAAGGCTGCGCAACATCAGCTGCAGGAAATGCAGCGTCATAATCGCTCCATGGAAGGTCGCGGACTTTATCTCGCACCATACAAGCGCAGCCAGGAAATATCGAAACGAAAAAAAAAAACGTCGAAAAGAAAATAAAAATGCCTGTGGGCATAACTACCGATGTGCAATTGGCTGAGTTGGCAAAACGTATGCATATTCCATTCTTTAGAGGTGTTTTTATGCGCAACGCGCTACCAGCTGGAGGAGTACGTCGAAACGAGAGCGGTATCGTAAATTTGGACAATGTCGAGGGGTCGGGAACTCATTGGGTAGCGTATGCGAAGAGAGGATGTCGAGCTATATATTTCGATAGCTTTGGGAATCTTCGGCCGCCTAAGGAATTGGTACAATATCTGGACAAAGATGCTGTGAAAATCGAATACAATCGAACGGCTTATCAGAAGTACGATCAAAGCAATTGCGGGCAACTATGTCTACGCTTTCTACAAACGATCGGCACCAAATTTATGGATTGACTTCCCACCACTCTGATTCAGTACTAATCGAGTCGTACAGCTTGGAATATGTCGCTAACATTCACTCTAACCGGCAAGAGTAGCACCCTCGCGGTGAGCTACTTTCCACCCATAGATTTGAGCGACGATGATTACGAGCTTGGTCTAACAACCTTTGAAACTTATCATACAATACCGAACATCGACTCCAGCAACGATAAATTCTACTTCACCGCAAATTATGACATCAGCAACAGCATCTACACCACTCCTGAATACATTACGATTCCTCACGGCTCCTACGAACTAGACGCCATTGCCAAGTATTTGAGGCAGCGATTACTCGAGCGGTATCCTCAAAATCTCGACGGTACCGATGCTGACGATGGCGATGTGTATCCTATAGTGTTGCGTCCCAACAACAATACCATGAAAATCGAGCTGTACTGCTCGTTCACCGTAGACTTTAAGAAGCGCAATAACATTGGATCGTTACTGGGATTCTCGACGAATCGGGAGTTGAAACCAGGGCGGTGGCACGAATCAGACGATCCGATTAATATCACGAACGTGAACATTATTCGCGTAGAATGCAGCGCGGCCGCTGGCGCGTACAACAATGGAAAGCGCGTACATACGATACATGAATTTTCTCCGAGAGTCCCACCAGGATATAAGATATCGGAAACGCCCGCGCAGATCATTTACCTTCCAATCACCGCACGGATCGTTACGGATCTAACGATACGGGTTGTGGATCAAGACGGACGGCTGCTCGATTTTCAAGGTGAAGAGATTACCATCAGATTGCACGTACGACGGCGACGACGATAATACGCATGGTGCGAACGAAAAAGATGCTTGTGTTGAACGACTCCAGACACTCGTTTCTTTCAAACCAAATTGTTTACAACAACAACAACAACAACAGCTCTGATCACGCTAAAAAGAAGAGACTCACTGCTGCGAACATTGCATTTTTGAAATCCTTCGGATTCATTGTGCGCAGTTAAGTTGAAAAATGGTTGACATTCTAAGCATTGGGGGGAAACCGACGTTTGATGATCGCATCGTCAAGCTCGAGACTCACACATACAACCCATACGTCAACACAACGTTTGGGTACAGCGATGAGATAAGAATACCCATACAACAGCAGGTTTTATACACATTGCCGTGTGAAAGTTTCCTCTACGTGGAGGGAGAATTGAAGATAAATAAGCCAAACGATACATTAACGGTGACATTGGGAAATAATTGCATGGCGTTCTTATTCGATGAGATTCGATACGAGCTGAATGGTGTGGAAATTGATCGCAACAGAAACGTTGGAATAACTAGCACGTTGAAAAACTATGTATCGCTGACATCTGGCGAAGACAAAAATATGGAGAATAACGGATGGGGCTTGGAACGACGCGATGGGCTAAAAGTGAAAAATCATTTCAATTTTTGTATTCCACTGAAATATTGGCTGGGATTTTGCGAGGACTACAAATGCATTATTATTAATGCGCGTCACGAATTGATTTTAACACGATCGCGCAACGATAAGAATGTTCTAATTGGATCGCCGTTGTTGGAACCAGAAATTCAATTAGTTAAAGTACAATGGCGGATGCCTCATGTGACGCTGAACGACGTTAATAAGCTATCGTTGCTACGTACTTTGGACAGTGGACGAAACCTGAGCATTTGTTTTCAATCGTGGGATATGTACGAGTATCCTCTCTTACAGAGCACTACCAAGCACTCATGGGCCGTGAAGGCATCTGCACAGTTTGAGAAGCCGCGTGTGATTATCCTTGCTCTACAGACTGATCGAAAGAATGATATGTCCAAAGATGCTACTATGTTCGACAAATGCAAATTAACCAATGTAAAAGCTTTTCTCAACTCGGATTTTCACCCATATGATGACATGCAGGTGGACTTTGACATGGATAAGCATGCCATCTTGTTTCACATGTACACGCAATTCCGTAAATCATGTTACCACAGACCAGGTATAGAATAGACCTTCCACCCTATTGTCTTCTGTGTCACTCGATTTTGGGGCTCTAGAGCCCCATTACCATTTCCGTGTCGCATCCAACGTTAACGGTTAAGCATGAAATAAGAGTGCAGCGCTATAAGCGGTAGGAATGAAAGTTATAATAGCGGTGAGAATTTACATACAGGGTGTCCCGATGTCAAATTAATGCAGCATTTTTAAAAGGCAAATAAAAATTTCTTCATATCTTTATCAATCAGCAACTCTACAGACCCATACAACGGAGTAGCATTGTACAACTTCGCTTACGATGTTTACTTCGCTGACTAATCAATTATTTGCGGACATGGGTTTATATTAACTTTTTCAACTTTTTCAATTTTATTTCAACTGTATACCCGGGATACTCTGTGTACAGACATACACTTTCATTTATCGTTATGAACACTTCCTATTATAACTAATTAAAAAATGATTAATAAATTATGGTAATCTTATAGTGTGTTTTGTATCAAGCAGTAGAGTAGTGGTGGGCCCCTGCCTACATATATTGATTGTGTAATTCTACACAATCAAGTCATTCCGAAATCTTTAACAATTTTTACTGATCAAAGCTTCATTCAAACATTTTTCCTTTCCAACACGCAGAATACGTTGATATAAAAGAAAATTGGTATATTTGTTGAAAAGTTACCTCCTCATCGATTTCAATGACCTTCGCATATGTTGTCAATGTCGTCATTCTGAACAACATTTCCTTTTAAACTTTTTGACGGTCGGCCTCAGTTTCGGAGTTATTAATAAACAACTTTCGGCATAATAGATTGAAAGCTACCTTCCTACCGATTTCAATGATCTTCTTGCCATGTTATAAAAAACATTTGAAAAACTTTCGGCATAATATATTTAAATCTGTTTCATAGCTGACGGTATATCGGTTGGGGCTACATTAGGGCCGGGGCGCGTAAAGCATGGTACCGCAGAGTGCAACATGTGTTAAACTCGGTATTAATTCTTGTGTTAAGTAAAGTTTTTTGCGAATATTTCGTAAACCAAAGCCAACCGCCAAAAAGGTTAAAGGGAAATGTTGTTCAGAATGATGACTTCGACAACATATGTGAAGGCCATTAGAATCGGTGAGGAGGGAGCTTTTCGACAAGTTTACTAAAAAATTTAACATTAATTTTCAATGTTATAATTTATAAACAATTTCGCGGACACTTTTTTTACAAATGTCCACCGATTCATAGGTGTAGATTCACCCCCTAAGAGCAACGACCAATAATTGTTCTACACACTGTACAATGAATGTGGAGAATGAGCAGATAGGTGTGTTCTGTAGGAGTGAGTACTTTTTGAAAGAGTGACGTGTGACTGATTTTTGGGTTGCAACGCGCAAAGAATGGTTGTGGGGGTTGCGTCGCGGCAACAATAACCTGGGTAGACGGACATCGGGTAAGTGGTTGGGGAAAACCCAAGCGGTGTAAACGATACTCCTGCAGGTCAAGATACTAAATGTGATTTTCGCTTCTCATTTTGGAACCATTTTAGCTTCTGACCTTTTGCCTGTCTTCTAGCATCTAGACATCGAGAAATAGTTTGGAATGGTTTTAAGAAAAAATGCTTCCAACAAAAGTTGCTTGTTTTCTAACGTGGATTAAGAAAATAATTGGTTCCACCCATGCTTCAAATACAAGGAGAGATGAGTGCGAGCCTGTATCAATACATATCTATTTAAAAGCATGAGATGTCTGGAACTCGAGACCAGAACGATTAAAATTGATCGTGTGCGTAATTCTCGATATATTGAGGTATTAAAACTTATGCGTGTTACCCTATATAATTAGAGAAAACATAAGCGAAATGCGGATATGCTTTTAATAATCTTTGATTTCTGTATATACAGTATATATATTTAACCCTCCGAGTACGAGACGTCGAGTCGTGTGCCTGGGATTTGACGGACCCACACCGATAGTTCACTAATAAAAAATCCATGGTCGCTCGAGACCTTCACCGATACAGTATAACTCAGGTAGGGATGGTCGCTCAAGCTCGAATAATATTAACCGCTCTGTCACTGTGTGCGTGAGCTCTGAAATGATGGGTCTAAAAAGACACAGGCTCAGGATACGGAGGGTTAATATTATATTTATATTATATTTTACATTATATTATACTTTCCCAGAAATCAAAGATTATTAAAAGAACGGTTAATCCGATTCCCGACTGAGCCTATCTTTTTTCGGCCCGTCACGATGCTCATTACGGAGTCCTCAACCCGTAATCTTACATCATAAATAACACGTATTACATTATTGGATAAAAGAGTAACGAAATCTGCATTCATGAAAGGAAACAAAAGGTTCTTTGCTCTTCGTTAATCCATTTTGCAGAGTTTACCAGCTTAAACGAAAATTGTGGGCATTTCTCGAAGAAGAGACCTCAGAACTCGAGACGGGACCCCCGACAGAGAAAATTTAGGCTAGCTGCACTCGCGCTGGTTCGAGTCGATGATGGTCTTTAATCGTCCCATTGGAATGCTGGCACACCGACATAGCGCGAACCACTGTAGTGGTGCATCCCTACCACTTACACAACTATGACTTGCTGTCGCCCTTCACCTTGAAGCTGTGAAATAGTTAAAAGAAGCAAGACAGGTAGCTGAAAAACAAAGTCGCATCAAGTTCGATATAATATGTACTCTCCAAATGCTTCACATACTTCTAAAAAATTGTTTCAACTGGTTGGAATATTCATTATATTCTGCTGCGTCATAAATTTAATTAGTTGTTTAATTTCTGTATCATGTTTTAATAAATATATCAATATGTTTGAATTTATATTAAGTGTCGTTCATTTGGTTTATTACACACGCGTCACATGGCATGTGTATATGTACTTTCAAGAATCAAAAAGCGCACTTTGGCGTTCGTATTTATTGTTTTATTTTATTATTTTCGCATTCAACGGCCGGCTATCCGAAATGAACTGAGCATAGCTTCAAATTTCTTAATCAATGTCATAGGATGGAGAATGTTGAAACAATAAGTGAAAACAATAAGTTTTAGGATTAATGCACGAAATTTAGTACTTTCATACTCAGAATTCGCTATTCTATTGAATTTGACAGTCCATTTGAAAAAAATAAAATTGACCTCCACATCTAATCTATGTCTGTAAAGAAACTAGTTTCACCGTGTTTCGCTTAAGTAATAACTTGAAATAATAGATATTTGAAGTGAACCGATTTAGTGGGACACCCTGTATAACATAGCTTCTATAGTTTCCTCGGCGGTACCGGCAGCTTTACCTGTGTCAATACTAGAAACACATTATGTTTCCGGTACCCACCGCTCGAAAATTCGAGAGGGCGCTCGAAAACCAGTGGTTATTTCAGAATATCGGTACTTCAGACCTGTGACACTGAAGACAAAAGGATGAGAGGTCTATTCTATACCTGGTCTGTGATATTACAACAGTAACGATGGATTATTCACCGTGGCCAAATTTTTAAAATTTGGTCCCTTCGTGGTGATTGATTGTTCGCGACAAAATGAGTCGGTTAAAAGCGGTACCGTGGATGTGCGCATAGAATTCGAATGTAAAGAGAATGTACCGGCAAATACTACGGCCTATTGTCTGATTCTGCACGATCGGGTGGTTGAATACAATCCGCTGACAAACGTGGTGCGCAAAATGAATTAAATTGCCTGCCCTCTCCTGTGTTAAATTCGTACCAAAAGAAATGAAAGAGAATGCTTTACGAGAAAGATTGCATTCCCCCATCTGTCTTGGAAGCGAGCGGGCCTCTAAATTGTATCGATAATGTCCGCGCCAACATTTGTTGACCTGCAAGGGTTCATCGTCGATGGAAGATTTGTCGTCAAGGAAGTGGCTGTCCTGCGAAAAGGAACAATTCTCTCGCATTATATTTTTCGGAGTTCGATGCCGCAATATCTTCTTACGAAATCTGACAAATCAAGCATCCGGTGGTTGACGACGAAACATCATGGGCTACGCTGGGACGATGGAGACATTCCATACAGTATGGCTAAACAGCTAATTACGAAAGCTGTAGCTGATGCGATCGACGAAGAAGATGACACGTGTCATGTCGTGTACGTTAAAGGGCTGCAGAAACGCGAATGGCTTGCGGATTTCCTCGATGAAAGTACGAGAGCGGATGTGATCATCGAGACGCTGGACATTGACTACGAGGATATACAATCTCTAAATAAGCTAAATGTAGTTGATACTCTGCGATGTGGCAGACACGCAAAGCACTGTGCCTTGCAAAATGTATTTAAAATATTCAACTGGTGGACTAAACGCCAGAGAGAAATTCATAAATAAATATAATCATTTTTTAATGCGTATAATTTTCTTCACCCTCCCTAAACCAACTTCCTAAATATGATGTATGCTAGATTAAGACGATGGTTGCAATTATTTAGAAAATGGTTCGAAGAAGGGAAAGAAGATACGTGTGAATAAGGAGAGGATGGTCAGTGAAGAAGAAGAAGATAAGGACACGGAGGAGGAGGAGGATGGTCAGCGAAAATGCAGCTGGAGCACAGGTGCCCTGTGACGAAGACAATGAAGAACAATGCCATCGTACTTTTGCAAAGCTAAGCACTTCTTGACTTCATGATAGGAGGGGGTTTTAGCATGATAGAGCCCAGGAGATGCATCGAGACCAGTTGCATTCAAATCACAGTCGAAGTGACAGGTTATATAGGTGTTTTTTAAAAAAAAAAAGTTTTGCCAAAAACAAAATGGGCCTGGGAAGGATTACACCGGAGTGTGACCCTGCGGTATTACAGGAACAATATTCTTGACATTTATCGCGTTTAACCCTTTCGCTACGGCAGTGTGCTCCGCCGGAGTGACACCGCGCCGCCGGAGTAGCGGCACTGTACGGAGCACTGCGCCGCAAAAGTGTACATGTTGCGCGTAGGTAAATTGGTGTTTCTTGCCCCGATTGCTCCCAAACAATGTATGTTTATATTTCACTTGTTTAAAACAAATATAAACAAACCAGAGAATGAGACAAGTGTGATCGCTGTGCAGTATGCGTAAAAATAAAAACATCGCGGGTCTCATGGTCAAGTGGTATCACGATATCGTCTATAGGCGACGCTCGTACACACAGGTCGTCGCGCGGATGTCGTCTATAGGCGACGCTCGTACACACAGGTCGTCGCGCGGATGTCGCCTATAGGCGACGCTCGTAGCGAAAGAGTTAATAGTTTAAACCACGTGCTCTTAAATCAAGTGGTCGTGTCATTATTAAATCGTGGATTTCTATCTTCTAGCGATCGCCAACGCCATCACCTCCCCCGCCTCCATCCCCGACGTGGTCCAGCGACTGGGGGTCCCCCCAGCCGTCGCCATCGCCGCCGCCTACGCCGCCGCCTTCGCCGCCGCAGGTATGTAGTACTTTACATTGCATTTGATGTTTATTATGTGCTAATATTATATCAACGTTTGTGTATATGTTTCAGAACCAGCCGCGACAGCGAATGTTGTTGGATTTTTTGGCGGGGGTGGAGTATGCGCCGCAGCCTGGTGACTCATTGGGTCCAGCTATGGTGGCTCAGTTGCGGCGTCCATGGGTGCCGCACCGACAAATGGAGCCCCTGCGACGGCCGCGGTCCTCATCGCCCCCACCTAGATGATTTTTAATTTATTTTCACTTTCTTTTTTTTATTATTATTCTTTTTTCTATTTTTATAATTCTTTTCTAATATTATTATTATTATTATTATTATTAATCTTTTTCTATTTTTCTATTTTCATATTCTTTATTATATTCTTCATTATATTCTTCATTATATTCTTTATTCTTTATTATATTCATTTTTTTTTAAACAATATATATCATAAACGTATCCCGATAAACGTTTCCCGACAATGTCCGAAATAATTTCTGAAAAATTATTGGCTTGGAAAAAAAGTTCCAGGACAGCTCCCACCCTAGGTTAGGTCCGGAAAAAAATTTCGGGTGGGCCAAGTTCTGAGAGAGATTTTTTTCGGGGGTCAATGCCTCCCTCTGAAAAATGGGTCCGGTCTGGAGAGGTCTCCGCGGCGGCTCGGCCCGGACTGATCCCCTCCATCATCGCGGCTTCCCCCACTGCGCGGCGCGTGCGCGCGCAACCTGTCTTCCTCACCCCGCAGGCCCCGCGCCCATGTTTCCCTCCGCCGCACTCCCCCGCGCACCCTCACTTTCCCCCTGACCCCGCGCTCCCCTCACTCAGCACACCCGGGTTAGAAACCGCCTTGTATTACTACTCTTGAGAATGGATATTGGTGTCGAATCGTACAATTTTTGCCTTGAAGCCGATGCTAAGCGGATCAACAACGCCGAGCTCTCTTTGACAGATGCGGCAAAAGAGGCACGCTCAACCTTAAAATCTTCGAGGAAAGAGAATGAGGAAGAATTTTACAACATAGAAGGGCAGCTCTATGGTCCTGGGATAGCAGATTAACGGTAAAAATTTATAAACAGTCGAATTTTTAATTTCTTCATGTGTATAACACATTTCAAAACTTTAAACGCGTTTTTCTCGAAACATGATTTTTCAATACGGCACGCAGCATAACTCCAACAATTTTCATTCTTTTCATTCGACCCTTTAACAATATCTTTAAAATAACATTTTGAAGAGAAATACGTACGAGATTTTCGATAAGTTAATTTAAACATTACTTATTAACAAATTATTGCCCTCTTTTTATAGAAAATTGAACGTTTTTCATTCAAATGCTCACCAATCACACAAAAAGCAATATTTTAAAATCCCCTACGTATTTCTCTAGCTATAAACATATAGATTTAAGCCATATTTTTTTTTTTAAATTCAAATTTGCACCAGCTACACTGCGTGCCGTAGAGCGCTAAAACTTCAACATGCCTCACGAGAATGGCTTCAGTGCCGCCATTTTGTAATATTTCTCAATAACTTTTTTTTTTTAATAACAAAATATGTGCTTAATAACTTCCTCCCTTATAGTTATTCTATTACCTTTCCTTCCATCCAAGAAAAATTGCCAAAAAAACGCTATTTTTCAAGCTGTTACAGTGGTGTAACCCCTTAAGCGACGCACAGTGGGGTATTCGCACCGAAAAGCCGGACATTAGTGAATTTCAAAAATTTTGAGTAAGCCGTAAAATTTTTAGTATTAAAGGTAGATGAATGCCTGAGGGACAATACATCAGTATTCTGTTTTAAATTTGTGCACTCACAAGGCAGTATAGTTAATCGAAAGTCAAGAGATTTCATAGCACACATTAGAATCCCAACCAGTTTCTGAAACAGCGTTCGCTTATTCCTGATTTTCAAGTGTTCTAGTGGAATTGTGTAAACTTTGTCATTGTAGGAGCTTTTCAGGTACGTGTAAACAGCAGTTTCGAACAGTTTTCAAGCTGTTATCATCTATACTAGTATATAAATTAATATCTGAAGATAATTAATAATTTACTAATATTTTTGACGATTGTAAAACTTTATTAACGATTTTGTTATACTTCCGGGCACGTCCCGATACTTTTGCAGGTGTCACTAGATTTGGTAAAGATTTGTGATCCCGATGCAAAAAAAATTGGATCCATATTCGTCCCAGTTCAATTTTTATAGCTAATTGCGTTAAGTAGATATGGTGCTCGCAGCATTTCACGTAGGCCTGTACGTTTGCTTTCGCTGGGCTTCCGTGAGACGGTGCGCTATGAAACGCGTCGAAGGATCTGTTTACAAAAAGAGACGAACACCCATACAATGTTTATGATACGTTACAAATAAGACTTCGATCTGGGCCTGTTCTTTCTCCGTGCATTAGGCCCCTTTAAGGTGGCCGTTCCAATAAGCGGCTACAGCCGCCAGCGACTCCAACTGGCGTCGTCGCAAATGGTATTTCCTATATCTAAGCGTCGACGCCATGGCCCCCACCAGTGCAACGACGCGCCGCACAGGCCCTTTTCGAGCACTTGAAAAGAGGGTCTATTGTTGTATGAGGTCTCGAGGACCGTCGAAGATAGTGAAAGACTAGCCATTTTTCTTATATGTACATCGTGTTCTGTTTATCTACCGGATTGAAGAAGTCAATGACATTTGGGTGTTTCTTTTAATATATCGGAATTCAAATTGTGGCAAAAAATAGGATAAACCGTTTTTTCTATTTTTTAACTCAATCGTGATAAAAAATTGGAAACTGTTTTTTGGTACTTTATTAGTGGTTTAAGTCACATGCTGGGGAAACGGTCGGTTTTCAAGTTATTATTTCTGCACTTTCCATAGTATGTATTTATCAATTTTTTTAGTTTTATTGAAATTGTTGACGTTATTTTTTTAAATAACCTCAAACTTTGTTATGAGTTGTATATTAACTCAAATTTTTATGAACTTGCTTAATAATATTCAGCATTTTCAACGCGAAAAATGGAATGTTGCATTTTCCCCTATTTCTTGGGATTCAGGCCCACTGTACGATATAGAATACAAGTGATTACTCCATTATTAGCAACTATTGTCAAATCTTGTTTTCGCAGTTGCAAGGACAAATATATATTGATTATACAAGTTCGCGGAAGGTAACTAAAAAGTTGAAAAATACTGATATTTTTTCAATGGGTTTCTTATAAAAAAATAAATATATATAACGAATTATTTGCTATTATTTTGCAGAATCGATACTAACTATTTCTGGCCCCTTTAACTTTACTTTAACAAACTTTCAAAGAAATCACTTAAAATTTTGCATAAAACAACAAATTTGACATGTGTTTATATGCAGATCAGATGTAGCCGTCATGATATTTTTACCTTTTTTTACAAGAGTTCATATTATTAGTTTACAAGAAATATATAAAAAAGAACATAATTCCATAAGTTATGAATTCTGACTTCTTTCCTTATTTCTGCATAATCTGTCCGAATGTGAGATGGATGGCAGAGCGGCTAGAGTCGCAGAGCGGCTAGAGTCGCTAGACTGCTTCTGGAGCAGTAGAGCGGCAGCCGCTGCGCGACTAGGAGATTCTGCTGTTACGACGGAAAACAGACACTCGTGGCATTGTGTTGTGTCTCGAGTAGCCTAGGCTTCTCATGAACCAAACGCGCATAGGCTATAGCAATCCTGGCGCGGCCGCAGCAGTCGCAGCCGCCCATAGGAGTTGGGATGAATGCTTTTCCATTGTACCAGTCATAGCGTCAGCGGCTGTAGCCGCCGGTCGCAGTCGCTGGCGGCTGTAGCCGCTTATTGGAACGGCCACCTTTACACGGTCGGTCTTGCGCGCGGCCCGGCCCGCGGGCCGGACCGCCACACGCCGCGCGGCCCGCAAAAGTACGTGAAGCCGGATCGTGGCGCTCCTTCGCGCGGTCCAGAAGGTCGTACCCGTCACTACTTAGAGACAGCGAGTTCGGGCTCCCATTTCTACGTCGACTCCACATGCTTTTTACACGATCCACCGCAGTGGTGTATTGTGTACTACATGTTCGATGTATATCATCGATCTGCGAAACGATCGCGATATACGTTCGCGAAAAGTATACAAATTCCTCGATATGCCTAGCTTATAGAGGATATCATACATGCTGTTACTGTAGGGTACAGCCAAGGATTTGGCAGGGATTTGGCCAAGGTCTCCTCAGTTTGACGACTGTCGTCAACGCGACCACAGGCTGCAATCGCGGTGCGTGAAGACATGGACATTCGCGAGAAAATTAATCGTGGTGCGTGTGTGTAATTAAGTGAACA
This sequence comes from Andrena minutula, assembly GCA_929113495.1. Classification (NCBI taxonomy): domain Eukaryota; kingdom Metazoa; phylum Arthropoda; class Insecta; order Hymenoptera; family Andrenidae; genus Andrena; species Andrena minutula. The sequence continues at coordinate 24,678,737 of OV815996.1, forward strand.
ATCGCGGACGGGACAATCGCAGTGCGCGAAGACATGTACACTCGCGAGAAAATTAATCGTGGTGCGTGTGTGCAATTAAGTGAACAATCGCAGACTGGACAATCGCGGTGCGTGAAGACATGGACATTCGCGAGAAAACTAATCGTGTCGCAAATCCGTCACGCATCCGCCGCCACTGCACGCCCCTTGGCTGGCCTGCCTCGCACGGCCTGCTGTCCGTCGAGTTGCCGTCATTCAGGCTGATTCAGGCGATCCAGACGCCAATCTTTAACCATCGATAATTAATTAACGAAGCATTTACCGCAATTTCGTCACTCTTGATTTTCGACTTATATATGCCTGTAGAATCACCCCCCAAAGTATTGACTATAGGTAGAGTAACACCCTGTATATTTATCGTGTTTTTTAAGCTCGCATACATTCGTCGCTGTCTATTGATGGTTCACCTACCGTAAATTATATCTGTCGGTCCCTGAACGTTAAAGTTTTTAGTATGTTATTAACTTTACTACAACTGGGGTACGTTGATTACGTTCGATTATATATATTATATCATATACATATCTGTACCGTACACAAAACGTTTAAAAAATGGAAGTTTTATTTAATGGCTGTATCTTTGTTAAAAAAAAAAAACGTCTTTTTTAATGAGGTTCGGCTTGTCGTAAAGGCAAAGGATCCTACTTTCTGATAGTATACATACAAATTACAAAAAATATTGTTTGCACTCCGTAGCACTTGACAAACATCAATAAACTTTTACAGTTTAGCACATTCCCCTTTAAGGGCTGATTTTACCCCCTGGATAACGAATTCGATAAAATTGATTTAATGAGTCGAAAAGTAGAAAGTTTAAACTTTAAAATGGTTTTGTTTCATCAACTTTGGATAACTTTTAACAAAGTTATGGCAGTTTGAAGATTTTAAAATAGCCATGTCCGGGTTTCGGGGCCAAATACCCCACTGTGCGACGTTTATCCAATCGAGCCCACATTTTGCACATGTTATTTTTTTTACGGATTGCGACCATAGAAATACGACCAAGTTTCTTGTTATCTATAGCAAAAGACCTCCTTAATGAACACACATAACTTCTTTGAGAGAGTGCCCCCCACCCCCCAACACTTTTTGATACCGGTACAAAAATAGATTTTTTTTTAATATTCAAGTTGCCGATCATCCCTTCTGCATTATTGTTAGTAAATGCTTATCTACCTGCGAAATGAAAGTTCAACATAGCGTGAATGTGGAACTACATGTTTGTGTAATTATGCAGAACACGTGTTTTCTCACCGATTTCAATGATTTTTGGATATGTTGTCAGGGATATGATTCTAAGCATCTTTTTCCTATACCTCCGCTCGGCATTAAGGGTCCTCCAGACGCTGATACATGTTGCTTGGAATGTTGATACATGCTTCATGATACAGGTTTTATGATGCATGTTGCTACGTCTGTAGATCGGTTTCCGTGTTTCAGCATCAGAAGCGGAACTGGAGTTTCATGAAACCTGTATCATGATGCATGTATCAACGTTCCAAGCAACATGTATCAGCGTCTGGAGGACCCTTAAAGCTGAGCGGAGGTATAGGAAAAAGATGCTTAGAATCAGTTTCACTGCAACATGTATCAGCGTTTGGAGGGCCTTTTAGTTTTCAAAATATTTGCGAAAAACAGTCAGTATTATTGTTTTGTATGCTGTCTATACATATATTATATACACACCCAACAGGTAGCTGGTAGCTTACAAAATATTCTAGAATGCTGCAGAATATGTGATGGAGATATCGATATAGCTTTACGGCTGAATTATCGCGGGGGATGCGCCACAATGGGACGAGAATGCCTTATTTATTTAGACATCGGTCAAAATTTGAATACAGCTTCATTAAATCTTTATTAAGTGGATAAACACAAAGAAATAAATTTTATATTTACATTAAGTTTGATCCAATGTAAGTATGAATCTGACCTTTATGAAAATTTCGTTTTTTTTTCTGTAAATTGCACCGCCTCAAACAATTATTGCCTAAATCCTATTACTTCATAAGTTCTCAATATTTTACATATTACTGAGTATCTTATTATTAATGATTTCGTCCAAAAAACATTCTGAATTAACTTGGATTTCATCGCTAAACAACTGTATAAAATAAAAATCCGTTACACTCAATACTATAATAATTCAACTAAGGATTTCAAGTTTTGCTCAAAGTCGTGTTACGTACGCAGATTTATCTTTAACTTATGAACTCTTTCGGGTGTCCGGAATGCACGTGACCCGACGCACAGTAGGCCGGATTCACTTAGTTTGAGCCATTTGGGTTTTTTTTTTTAATATATTGGAATGAAATTTACGCCAAAAAAATAGGAAAAAATTAATCTGTTCTAATGATGTATAATTTAAATTTTTATTTATTTATTTATTTTTCAATTTTTTAACTAATTTGTGATAAAAAAAATTCAATTCTGTTTATGTAGTGTGACGTCCCACGATTTTTCGCGCGCAGTTAAAACAACTCCTACTCATAAACCACTCTACAACTCCACTCAAATCTCCCCAAACCTCATCTCTTACCCCTTTACCACTGACCCCCGACCACCTTGGCGATGTGCCTTAGTGGTCCCCATCTCAAGACGGTCAATCAGTGAATCCCCTTCCCTTATTCGCCCTACGATTCACAAATTCCTCTCTCACATCGAATCTAAACAAGTCCCTCGCCCCACAAATCTCTTAAATCGAGACCACGTCTCACACCCTCTAAATGACCAAAGCAGTCAAAACCACCAACGTCCCTTTCCTATTAAAACACCCAAAATCCATTCGAGGAGTTGAGTATTTCAAATTCACGTGCATAAAAACCCCGGAAGCATAAACGCAAGTCCAAATATAGACCAACCTTTGGTCCCTACAAAAACCCCCAAAAGTTACTGCGACGCATGTTCATAATTAGGTCAAGGTGCATACTGCGCACCCCCCTTCATACCGTAAAATATTACATAAACGGGTCAAAGTCCATACCGCGCGTACACCCCGCAACCCCTTGTAAAATCATATAAATACAAGGGCCCCGAGACAGAGGTCCTCTTTCGACGAAATACAACGAACATAAGGACACTCTCTTTCGACGAAATACAACGAACATAAGGACACTCTCTTTCGACGAAATACAACGAACATAAGGACACTCTCTTTCGCCGAAATACCAACCTCGAAAGGATACGCTCTTTCGACGGAAGTCTTATTGTTCAAACCAACTCAAAGATTATTTAAACCAAACCAAAATCATCTTCAACCATCAAACATTGTAAGAGATTATAATTATCTTTAATACCATTGTACATCACCATCATCATATATATTGTGTATTGCTATTCTTATTGATTTTCTTATTCATATTATTGCTAACGCTCATCGCTTATATTACTGTGAATCATTCATTCTTGTTATTTTATTCTATTACTATTGCTAACGTTCATTGCTCATATTGCTAGCGTAGCGAATCTATATGCTTTACTCAGTTCTATGTTTGGCTTATATACTTGTATATCATATTCATACTTTTATTTCATTGTAATAACCATTTATATAACCATTATGTGCTATTGGTTAACGTGTCACGTATTGTTATAAAGCCCAACCACTATCGCTTTACCGTGCATGGCTTACCTGTGTTTTAACGGAATAAACAGTGTTACTTTAAATCACGCTTAGATTTATTGTGTCAATCCTACGGCTACGAAGATCCATAAATCCTAACGAGCTGCCGCAACAACTGATTACGGGCAACGACCACGGAAAGTATCACGGTGTTTACTAACTTACTTTCGTATAGGTTTCGCTTAACCGTATGACTAGTCGAATTTCGCGAAGTTATTACGTGTGTCTTTTACAATAATGCAACGGTAAATCCGATTACCAAGGCAAACCAAAACAAGTGCTCTAACGGGTGTCTCCCCGATACAACCCAGTTCATTATACCTTCCATGGTCGATCAGCGTGTAGGATTCAAAATCCTCGCCTAAATTCCTTTTACCCTCAGTGTGTTGGATTTAACATACACGCCTAAACCTCCTTATACGATCAGTGTGTTGTATTTAACATTCACGCGTTAACCCCTTTTACCCTCAGTGTGCTGGATTTAAGATTCGCGCCTGACAATCCCCGAAACACAGTGTGTAGGATTCTAGATCCTCGCCTGGGCCCCATTAATTCCCCTATGCCATTGTCCCCTAAGACCTTCACCCGGGACGTGACAGTCGTACCTTATTTAATGCCCTGTCACGTCCCGGCTGGAGGTCTTTGGGGACAATGACATGGGGATTTTAAATGGAGCTCAGGCGAGGATCTTAAATCCTGCACACTGAGGGTAGAAGGGGTTCAGGCGAGGATCTTGAATGCTGCACACTGAGGGTAGGAAGGATTTTAGGCGAGGATCTGTAATCCTGCACTCTAGTCGGAGATGGGTTTTAGGCGAGGATCTGTAATCCTGCACTCTAATCGGAGATGTATTTTAGGCGAGGATCTGCAATCCTACACTCTAATCGGAGATGTATTTTAGGCGAGGAACTGTAATCCTACACTCTAATCGACCAGGGAAGGTTTACTAACTGGTACTTTCCGTGGAGACACCCGTTAGAGCACTTGTTGTGGTTTGGCTGGATAATCGGATTTACCGTTGCATCGAGGTAAATGACACTCGTAATGATTCCGCGAAATCTGTTAGTCATACGGTTGTACACGAGCTATGCAAAAGTACGTTTGTAAACACTGTAATATACTCTTCTCGTTCGCGGCCCACGATCAGCTGTTGCGGCAGCCTGTTTTGATTTAGGGATCTTCGTAGCCGAAGGATTAATACATTAACTCGAAACGTGATTTAGAACAATGCGGTTTATTAGTTTAGGCAAGAATATATTCACTGTTGATAATAGCTTGATTGACAGGACAATGCGTTAGACGTTGAGCATTAGCACATGACATTTATATAAATGATACTTATGATTAACATATGAATATGAACATTAAATACACCAAAATAAGTCAATGGTTTTATGTTAGATATAAAGAGTCCTTTATAAGGCGCTAAAATTTTTTATATAATAAGCATGAATGCAATTAAGTAATGTAAGCCATAAGTATTGGCACAAGCAAATGATATGAATAATGAGCGTTATAAAGAAGTAATATAAGATACAATTAACACAAGATAATAATGAAATCAAGAGCGTTGTTAATACAAAATAATATGTATGAAGATGATACGCAGTATAATAAATGGTAATGTAAATTTCTTACGTTAGTTACCGTTGAACACTGAATTTATAAAATTGTACGTAATGACTTCAATGATTGATTTCCGTAGAACAAGAAGGAGCTCTCGCGGTTCCTCGTATTTATACTATTTTCCAGATTTTCGGCATGATGGGTGCGCGCGGTATTTACCTTGACCTATTTATGAAATATGTGTCGCAGTAAGGCTTCCGGGTTTTTATAAGTACAAAGTTTAGTCTATAATTAGACTCGCATTTTCGGCACGTACACCAAATATTCTTCGCGATTATGCTTCCGGGGTTTTTATGCATGTGAATTTGAAGTGCTCAACTCCTCGAATGGGTTTTGGGTGTTTTGATAGGAAAGGGGTGATAGTGGCTTTGACTTCTTTGGTCATTTAGAGGGTGTTAGACGTGGTCTCGATTTAAGAGATTTTTGGGGTGAGGGACTTCTGTAGATTTGACATAAGAGAGGAATTTGTGCCGCGTTGGGCGAATAACGGAAGGGGATTCACTGATTGACCGTCTTGAGATGGGGACCGCTAAGGTACATCGCCAAGGTAGCCAGTGGTCAGTGATAAAGGGATAAGAGTTGAGGTTTGGGGATATTTGAATGGAGTTGTAGAGTGGTTTATGGGTGAATGTTGTTTTAACCGCGCGCGACAATTCGTGGGACGTCACAGCCATTTTCAACGGTTTAAATGGAATGTTCGGGAAACTTTTGATTTCCAAGTTATAAGGAAAAATCGAATAATAAATGAATGCAACCAAATATCGCCTTGTTGAAATTAAAGACCAATCTTTTGCGCTAAATATCATCTTCTATTAGTAATTAATGTAAATAATGCAATGAAAAATAATTCTGAAAATAGTGAGGAAATTTGCGATATTTTTTAGAATTGACAAGGAATATCTATCGAGTCCTAACGAGTCCCAACTTCTGACCAATTGGAATATTTTCAGTACTCCCTCCTCTACATGATTATGTAAAAACCACATCCTACTTCGTCCTACATTACAAATTATTACTGTTTAAAGCACGTCGCGTCCAATATCGGGACTCCGCGAGATACTCACAATTAGACACTCTCCCAAGGATTTGAGAAGCTCAAGAAACAAAATATAAAGATTTTCAGAAATTTAGGGCCAAGAATACTCGACAGTATTTCAGAATTGCTAGAAATGAAGACATATTTCATACATTGTTATTAACGTCCGACCCATACATATCGACCTTAAGAATCAAATCATACAAGAAGAAAGTTAAACCACTGGATCTTGAAGCTGCAGAGCTCATAGTGAAATAAAATCAAGAAACTCAACTATAAGCCTGTTACTTACAACACGAAATGGTAAGATTAGTCAAATTAATTTTTATGTTTAATAGTACCTATTGAGAGTGAGAATACAATTTTAGGCGAAGGCTTATCTGCACCATAGCATAAACAATTTCATGTGCCTATAATCTAAACAAATCCTTGGGCGAGTGTCTGACAATGAGTGTCTCGCGGAGTCCCGATATCGGACGCGATGCGCTTTAAACAGTAATAATTTGTAAAGTAGGACGAAGTAGGATGTGGTTTTTACATAATCATGTAGAGGAGGGAGTACTGAAAATATTCCAATTGGTTAGAAGTTGGGATTCGTTGCGACTCGAAAGATATTCCTTGTGAATTTTAAAAAATATCGCAAAGGGTCTAGCTGGATAAGCATAGTGAAAAGTGCCCTTGAACCGATTTTATCTGGCAATGCACCTTTCAATAGTGTAGCACAGGAAAACATTGTACACCAAGTTTCAACCCCCTATTTCAGGCCTGCCCCATCAGGTGCAAATACCTCCTGAATTTCTGGGACCCGGGCACACAAATCTCGCAACGAGTAGCAATGGAACAGTCCCGCCTTTGGCTGTTGCCCGAGTCCCAAAAATTCAGGAGGTATTTGCACCCGATGGGGCAGGCCTGCCCTATCTCAACCAGGAGGGTAGTTATAGGGCAAAATTCGAATTTTCGGTTTTTGCCATATTTTCCCTATTTAATGGTCAGCAAAAATTCTAAAAAAAATCTGAAATATTGTAGACATGATTGTGTATGATTGTGAATTTTTTCAGATTTTTTCGTTGCAACTGCTAAGTGTAAGAAATAAAAAACGCAAAAAAATGTCGAAAAATGCAGATTTCGTGTTGAAGTTTTTGAGCGACTAGATTTTTAATTTTACAGTAGTTAGATATTGACATGACTATTATCTACAATTTTTTTTCAGATTTTTCGGTAAGGTGCGCTATAGTTAAAAAAATCAGAAAACGTTATTTTCGTGATATTTCGCATAATAAACCGTAACCATAAGTTATTCCTAATAATTTGGTACGGTATGTGTGAAAAAAGGCTGGTGTGATCTTAGTTGTAGAAAGCCCAGAAGGATTGCAAATTTTTTTTCTTCTAAATCTCAGTTATTCTACTTAATATAAATTGAAAGTGTGCAAATTTTTACAATGAAAGTCCAAACCGTTTGGGAGTAATTGTCATGTCTAGTTATTGTCCTTGCAGGCACGTAAAGCATGGTAGCAAACTGATGTGAGTCGCTTCACACCCAACAAATTATGTTTTAGAACCAGTTAAGTGTGAACTAAGCTTTGAACAAACACATCATTTTTTTCTAAGAAAAGAGTGCTTTTGAGAGTCAACGCCCCGACCCACATTGGTTCGCTACCATGCTTTGCGCGCACGCCCCCCGGACTAATCTAGCTGCAAACATATACCTATATCTCGTTACATACATATACTGAAGCATTCTTAAGATCGAAATAAGGTGTAACTATTGTTTTTATTTACTGTCTAACGTATCTTTAACCCTTTCGCTTCAAGCGCCGAATATATCCGGCAACCATCTGATGACCTGTGTGACCGAGTGCCGGATATATCCGGCGGCACGGAACGAGCTGTCGTTCCTAGCGCCGACTTTAGTCGGCATCTCCAACAGTTTAAACAAAGAAAAAATAAAGAAAAATGAGTTAAAAGCACTTTCGCGAAAATGTACGACGTAGCGAAAGGGTTAACCTCTCTACCCCAAACTTCAGAAATACGATAGGTTTGTAATATCGAAATTATATTTACGTGTATCTCAGAAACGAAAGTCGAGCGGCGGTAACATGCATAGGAAAAACTTGTTCAGAATCATGTCTCCGACAACATATTTCAAGGTCGTCAAAATCGGTGAGGAAACACCTGTTCTGCATAATTACCGTATTTTACTTTAAAATTTCACACTTTACAATTAGTTTGTAAATATGGACGTAGGTATACCTTAACACCGAAGCCGTTTGAAATAAAATAGTAATTATTATTCTTATTATTATTACTGAACGGGTATATTACCCTTTGGTTTACAATGATAAGAAATAAAAAAATAAAAAAAGAATCAGATATAAACTAAAATTAACTTGAAATATCGTACGACCAAGCCGGAATGAAACACCTTTTTAGAGACCATGTGTATCCACATTCCTACGCATCAAGTCGGGTAAATGATTTTTAAACGTCGCGAGTGTGCCGTAAAGGAAATTAACACGACTGTTATAGGTGTTAGCTAGCACGCATAATCTGTTAATGGGGCTAATATATCATTAACCATACTTACAATTGAGCTGTACTTTGGGGAAAGTAGCAGGCACTTCGGTGCAGCTGCGGATAGTCGCAGGAATCGTTGAAAGTCTCTCGAGCTTTTTCAAAGTTTATCAATGCGAGATCTTGATCAGCATCCATTCCAAACAGTTCAAAACGTGAATCAAGGCCAGTTTGTTCATCCTGGACCACACCGTGATTGATGTTTGGGCTTTTTGAATGTTTACGCTTCTTCCTCGGACGTCGTGGGCTTTGCGATGCTCTTCGTCGTGCTTTACCTATAACAATACACATTCCATTTATTTTCTCCATATAATATAATCGAACTTTAAAATATGTAACAATTCATATACAGGGTGTTCCAAAAATCAGGGACTTCCCGGAACATGCAACATCCTGATGCAAAAAAGCATCGAAAAATACTTTACCGTTTTGGGATTCGAGACCTCGTTATCGAGATATTAACAGTTGAATATTAGCTGTGAAACTTCCGGGCCCAGAAGTTTGAACCCAAAACAGCTGAGCGCGGAGCAGAAACCCCTAGCACGCGCACGCTGGAGGCACGCGTAGATACAGATCCATACGATTCAAAGTTCAAACCGTGAAAATGAATCACCACGGTCGGTCTGCCGCGCGCTCAGCTGACTCAGCCTTAAACTACGCGGCCTGGAAGTTCCACCGCTAATATTCAACTATTAATATCTCATAAAGGGCTTTTTGATGTCTTTTTGCATGAAGATATTGCATGTTTTGGGAAGTCCCTGAATTTTAGGACACTCTGTATGTGTAACAGAAACCACATTTTTGTGTTCAATGACTAGAGTTGAGAAAGTGAAACAGACGTGTATGTTATACATATGTAAATATATTAATCTAAAAGACGCAAAAGGTAAATGCACATTTCAACGTAAATATATCATGGGTGTGCTGTGACGTCCCACTATTTTTCGCGCGGTATCATTTCAAGTCTCCCTCATCAATCACACCGCAACTCCACTGAAATCCCCAAATTTTAACTCTTACCCCTTTTCCCCAATCACTGATCATCTGGACGATGTACCTTAGCGGTCCCCATCTCGAGATGGTCAACTACGAAATCCCCTTCCCCTCTTCGCCCTATGTAGCATGATCTCCTCCATCATATCTAATCTAAACAAGTCCCTCTTCCCAAAAACAATCTTAAATCGAGACCACGTCTCACCCCCTCCTTACGACCCTTCCCAGTCAAAACCTCACTCACCCCTTTCTAATTAAACCACCCAAAATCCATCAAATGGGTTGAGTGTCCCCTTTCAGAAGCCCAAATAAAAACCCCGGAAGTCTTATTCCAAAGCATATTTCGAACATGACTAATAAACCAGTTCTAATTATACATGCATATTTCGAGCATGAGTCATGGTGTATACAAGGGCCCGAGCGACAGAGGTCCTCTTCTACGGAAACTCTTCCTGCGAAACCCTTCTGCGAAGTAAATATGTTTTCAAGGCAATATACTTATCAATGATTATAACAAATTAAAATCAGTGCTACGGTGTTATTCTACGACAACAACCGTAAGAAATTATCATTACCTATTGTTACACGGTATATCATCTCCATACAGTGGATCCAGAGGGGGGCGATGGGGGCGACCGCCCCCCCCCCCCTATGAATAATAAATTATTCAATAACAGGTAAGTACTGCAATTGTTCTGATTTCTTGTGATGTATAAATAATTAATGTGTATTTAATTATTCAGGCTATAGTATCAGATAGATATATTAAAATATATAGCTTGTTTATTTGTTTCCCCTTGGGGATTACAATCCTTTTTTCCCACTGTACATTTTACCTTAACCTAAAACTTATTCTATTCCTTACATCTATCCCTTATCCTATACCCTCCTTCTCGCTCCCTCGCTCGCCCGCTCGCTCGCTCGCCCGCTCGCCCGCTCTCCTCCGTCACGTACGCCTCCCTCACCCCCTTCCCTATCCTTTGACCTCCGCTTCCGCACGCCGCCACTCACTCTCATTCCTTCCTCACCCATTCCTCCACTCCTTCCCCTCTCCTTTCTTCCACCCTCCTCATCCACTTCTCCCCCCCACCCTCGTCATCCAGTACCTCCCCTACCCTCTCCTGCCACCCTCCTTCCTGCCAACCCATACACTCCTCCCAAACATGCTCCCACGTTTCCTCTCTCCACCCGCATACCCTGCACTTCCTCTTTTCTTCCTCCTCCCAATATTTCCCTCCCCGCATCCCATTCCCCAGTCTAAATTTCGCCACCCTTTGCCACCTGCTTTCCCCCCATCCCTTCTTCAGGTATCCTGGCACCCCTTTCCCCTTCACCACCCTATACCACCTGTTGAATTCTGACTCGCTAATTCTTTTCCACCTTTCCTCCTCCTGCATTCTTCTTTCCCTACTCACCAATTCTTCCCCCCTCAGCTCCCCCCCTCCCCTCGCTCTTTCTATCTCCTCTATAGTCCACCCCCTTTCCTCATAGTACTCCTTCCTTTCCTTTTCCCACCCTCCCAACACTTTCCCCCTCTTCGCCCTTCCCTTAATCTCCTCCCAACACCTCCTTGCCAGTTCCCCCCCACCCCCCTCCTCCAGCTTCCTTTCATACCCCCATGCCCTCATCCCCGCCTTCCCTCTTAACATCTCCCTCTGCATCTCCTCCCTTACCATATATCCTGGGGTACACCTTTCCACCCCCAACACCCACTTCAAAAACCTTTCTTGCAGTCCCTCAACTCTGTCCCTACCCTTCCACCCCCATATCTCCACTCCATAGCTAACTGTAGCCCACACCAACTTCTCGAAGAGCCATACTCTCCTCTCCCAATCGTTCCCAAACCGTCTCTTCCCTATCCCCCACACCTGACCCATCACTGCTGCCCCCTTCCTTACCCTTTCCCCTACGTGTGCCTCCTGCCCCCCATTCCTCATCAGCGTGTACCCCAAATATTTAAATTCCTTTACCTCCTCCACCACCTTTCCCTTCCACCTCCACGTCACCTTCTTCCACCTCCCTCCCCCCTTTCTACACCTCATCATCTTTGTTTTCCCCACGTTCACCTGCAGCCCCTTCTTATCCAGGTAACTCTCCATCTTTCCCATCATCCCTCTCATCCCCTCCTCGTCCTCCGCCAGCACCGCAATATCATCAGCATATGCCAATGTATATATTTTTTTGCCCCCCACCTTCACCCCTCCCCACCCCCCTTTCTCCAACTCCTCGTCTAAGTCCGCCAGCAGCAGGGTGAATAGGCTGGGGCTTAACGGACACCCCTACCTCACCCCCCTTGCCGTCCAGAAGTCCTTCCCTTCCTCCCCTCCCGCCCTTACCCTACTTACCGTCTCCCTCAGCACCTCCTCACACCTTCCCACTAACCCCTCCCTCACTCCTCTCTCCCTCATTGCCCTAATTAACACCTCCCGGTCCACTGAATCAAATGCTGCCTTCATGTCCAGGAACAGCACTACCAGCTTCCCCCCTTTTCTTTCCACCTGTCTGTTGATGAGATAGTTCAACACGTATATGCTATCTATACATCCCATCCCCCTCCTGAACCCCGCCTGACTTGGTGGTAGGATCCCCTTCTCCTCTACCTCTTTCCTCAACCTTTCAGCTAACACAGACGCATATACCTTATATGCAGTCTGTGTCAGCGTCACTCCTCTGTACTCTTCTACTTTTTTCCCCACCCCCTTCTTCACCACCGGCACCACCACTCCTACTCTCCAATCCTCCAACCAACCCTCCCCCTTCCACACCCTATTACAGACCTCCCCCAACCATTCTTCCACCTCTACCCCCCCATACTTCCACACTTCATTGGGTATTCCGTCCCCTCCCATCGCCTTCCCATCCTTCAACCCCCTCACTACCCTTTTTATCTCCTCCTTTTCTATATCCCCTTCCTCATCCTCACCCCTCTCTGTTACTGCCCCCTTTCTCACCCTCCACTCCACCCCCCCTAACAACTCCCTGAAGTACTCGTCCCATTCCTCTATTTTTATCTCCTCATTTACCCCCCTTCTCCTTTTTCTCTCCCTATTTACCACCTTCCAAACCTGTTCCTCCGTTCTTATCCCCTCCACCTCCTTCTGCCACCTATCCACCTCCTTTTTCTTCTTTTCCTCACATATCCTCCTGTATTCCTTTTTCCCCTCCTTATAATCCTTCCCATCCCCCCCTTCCCTTCTCCACCTCCTAAGCTCTCTCCTCACCCTCCCCTTCTCCTCTCTGCACTCTCTATCCCACCATCCCCTCTTGTTTCCCCTCTGCCCTCCTTCCTCTGCCTTCCCCATTGCTCCTTTCACTCTTTCCTTCAGCTCTGCCCATTCCTCCTCTATTCCTCTCCCTCCCCCGTCTCTTTTACCAAACTTCCTTGCAAATTCCTCCCTTCCCTCCGCCGTCCAGTTTCCTCTCCCCCCTCTCTTCCCCACCCCCTTCTTCCTCCTCTCCCCCTTCTCCTCCATTTCCCCCCTCAGCCATACTACTACCGGATGGTGATCTGAATCAATTCTCTCCGCCACCTCCATCCTTTCTACCCTCTCCCTTGTTTCCTCATTCCCCACTACAAAATCTATAACCGAATTCCCCCTCCCTCCTGTATATGTCCATTCTCCCTCCTCATCCCCCTCTACATTTCCATTCATAATTCCCCACCCCCTCTCCCCCAAATATCTACATAATCTCCTCCCCTCTCCATTTACCACCCCATCCTTCGACCTCCTGCTCCCCCCTGCTCCCCCCTCCTCTTCTCCCTCCCCCCATATCCTTCCCCCTTCCCTCCCTGTTCTCGCATTAAAGTCACCTCCAATTACTACTCTCACTCCCTCCTCTCTCTCCTCTATCCACTCCCCCAGTTCCTCTAACTTCCTTTGCAAGTCCTTATTCACATATATCCCTATAACTCTCCACCATTCCCCCCCCCCCCAATTTCACTTTCCTCACCATTACCCCTTCCCCTCCCCCTCCTTCCCCCTGCCCTATTTCGATTCCCCTTTTCACCCCCATTATCATTCCCCCTATCGCTCTTCCTTTCTTGCTTTCCCTCCTGGCCCACTGTTTTTCCCACACATAGTCCTTTGGCAATCTGCCCCTTACATACTCCCATTCCCTCTCCTCTATCCATGTTTCACTCATCACTATCACCTCCCATTCCTCTAAACCCTTCCAAAATTCCTCATCTTTATTTCTCATCCCCGCCACATTCCAAAATGCGACCTTATACCTCCCTTTTCCATCTTTTATTTCCCCTTCCAACCTCCCCTCCTTCTCCCCCCTTTCCCTTAACATTCGTTTCCCTGTTCATCACACCACCTTTCCCATAATTCGTCCCACCTTCTCATCTTTCCGTTTACCCACATTTTCAAATATCCAACTTGCACCTTTTTCCCCCCTTCCCTTTCCTTCTCCGCCTCTCTTTCTACCTTCCACCTTGCCCTCCTTTCTTCCTCCGTTAAGTCGTCATCTATCCTTTCCCTCCTGCCCTTCAGTTTTCTCCTCGCCTCCATCACTTTTCTCTTCTCCTCCCTCCCCGCCAACTTCACCAAAATCAGTCCTCTCCCTTCTTTTCCCGTTCTCCCTACCCTTCTCACCTCCCTTATTCCTTCCTCCTCCATTCCCATCCTCGCCCACAACTTCTTCACTTCTTTTTCTACCTCTTCTCCCCCCCCCAGCCCCCTTACTCCTACGTTATTCCTTCTCTCCTCCCTCTCTTTTTTGTCCTGTCTTAATTCCATTCTCCTCAATCTCAACATACACTCTTCCTCATCCCCTCCACCCTCTTTCACCCTGCTACCTATCCCTCCCTTTTCCTCCTCCCATCTCTCTACCTTCCTTATCATCTCTTCCACCCTCTCATCCCTCTCTTCCAATCTCTCTAACTTCTCCTCCATCTCTTCCCTCCTCTTTTTCTCCTCCCTCCTCTCCTCCTCCCATCTCCTCCTTTCCTCCCTCCACTCCTTCATCACCTGTCTTCTTTCTTCCCCTTCCTTCTTCATCTCCCCTAACATCTCCCTCATCTCCTTCCACATCTCCTCTTTCTCCTCCCTCACCTCCTTCATGAGTTCCCTCATCATCTCCATCAGGCATGGAACTAAAGTGAACGCCGCGGCCGTTTTTCGGAGGCAACGCCTCCTTTCTCCCGCCGCGCGTCTTCGCCCCCGCGGTGGGCCTAGGAGCTTCGAGCGCCTCAGACCCGTACCATATGAACCGCGCGTGGCGCATTAGGGCGACACCCGTATCAATAGATTTCCGCATCACCCATGGGGTACTATTATCGATGCGTTTTTTTTTGATAGTGGTATCCCCTGTAGGCCTATTCCACTGTGTCACGCGATAAAAATGGATAGAAGAAACGCGTTTTACTATCAAAATTTTAAATACGTTTGGGAAAACTTAATTTTCGCGCACGTTTAGACGTGCTGGGCATATTTAAAATATCAACGGGGAGGCTGGTCGACGTTGTACGTATTAAAGTTGAAAGCGAGGAATCGCTTAGCCGTGTGCACTGTTCTGTCTTAATGGCACGCATTTTTGAGAACGAACATTCGCACAAATATGTTGACCCGAACATGGAAAAAATTTGGAGCGCGAAATTTCTAAGTTTAGGGTCAACATATTTGTGCGAATGTTCGTTCTCAAAAATGCGTGCCATTAAGACAGAACAGCGCACACGGCTAAGCGATTCCTCGCTTTCAACTTTAATACGTACATCGTCGACCAGCCTCCCCGTTGATATTTTAGATATGCCCAGCACGTCTAAACGTGCGCGAAAATTAAGTTTTCCCAAACGTATTTAAAATTTTGATAGTAAAACGCGTTTCTTCTATCCATTTTTATCGCGTGACACAGTGGAATAGGCCTACAGGGGATACCACTGTCAAAAAAAAACGCATCGATAATAGTACCCCATGGGTGATGCGAAAATCTATTGATACGGGTGTCGCCCTAATGCGCCACGCGCGGTTCATATGGTACGGGTCTGAGGCGCTCGAAGCTCCTTGGCCCGCCGCGGGGGCGAAGACGCGCGGCGGGAGAAAGGAGGCGTTGCCTCCGAAAAACGGCCGCGGCGTTCACTTTAGTTCCATGCCTGATCTCCATCATCTTTCCCATCTCATCTTTTTCCCTGCTCCCCCCCCCCCCCTCTTTTTTCTGTCCTCCGGTGACCGCATCGTCATCACACTTCTTTTGAATCCTGTATTCTTCCCTTCCTCCCCCGTCCCTTCCTCCTCCTCCCTCTCTTTCCTCTTTTTCCCCCAGTAACTTTCCAGATTCCCTGCATTACTCCCCACACTACTCACACTACTCACACTCTCCTTCCTTTTTCTTTCCTCCCTTTCCAATTTTCCTTTTTCCTTCCCTATTCCATCTCCATTCCCTTTCCCCCTACCCTTCCTTCCTCTCCCTTATTCCCCTCCATTTGACCTCTTCCTCCTGTTCTACCCACCGTTGACCTCCTATTCTTATCCTTTTATCCTTTCTTCTATTTCCTTCCTACTCCTTTTCAAACCTCCCGCCTTTTTCCGCTCCTAGTTTCTGTTCCGTCCGACAGATCTCTCTACCTCCTGTCTTTCTCTTCCCGCCACGCAGCGCCTATCTCCCCTCCTAACATCCAAATCTATCCTTTTCTCCCTTCTATTTCCTCACGCGCCCTATTCCCTTTACACTCCCTTTATCCGTCTCACTTCCTCACCTCTGCCCCACCTTCACCACTCACTCTCTCTCCCTTCCTTCACTTCCTCACTCACTCTTCCTTCACCCACCTCGCAGCACCAAACACACAACCTTTCTCCCACGCGTCCGGAACCGGAAGTCCTATATTAAAATATAAATTACAAGCAAATTTTAAATCTTGTAAAAGAAAATTAAAAAATGTAGGTATGTACTTTTACACGTTTCGTTTCGCCCCCCCCCCCCCTCCCCCAAGAAAGGCTCCTGGATCCGCCACTGTCTCCATAACATATCATTTTGAATTGTTAACATTTATTGCTTTATATTATTATTTTCGCTAACGCTTATTGCTTTATATTGCTATCATTGCTAATACCAATTGCTTTTCATACTATTATCCGTGGCTTATACCCATGTGTTTCATATTCATACTCATACTTTACTATTGATAACCATTTATATAAATGTTATGTGCTAATGCTTGTCGTCCCACGCATCATTATAAAACCTAACCGCTATCACATTAACAGTGCATGGCATACCAGTGCTTCAAACTGAATAAACAGTTTTACTTTAAATCACGTTTCGAATTATTGTGTCAATCCTTCGGCTACGAAGATCCCAAATCATAACAGGCCGCTGCAACAGCTGATCTCGGTTCGCGAACGCAAGTGTTCTTATAGTGTTTACCGGGCTTACTTTCGCATAGCTCTTGTACAACCAGACGTCTAGACGTATTTCGCGGAATATTGCGGGCGGCTTCTTATGTCAATGCAAAACCTAAGAAAAACCACAAATGATCTAACGGGTGTCCCTCTGTGCGCGTTCACCTCTTACACCTTCCCTGGTCGACCAGTGTGAAGTATTTAAGATTCTCGCCTAAAGGCCCTCCACCCTCAGTGTGCAGGATTCAAGATTCTCGCCTAAACTCCCTCCACCCTCAGTGTGTAGAATTCAAAATTCTCGCCTAAACTCCATCCACCCTCAGTGTGCAGGATTTAAGATGCTTGCCTGAACTCCCTCTACCCTCAGTGTGCAGGATTTAAGATTCTCGCCTAAATATCCCTCTAACCCTCAGTGTTATGAATTTCATATTCGAGTCTAGCCTCCACTAACCCCATAACGTCATTGTCCCAAAGACCTCCAACCGGGACGTGACAATGCTAAAAAATTTTACGCTTAACATATTTTAAAAAAGTGGGGGGAGATTTTTTTCAAACTTTTAACTTGTATTTCTCGATATAAAATTTCAATTAATGTGGCTTAACTTTTAATTAATATATATACAAAAGTAGGCAATATAGAAAGTAAGGAACTTAATCAAGTAACATTCATTTGAAAACTCAGCGATACGCATTGGTAAGGATCTTTTGGAGAAATGTAAACACGGTATCCAGTGTTTCCTTCTAAAATAGAAAGTTTTTGAACGCAGTCCTAATACCACATGACTTGGTTTGAAGATGACCAACTGCCAACTTTCGTAAGTAAAGTTTTGATTGCCCAGGAAGATCTTACAGATGGGTCCTTCCCAGGGAGTCGAGACCGAAGCAGAAACCGAAATTCAGACCGGTCTTGACCGGTCTAGCGACCAGTAGCCGAAGCGAAAAGAGACCGATATTATGACCGTAACAGTGAGAGGTTGTGAAAGGGAACCAAAACTCCAGACCGATTGCCTCTCGATCGGGAATCTCAGACCGAAGGCCTGACCGCTCTGCTGACTGGTCGGAGTGGATGGTTGACCGGTCGAGTTAATTTATGGAGAAGTTTCTGTTCCTCTCCATAAATTACGAGTCGGAGCGGTTCAGAGCGGTTCGGAGCGGTTCGGTTCTGTTCGGATCGGTTCAACCTAGCTGAATAAGCCGGGAAGGTATGGATGCTGTTCCCGTCGCTCACACTGTTTGTCACTCTCGTCATGGATTTGTTGATAGCAGACTTTTGCAGTTATTTGTTACTGTAACACTGTACATTCCAAACTATGTCGATCTGCCGAGATATTATTGTATTTTAAACACTAGTTATGTATTATTTTAATGCAAGTAGTGTTTGTATGTACTTTAATGCTTCCCCTCAGGGTTTACAATCCGCCCACTCTTCTTCTTCTACATCTTACACTAACCTTGTCAACTAACCTTATACTACCGCTCTTACACACTAGTTCCGTTATTCGCCCGCTCGCTCGCCTGCCTGCCTGCCACCGCCACGCACGCCTCTCCTTCCCCTCCCCTCCCTCCACCGGACCCCCGCTTCCGCTCGCTCCCTTTCCTCTCAATCATTATGCTTCCATCCCTCCACTCCACCTCCCCTCCTTTCTTCCACCTTCCTCATCCACTCTTCTCCCACTCCCTCGTCACTCAGTACCTCCCTTACCACCTCCTGCCACCCCCTCTCCCCCCCCCCATCCTGTACAAACCTCCCACACATGCTCCCACGTTTCCTCCCCCTAACCACATACCCTGCATTTTATGTCCTCCTCCTCCTCCCAATACCTCCCACCTCTCATCTCGCTCCCCAACCTAAATCTCGCCACTCTTCTCCATCTACTTTCCCCCCACCCCCTCCTCAGGTATCCCGGCACCCCCGACCCCTTCACTATTGCATACCACCTGTTATACCTCGATTCCCTTATTCTTTCCCATCTTTCCACCTCCTCCAACCTCCTTCCCCTACTTACTACCTCCTCTCCTCTCAGCTCTCCTCTTCCTCTCATCATTTCCAACTCTTCCACTGTCCACCCTCTCTCCTCAAAGAAACTCTTCCTTTCCTCCTCCCCCCCCCCCCAACACCTTTCCCCTTCTCGCCCTACCCCTTACATCTTCCCAACATGCCCTCGCCAATTCCCCCCCTCGCCCCTCTTCCAACTTCCTCTCGTACGCCCATGCCCTCATCCCCGCCCTTCCCTTCATCATGTCCCGCTGCAACTCCTCCCTCACCATGTACCCCGGTGTACACCACTCCACCCCCAATACCCATCTTAGGAATCTCTCCTGCAACCCCTCCACCCTCTCCCTCTCCCTCCACCCCCATATCTCCACTCCATATCCCACCGTCGCCCATACCAACCTATCGAACATCCACACCCTTTTTCCCCAGTCGTTCCCAAACCTCCTTTTTCCGATACCCCACACCTGCCCCATCACCCCCGCCGCCTTTCTCACCCTCTCCCCCACATGTGCCTCCTGTCCCCCATTTGCCATCAACGTATACCCCAGATATTTATATTCCCTCACCTCCTCCACCACCTTTCCCTTCCACCTCCACACCACCTTTTTCCACCTCCCTCCCCCCTCCTACACCTCATTACCTTTGATTTCCCCACATTTAGCTGCAACCCGTTCCCATCCAAATATCTTTCCAGCCTAGCCATCATCCCCTTCATTCCCTCCTCCTCTTCCGCTACCAGCGCCACATCATCCGCATATGCCAGCGTATACATTTTCTTTCCTCCTAACTTCACCCCTCCCCATCCTCCCCTCTCTAACTCCTCGTCTAAATCCGCCAGCAACAATGTGAATAAACTCGGGCTCAGCGGACATCCCTGTCTAACTCCCCTAGCTGTCCAGAATTCCCTCCCTACCTCCTCTCCCACTCTCACCCTACACACCGTTTCCTTCAGCACCTCCTCACATCTTTCCACTAGCCCCTCTCTCACCCCCCCCCCTCCTACGCAGGGCCCTCAGTAACACCTCCCTGTCCACCGAGTCAAAAGCCGCCTTTAGGTCTATAAAGAAGATCACCAGCTTTCTCTCCTGCCTCATCACCTGCCTGTTTATTAGATAGTTTAAAACATAGATGTTATCAATACATCCTAAACCTCTCCTAAAACCGGCTTGACTCGGTGGCAGTAACTTCTTTTCCTCCACTTCCTCCCTTAATCTCTTCGTCAACACCGACGCGTACACTTTGTACGCCGTCTGCGTCAGCGTAACCCCCCTGTAGTCCTCTACCCTCTTTCCGTTCCCTTTCTTCATCACCGGTACCACTATTCCCTCCCTTCACTCTTCCACCCACCCTTCCCCCTTCCATACCTTATTACATATTTCCCATAGCCAATCCTGCACCTCTTCCCCCCCCCCATATTTACATACCTCATTAGCTATACCATCCCCCCCTCCCGCCTTACCCTCCTTCAGATTCCTCACCACCCTTCTCACTTCCTCCTTACTCAGCTCCCCCTCCTCGTACTCCCCCTCCCTCTTCCCCCCTTTTCTCACCCTCCATTCTACCCCCCCCCCCTAATAACCCCTTAAAATACTCCTCCCATTCCTCCATTTTTATACCCTCCTCCACCCTCCTTCTTCTCCTTCTCTCTCTATTTATTACTTTCCATGCCTGCCCTTCCGTCTTCACCCCCTCTACCTCCTTCTCCCACCTCTCTGCTTCCTCCCTCTTTTTCGCCTCACACATGCATCTATATTCCTTCTTCTTTACCCTATACTCTTCTCCATCTCCACCCTCCCTCCTCCACCGCTTCAACTCCCGTCTCACCTCCCGCTTCTTCTCCTTACACTCCTTATCCCACCACCCTCTCCTTCCTCCCCTCTCATTTCCTTGCCCCATCTTCCCTATCACGCATTTTACCCTATCCCTCAGCTCCCCCCATCCTTCCTGACTCCCTCTATCTCCTCCCTCTCTCTTACCAAATAACCTTATAAACTCCTCTCTCCCCTCCTCTGTCCAGTTCCCCCTCCCTACCCCTTTTCCCTCTCCCTTTTTCCCCCTTCCCTCCCCATCCCTGCATTCCGCCTTCAACCATACTACCACTGGGTGATGGTCTGAATCCACCCTCTCACCCACTTCCATTCTCTCTACCCTCTCCCTCGTCTCCTCATTCCCCAACACGTAATCAATTACTGAATTCCCCCTCTCATCCGTGTACGTCCACTCGCCGTCCTCATCCCCTTCTACATTTCCGTTAATTATCCCCCACCCCCTCTCACCCAAATAGCCACATAACCTCCTCCCCTCTCCATTCACCTCTTTGTCCTTAGACCTCCTACTTTCCACCACCATCTCTCCCTCCTCTCCCCCCTTCACCTCCGGTCCTTGCATTGAAATCTCCCCCTATCACCACTCTTACTCCTTCCTCTCTCCCCTCCGTCCACTCCTTCAGTTCCTCCAGCTTCCTCTGCATATCCTTATTTACGTATACCCCCACCACCCCCCACCATTCCCCTCCCATCTTCACCTTCTTCGTTATTATCCCCTCTTTCTCCCCTTCCTCCTCCTCCCTTGTTTCCAACCCCTTCCTCACCCCCATTATCATACCCCCCATTGCCCTTCCTTTTTTACTCTCCCTCTTTGCCCATTGCTTCTCCCACACATATCCTTTTGGCATCTTATTCCTCACCCCTCCCAGTCTTTTTCCTCCACCCACGTCTCACATAGGACCACTACATCCCATTCCTCTAACCCTTTCCAGAACTCCACATCTTTATTCTTTAACCCCGCTACGTTCCAAAAGGCCACCTTATTTCTTCCTACCCTTGCCTCCTCTCCACCCCCCCTAACCTCTCTCCCCTCCTCCTCTCGCCACCTTCTCGTTTCCCTGCTCCTCCATCCATTTCTCGCACACCTCGTCCCATCTCTTCAACCTCCCGTTCACCCACATTTTCATGTACCCTATTTGTACATTATTCCCCCTCCTCCTCTCCTCCTCCGCCTTTCTTTCTATCTTCCATTTCCCTCTTCTCTCCTCCTCCGTGAGGTCGTCCTCAATCCTCTCTTTCCCAGCCTTCAATTTTTCCTCGCCTCCATTGCTTTCCTCTTCTCTTCCCTCCCTGCTAATTTCACGAGCACCATTCCTCGTCCATTCCCTCCCGCTTTCCCTATCTTTGTCACTTCCTTTACCCCTCCCTCATCCAATCCCAACCTCCCCCATAACTTCTTCACACCCTCCTCTACTTCCCTTCCCTCCACCCCCAAACCCCTTATTATCACATTGTTCCTTCTGCCTTCTCTCTCCTTCTTATCCTGCTTCACCTCCATCTTTCTCAGCCTCAGTCTCCATTCCTCCACCTGTCCTTCCTCCATCATCTCCTTTCCCTCTCTCCCCCCCTTTTCCCGTTCCTCTACCCCCTCCATCACTTCCACCATCCTCCCAACCCTGCTTTCCAACTTCTCTAACTTTTCCTCTATTCCTTCCATTCTTGCCTTCTCTTCCCTCCTCCACTCTTCCCACTTCCTTCTTTCCGCTCTCCATTCCTCCTCTATCCTTCTTCTTTCCTCCCTTTCTCTCCTCGTCTCCTCTTTCATCTCCCTTATCTCCATTACCAGCTCCATCAACCTTTCTTCTATCCCCCCTCCCCCCTGCTCTCTCCCCTTTTCGTCCCCTTTTACCGGCGACCTTATCGTTTTCCCGCTCCTCTTAAACTCTACCCTCCCATCCCCCTCCCTCGTCCCCACCTCCTCCTCTCTCCCTCTTTTTTTCCCCCAACAACTCTCTACACTCCCCACACTACTCCCCATACTACTACCACTGTCCTTCCTCTCCCTTTCCCTTCTCACTTCACTTCCCTTGTGCTTTTCCTTCTCACTCCCTCTACTCCCCTCTCCCCCCATTTTCCCTTCTCCCCATTCCCACCCACCCCCATCCCATCCATCTTCCCTTTTAACATTCTCTTAATTCCTTTTTCCCCCGTTCAAAAATTCCCGCCTTCCTTATCAGCACCTCTACCTCCTATCCTCTCCTACAGATGTCACCTCTGATGCTCTCCTTGCTCCTTCCCGCCTAATTCTCCCACCTCTATCACCTAACCTCCAAAATTTTCCTTATCCCTCCTATATCCCTTTCACCCCCAGCCCTTCCCTTCTTATCTCTCTCCTCTCCACACCTCTTCCCCTACCTCCCCACTCTCACTCTATTCTGCCTTTCACCTCTTCTCCACACTTTTCCCACACCTTAACCACGACTCACTTTCCACACACCTCTCATACACCGCGACCGGAAACGGAAGTCTAATGCAAGTAGTGAATATAAATAAATTATTGTTAATATACAAAGAACAAGGAAATGATTGAAAATATAATTCTTCATGTGATTATTTTAAAAGTATGTCCAAGTGTGGAAAAAAAACAGAAGATAGGAATGTAATAAAATGTAAATATATTTAACAGTAGCATAAATAACAAATTTCACAGCAAGATTTATTACAATTGTTACGTGAGGGCGTTAATTTTTAAATGACCGAGCGGTTGAGTCTATTTTACTCACGCAACGCTTAACGAATTTAAGAATAACTATAATTTTGACATAATTAGATTATTACGCAAAAATCAGTATTATTTTGGGTACGGTTTTTGTCTATAACCTGTACAGGTTCCCCAATCAGAATGTGGTATTTTGGTAGAGACTGGTTCGAAACAAAATTAGACAGGTTTAAGTAAATATTACCATGTATTACAAAAGTATGAGCAATAGGAAATGTTTTAAAAGGTGGTACAAAAATGGGGAATCTACATGGTTTTTTAAAAGAGTCGTAGATGACTCACGAATATAAACACGCGAGGTAAACAATATTGATCCAGTGTTTCAATTCGACGCAAATATTTTATGGACGACAATTGATTGAGGAATTCCCCCCCCCCCCCCTGGAACTCACTAAGTAAGTTGGATCAACGTTTACGCAAGTAGTTAGTTCTAATTTTTCAAAACGAACAATTTAGGAAAATCATGCGATCGCAATATTATTACACAAATTAAAGAATTTAATAAACGCGGTACGTGCCGAAAGGAAGCTAACAGTTAATCGAAGGAAAAATCCCACAACCCACTAGGTGGTTGAATCGACTGCTCGTTCCGCACAATATCAATTATACTTTAGGTGACTCACCGGTTTGATACAAGAGGACTTTGAACTTACTCTCTCGCTCTCTGGGTTACTCGCTTTCTCTGTTCGTCCCTTACTCTCCGTGAGACCTGGAGAGGCCTGCGGTCGATGGTGAAACGCAGGAACTTCGCACAATACATCAATGTCGATGTTGATTCGCAATATATTGTATTTTAAATTTTAAGCGCAGAGAAAATAAATGATTTAATTACAAGCGGTTAAAATGAATAAAGGTTTAAAACGGTGAAAACGCAAAAATATGTAAGTCTACACGAGGAAACTTATTTTAAACAAATAGCGATGTCCCTCGGACAGAACAACAGCGCACTACGCGACTTGCTAGCTGACTGCCACGAGCGAACGCAGGGTAGGCCCAAGCATTTGGGATTTTGAACAAGGAGCGCCAAAATTGCTGAATGCGCACCTCGTGCACACGGGCCCAACCGTCGTCGCCTCGGACCGTTCCCAGTCTCACAGTGCTTAGGTTTTCAAAATGTTATCGCATCCGGCGTTCCAGAAACGTCTCCCAGTGTCGAGATTTCTGCATGGGAAAACGCAGTAGCGTAATGACTTATATTAAATTATTACCATAGTTTGGTTTGTAGTCTCATTGACAATTGATCGAGGGAAACTCCAATAACACGAAATGGTTGAATCAATTGGCAATATTGGTGTGGCAGGAATTTAGCACGGAAGAAAAATATAAAATGGTCAGTACAGAAGAGCAGTGGTTCAATGCATGGGTTTCGGAATGCTTATCGCATCGAGCGTTCTAAGAACGTCTCACGGCGCCGGAAGACTGTTGTCGACAATTTTGCGTGGGAATATGCTGTGGCGTGACAGGCTTCAAGTTGAATCAAATTATAAGTATTGAGAACTTTCACAGATAATCGACTATTGATCTAGGGAAATTCCCCTAACACAATGGTTGAGTCAATTGACAACATCTGCGAATTGACTGTAGCGAAAATGAATTTAAAAAAGTAACCGGCATGTAACACAATGTTTCAATTTTTATCTCTCGGAATAACATATGCAAATATTATTTAACATCTTATGAATCAGTTGTATAAGCGTTACTTCTTCAATTTTTAATACGATATACATGTATACGAAAAGAGAATGGTACATCGGAAAATATCCTGCTCCACGATGTTATTTAAAGTGAAAAAATACCATCGAAATTGTAGTATAAGAAAATAATTATTTTTTACTTCTTAGTGCATTTTTAATAAAATCGTTTAACATAAAATTTTTTTTTATATATTTTACCACACTTGCCCTAGTAGCATTTCTGGTTGGCCAACGGTAGCCAACAGTTGGGAATTAGTTGGGATATAGTTAGAGTTTTGCCTACAAATTCCCAACATAGGGCCTACGGCAAAATACTTACGACAGTTTGCCAACGAATATTCAATGTTGGGCTTACAATTATTACGGTTGGTTAATTAACAAAAAATTACGACGCTCGAAATGATTAGTGTGCAGAATTTCACATTTCTCGCCTGACGTTCGAAACGGTTAGAGTGCAGAATTACACCAGTAAATACCTGATTCCCTCGCCTCCCGGTGCGCTGGACTATAGATTCGCGCCTGGATTTTATATAAAACCCCAGTATGTCATTTGTCCCCTTAAATCCATGACCCGGGACGTGACAGGGCTTATGGAAAGAAACCTTCAGTTGGGCGTATGGAAAGAAACCTTCAGTTGGGCCTGCGTTGGTTACAATCGTTGGCCCATTTAAAAATAGCGCGACTATTCAACAGTTGGCCAACGGATAACACGTCATTGACCCAACAAATTCCCAGCAAATAAATGCTACTAGGGTGGGCATAGTTTTAAAATAACCACATGAAGAATTATATTTTCAATCATTTTCTTGTTATTTGTATATTAACAATAATTTATTTATATTAACTACTTCTATTAAAATAATACATACTTAACTAGTGTTTGAAATACAATAATATCTCGGCAAATCGACATAGTTTGGAGTGGACAGTGTTACAGTAACAAATAATTACAAAAGTCTGCTATCAACAAACCCGTGACAAGAGTGACAAACAGTGTGAGCGACAGAAACAGCATCCATACCTTCCCGGCTTATTCAGCTAGGTTAAACCGATCCGAACAGAACCAAACCGCTCCGAACCGCTCCGACTCGTAATTTATGGAAAGGAACCGAAACCTCTCCATAAATTAACTCGACTGTATTGCAACCGGTCAAGACTTTTGGTCAACCGAAAGTCTGAGAGAAATTCTCTCTTGAGTTTTGGTCGAGAGAAAACTCCAGACCGTTCGTCGCTCTCTAGTTTGGTCGAGAGAACCGTAAATGCCATATTATTATTATTATTATTATTATTATTATAATTAACGGGAAACCCCTTAGTATCCAGATAAGTACATAGAGAACATAAAATACATGAAATACATGAAATAGGCCTAAACCTTCTAAAATTAAATGATTATTAATTAACAATCGCGTTATACTTTAACTGACTAAATAGCTGTCACGTCCCGGGTGGAGGTCTTTTTGGGGACAATGACATGGGGAATAAAATCAGGCGCGAATCTATAATCCAACACTCTGAGGGTTTTGAAGGGAGAGTCAGGCACGAATCTAAAATCCAGCACACTGAGGATTTTGAGGGAATGTCAGGCGCGAATCTATAATCCAGCACACTGAGGATTTTGAGGGAATGTCAGGCGCGAATCTATAATCCAGCACACTGAGGATTTTGAGGGAATATCAGGCGCGAATCTATAATCCAGCACACTGAGGATTTTGAGGGAATATCAGGCGCGAATCGGTAATTATGCAGAACAGGTGTTTCAGCACCGATTTCAATGATTTTTTAATATGTTCTCGGGGACATGATTCTAAGCAACTTTTTCCTATACATGTTACCGCCGCTCGACCTTCGTTTCCGAGATATTTGCGAAAAACCGCCGCTACTGCTACAATGTATTCTGCCGTAAACTAACCTACAGTACACGTTCGTGGCAGCGTATGCGCCAACATGGGACAAAAGTAATGACGAACCTTTGTTTCCCAGATATTTGCGAAAAACTTCTATTGATTTATTCCGATACAACGGACACAGCGATCAACTTGAGGTGGTTGGTCATCTGGGGGATGTGTTCATACCTGTCCCTGCACACCTCGGGGCGCGAAGCGCCCCGAGGTGGACAGCACGTGGAAATGTGATTAAAAAAAAGAAGGTAATTTTTTTGAATCACATTCCCACGTGCTGTCCACCTCGGGCGCTTCGCGGGGGATGTGTTTACTTCCGTCCAGGGACGGAAATAAACACATCCCCCAGATGACCAACCACCTCAAGTTGATCGCTGTGTCCATATCCAAAACTCATTGAAATACGACACTCTCGATACAGAAAATTAAAGTGATACGTCTTTCACGTCGTGACGTGTGTACAACAATACTGAATAAACAGTCGAACGACGAATCAAGGGCTCGGCTGCGGCTAGTGCATACAACAATGTATGTAGGTATAGGCAGAATGCAAAACAATAATACCGATAGTTTTTGGCAAATATCTCGGCAACGAAGGTCGAGCGGCGGTAACATGTATAGGAAAAAGGTGCTTAGAAACATGTCCTCGAGAACATATTAAAAAATCATTGAAATCGGTGCTGAAACACCTGTTCCGCATAATTACCCGCGAATCTATAATCCAGCACACTGAAGATTTTGAGGGAATATCAGGCGCGAATCTATAATCCAGCACACTGATCGACCAGGGAAGGTTTAATAACTGGTACCTTTTGTGGAGACACCCGTTAGAGCAGTTATTGTGGTTTGGCTTTGGTAATCAGATTTACCGTTGCATCGAGGTAAAAGACTCTTGTAATGATTCCACGAAATCTGTTAGTCATATGGTTGTACGCGAGCTATGTAAAAGTAAGTTAGTAAACACCGCGATGCTTTCCGCGGTCGTTGCCCGTAATCAGCTGTTCCGGCAGCCTGGTTGGATTTCGGGATCTTCGTAGCCGAAGGATTAACACAATGACTCGAAACGTTAGTTAAGCAAAGCGGTTTATTAGTTTAGGCGAAAAATATAGGCACTGTTTGTGAAAGTGCTTTGTTGAACATAGAATGCGTTTAAACATTAATCATTGGCACAGAACATTTATATAAATGGTTATATATATATAGTGTGATTATGAGCGTGACATACAGTATATGTTTTAAGATGGAATAATATAAGCAGTAAGCATTGATAAGAACATGAAATATGTTTGCGATGAGCGTTAATAATACAATATAATAAAGCAACAAGTGTAACAAGACAATATAATATGAATAGCAATAAGAATAGTAATGCAAAATAATATGAATATCAATTAGAATAGAAATACACAATAATATGTATGGAGATGATATGCAATATTTGAAATGGTAATATAAATTCTTACGGTAGTTGCCGTTGAACACTGAATTTATATTTTAAGCGAAGACAATTTCTTGTATAGATTTCTGTAGAATATCTGTCGTTGATAAATTTCCACAGAACGAGATTCAATGACTGATTTCCGTAGAACGAGATTCAATGACTGATTTCCGTAGAATGAGAGCGAGCTCTCGCGGTTCCTCGTATTTATACTAATTACAATCTTTTCGGCTTGAAGAGGGGTGCGCAGTACGCACCTTGACATATTTACGCATATGCGTCGCAGTAACATTTCCGGGGTTTTTGTAAGGACCAAAGGTTGGTCTATATTTGGACTCGCAATTTCGGCACGTACGCCAAATAATCCTCGCGATTATCCTTCTGGGGTTTTTATACATGTGATTTGGAAATGCTCAACTCCTCGA
This sequence comes from Andrena minutula, assembly GCA_929113495.1. Taxonomy (NCBI): domain Eukaryota; kingdom Metazoa; phylum Arthropoda; class Insecta; order Hymenoptera; family Andrenidae; genus Andrena; species Andrena minutula. The sequence continues at coordinate 24,707,963 of OV815996.1, forward strand.
ATGGATATTGGGTGTTTTTGATAGGAAAGGGGTGATAATAGATTTGACTTCTTTGGTCATTTAGTGGGCTTGAGACGTGGTCTCGATTTAAGAGATATAAGGGGCGAGGGACTTGTTTAGATTTCATAGGAGGGAAGAGTTTGTGCCGCGTTGGGCGAATAGGTGGGGGAGTTTCACTGATTGACCGTCTTGAGATGGGGACCGCTAAGGTACATCGCCAAGGCGGTCGAGGTCATGGAGAAGGGGTAAGAATTGATGTTTGGGGAGATTTGAGAGGAGTTGTATAGTGGTTTATGAAGGAATGTCACATAGCCTCGCCCGAAAAGAGCTGAGCGGACCTACAAAAGGATCCACTTCATCGAAATGCAGGTTAGCGTATTGCATAGCCCTATTAATAGGGTCAACTGTATAATACGAGTAGAGCGGCAGCCTATGGACGAAGAGAGGCTTCTTCCGCAACTGCCTCTCAGGAGCATTATAACTGACTAACTCAACCAGACCCGAGCAATTAAGCAGACCATTAATGATTTTAAATAAAAAAACCATATCGGCAATCAGTCTGCGATCAGCAAGTGTATTGATATTAACAGCTTGCAGAACGGGGCCGTAGTCATGGTTGGTCCTATCCATAGAGCTATCAAGGATGCGAGCGACAAATCGAAGAAATTTATGCTGAACCCCCTCGATTTGTATAACATATTTCGCATGTCGCGGACTCCATATAGTTGAGGCATATTCAAGGTGAGGTCTAACCAGAGCAACATACAACAGCCTCAGGGCTTCAACGTCTCTAAAATGCTTCGCAAATCTGCAAATACAACCAAGAATTCTCAACGCTTTATTTGTACTACGCATATAATGGTTTCTGAAGTCAAAACACGGCGTTATGGAGACTCCAAGATCCAACACTTCGGAAACCTCCGTCAACGGTTCATCCAGCAGCCTGTAAGGGTGAATCAAACAGACCCTGGCTCGGGAAGCCCTGAGTACTACACACTTTGCTGTGTGAAGCTTCATCCCATTCCCGGTGCACCACTGCCCAAACCTGTCCATATCAGCCTGCAACGCGAACGCATCCTGGATACCTCGAATCCTCTTAATGATTTTCAGGTCGTCAGCAAATAGCAAAAACTCGGAATTTAGAAATACATCACCAATATCATTAATAAATAGATTAAAGAGCAGCGGGCCGAGATGAGACCCCTGTGGAACACCTGAGGTAACACTGACAGGAGATGAAAAACAATTCGATACCTTAACCACTTGCTCACGACACTCAAGGTAACTACCAATCCAGGACAGAAGTGGTCCACCAAGGCCCCAAAGTGACAGTTTCCGAATTAGAATCCCATGATCAACTGTATCAAATGCTTTGCGGAAATCGGTATAAATAGTATCCACCTGGGAGCCTGCATTCAGAGCCTCGGACACGAAGCTGTGGTACACCGCCAAATTCGTTGTAGTCGAGCGCTTGGGAACAAACCCATGTTGCTCCTTGCACAAGATCCCGGAGAGTTGGGGAGATAACTTTTCCGTGATGATCTCCTCAAATAACTTAGGTAGGATGGACAGTTTACTAATGGGTCGGTAATTGCCCACATCCGAACGGTCACCGGCCTTGAAAATTGGTGAGACCAGGCTAGTTTTCCATAAAGAGGGAAAAGAGCCATTGGCCAGAGAAGCGTTGAAGATATTCCAGAGTGATCTGGATAAAATAAAACAACACCGATTGAGAAAAAGTGGAGGAATACCATCAGCTCCAGGACCAACGTTAGTATTAAGCGAGTTCAATTTAGAGAATATATCACCAATAGAGATGGTGAGACTATTTAAATTCACAGTATTACGGCCATATTGGTCGGTCTCACTGACCGCGACCACGACCGAAACCGAAATTCTATCGGTCTCGATTCGCTGGTCATTCTACGCGACCGCGTACAATTTTTGGAGTAACATTTCGGATTTTGGTGCAACTTGGATATGTTGTAGTCTTTAGGGATATATAAATCTCAAAGGATTTTTGAAATTTTCAAAAATTGTGGATGTTACAGCTCTTTGAAATATAGGGACATTCCACGCGAACTCGGACACTTTTTGGAGTAACATTTCGGAAGTGGCTCAAATTTGAATATGTTGTAGTCTTTAGGGATGCATAAACATGTGTAGGAGGATTTTTGAAAATTTTGAAAAATATAGATTTTACAGCTGTTTGAAGGTAAGTGCTAACTTTTTTTCAATAAATTATAACTATGGAAGTAGTAAACGGATCGAGATGAGCTTTACGGGGATTTGTAGAGAAGACATTGAAGTTTTAAGGAAAATTTATTTCAATTTTTAAAAAAAAAAATTTGAACCATTTCTGTGCAATTATTATAAACAAATGCATTTTTTTTAACATGGGGCGCGATTTTAAAAATCTGAAAAAAATCAGAATATAGCCCTATCCTTCCCCTTCATGGTCTAATTGTCAAAAATATGGACATTTTAAAATTGGCCCTGTAAAAATTGCCGAAAGTCGACGCTGCGTCAAATCACACCGGCTCAACTGCCTGAGCCGTGCGGTACTCGCAGCGGCCAAGCGGATATATCTGCTATTCTTATACACTGTTCTCGAATATGGTAAGTATTTGTAAAAAACTGAAGAAAGACAACTTTTACTGTTTTTTATACACAACATAATACGGTAACTCAATTTTTGGTGTTCGCAATATTTTCCGCGAAACGAAGGTGACCCTCAGTTTTTTAAATGGAATGCTATATATTTGATTATCCAATATGAAAGCGACTGTCAAGACAAATTCAACCATATGGTATACTATGATCTTCACGACTACACATGGTTAGGAATTAAATAAATATATCGAACTATCTATCTAGTAGATTGAATTTCATATTTCATTTCTAACCATGTGTAGTCTTGAGGGTTATAGTGTACCATATGGTTGAATTTGTCTTGACAGTCGCTTTCATATTGGATAATCAAATATATAGCATTCTATTTAAAAAACTGAGGGTCACCTTCGTTTCGCGGAAAATATTGCGAACACCAAAAATTGAGTTACCGTATTATGTTGTGTATAAAAAACAGTAAAAGTTGTCTTTCTTCAGTTTTTTACAAATACTTACCATATTCCAGAACATTGTATAAGAATAGCAGATATATCCGCTTGGCCGCTGCGAGTACCGCACGGTTCAGGCAGTTGAGCCGGTGTGATTTGACGCAGCGTCAACTTTCGGCAATTTTTACAGGGCCAATTTTAAAATGTCCATATTTTTTGACAATTAGACCATGAAGGGGAAGGATAGGATTATATTCTGATTTTTTTTCAGATTTTTAAAATAGCGCCCCATGTTAAAAAAATGCATTTGTTTATAATAATTGCACAGAAATGGTTCAAATTTTTTTTTTAAAAATTGAAATAAATTTTCCTTAAAACTTCAATGTCTTCTCTACAAATCCCCGTAAAGCTCATCTCCATCCGTTTACTACTTCCATAGTTATAATTTATTGAAAAAAAGTTAGCACTTACCTTCAAACAGCTGTAAAATCTATATTTTTCAAAATTTTCAAAAATCCTTCTACACATGTTTATGCATCCCTAAAGACTACAACATATTCAAATTTGTGCCACTTCCGAAATGTTACTCCAAAAAGTGTCCGGGTTCGCGTGGAATGTCTCATAGTGTTTACTATATTTTCCAAAAATTGTAACTGTTGAACTAACAAACCGATAAAAATGACCTTTTGGGTGCTTACACTGGAGATATAAAAGTACCTAATAAAAATTATTTCACTGAAAAAAAAAAATTTTGACCATTTATTTTGTAATTCTTGTAAACAAATGCAATTTTATAATTGAAGGCACCTTATTAAAAATTTGGAAAACATAGGAGGATATAGCCCTGTTTGCCCTCTTTACCGGCATGTTTTAAAAAACGTGGACACTGTAAAATTGGCCAAATGAAAATTAATTGAATGTAATGCTGCGTCAAATCATACCGGCTCGACTGGCTGAGCCGTGCGGTACCTAATCGCAGCGGCCAAGCGGCTATATCTGCTATTCTTATACAGTGTTCTCTAATAGGTATGGTAAGTAGGGGAAGGTGGGGTAAAACGGAACGCTTAACTTTGGAGGCTGATAACATAAAATCGGGAGGAGAAAAAGACACGAGACTTCAACAGGAGTCTTCAGTGGACCTTAGACTATAAGAAAATCAAGGTCATTGTTAAGAAAAATCTTTGGGAACGACGGAAAATGAAATTTACCGGAAGTATTGAAATCTTCGCCTCGCTCAAATGGTGGGGTAAAACAGAACACCCACTCGAAGACCGTGTAAACGTACAGAATCTTTATTTTTACGATTTAAAATGTATTCATTTACGTTACAAATTATAAATATATGTTTTAGGTATAACTATTGCAAATAAAATATAACAAAAATATATATTATACATATAAGATGTATAAAGATGTATCTCATACATCATAATTTTCTATATAAAATCAATTTCCTTGGAAACAAGGATAGTAATTAAAAGTTTAATCTACAATCCGATAATTAAAAGAGATAATAAACACGTACTGAGAGACGTTTCCATTCTTCCCCATCTATAATAGGCGTTCCGTTTTACCCCGCGGAAAACCCCGTTTTGCCCCACGTGCAGTCATTTAGTAAACATTAAATATTTACACTTCACCGCGAGGTAAAGAACTTTTTATATACGTCAAAATGTAGCGTAAGGACTATAGAATCCAACGATGTACTTGCCCTTATTAATTTTCGAAATCCAAGTACCGAAAAGTGGTCGAAAGTCCAACGCAATATTGAAACGTCGATACCGGAAAATTTTCCAACTCTCTTAATGGAAAAATAACTTGTGCAGGGGTCTATGGTATATCACAAAATGCTATGAGGACCCTTTGGTTCCATGTCACGTGATACCAACTCATTCGTAACTCTTATCTAACAGAAACATTGGTGTTCCGTTTTACCCACCCGTTCCGTTTTACCCCACTCTCCCCTATTTGTAAAAATCTGAAGAAGGAAAACTTTTACTGTTTTTTATACACAACATAATACGGTATGTTAATTTTTGGTGTTCGTAATATTTTCCTTGGAACGATGGTGACCCTCAGTTTTTTATATGAAATGTTACATATTTAATTACCCGATATGAAAGCGACTGTCAAGACAAATTCGACCATATGGTATACTTTGACCTTCAAGGCTACACAAGGTTAGGAATGAAAGATGAAGATCAATCTACTAGATACATAGGTCGATATATTTATTTCAGAGATATTTCAAGATATATTTATAGGGTTACCTTTAACTCATCGACATTCATTTCACCGACATTGTTTTCATCGACACGATTTCACCGACACAGAGTTCACCGACAATGTTTATTTAATGACACCTTGAAATCACCGACACTCAGTTCATCGATTTTGGCCGAAAATTATTACACTTACCGTCATTTGTTATCGTTGTAAATGCAACTTATCTACACATTTATTTTCGCGCATAAAAAAATAAAGGGGTGAATGATAAAAATTATGCCAAAATTATTAAATAACTACTGCACGTAAGGCCGCGTCCAGATCTGAACCGAATCCCGAACCGACCGCCACTTGAGACTCTGTAATGCCCCGTTTCTACGTGTGGAACGTATATTTCTAGCGATCTTCGCCAGTTTCGACAGAGTCTCGTGGCTCGCGACAGCTAAAGATTGAAGGACAGAGAGTGTTTAGAGTAGTGCAGACGAAAGGTTTGCCTGCCATATGAGACCGAGGAAGGGACCTCGGGACCCTCGACCAAAGGAAAGTCAAGCTCGCCGCGATGTTCGGGCTCTTACCAGCCGATGTCGGTAAAGTCCCGAACCATCAAAGGAATGGCTCACCCACATGGGGTAAACAACTGTAGTGGTGCATCCCTGTCCCTCGCACCACCATGACTTGTCGTCATCCTGGCCATTGGGGGTGTTAAGTAGTTTGAAAAAGCAAGACACGGTAGTAATAAACGAAGAGTGTCCCACAGACCTTTCCAAGTGTACCTACGCCTACGGTTCGAAATGTCTACGGGACTCTCAGAATAGTTTAACCGTTCGCACGAGCACCATGTCTGCAGATCAAGCAGCCGCTGCGTATATCTGCCTTTATTACATATATAAAAAAACAGAGACAGCAACGACGGTGGTGGCAGAGACGGTTATTTTCCAATAAAGAAGTTTATAGAGTGGCATCGCGTTATTGTCGGACTTGCGGTTTCAGACTACCAGTGGACTATATAAAAATTTTACACGAATATGTCCGAGTGACTTTGAATTCATATTAAATTTAATTGGAAATGACATTTCCAAAGAAAACACAGAATTCAGGAAATGCATTTCCGTGGAAGAAAGGTTAGCAAGTACATTGCGATTTCTGGATACTGGAGATTCTTTCACTAGCCTTCAATATTTATTTAAAGTCTCCAAACAGTCAATAAGCACAATAGTGCTTATTATTAACGAGCCAGATTTTCCTTTGGTCGAGGGTCCCGAGGTCCCTTCCTCGGTTTCATATGGCAGGCAAACCTTTCGTCTGCACTACTCTAAACACTCTCTGTCCTTCAATCTTTAGCTGTCGCGAGCCACGAGACTGTCGAAACTGGCGAAGATCGCTAGAAATATACGTTCCACACGTAGGAACGTGGCATTAGGGAGTCTCAAGTGGTGTTCGGTTCGGCGTTCGGTTCAGATCTGGACGCGGCCTAAGGCAAATCTAAACCGCGCTTGGTGCAACGCGGTTAATCTACATAAATGATACGATCGCAAGCGGGCTAGGCTTTTCTTAAACGAAAACATCGGAGTCGCGCATGGTATCAATTTGTCGTGTTCGAACCGGACTCGGATAGGCGCCCCTTTACCAGATTCGTTCCGCTTTCCATTGCAGGCTGAGCTCCGAGACGCAAACGCGTCCTCAGAACGACCTGACATGTCGTTTCTATCTGTGCAACAACCGTGCATCGATAGCGCCTCAATCCTAGCATACCGATGATTACATCAGCTTTAAAAGTGTATCGTGCAATGCAATCATCTCTGGTAGGCACATTGGTACCCCAGTCGCGAGGTGCTTAACTGTCGTTTCTGCTGATGTCCACAGAACAACTTCAGCGAAGAGGAACAAGTAATTATGCAGAACAGGTGTTTCCTCGCCGATTTGAATGGTTTTTTGGATATGTTGTCGGGGACACGATTTTGAACAACATGTTACATGATGATATGATATGACATGAACTATACATGTTACCGCTCGACCTTCGTTTCCGAGATATTGTCGAAAAACTTCTGTTGATTTATTCCGACGCTACGTATTTCACTTTCCAATTTATTTCGGGTGTGAGTATTGGTTGGGACTAGATTAGTGCGGGGGGGGGGGGGGGGGGGGGGAGCGCTTGCGGGCACATAAAGCATGGTAGGGAACCGATGTGAGTTTAGAGATTTGAACCAAAAACTTGCGGATGCCCGTCAACATTCTGATTCTGTTCGGCGGTGCCGACGCCGCCGGTTATTGGGATGACTCTGGTTTTAAAACATAATTTTTTGCGAGGAAGAGGGTACCTTCGTGAGCACCTGTTGGGTGTGCGGGGACTCCAGTCAACACCCCAACTCACATCGGTTCGCTAACATGCTATACGCGCCCGCGAGCGGGCGCGCGCCCTCCGCATTAATCTAGCCTCAACCAATACTAATACCCGGGACAAGTTGGAAAGTGAAATTCGTTGCGTCGGAATAAGTTAAAAGAAGTTTTTCGTAAATATCTCGGAAACAAAGGTCAGCTTAATCATTTGTTTTGTCCCATGCTGGCGCATACGCTACCGCGAATGTGTACTGTAGGTAGGCATACGGCAGAATACATTGTAGCAGTAGCAACAGTTTTTCGTGAATATCTTGGACACAAAGGTGGAGCGGCGGTAACTTGTATAGGAAAAAGTTGTTCAGAAATGGGTAAGGAAATACCTGTTCTACATAATTACCTTAATATATCAGCTAAATACAAAAGATTCTACATTTTTGTTTCAATCATGAAACCCTTAAGTTGGTTTAAATACTGTACAGTGAACAGTCCAAGCTGATATGCGGTAATTGTACTTAAATAGAATGGCCCTTCTTCCTACGTACCTAGGTACCTATCGAAATTGTTTCTTTCGTATTTTTTTGCTCTCACTCTTTAAAATGGTTCCATTTCAAAAGAAATTAATCCCCGAAAAAGATTATTGCAATCGGACAACAGGAAATGGTGCCGGCCAGGCCTTAAAATTTAGAATTCATAAATGGTTCAAATTTTAAGAATTTCTCAAAAATAGTGTGAAGCCCTATCGAAATTTTGTTCAAATAATATTAAAAGAGCATTCAATTTTCTACAATTACTGTATATGTATATGATATTTCGTGCTTCCAACCCCCTAGTAGCATTTATTTGCTGGGAATTTGTTGGGCCAATGACGTGTTATCCGTTGGCCAACTGTTGAAGTGTCGCGATATTTTTAAATGGGCCAACGATTGTAACCAACGCAGGCCCAACTGAAGGTTTCTTTCCATAAGCCCAACAGTTTCTTTCAAAAAGACGTCTTAAAAACGTCCACAAGGCGTCTTGAAGAACTTCAAAAGACCTCATTGAAGTAATATAGCATGGTAGCGATACGGTCAGATGACCGTAATAGCGGAGTGATCGCACGACGCCCGGTTCGCTTACCTGATTCGGCGCGCACCGCCGCATTTACCACTCCACTGCAACGTTTATAGGAGCCGCACCACCCTGCACGTAGGCTTATTTTGAAGAAAAAACTTCAAGGAATACAGTAGTATTTTTTTCGGATTTTTAAAATCGCGAACTCGAGCCCGAATTTGAAAAATAAAAATTTGTTTATAATTTTCAATGTTGCAAAATTAATTTTTCGATCTGGAAAAAATTTATTCAGAAAGGCCGATCTTTCCACTTTAAAATGCCGTAAGAAACAACTAAATCCGAAAAATAGTTTCCGAGATAAAAATTCAAAAGCACAACCCATTTTCACGAAAATAGGCAAAAATCGCAAAATTCAAGGCCCTGTATTTTTTAAACAAACTCGATATCGACAAAATGATGACTTAAACCCTCCCTAATTCCACAAGGACTACAACATATTGAAGTTTAAAAAAAATCCGAGACATCGAGGGACAAAAGTGATCGATTTGGCGTGGAATGAACCATATACGATTGTTAAAAAAACGTCCGCGACCTTGAAAACTCGAAAGAGTGACCTTGAAAAAAAAATTTTCCCCCATTATATTCGCTGCCTTATATACTAGAACTTGGGTCTGAAGAGTTTTTTCATATATCCATAAACCAGGCCTGGGATTTAAGTGAACGCAGCGGCCGATTTTCAGAGGCAACGCCTCCTTTCTCCCACCTCGCGTCTTGGCCCCCGCGGCGGCCCAGCAACTAGGGGTGCCTCAGGCCCGTACCATATGAAGCGCGCGTGGCGCGTTCACAAAACAAAAACGCACCGACAATCGTGCTCTCTGGGACGATATGGAAGCCTATTGATACAATGTCACCCTAATACACCACGCGCGGTTCACGTGTCACAGGCCTGAGGCGCTCCTAGCTGCTGGGCCGCCGCGGGGGCCAAGACGCGAGGCGGGAGAAAGGAGGCGTTGCCTCTGAAAATCGGCCGCCGCGTTCACTTAAATCCCAGGCCTGCCATAAACGATGAAGATATTAAATATTTTTGATTTTCATTATAACGCTCAATTATACAGAAGAAAAGCAGTTCTAAGACTGAAAATAAATTATTATAGCTATTATGTAAATTACAAATAGAAATGTCATTAAAGTATTGCGTCCCAGATTTGCTTGTGGACTCGTGAGTAGGGCCCAGCAGAACCAGAAAATACCAATGTCGCGAATTCCAGTGGCCTTTTCGCTAGTCAAGATAAATTCTTTTCGGAATAAATATATTTTTATACAATATATCGCCTTGGCCACCCATCGAGCGTGATGTAAAGCTCCTGGAACTCGAAATATATAATTTGTTATAGGAGTACCGCCTAAGAAAAGAACTGTAAGCTCCAAGAATTCTCTATAATCTTCTCGTGGTTGATTGATGTTTTTCAAGGTTTGCATTGCAAACAGCACTTCAGTACTATTTATAATTGAAGGCACGGGTGCAATAAGGGGACTAGCGCTCGAAGATGGGAAAAAGTATTGTCCAAACGTTAAGAAAAATTGGAAAATTAAATGTTGTTAAACTGGATTTTAAAAAATATAGTGTTGTAAAGCTCGTCACGGCACACATTTTTTCTATTTACAGTTTTTTTATCGAATCATTAGTATTCGAGATAAAAATTATAAATAAAAAACAATTTTCCGACCAAAGTCAATAACTTTTTAAACATAAATTGCGATGACTTGAGTAAACATTAACGGATTGTTATGAGACTTGAAACATAAATCTCAGAAAACTCTAGCGAAGCCGTAAAATGTATGCACAAAACCCTTATGTTAAGAAATGGAATAATATTTAATTAAAAAGTAATACTGGACATAACCCATGTTTTCCAACGTTCGCTGTTAAAAAGTATCGAGGCAATTTCGAAGTACATATAACTTGCAGCGACAAAGTTTTTCCTTAATATACAAGGAAGATTTTCACCAATTTTAACACTGATTAATAAATAATTGTAAAAGATATGACGATATATATCAATCTCGCGCGCCACCAACAGTCAGCAGCTACGTACACTGCGCTACTTACCACTCGCGTTACACTACAAAGACATGACTTTCTCATTATTGTATGATTATATATTACAAAAAAATATTACGATATTATTTTCGAAATATTCATCAACATTTTTATTATAATATTCATTCGCAATATTTACAATATTTACACGTTCTAAGGTATCTACATCATGTTTCGGTTCTGTTCTTTTATAATTTTTTCTTTTTCTCCTTTTTTCTATCCTTCCTTTTTCATTTTCTTTTTGCTTAACTTTTCTTCTTTACACGCTTTATTTTTTACAGATGTCGTGCTTAAAAATTTTTTGCCGAAATCTTGTCCACTGGAGGTACAATACTGTAGTAAATTTTCAAGATCTTTACGTTTTTCAGCACTCACACCTACTCTGCCTGCCAATGGCACTTTTCGCAAATCTTCCACTCCAATAGATGTTTTAATTTTTATAGTAGTTGCCACGCTATTTGTTAATTTTTTAGATTCCCATTATTTCAATTCACCAATAAACATACTAAATTAGTTTTATTCCAACACCAATAAATTGTGTGTTAAAAATATTGGATCTCCTTGTTCATTTTCGCTGAATTATTACCATTAGCATTTAAATTTCCGGTCTACGCTTACAATAGCAAAATGCCACTCTACTTCTATATAAGTTCTATGTTAAGTTATATATAACTAAAATGTGGCTTTATATATATATTCGCACACCATGTATTGTACACAAAGTACTATACATATAATATATTACATATAGATAGGCAATCCGGTGCATATGGTTTCTGTTCGTAGTTGTTTAACTTACGTTGAATATAGAATTTATACTTAATTATGTCGCGTGATAATTTGTAATTTATAATATTAAAAATTATCTAAAGTCAGTCCCTATGCAAATTATCTTTGTAAAAAGAAGTGAGATCCCCATAAAAAACTTCAAAAAAGTAAAAAAATACGCCAAGTACATGAAAAATCAAATAAATCACAAAAAATAGATGACAATAATAATCACAAAAATTGAAGATACTAATAATAAAATAAAAAAAAAAGTGAAATCGAAATGAGCTGCCAGTACATAAAGGTGCTTTCCAACGGCGCCTAAGATGATACAACTATATATAATAACATATACACAGCTAAAATGCTGTGTTCATACATTCCATTACTCATATAGCGGACATTTGAATTAATCCATAAAAAAAAATCCCATTTAAAACCATTGTCATAAATTAATAGATTTATTACAAAATTAATGATATACAACAATTGCGCCAATTATAACAATGGCTATTTATACAACGAAAAAATATATTAAATAATATTAAACAGATATATTTTTATAGAAATCAATATTTTAATACGAATAAATATTTTATTCAAAATACTTGGCGCTGCGCCCCGAATTGGTGTTGCTATACTGAATAAACATGTACCTATATTATAACAAACTTTCTAGTGCAGGCCTGGGATTTAAGTGAACGCAGCGGCCGATTTTCAGAGGCAACGCCTCCTTTCTCCCGCCTCGCGTCTTGGCCCCCCGGCGGCCCAGCAGCTAGGAGTGCCTCAGGCCCGTACCATATGAAGCGCGCGTGGCGCGTTCATAAAACAAAAACTGTTCGCGCGTAGCCACGATGAGACTCGACCTTAGAATGTCGAATCAACGGAGGTCGTAAATCTCCGTTACGATTTTTATCGACACCGAAATTACGCGGATGCCCTAAACGAATTATTGTAATAGGGCTGATTAATTTGAAGAAGTGGTAGAAGAAACAATAATTCAATTATATTTAAACAACAACAATAACAACAAATAAATGGAATAGACAGGCGAACACTGAAAAATGTTTTGCGGATGACTCGTTGAACAGATTGTGATTTTTCGTTAATGTCTCGCGCTAACCGTAATGCGTTGACGGATTAACGCTGACCGTTCTGCCTTGACGGGAGATGATATCTGTCTTTTCGGAAGTTTCGTACTCGTGAGGAAAGCTCGAACAACTGAGTAGGCGGTTACAAATTGTCGCTGATGATTGGTTGAAGGTCGTAGATAGGGAACCGCCCTTACAGTTTCAGTGGAGTTGTGGAAATGGAAAGTTCCTCGGTGAGGTAATGCGTGCACGTGCATGTTGTAAAAATGCAAGGTCAAGGATTAGCTTAGCCGAGCCGAGCCTCTGAGCGCCTACTGACGGTATAAGTTTATGACTCTTTTGTCCGATGTTTGGGGTTCGCGCGGACAAGACCTATTGTCGACTAGATGTTCAAAGTATCTGAATACTGAAGAAATATGACAGGATGCAAGTTATAAACCGACGCGTACACGGTTGTATGAAAATAAAGAAGGACTAAGTCCCGTTATGGGAAAACACGTATAAAAGAACTTATTCCCAAAGGATCTAAGAATAACACTACTATAAACGACTTAAAGCTACGATTCTAATTTTAGTTACGCCGTTAGCGCAACGCCCGAATGTCACTGTAATAAACATTATGGATTTATTATGAAGGACGCGGAACATCCTCCCCCCGTTGAGAGGACACCGATCAAAATATGAACGCTTAATTATGTGTCCGAGTCCGCATGTTGATTGGACCCTGTCCTGCATGGCAGCTGTGCGGGGTTGTCCTCATCAGTTTGGTTGGGTAGAGGCACCAATCGTTTGATGCTTCGATCGAGCACATTGGTGGCGGTTTGAACTGTAACCGCGCGAACAATGCCATCTGAACCTGTATGTACCTTGATGACCTTGCCCAGGGCCCACTGCATGGGTGGTATGTTATCTTCCCTAAGAAGGACGACAGTACCCTCCTTAATTTGATGCGAACCGCTGGTCCATTTGCTGCGACTGGTCAATTCATTCAGATACTCTCGATGCCACCTAGTCCAAAAGTGTTGTTTTACTTTCTGGATGTGTTGCCAGCTGGATAAACGGTTAGATGGTATCCCTGAAATCTCGATCTCGCAAACTCGTTAATGAATCGCCAATGAGGAAGTGATCGGGTGTTAGGACGAGGAGATCGTTTGGGTCGGAAGAAATAGGAGTAAGTGGACGAGAATTTAGAACGGACTCGATTTCAATGATTAAAGTATTCAAATTTTCAAAAGTAAAAAGTTCATTGCCTACAACGCGTTTGAAATGGTATTTGAAAGATTTCACTGCCGCTTCCCAAAGACCTCCGAAATGAGGGGTCAAAGGGGGAATGAAATTCCATTCAATGTTGCGATCTGCGAGAAAAGTTTTCACCTTGTCGCAGTGGTCGTCTGATTGTAAGAGTACGCGTAATTCGCGCAACTCGTTATTTGCGCCCACGAAATTCGTGCCGTTGTCTGAGTGCAAGCTGACGCAAAATCCTCTTCTGGCAATGAAGCGCCGAAGAGCAGCAATAAAAGCTTCAGTGGTAAGGTCACTTACGAGTTCGAGGTGAACAGCTTTTACTGCAAGACAGACAAATACCGCTACATACACTTTGATTCGGTTGATGTTCCGATGTCGACGCTCTTTGATGAAGAATGGTCCGCAGTAATCCACTCCTACTTTTGCAAATGGCCGCGATTCTGTAACCCTTGCTTCAGGGAGATTACCCATAATGTAATCAATCGGTGGTGGTCGTGCTCGACAGCAGCGTATACAATTTCTTATCGTTTTCCAGACTTGAGTTCGGCCATCTATGGGCCAATATCGACGTCTCACTGTATACAGGGTCGCTTGAGTTCCTGCATGTAATTGCATGCGATGTTCGTTTTCTATGATTAACCTAGTGACGTGTGTTTTCGGGATGATAATCGGATGTTTCTGTGAAAATGGCATTGCCGAGTGTTTCAATCGACCTCCAACGCGTATCAGCCCGTCTTGATCGATGAAAGGGTTCAAACGTTGTAATTTACCCTTTACCCGGTCGGTTTTACCCTGGGTAAGACATCGTATCTCGTCTGGGAAATGTTGCCGTTGAATAAGTTTGATGATAACATCGTGGGCATATTTAATTTCTGGTGAAGTAAGAATTCCCTTCGCGGTGTTGGTACATTTCCATCGAAGACAGCGCCAAATATCCTTTGCATTTTTCCCCATGACGAATATTTTTCCAAGATCGTGGTATCTAAGGGTATGGTGGTTAAACAGATCGTTGTCTTTTGTTCAGGGATACTCAATGGTGTCATTTCCCAGACTGGCCAATGAGATTCGTTATTGTGGAGCCATTCTGGTCCGTGATGCCAAATGGTAGGCCGGAGAAATTCTTCCGGTGACTGACCTCGAGAAATGAAATCCGCAGGATTGTCGGAGGTTCTTACGTGACGCCAATTTGTAATTTCAGTTTTCGTCTGAATTTCTGAAACGCGGTTCGCGACAAAGGTTTTTAATGTGTGAGGAGAAGTGTTCAGCCAGTGTAGGACGATGGTGGAATCTGTCCAGAAAATGGTACGCTCTGTATTAAAACGTAGAGCTTTTCGAACCGTGTCCTCTAGAGATGTAAGAAGGAGCGCCCCACATAATTCGAGTCGCGGAATCGATTGTTGTTTGAGTGGAGCTACTCTGGATTTTGCTATTAACAACTCAATTCGTATGCAACCACGTGCATCGGTAGTGCGGAGGTAGATGCACGCTCCATAGGCCCTTTCGCTAGCATCGCAAAACCCGTGAATCTGAATATTTGTTGCTGGGTTGATAATTGTGCTACGTGGAAATGTAATGTTATTTAATAACGGTAGCTGAGTATAATATTGAGTCCATTCCGAATGGATGCTCATCGGCAATGATTCGTCCCAATCGATTTTTAGAGACCAAAGTTTTTGAAGTAAGATTTTCGCGATTATGATCACTGGTCCTAGGAGTCCCAGTGGATCATAAATTTTCGCGATCTCGGAGCTGATATAACGTTTTGTGATACGTAAAGGAGAGGTTGAGGTTTTAACCGCGTAATTAATGATATCCTCCGTATAATTCCAAAAATCTCCGAGGGTTTTTAGCGTTGATGATTCGCCGAGGTGAAGTTTGTTGTTGATCAATTCCTTTGGCAAATTCTGTAAAAGGCTTCGATCGTTGGATGCCCACTGTCGAATGTTTAAACCAGCCAGTTTGAGAAGTTCAATAAGTTCTTTCCGAAGGGCGAGTACATCTTCTTTTGTTGAGGCTCCTGTGAGCACGTCATCCACGTAAAAGTCTCGCTGTAGAACCTCGGAAGCGCGAGGAAATCGGTGACCTTCATCTTGGCTCAATTGTTTGAGGCAACGAATGGCCAAGTATGGAGCTGCCGAAACTCCGAACGTTACTGTATTGAGTTGGTAAGTCTTAACCCTTCCATCGTTGTCGCGCCACAGAATCCGTTGATATTTCCTGTCCTCCGGTCGAACGAGGAATTGCCGGTACATTTTCTCAATGTCGCCGGTGATGACATATTGATGAGAGCGAAAACGAAGGAGTATATACAAAAGGTCATCCTGAATTTTGGGTCCCACATGTAGAGTATCATTCAGGGATACTCCTGTGCTGGTTCCTGCTGATGCGTCGAAAACAACTCTTAACTTCGTTGTTTGACTGGTAGTTTTGGTGACTCCATGATGCGGTAGGTAATAGCCGTCGTGAAATGAGTGAATATTTGTAATCTCGGACATGTGACCAAGATCCAAATATTCTTGAATCACCGCGCGGTATTGCTGGCATAACTCTGCGCCCCCTTGTAACTTTCGCTCAAGAGAACTGAGTCGCTTCAAGGCTCTCGACCTCGATTGTCCGAGTTGTCGAATCTTGTCGTTAAATGGAAGCGCAACGATGTATCTTCCATCAGAGGTTCGCGTGGTATTGGCCTGAAAGTGTTGTTCACAAGTGGCTTCTGATTCCGACAGATGCTGAACTTGTGGGCCTTCTTCGATTTCCCAAAACCGAGCAAGATCCAGTTGAAGAATAGTGGTTGTGTGACACACACGTTTTCTAATTGACGAAGCAACTGGTACGCTCCCCCCGATGATCCATCCGAATCTCGCTTTTTGTAAGATAAGATCTGGACCGTCTGGAGGTGACAGATCGATTTGACCGACGCACAATAATGATAATGACATCCCGGAACCCAATAATAAGTCGACAGGTGCTGGCTGATGAAAATCGGGATCGGCCAGGTTAAGATTACCTGGAATGGCCAAGGTCGCACGGTCGATCGGCTGGTCAGGTATTAACGCCGAAATGTTGGGGATGGTCAAGAAGGTTAATGTACGCTGGTAATTATTGGCGCGTGCTTGTATTGTTGCTTCAATGCTATGCGTTGCAACTGTAGACATGTCGTTGAGTGCTCCAATGGGAACGTAACACTTTTTTTGTGGTAAATTGAGCCTTTTAGCGAAGTTCTCGGTCATGAAATTTGACGTCGCACATGTGTCGATCAAAGTTCGACAAATTACAGGTTGCTGGTCTTTATTCATAACTTTGATTTGCGCAGTGACAAGGAGCTCATTAGTAACAGGATTAATAACAAAAGCATTTTGACCTGTTGTTCCCTTTGGATACTCAACGGCCTTCAGTCAATCCGACGTCGATGGATCTATTTCTGTTAACGAATCAGAGGTAATTACATCTCCTATTGGGAAGGATTCGTTTGTTGTTTCCTCTCGCGAAAATCCAGACTTATGTAACATCGTGTGATGTCGCTTATGGCAGATACGACATGCACCTGATTTACAATATTTTAGCGTGTGTCCGAATCCGAGACAATTAGAACATAAGGAGGCTTTTTCAACTACGAGAGATCGTTCCTTTACTGATTGTCCCCTGAAAGTTTCACAATACCAAATCCCGTGAGAACCTTTGCAAACAGGACATTCCGAGTCTTTTGTAGTTACGAATGTGTGACCACGCGGTGGCCCCGATTTGTTCACCCGTTGTTGTTCCGTCGGCCCGCGCGTGCTTTTCTCGGTAGACGCTGATTTTGATGATGAAGCTGACGCGCAATTCGCGCGTTTCTCCAAAAATTCCAAGAGGTTGGTGTATAACGGCATCTTCTTGTCCTTCAGAGAAATTTCCCAATGCCACACGGTATTTGAATTCACTTTCGATAAGATGGTGGAAACAAGGAAAGTGTTCCATGATTCGATTGGTTCCCCAAGATTTTTCAATGCTCTTAGATGTTGATTCATGGAGTCTACGAGGTTGCATAATAATTCCGAAGAGTCCTTTACGAGTTTTGGGTAATCTCGAATCGCGTCACAATGTCACAATAAAATTCTGCGCGTGCAATCGTATTTTGTCTTTAATATTTCGATCGCGCTGGCGTAATTCGCGTCTGTGGTAGTTAAACACTGAATAGACGCGGCTGCCTTGCCTAACAGGACTGACCGGAGATATTGCAGTTTTTGAACCGGCGTTAGATCTTCATTGCGGTCTATCGAGGATGAAAAAATGTCAAAAAATGATGGCCATTCTTCGATTGTTCCATCGAACGTCGGTAAGCGCAATTCGGGGAGTTTAACCGTCAATTGAGCTGACATTGTTGATGCAGGTGATGAATTCGACGCGCGCATTGTTGGTGCTACCGGCGAATCTCTGTCAATGAGCCTGTTGGCGCGAGCTACGACAAGGTGATATCGGTTCTGAATTTCGTAACGCTGCGTTTCCTCCGTTTCATTGAGGTCCTCAAGGGCGGATTGGATATCTTCAAATCGACTCCAATGTTCGTTCAAACTGTTTAAATGGGATTTAAGGAGATACGCGTCGCTCTGTCCACCGTCTGAACATTGGTTAAGTAACGTCTCAAACGAGGTAATCTGTCCTATGATCTTACTGCGTTTGCGCCGTAGACAACTGATCTCTTGCGCTGTAATGTCTACTTGCAGTGAGTGGGTAGATTGATCAGAACGCCTCGTTTTCGGCATCGTGGAAATAGAATAAGGAAGCGAGAAAGGAATTGGCGAATACTAACGAGCCTACCTTGTCGATGCGAAGATATCAGGGGTGTTGCGATCCGTCACGATGGTAGCGTCCTTGGAGTGTTCCTGGCCGAGGATGCTGCACAGGAAATGGAGGCTGGATTGCCTGAGACGATTGGTACTGTTGCAACCTCGTCGTCGTTGCGATGCCGTCCGGTTGTACCGCAGGTAATGGTTGATCACTATGATGATCGCACAATCGGTGCTAGGAAGTGCCACAATGGCAAGGTCCTTGGTGTTCCTAGGAGAGGATGCTGCGCAAGTGCTGAAGCCTGAATGGCCTGAGACGCCTGGTGACGTTGCAACCTGGTGGTCGCTGCGAAGTCCTCCGGTTTCACCGCAGACCAGGATTAGATCACTGGTGTGATCTTATGGTCGATGTTTGGATCGACGTTGCAGATAAAATCACTATCTGTAACACTGAGAGTCTGTTGAAGTCCACAAGTTCACTGGTATCCGGCTCGAAGGACCAAAATGTTCGCGCGTAGCCACGATGAGACTCGACCTTAGAATGTCGAATCAACGGAGGTCGTAAATCTCCGTTACGATTTTTATCGACACCGAAATTACGCGGATGCCCTAAACGAATTATTGTAATAGGGCTGATTAATTTGAAGAAGTGGTAGAAGAAACAATAATTCAATTATATTTAAACAACAACAATAACAACAAATAAATGGAATAGACAGGTGAACACTGAAAAATGTTTTGCGGATGACTCGTTGAACAGATTGTGATTTTTCGTTAATGTCTCGCGCTAACCGTAATGCGTTGACGGATTAACGCTGACCGTTCTGCCTTGACGGGAGATGATATCTGTCTTTTCGGAAGTTTCGTACTCGTGAGGAAAGCTCGAACAACTGAGTAGGCGGTTACAAATTGTCGCTGATGATTGGTTGAAGGTCGTAGATAGGGAACCGCCCTTACAGTTTCAGTGGAGTTGTGGAAATGGAAAGTTCCTCGGTGAGGTAATGCGTGCACGTGCATGTTGTAAAAATGCAAGGTCAAGGATTAGCTTAGCCGAGCCGAGCCTCTGAGCGCCTACTGACGGTATAAGTTTATGACTCTTTTGTCCGATGTTTGGGGTTCGCGCGGACAAGACCTATTGTCGACTAGATGTTCAAAGTATCTGAATACTGAAGAAATATGACAGGATGCAAGTTATAAACCGACGCGTACACGGTTGTATGAAAATAAAGAAGGACTAAGTCCCGTTATGGGAAAACACGTATAAAAGAACTTATTCCCAAAGGATCTAAGAATAACACTACTATAAACGACTTAAAGCTACGATTCTAATTTTAGTTACGCCGTTAGCGCAACGCCCGAATGTCACTGTAATAAACATTATGGATTTATTATGAAGGACGCGGAACAAAAACGCACCGACAATCGTGCTCTCTGGGACGATATGGAAGCCTATTGATACAATGTCACCCTAATACACCACGCGTGGTTCACGTGTTACAGGCCTGAGGCGCTCCTAGCTGCTGGGCCGCCGCGGGGGCCAAGACGCGAGGCGGGAGAAAGGAGGCGTTGCTTCTGAAAATCGGCCGCCGCGTTCACTTAAATCCCAGGCCTGTTCTAGTGCGTTCGTCTGTATATGTGCATGTGCATATGCTACGTATGATATTAGAATATATGTAGAATAAATCTGACTGCGTTTCTAATATGTGTATGTATTTGTTTATGTATTTTAAATTGTAAGGGAGTTATTGTTAATTAATAATACTAAGACAATTAACATTTTTTTCGGTTGTGCAGCGCCAAGTATTTTGAATAAAATATTTATTCGTATTAAAATATTGATTTCTATAAAAATATATCTGTTTAATATTATTTAATATATTTTTTCTTTGTATAAATAGCCATTGTTATAATTGGCGCAATTGTTGTATATCATTAATTTTGTAATAAATCTAAGACAATAATAATAAATAAATAAACAATAATAATAATAAATAATAAATTTAAGACAATGGTTTTAAATGGAATTCTTTTTTGTGGATTAATTCAAATGTCCGCTATATGAGTAATGGAATGTATGAACACAGCATTTTAGCTGTGTACAGTGGACGCTCGATAATGAGCCGCAGTCGGGGCTCTAGAGGCGGGGTTTCCCCGAAGCGGCATATTAACGAGAGCCAATGTAACGCGCGCTCTCCCCATAAAGCCGGGAATCCACCGGGAAGCTAAGCTATGCTATGCCATGCGATGCTATGCCATGCTACGTTTTAAAAGAATTAGCTTCAATACATTCTTATGGAACCGTTTCCACCGAAAGCTATGCTAAAACATAGCATCGCATGGCATAGCTTAGCTTAGCTTCGCGGTGGATTCCCGGCTTAACTCTCCTGTTTTCGTTTCCGTGATGGCTGCCCCCCGCCAGAATACTCTTAAGGTGCGTCGCACTGATGTGAGAAAAAGAAAAAACACATTCACGTATATGTATTGCTTGCGAACTCCAGTGTGGAGGCACCATTAAGGGTTAGCATTCATTGGCTCGCTGAGCGTGAGAGAAAGGGAGGTGCACACACGCGTGCGAGTAATGCGTGTGAGCTGGGGCGTTCCCAACGGCACTTTAAACAGCGGCATATTATCCAGCGTCCACTGTATATATTATTATATATAGTTGTATCATCTTAGGCGCAGTTGGAAAGCACCTTTATGTACTGGCAGCTCATTTCGATTTCACTTTTTTTTTTATTTTATTATTAGTATCTTCAATTTTTGTGATTATTATTGTCATCTATTTTTTGTGATTTATTTGATTTTTCATGTACTTGGCGTATTTTTTTACTTTTTTGAAGTTTTAAACATCTACCTGCCCATTGGGATAATAAACGATATGGACGATTTGTCTGATTTTTATTTTCTGTAAATCTTTGTTAGGCGTCAATAAACTTTCATAATCTTTGATTTCAATTTTGGTGGCATCTACCATCTGGAAGGGGGGATTTCGCGCCGTTCTAATTAGTTCCACGTATTCTCCTTCTGTTTCGATTCTTTCCCGCATTTTTTTTTTCTTTCCATACAATCCAAAATTCAGAGTACAAAAAAATTTTGTTGTAACAGTCCAAGTCAAATTCTTTCTTAATGGCATAATATACTAAATTACACACAGTATTAGCTCCTTCCTTTAAACTACCTTCCATGAAATGGAACATGTAGCTTCGATCACTTTTATGTACGTGTACATTAAATATATATAACCAGATCAATCGACGAAAAAACTGCGCGTTCACAGGAAGTTTCGGTAGCGGAAGATTTTGGCCAAAATCAAAGTCACAATGCAGCACATGTGCGGTGGATAATTTAAATTTTTTTAACTTATTGTACTCTTCTACTTGAAGCTTATGTTCGTCGTACTTATCTTTTTGCTTTCCATTTGTTTCGTACGCGTAGCAAAGATCACAAACATCGGATCGTGGCAAATCGAATGAAAAATTTACGTGATGGTTAAAATATTTGCTGTACGCCGATTCATCGATAGGAATATAATTATTTTTTGTCACAGACTTGTAATAATATAAAAAAGAATAATAAAGACCGTGCAACGTTAACGTCTTATCATTAAAGTAATTTAACTGTGTAGCTTCCCGTGAATAATGCGACTCGGAATGTGGAATACTATTGCAATGTGCTTGTATTAAAATCTTTACTTCCTCAGTTAATTTTACGATCTGATTTCCGTGTTTTCCACGTTTATCATCCATAGTTTCTTCATTCATCCTTTTTTTTGTATTGTCTCAATCCTTTTCTTCCCCACACCGAAAACATTGCAAATAAATTTTTTACACACAACAATGTCATGGCCCTCAATACGGCAATAAAAATTCCATCGTATTCGTTTATAAATTGCAGAATCCTTTCTTTCCAGCATTTGACTTATCAAAATTTTTCCTGCTTGGTAATCACTACATTTCCAAAAGCCGTCGTGTATTTTCTTCTGGTTTTTGAAGTCAATTTTCAAAAAACACTTCTTCGGACAACAGGTTTGCATCTCGATAAACTGTTTTTTGGAGACGGTTTTCCCCGATCGTGAGTTGTATTCCAATCCCTACGAAAGTTTTACTTTCCCATTATTATTTACATATATTATTACTAAATAGATATATTTATTATTAATCCTTTACTACAGTTATTATTAATACTAGATATTATTATTTAGATTCACATTATTCGAGCAAATTTAACACAACGATCTTGTCTGATTAAAATATTGTACGAATCAATTACCTCATTTCTGCAAATTTTTGCAACATTTCTTTTCCACGCCTTTTCGTTTTTCGCCCTTTTCCGACCTTTTTGTGAATTAGTACTCGGCATAATATTAATTAAAATTTAGTTCTCTTTATGTTGCTGACTCTGTCCGGCCAATATTTCTGACCTCCTCGCTAGGTCGCTAGACTCCTCTGGGAGGGAGTCTAGCGACCAGTCGCAACTGCGACCCATTGCCACAGTGTGACAGAATCCCAAAAAATAAGGAAAGAAGTCAGAATTCAAAATATATGTATTTTTATGTTACCTGTAGACTACTAAATGAGCACCTAAAAACGGTTGAAATATCATGACGCCTACTTCTGATCTGTGTACAAACACGTGTCTGTGATTGTATGTATTTTTCGTGCAGAATTTTAAATCGAGTCTTTTAATTTTTGGTGATATGAAAGAAAACAATTTTTGGAACCCAAAAATAAGTAGTGTCGATTCTGTTAAGGGGGGTCACTCAAGTGAAAATGAACTACCAGTAATTTTACAAATAAAAATTTGAAAATATTCATATCCATATGATTTTTTACGCTGAAATGAATTATGTAAGAGTTAATATAGTGACAATTTTTTTTTTCAAAATTCAAAAAATAAAATTTCGAAAAAATTATTCGATTGTAAAATCCATACCCTTATTTCTGTAGAATTGTATACAAAGACTGCAAAAAAAATTTCAGCTCGAAATTTCATTTTTGTCCGAGTTATAAAGTTTTTTGATTTAGCATAGTAACTAAAACGCTCCCGCTTCGTACGTTGGACCGTCCAAAATGAACTACCAGTTATTTTACAGATACAAATTTGAAAATATGTATATCCATATTATTTTTTACGCTGTAATGAATTATTTAAGAGTTAGTATAGTGACAATTTTTTTTTCAAAATTTAAAAAAAAATTTCGAAAAAATTATTCGATTGTAAAATCAATACCCTTATTTCTGTAGAATTGTATACAAAGACTGCAAAAAAAATTTCAGGTCGAAAACTTTATTTTTGTCCGAGTTATAAAGTTTTTATGTTTTGGTGTAGTAACTAAAACGCTCCTGCTCCGTACGTTGGACCTTCTTCTTGTTGCAATGCCTGTTCTCTTCGTGATTGTGCAGTTCGTATCATTTTTCTAGCACGTTTGTATCTTTCTGAGGCTTTCTGTTTATACCTGCGTACTCGTACTTTGTGACGGTTTTGAACAATTTTCAATGATTGTTCGCTCATTTGCATATGGTTGTCCGTGAATGCATGTAATATTGTTTTCGTCCATCCTTCATTATATTCAGTGACTGCTTCTGCGACTGCAGCTTCAATAAGATATTTTGAAGGAAAAATATCCTTTGGGCACTTACGCCATATCATGCTATGCAAACTTTCATTAGAATTTTGCGTAAGGCATTGTGCACAACGACGGAGCAGTTTTTCATCGCTTAGTCTATTATAAATTGGTAATATTTTATCCAGAAATTGTTCTTTGATAGGTGTTCCTATTTTCTTAGCATGAGAACCAGGTTTTCTTCCTTTCGCAATTGCTGATTGGTAAAAACACCATGATTCTTTACCTGGTGAACATTTATAATGTTGTGGTTTCGTTTTAATGTTTAAGGTTTCATTTTAATGTTCGTATCCGTTGAAATTGCGTTGAATATTGTCGCGTATATGGCAGTTTTCATAGCTGTAATATTGTTTTTATTTCGTAATATAGCTTTTTTATAATAATCTGTCAATTTTCTAATTGTAATTTCTTTCAGGGTACCGTGCCCTTTACCCCCTAAAGTAATGCCTTTCGTACGCTCCTGTTTTACCAAATCGGTCAAAGCTCTCCATAATCTTTTGCCAACGTGGTTCACACACTCTTCTTTTTCGATTATTACGCCTTGCCCGTATATTTGTAGACTATTTAGATACTGCTCGGTTTTGCAATCACCGTCAGAAATAAAGGTTTTCAGTCGAACACCATATTCTTCTGATGTTTGCCATATTTGCGCTGCTGCGAACATTTCCATTGCATTGGACGAAGCGGTATGATGTTTTTGACAAAACTCTTTGTGCCCTTCCATCCATATCGAAAATTCCGGAGAATTTTCGTCTAAATCGCGTACTGCATATGTACAACTTTTACAATATTTTGACATTACTGCATAATCCAGCACATAACCGGTTAGCACATCAATTATGCAACCCACTCCATATTTTGATGTGTGGCCACGAGTTAGCCAAGATCCATCGTAACTTACTGATATTTCAGTAGGAGAACTATGATCACTAGTATGCAAATCTTCATACTGCCTCTTTACTTGGTGCCTTATTTTTTGCAAATTTTCTGTACATGATTTGATGGATGAACATCTCAAAGTTGCAGAATATTTTGTATACAATGACTGTGAAATACACTTTATGTCCATAATGGCGCTAAATTCTTCTAAAGCAGAGTATCCTTTACCAATACTCGAAAATGCTTTACAAATACGTACATTGATATCGTAGATTGAAGCAGTCATATTTTCATTATGAATTTCATGAGAACTAATCGTAGAACTCTTTACAGACAGCAAACCACTATTCTCGCAGTATTTGCATTTCAAAACAATTTCGTGAGCTAGTCCATGCGCTTTCTCACCCAATTGTATTTCTAAGGAAACCTGGTCACATTCAATACATTTCATATGTGAACAAAGATTGTTCAGACTAGAAATAGCAATAATTGCATATTGAATCTGTTTCGAAGCACAAGGATAAACAGTCATCGCACTTTTTGATAATGCTTGTAATCTTGTATTCCCGTTTGAATTATGAGGAACGAAACTAGCAACACCAAAACAAGGATCATATGTATTATTAGAATTTTGTGGACTAAGATTATTGTTGTCATCCTCCACAGTATTTTGTTTGACCCAAAACTTTTGCCATCGTTTCTTCTGTTTCTGACGATAGTATTGCCTGTTTTTCTTCGGTCTAGTCATTTTGAAGAATTGATAAATTTCTAAAGTTGTCACGTAGCGTCACGAAGCAAGCGAGCGAACGACGAGCGGCCGTGCGACGGCAACCGACAGAGGCCGAGCCGAGCCGAGCCGACTGAATTACCAACCGAGGCCAAGCCGAGCCGAGCCGACTGAATTACCGGCCGAGTCTCCCCGATTGCGACCGACGCTCACGAGGTGGTCGTCACAAAGTCGAGGAAGAAGAATAAGGAAATACACTTTACTTACTCAGAGATCTGAAGTAAAGTGAAACTAGAAGTCCATACATGTGTTTACATGATATAGGAAAAGATCAAATAGTATTGCCGATGTCTAACGTTAGGATCTAATTTGACAATTTGCCCGGACCGTATATCGTTGTACATCGAAACAGATTCAATATGCAATTATTGCTATTCCTAATCTGAACAATCTTTGTTCACATATGAACTGTATTGAATGTGATCAGTCTTCCTTAGATTTACAATTGTGTGAGAAAGCGTATGGACAAGCTCACAAAATTGTTTTGAAATGCAAATACTGCGAAAAAGTGTTTACACGTACGAAGTTTTAGTTACTACGCTAAAACAAAAAACTTTATAACTTGGACAAAAATGAAGTTTTCGAGCTGAAATTTTTTTTGCAGTCTTTGTATCCAATTCTACAGAAATAAGGGTATTGATTTTACAATCGAATAATTTTTTCGAAATTTTTTTTAAATTTTGAAAAAAAAAATTGTCGCTATACTAACTCTTAAGTAATTCATTACAACGTAAAAAATAATATGGATATACATATTTTCAAATTTTTATCTGTAAAATAACTGGTAGTTCATTTTGGACGGTCCAACGTACGAAGCGGGAGCGTTTTAGTTACTACGCTAAAACAAAAAACTTTATAACTCGGACAAAAATGAAGTTTTCGAGCTGAAATTTTTTTTGCAGTCTTTGTATACAATTCTAAAGAAATAAGGGTATGGATTTTACAATCGAATAATTTTTTCGAAATTTTATTATTTGAATTTTGAAAAAAAAATGTCACTATATTAACTCTTACAGAATTCATTTCAGCGTAAAAAGTCATATGGATTTGAATATTTTCAAATTTTTATCTGTAAAATTACTGGTAGTTCATTTTCACTTGAGTGACCCCCCTTAAGTAATAGCAAGTAATTAGTTACATACATTTTTTTCCATAAGAAACCAATTGAAAAATTTTCAGCAATCACCCCTTTTTTAGTTCCACTTCCGGGAACTTCTGAACAAATTTTTTGTTTGTTTTGTAATCAACATAATCTAGACCTTGCTACTGCGGAAAAAACATTCGCGAATATTTTGCAGTTATGGATTAAATACGTGTATTCTATGTCGCACATTGGGGGTAAATCCCCAAAAATGGGAAAAACTGTAACATCCTGTATTTTACAATTTAAAAATGCCGAATATTATTAAGGCAATTGATACTAAAAGTGTTAATATATAAGATTGACATTATTTAAGAAAATAACGTCAATTCGTCATGAATTAGCGTCAATAGTTCCAATAAAACTACAAGAATTTGATAAATATGCCATGGAAAGTGCAGTATTCCTATCGACACACGCGCGAAGTTCCATGATGTAGCGTGATGAGTGATGCCCTAAACGGATTATTAGCGGGCCACGGTTTACTACAGCTTTATGACACTAGGACTAGACCTTCGGCCCCCTACACAATATAAAGTAATTAGGAAACATCTGCCAAGTAACTTGCAGAAAAGGGGAACAATTTTTAGGATTACTCCCCAATTGCTACAAGCTAATTCCTCTACGCTCGGCAGGCAATAAACCGTGTTTCGCTAAAGCATAAAAGAATAAAAAGTATGGTGGGAAAGTTGACCGTGACGAAAATTAATTTTAGGGTCCGCACAATTACCAAAAGAAGAAGATGTTCTTATGTTGGATCGAAGAATGTTTCCCTGATAAGGGGGTAGGAAACGAAATTATTCTGCAGAAAGACCAGTACGCCTCGCGGAGAGCCAGAGGAAGAAAAGGGGTGGTCCGCTGACTGCGCGTGATGCCTTATCTCTCGAATATAAACACGCGTTGGAATATGAAAATAAAAGCACGCGCTGACGTATTCGGTGCAAGAGAACGTGTGCCATAGGAAAGAGATATTAGGTGCAGCGGTGGAAAGTTGCCGTTTTAATGGAATGCAGGACCGACTGGACATAATATAATCTCCTCCCTATACCTTGCGTGTTTATACTCGAGAAATAAGAGATCGGTCTTGAATTTGTCGGAAAGATCAAGCAGGCGGCATTCCACACAGTCAGCGGACTACCTCCCTTCCAGAGTTGGGCATTATTCGAATAAATTGTTATTCGACGAATCTTGGAATAAAAATTTCGAATAAAATGGAGTTATTCGCGATTAACGAATAAATTTTTAGTCGACTAAGTTTTTATTCGATGAACTCGAATACAAATTTCGAATAAAGTGAAGTTATTCGTAAATAACGAATAAAAATTTCGAATAAAATGTCGTTATTCGAGAATAACGAATACAAATTTATTCGAATAAATTTTTATTCGTTATTCGTTATTCGGAGGACCTCCGTGGCGACTGAGCGTCACGAATAAGCCGCTTGGGCTCGACTCCCATAGTCCTCGGCCCGACCGGTGACCGAGGGGTATTATGGGGCAAGGGGAACGCTTGTCGAGTGTAGGGTGAACCGCCCGATACCCCGTGGCGAAAAAAACGGATTAAGAAGTGAGAAATTTCGGGCTCCGCATTTCTCATCAGATCGTCACAAAAACGACGCCAAACGATTCCTTATGTTGTTTCGGCGAAAATAACACCAAGAACGACGTAATTCGGACCGTAAATAATCCTACAGTGCACACGTAAAATAAATTACACCATTGCACATGTTTGGCCTCACAGGTCCATATCTCCAAATCTAGGAATGCATGGATATTTTGTACAGAAAAATATTTTTAGACCGCACGTAACCCACTGCGCTCAATCTTTATTAAGAAAAATATTTGTAACAAAATGAAATACTGAACAAATATCTCTTTAACCGTATGGGCCATAGTTACCTGAATCTATTTCAATGTCATGAGAACTTTTAACTTGAGCCTGTCAGTCTGAATTTTTTATTCCGAAAAAAACTTATTTTCATAATACATGTTAAATTCGATTATATTGTTTCTCTTTCTAGAAAGGTGTATGAATTAACAAAATTACTGACTGATTATTAGGTTTTATAGAAATCAATTACAGCCTGACAAAAATTATTATTATTATTAACATAAACGGGATTAAATGTATTATATAATAAATGTACGTAAACACTTTGTCTTTCTTACATAAACAAAAAAACAAAAAAAAAGACTGTGACCTGCTAGGGACAGAGAATATCCTGCGAAAAGTACATTTCATTTAGCTGTTTTCAAACTCACTTTCCCTTTCATATTCTGTCAGCATGGTTTCCAGGTACATATACCAAATTTATGACTTTATGGCTTACGACCGGAATGCAGGCAGCCATCCGAACTCTCACCTCATCGACAACCGTTACCCCGGTTTGACGCGGCGCTTCATGTATCGCGATACGTGTATGATGGATACCGATGTTACATTGATCATTATGGGACCGTTCACACGACGATTCTCAAAAGAACAATGAAAATCGGTATCCATCATACGCGTATCGCATGCATACATCGCTGAGTGAAACCGGGTTGACAACCATTGTGGGTTCTTCACCTTCTCCTCCTACCTTTCGTAAAGGAGCAATCAATTAACTTTAACAAAGCTTTATTCCATCCAGTATACTATTAGCGGGCCAAAAGAAGATCCCTAGGAGGCGGGCTCGGGCGATGCAGTCCACCGATGTGACGATTGGTCGATTCACCTATTTGAACACACTTCTCAAGACAGGGCACACGTATTTTGTTTATTGGCTGAAGTAGGCACATACATTATCGTACCGCGCGACGAAGAGAGCGAACAAAACACATCGAGATCGAGTGGGATAGAGCGATCTGACCGACAAACGTCAAAACAATAGCGTAGGCATCTTTAACGGTTAACCATTAATATATAATAACATACAAATTTCCTCATTTTTCACAATATGTTCACGAAAGTATTATCCTGATACCAACCCAATGATAATACTTTCTGAACATATTGTGAAAAATAAGGAAATTTTTAAGTTATTAAATATTAATAGTTAACCGTTAAAGATGCCTACGCTATTGCTTTGACGTTCGTCGGTCAGATCGCTTTATCCCACTCGATCTCGATGTGTTTTGTTCGCTCTCATCGTCGCGCGGTGCGATAATGCATGTGCCTACTTCAGCCAATAACCAAAATACGTGTGCCCTGTCTTTAGAAATGTGTTCAAATAGGTGAATCGACCAATCGTGACATCGGTGGACTGCATCGCCCGAGCCCGCCTCCTAGGGATCTTCTTTTGGCCCGCTAATAGTACATCCCTTCCACTTTTCCAAAATAACATAAATACGAAAATGGGGTAACAGTTCAATTAGCATTCCATAAGACCGTAAATCAAAGAGATGTAGCCCTCAATTAGATTTGTCAAATTTTGTAATTATTCACTTATCAAGCCCATTCACTTTGTATACATCGCAGTTTCATATTCGATTTGTTATTTGTACTTGTCATCTGTTTGTTTATATATGTAATGGTGTTTAGTGCATCAGTTTTGTAATATTATACGTTATTACAAGATCTTCAACCTCTATTGTGAAATATACGGAACGGAATTTATAACCCTGTGAAATTTGTTAAAATTGAAGATATATGGTACGGGAATATCGAGTAGCCCCCGGTAGGGGTGGTAGGTACATTCGGAAAGCGTTCCCCTTGTCTCATAATCCACTCTCGGCCCGACCAGAGGCCGAGGGCCTCGGGACCCCAGACAGAGCGGCTCGGGTTCTGACCCACGCTTATTCGTGTCGCCTAGTCGCCACGGTGGTCCTTCGAATAACGAATAACGAATAACGAATACAAATTTATTCGACTAAGAATTTATTCTATATTTTCGAATAAATTATTATTCGAAATTTTTATTCGAGATCACTCGAATAAAAATTTAGTCGAATAATAATTTATTCGTTATTCTCGAATAACTACACTTTATTCGAAATTTTTATTCGAGATCGTTCGAATAAAAATTTAGTCGAATCAAAATTTATTCGAATAAAAATTTATTCGACTAATGCCCAACTCTGCTCCCTTCTACCCCTTCGCGTGGCGTATTGATGTTGGATAATACTTTTTAATTGCTATATTGGTATCATCTTTGTCACATCTTGTATATATAGATATTATAACAATTGCCTAGCACGGTGAAATAGAGTTCAACGAGACGACCATCGTTTGTTGTTTATATACCTGACTTCTTGGAGGCCTCGGTATGTAATTTACAACCTCGTGCGACATTAAATGACCTTATGTTCCAACTTCTTTACTTCGTCTCAACAAATGATATCGTATTATGAATATAAATGTATACCAATGAAAGAATACCCATCCATAACCAGGTATAACAATAATGAGAATTCGTACAGTACCTACAAGGTTTCTGCTTTCAACTAATTTATATTTTCCACTTCATTGTATAAAGAAGAGAAAATGACATGAAAGTAATTGTTGTTTTGATATAATTATGAAACTAACATTTTGGAAACATCGTTCTTCGAGAAGGGGGGACCCTCTCTCTGTTGACGAAGTAGGGGAAGAAAATATGTACCACAAACTGTATGTCTTCAATCACTATATTACAACTCTATTTTATATTTTTGCGCCGCTTGAAATAATACGCGTAACCAAGCAGGGTGCTCCATGGATCACGTCCAACATCAAACATCTTATAAAGCTACGTAACAAGGCACTCTCGAAATATAGAAAAACTTCAAATCCAGTTGACCAGAACTACTATAAGCAACTAAGAAATTATGCTACTACATTGATTCGTACCGAAAAACGTGCATATTTTCAACGATTACTCCAGTCGACCGGGAATCCAAAAACCCCCCAGTTTTGGTACCAACTTCGTCAAGCGGGCATATATCAGCCTTCTCGGAAAAACACACCCTTGATTCCGAATCTCGATCCAGATGTTATAAAGAACCACTTTATTGACTCCCTGCCTCATATTTCTACTAATACCGTCCTATCCTATGAATATTTTGCATACAATAGCCCTCACACCTTTTCCTTCCAACCTATATCCCTCAACGACTTGTACATAATACTCAAAAAATCAAAGCTTACCTCCTCTGCACCAGATGACATATCAGGTCATATGTTTCTAATGTGCATCCCTTTCTGTCTGGACCCACTACTCCATATATACAATTTCTCCTTAACAACAGGTGCATTTCCTGAAGCATGGAAAAACTCAGTCGTTCGTCCCATACCGAAATCCCATGACTCCGTATCGCTAAACAACCTCCGGCCGATTGCAATACCCCCTTTCCTCTCTAAATTATTAGAAAAGATATGTGCGGAGCAGATTATTAATTTTCTTGAGAATCATAATCTCCTGTCTAAATTTCAATCTGGGTTCAGGCGAGACTACAGTACCACAACAGCATTGGCCCATATTTCAGACCGGGTACTAACAGCTATTGACAATAAGCAACTTGTTGCTATCATTACCCTCGATTTTTCAAAAGCTTTTGATACTATAGGGCACGATTTTTTACTGTCTAAATTACATAAACTCGGCATAAAAGATGTTGCTTTGTCGTGGTTCCGGTCATATTTGACAAACAGATCACAGCAAGTTATTATCTCGACTCCAAAACCAGCACTTTCAGACCCTCGGCACATAGAACGTGGTGTCCCACAAGGTTCTGTACTCGGCCCCCTGCTCTTCAATATATATATAAAAGAAATACACGATGTTGCTATATATTCACACACGTACACTTACGCGGATGACACCCAGATCATCAAAACTTTTCAGCCTGCAGCCTTAGACACAGCGATACAAGAAATTGAGTTTGATTTGGCGAATATTAGTACGTGGGTAAAGAGTCACGGGCTTAAACTAAATCATAATAAGTGTGCTGTTTTACTCGTCGGCTCGCCAATACAACTGCAAAAAGTTTCCGCCTTCGAGATCCGAATCGGTTCTCACACAGTTAGATCTCAAAAATCCATAAAAAATCTCGGACTAATAATGGATGAGAACTGGAACTTCAAAGAGCACGTGTTGCAGAAGTGTTCTGCAGCACATTACCGGCTAAAACAGGTATATCCTGCGCGACACTTCCTTAGCACAGGTAGTAAACTCCTTCTTTCACACGCCTTGATATTATCGCTGTTTAATTACGTCAACATTGTATTTGGTCCATGTATCAGCGTGCGTACGGCCGGGCGTATTCAGCGAATACAAAACAGTTGTCTTCGATTTTATTACGGGATACGTAAATATGATCACATATCGCCTGCGATGCAATTGTCCGGATGGTTAAATATGAGGCAGCGGTGGATATTACATCTTTGCTGCATAACGCATAAAATACTGCATACAGATGCACCCGCGTACCTAAGAGAACTCCTCACTACCAATCTTCAAATGCATCAGTCCCACTCATCTACTACAAGACAAGCTACCCATCTGACAATCCCACGACACTCTTCTACTAAATTCCGAGGCTCTTTCTCCTATGCTGCTACATATTATTATAACCAATTACCGGGGTACATCAAGGCCATCAAACAGATCAAACACTTTCGACAGTCAGCGGAAATCTATCTAAAAGATACTGATTTATAGTTCTACTATACTGATTTATAGTTCTATTCAACGCGACTACGCGTATATGCAGTGCAACATATACTTATAATTATAGAATTAAGATTACCAAATAGACAGTTAAATTAGGTATTTAAGTTAGTTAGTTAATTAAGCTAATATTCAGGGTAAGGTTTTAAAACAGCACTCGCTGAACCTCGCCCATTACACCATATGCGCTATACATGAACTACCGACATACCTACATAATGTTAACTCTATATGGGGTAATAAAGACGTATTATTATTATTATTATTATTATTATTATTATTATTTGGTTCTAAAATATTTATGTACCATCCACTGACAGAGCAATATACGGATTAACTCAGACTGTAGAATGACTAAAGTTCTTAAAGACCCCACCACGTGCTTGATTGCCATTTAGAAATGTGGCAAACGGATATTGTAGAAACGTTCTTGGGAAAATATGAATATTACCGCTTGTAAACAACGAATGAATTTTCACCTCGCTGTGAAAAATTCATCAGTGTGATCGGTCAGAGCCAGTGATGTCAGATCGAGGACGTGTTCCCTCGAGAATTTCCCCCACCTCGCGTACACTACGCCGGAGCAGCGTGTTTGTGAGCTCGGCACTTCGGAGTCCAACTCACGGACACGCTGCTCTGGCATCGTGTGCGCGAGGTGGAGGAAGTTCTCGAGGGAACCCTCCTCGATCTGGTATCACTGGTCAGAGCGCCTCGCCAGGGTCGCGGTTATGGTCCCGCGAGCAGGTGGTAGACAACGGTACGTGCCGGTCCCAAGTCAGGGATTGTAACCCGTGCCGTACCCTAACCCGAAGCCGGTTAACCAAGGAAGGTTACTGTAACCCATACTAACCGCGAGAGAACGGTTTCTAAATTCTAGAAAGAGCCGGTTAACCCGCTCGTAGCGGGTTACTAGTAACATAAGATAGTCTAGTCTACACAGACACTTAAGGGGGTACATACTCTGGTCATCCGGCCGAAAAACTGAGCAATCTATATGATTGTTTTACTGAATGAATAATAAATATAATCGTGCAAAACTTTTTACCTAATATTCATCTACTTGAAGAGTATACAAAACAAATTTTTCGGTAACTTTTTATGCAAAAATTGTGCTTCAATATGACGCCTTGAACAAGAGACATCTCTGTGGCGGGTCAGGTTTAGGATCACAAACTTATCTAAAACAAAAATTCCAAAGAGATTGATAATTTGTATGAGTGCCACTATTGCGGGAACACACAACTAAAAAAACACAGTGTATAAAAAGTATGATGATTCAATTAAAAAAAAAAACTCGATTCTCCTTTCTGCGATAACCAATGGTTGGTAGGATAACCTCAAAAAGTTGCAGACCGATTTATCAGGTATTTTTTTTATTTCCGACCCGTTAGTCGAGAAAAAGTCATGTTGAGAAATACGCGTTAAAAGTGTTCGGCATTCTTCCGCAGCACGCTGTAACGAGCTCACTTCACAGGTCTTTAAATATTGAAATACTTTGAATATTGCTCCCAGTCCTTAACAGAATATTGTACCAACTAAATACTTTCGAAAAATGCAAAAAAAAATGAGTCTTTCGAACTTAGAGTCCGAGAGATTCCCTTTAAAGTTGGTCAGAGACGTGTCAATCTACCGGTAATATTCAGATCAAATGAATGCAAAATGTTTAAAATATAGGTAGTAGGAGTACATAAAATGCATGCAGGATTGATTACATTTAGAGAGTTGTTAGAAACGGAATTTGTACTTTATCTCTTGAACTTCAAGAATTATTTTATTTTATCCCAAGAATCCTTGACAATAGTCATATGTTACTATTGTTTTAGTAACAAAGTCAAAACAAGCACAATAAATATACAACGAACAAACATAAGTTAAGGATAATTGGGTAAAAAATATAAACATACATAATATATACAACGTAGTAAACATAAAATGAAAAATATAAAAATGAAAAACATTAAAATGAAAAATATAAAATAGTTGAACGAAGAAACCTCGTTGAACGCCGCAAATCAAACGTAGCAGCCAGACACAGCTAAGACATGCCGCCCGCACTGTAACCCGCGTTAACCGGGTTAACCGGGTTACTCGGGTTATAGATGTTTTCTGTTACCCGGTTAGGCCGGTTAGTCTACGGTACGAGATATCAAACGCGGTAAGGGTACAGGTTACAATCTCTGTCCCAAGTCCCTGTGTAGCATCAGGTAACAGAGCAATGAACGGATTAACTCAGGGCGAAGAAAGTTCAAACCCCTGCAAAAAAACGGAACGGTGTCGATTGTCCCTGTTCGACATCAGGTATACAAATACTTCCCGACGAACGCTTCGAAAACAAGCAATTATTGCCTATCGTAAACGAATGAAGAAATTTCGCTTCGAAAAATTCTAAATTACCGGCTGTAAAAGATAATTGGAATTTCCGCCTCGCTCTAAGCCCACTTTTGTCCCACAAGGCAAAACATGCAGAAATATTTGTAAACCTGTATCCATGTTATCCTATATACCAAACACTGTTCACAAAGTGTTGATACATTCCTACCAAAATATTTTATATTTTGGCAACCTTGCAATCGGCCAATTAGGTGGAGAGACCCAAGATGAAGTCAGAAATAAAGATTTTAAAAATTATAGAACAAATTGTAGGTCAAAAGATTCCCACTGGAATACAGATGAAGGTGTTTTAAACTTTTTGTGCATTTCTGTAGATCCAGTAATAGTTTTCTATCTTTGCCGAAAGAAAATCAAACACCTTTTTGTAAAGTAGCTTAATATGATTCGGCATTTCGATTGCGAAAAACGGCATGTTGAATAATTTCTCTATTTCTTAAGATTCCTGTGCGTTGGGACAAAAGCGGGCTCAGAGTGAAGCGTGAAATCATTCATTGCTTTCGACCGGTAATTTCATATTGCCCCAACAATGTTTTGACAACATCTGTTTGCCAGTACATATTCATATTGCAATATATTGTACAATATATTGAACGTCTAGGAGCAGATTCTCTTCTTCATTCACGCAATATAATATTGTACAACCTGTCAATATTATTGCACAACTTTTCAATTTTATTGTGCAACCATCCAATATGATCCACAGACGGTCAATAATACCATAAAAAAACTTCAAAAAAGTAAAAAAATACGCCAAGTACATGAAAAATCAAATAAATCACAAAAAATGGAAGACAATAATAATCACAAAAAATTGAATCTAGAATTTATCCGTAATTCTGTCGCGTGATAATTTGTAATTTATAAATAAATCACAAAAAATAGAAGACAATAATAATCACAAAAATTGAAGATAGTAATAATAAAATAAAAAAAAAAGTGAAATCGAAATGAGCTGCCAGTACATAAAGATGCTTTCCAACGGCGCTTTAGATGACACAACTACATATGCACAGCTAAAATTCCATTGCTCATAATGGCTATTTATACAAAGAAAAAATGTATTAAATAATAATATGCAGATATATTTTTATACAAATAAATATTTTAATACGAATAAATATTTGATTCAAAATACTTGGCGCTGCGCCCCGAATTGGTGTTGCTAAACTCAATAAATATGTATAAATTGCATTAATCCTTTTCTTTCTTTCTTGTACGTGCATGCGTGTGTGTGTGTGCGCGCGCGCGCGTGCGAGCGTGTGCGTGCGTGCGCGCGTGTGCATATGCTACGTATGGCATTAAAATTAAATATATGTAGAATAAATCTGACTGCGTTTCTAATATGTGTATGTATATGTTTTTTATATTGTAATGGAGTTGTAAATTATTAATACTAAGGCAATTAACATTTTTTCGGTTGCGCAGCGCCAAGTATTTTGAATCAAATATTTATTCGTATTCAAATATTTATTTGTATAAAAATATATCTGCATATTATTATTTAATACATTTTTTCTTTGTATAAATAGCCATTATGAGTAATGGAATTTTAGCTGTGCATATGTAGTTGTGTCATCTAAAGCGCCGTTGGAAAGCATCTTTATGTACTGGCAGCTCATTTCGATTTCACTTTTTTTTTTATTTTATTATTACTATCTTCAATTTTTGTGATTATTATTGTCTTCTATTTTTTGTGATTTATTTATAAATTACAAATTATCACGCGACAGAATTACGGATAAATTCTAGATTCAATTTTTTGTGATTATTATTGTCTTCTATTTTTTGTGATTTATTTGATTTTTCATGTACTTGGCGTATTTTTTTACTTTTTTGAAGTTTTTTATGGGGATCTCACTTCTTTTTACAAAGATAATTTTAATAGGGACTGACTTTAGATAGTTTTTAATATTATAAATTACAAATTATCACGCGACAGAATTAAGTATAAATTCTATATTGTACGTAAGTTTAACAACTGCGAACAGAAACCATGTGCACCGGATTGCCAATCTATATGTATTATATTATATGTATAGTACTTTGTGTACAATCAGCGTGGCGTGGAAATCTACTACGGCGGTGTCGGACGAGAGTGGGGCAGACAACGCACGTCTGATTGGTTCAGCGCCAAGAGGAAAATTCATCGACGCCAGCGCCAAGCCAAGTGAAGGTGGCCGTTCCAATAAGCGGCTACAGCCGCCAGCGACTGCGACCGGCGGCTACAGCCGCCAGCAACTCCAACTGGCGTCGTCGCAAATGGTATTTCCTAT
Source organism: Andrena minutula (assembly GCA_929113495.1). Classification (NCBI taxonomy): domain Eukaryota; kingdom Metazoa; phylum Arthropoda; class Insecta; order Hymenoptera; family Andrenidae; genus Andrena; species Andrena minutula. The sequence continues at coordinate 24,746,331 of OV815996.1, forward strand.
ATCTAAGCGTCGACGCCATGGCCCCCACCAGTGCAACGACGCGCCGCACAGGCCCTTTTCGAGCACTTGAAAAGAGGGTCTATTGTTGTATGAGGTCTCGAGGACCGTCGAAGATAGTGAAAGACTAGCCATTTGTCTTATATGTACATCGTGTTCTGTTTATCTATCGGATTGAAGAAGTCAATGACATTTAGGTGCTTCTTTTAAAATATCGGAATTCAAATTGTGGCAAAAAATAGGATAAACCTATTCCTTTCTAGTGATGTATAAGTTAAAAAATATTTTTTACATCTATTAATTTGTTTTTTCTATTTTTTAACTCAATCGTGATAAAAAATTGGAAACTGTTTTTTGGTACTTTATTAGTGGTTTAAGTCACACGCTGGGGAAACGTTCGGTTTTCAAGTTATTATTTCTGTACTTTCCATAGTATGTACTTATCAATTTTTTTAGTTTTATTGAAATTGTTGACGTTATTTTTTTAAATAACCTCAGACTTTGTTATGAGTTGTATATTAACTCAAATTTTTATGAACTTACTTAACAATATTCAGCATTTTCAACGCGAAAAATGGAATATTGCATTTTCCCATATTTATTGGGATTCAGGCCCATTGTACGATATAGAATACAAGTGATTACTCCATTATTAGCAAATATTGTCAAATCTTGTTTTCGCAGTTGCAAGGACAAATATATGTTGATTATACATGTTCGCGGAAGATAACTAAAAAGTCGAAAATTACTGATATTTTTTCAATGAGTTTCTTATAAAAAAATAAATATATATAACGAATTATTTGCTATTATTTTGCAGAATCGATACTAATTATTTTTTACCCCTTTAACTTTACTTTAACAAACTTTGAAAGAAACTATTTAAATTTTTGCATAAAACAACAAATTTGACATATGTTTACACGCAGATCAGATGTAGCCGTCATGATATTTTTACATTTTTTTACAAGAGCTCATATTATTAGTTTACAAGATATATATATATATATATAAAAAAAAACAATTCCATAAGTTATGAATTCTGACTTCTTTCCTTATTTCTGGATAATCTGTCCGAATGTGAGATGGATCGCAGAGCGGCTAGAGTCGCAGAGCGGCTACAGTCGCGATACTGCTTCTGGAGCAGTAGAGCGACAGCCGCTGCGCGACGTGGCGATTCTGCTGTTACGACGGAACACAGACACTCGTGGCATTGTGTAGTGTCTCGAGTAGCCTAGGCTGCTCATGAACCAAACGCGCATAGGCTATAGCAATCCTGGCGCGGCCGCAGCAGTCGCAGCCGCCCATAGGAGTTGGGATGAATGCTTTTCCATTGTACCAGTCATCGCGACAGCGGCTGTAGCCGCCGGTCGCAGTCGCTGGCGGCTGTAGCCGCTTATTGGAACGGCCACCTTGAGGCCGCAGCCAATCAGCGTCGCCGGGGACTCGTTGTCGACGCTGGTTGGCTGCGGCCTCACTTGGCTTGGCGCTGGCGTCGATGAATTTTCCTCTTGGCGCTGAACCAATCAGACGTGCGTTGTCTGCCCCACTCTCGTCCGACACCGCCGTAGTAGATTTCCACGCCACGCTGTGTACAATACATGGTGCGCGAAGCAGCATATGGCGCTGAAAGCAGCCTTTGGCGCTGGACGTATTTAACATTGAAGTGTATTAACAAACGCAATTAACACCTTTCGAAGAAAAATATGTATGCATTTTTAGCATTTCGTGGCCAAGCTTGTTTTTCTGCTCGTAAATCATCAACGGATACCCACGTTGTGCCCTTACCCCTTACCATACTCGTGTAGTGACCATCGGCATTAATTTTACCATGGTGGAAAATCGCTGTCTTAAGTTTATAACAGTGATCTACCATTTGTATTTTAGTAGTAGGCATTGCTTTGACGTAGAAATTTTCCACTTTCGTTGTTGTTCCACTACTATCGTGATCGAACAAATGTAATTTTGCAATAAGAATTTGTTTGGAAGCAGTTATATCGATTTTGAAAATGAATGAAAAGATTCAATATTCTTATTGGTGTTGGTTTAGTATAGTATAAAAAAAGGAGATGAGAGCATATGGTAGAAAGTCTTGTGGCAGAAATTTAAAAAATGTTAATGGTAATTTAGCGAAAATGAATGAAGAGATTCAATATTTTTATTGGTGTTGGTTTAGTATAGTATAAAAAATAATATTTATTGGTGAATTGAAATATTGTTAATGGAAAACTAGTAAAATTAATAATGAATAGCGTAGCAACTATATAGAAATAGAGTGACATTTTGTTAAAGTAAGTGTAGATTATAAAATGTGTTCAAAGGAAATGAGAGCGTATGGCAGAAAGTCTTGTTGCTGGAAATTTAAATGCTGTGGTAATAATTCAACGAGGATGAACGAAGAGGTCCAATATTTTCAACACACAATTTATTGGTTTTGGAATAAAATTAGTTTAGTATGTTTATAATTTTGTCGATTTACCTTATTTGACTTTCCAGAAGCATGTGCGAAGCAAGATGCTTTGTCTTTCTATTTATTTAATCTTCTCCGGACAACTTTCACGCCTGTGCATTCCCTTCATTTCTGTTCATCCAAGCCTGTGCGTCCCCATCATCAATTCTACTATCCAAGCCTGTGCGTCCCCTTCATTTCTATAATATAATAAGCTTTACGTAAAAACTCTAAATTGCTGGTATATAAAAAATACAAATATCAGGCAATTTAAATGCAATGCAATTTGTTACAATATATAGTATGTTTATAATTTTGTCGATTTACCTTATTTGACTTTCCAGAAGCATCTGCGAAGCAAGATGCTTTGTCTTTCTATTTATGTAATCTTCTCCAGACAACTTCCAAGCCTGTGCGTCCCTTTCATTTTTATCAAAGTCCTGTGCGTCTCCTTCATTTCTATAATATAATAAGCTTTACATAAAAACTCTAAATTGCTGGTATATACAAGTACAAATATCAGGCAATTTAAATGCAATGCAATTTGTTGCAATATATATTATAAAAACTCTAAATTGCTGGTATATTTATAATTTTGTCGATTTACCTTATTTGACTTTCCAGAAGCATGTGCGAAGCAAGATGCTTTGTCTTTCTATTTATTTTTTAATCTTCTCCGGACAACTTCCACGCCTGTGCATTCCCTTCATTTCTATTCATCCAAGCCTGTGCGTCATTTTTATCGGAGTCTTGTGCGTCCCCTTCATTTCTATAATATATAATATAAACGTTACATAAAACCTCTAATTTGCTGGTATAAAAATATCTAGCAATTTAAAAGCAATGCAATTTGTTATAATATATATATATATTATTTTGTACATGCATGGTACAAATATCCAGAAACTTGTGTGAAAGGAGACGCTTCTCAGTCGAACCATCTCCGGACAACTTCCAAGTCTGCGACTCTACATAAGAAACCTATTAAAAATTTTGGCGACTTACCTTATTAATTGAGACAATAATTCAGTCTCTTATTTAGTGTAAAAACTCGTGTCCTTTCAAATTCGGACAACTTACTTTATTTGACACTTAGCACTTAGGTTATAAACTTCAAAATAGTATATATATATATGTACGTACAATGGCGGACGACGAACGAAGAACGATACATGTGTTGGCTGAAGGTGCGCGCGTAACGCGTATATATATATATATATATATATATATTGACGATATATATACGTAATGTTTGTTTGATGATGACGAAAAATTTCTAGGAGAATCAGAAGAAGAAAAATCGTACCATTTTCGACAGATCCATTAGACGATATTACGATATCTCTGTCATGCGTGGACCGATTTTATTGAAATTAGTCTTGTTCGAAAGCCGATATGCGGTTTATATAAGAAAAATCCCTTTAAATTTACAAAATATTGCAGGCGTGATGAGATATTAATGTATAAATGTCAGAATTAGGTTAGAGTGTCTCCGCGACGACTAAAGGTACACGGTAGCGACATCGACATATAGGGTGTTCTTTTTTCATGTACTTGGCGTCGAGACGCTACCGCGTCTCTAGATTGTGCAATATTGAATATTGCGCAATAATATTGAACGTCTACTGGCCGCTTTAGGAAGGGAAATTATTCTTCAGAAACACCGGTACGCCTCGCGGAGAACCACAAGAAAAAAAGGGGTGGTCCGCTGACTGCGCATGATGAGGCCTGCTTCGTCCTCCCTACAAAGTCGAGAGAGATACCTTATCACACAACTATAAACGCGCATTGTAATATCAAAACTGAAGCACACGTTGACGTTTTCGATACGAGAGAACGTGGGCCACAGGTAGAAGATAGATATTACTGGACAGAGGTGGAAAGCTGCTGTTTCAAAGGAATGCAGGACCGATTGGTTATAATATAATCTCCACCCTGTGGCCCACGTTCTCTCATACCGAAAACGTCAGCGCGTGCTTCAGTTTTGATATTACAATGCGTGTTTATAGTTGAGTGATAAGGGATCTCTCTTGCATTTGTAGGGAGGACGAAGCAGGCCTCATCACGCGCAGTCAGTGAACCACCCCTTTTCTTCATGTGGCTCTCCGCGAGGCGTACTGGTGTTACTGCAGAATAATTTCGTTTCCTACCCCATTGCCAGGGAAACATTCTTCGATCTAACATAATAACATCTTCTTCTTTTTGGTAATTGTGCTGACCCTAAAATTAATTTTCGTCACGGTCAACTTTCCGACCATACTTTTTATTCTTTTATGCTGTAGCAAAACACGGTTTATTGCCTGCCGAGCGTAGAGGAATTAGCTTGTAGCAATTGGGGAGTAATCCTAAAAATTGTTCCCCTATTCTGCAAGTTACTTGGCAGATGTTTCTAATTACTTTATATTGTGTGGGGGCTGAAAGTCTAGTGTCATAAAGCTGTAATAAACCGTGGCCCGCTAACAATCCCTTTAGGGCGGCTGGAAATTGGGCACGGGGAAAATCCCAAAACACCGGTGTCACTTTATTATTGTATTTTTCCACTTCTACGCGTACGATCTGCGAGGTGGGAGTTTCTTCGCGGCCAATAGTATTTAGAGTTTCACAGAAGAGTCCACCCTCAGAAAGGTGCACGTCTTGATGGAAATAATATTTAAACTGCGACTTACAGGGATAGTTAGTCAGTATAGGAAACATTTCTGTACGGTTCGGACTTGTGTAGCGTCAGTCTGACAATATTAGCTTTTTCGTGTGGTTGGTGACAACATCGTGAAATGGCGAAAAAAGTTGTGTTTTCAAGTGAGGAGGACGACAAATTGGTAGAGGCTGTAGCCCCTAATCGTGTCCTCTATGACGCCGCTCACCCGGAACATAAAAAATACGAGGTGAAGAACAAGGTGTGGAAGACAGTGTCAATATTTGTGAACAGAACAGGTACAGTATTCTTTAATTATTTTTTTTTTCATCAACTACAGTTAATAATACAATCGAAAAGCCATTCATATAATTAACCCTTTCGGCTCTGTTGGGACACATATGCCCCAGTGAATTTTTGTGATGGATAAGTTTTATTTTGGTAGGCTGTCTGGCTGCAGCGTAGCAATGATAGAAATCTCGTGATTTATACTAGGTGCAATTGCACAATTCTCTTAAATTCTCTTAAAAATATCGTAGCCTATCTATTCATAGTCTGTTAAAACTGTTTTGCTTAAAAGGTTTTTAATTTATTGTGTTTATTTATCTTAGTGAGCATAGAGATGTGCATATGCGTTTTCGAGACACACATGTCCCAATTTTTAAAACTGTCCTACAACTTTCAAAATTGATCTGTACCTATCCGCAGCAAAGTACAATCAATGTCCGCAATAAAAAATAATAAAATCCAAATCGGAAAAGGTCGTGTCGAAAGGGTTAAAGTATAATGATACATTATTTTGAAGGCACAATATTCAAACACGCTTCCTATAAAATGCTCCAATGCTGTTTGCAATATTCCATTTCATCATAAAGATTTACGTAATAAAGATTACGTAATTTTTTATTTATTTTTGGAATCTATGTAGTGGACATCATTTATGAAATGTCAGAGCATATTTTTGCGTTAAAATCAATTTTTAATCTGCCATTTTCTAAGAGATATGCAATGTGTCGTTACACGTTGACCGATTCACTCTGCCGTGCGTAAAGACGTTTCACTTCAAAAGTTATTCCATTTCAAAGGGTATCAGAATACTTTCGTGAGCCGCTGTATGTATCCATACGATATACCAAATGCAAATAATAACGACCTGAATGTTTCTCCAGTAGCAACGAACATGCAAAAAATGTATTATCTAATTATTTCAGCTGATGACTGCAAGTACAGGTGGCGTAACATACGCGACACTTACATGAAGCATAAACGCTCCAGTAAGTATGGTACGGGGTCGGCAGCACAGCCGAAATCCAAATGGGCGTTGCTAAGCAGCCTGCAGTTCGTGGAAAGTGTTCATATCGAGAGAAGGCAGGTATTTTTGAAGCACAATGTGATTTTTAAAATCCAACAAATTTTAAAAGCTCATTTTATTGATTTCATTACAGTACCCACAGTAATATGCAACAACCAGAAGTGGTTGTACAGAATATAAACAGCGCGGATAGCGACATTCCTGGTACATCGATGGATGTTGTAGAAGAACTTCCTGCAAGCTGTGAATCTATCAGAGTAGACACACAGTTAGAGGACGATATTTCTCCGTCAAGGAGAAGATCATTAGAGGATGCGCCCACTTCAGTGTCAAAAAGGAGCCGCAATAATTCCCAACTAATACTGGATGTACTTGAAAAGAGTACTGCGGAGAGGCAGAAACTGCTGAACAGCATGATGAGTGCAGCAGACCAGGATTGTGATCCCACTTCCCTTTTTTTTAAAAGTATTGCAATGACCGTAAAAACATTTCCGCCAGCGTTAATTGCGGAAGCGAAGGCTTCTGTGTTTACGATAATTAACGCACTGGAACTCAGAGCATTGCGAGTAAGAAGTGATTGCGCATCCTATATTCCGTAGGAATGATATTTCCGATGTGTCCCCAAATTGCGCCGAGGATAGTCGCGCCGTGGGGTTTTAGGCCGGCGCCACACTATGCGTTTTCGCCGCTGCGGTTATGACGGATGCGGTCACCCGTTTTTTGACGTTGCATAGGTTCAAATGAGAGCTGCCGCATTCGGCCGGCGCCACACTATGCGTTTTCGCCGCTGCGGTAATGACGGATGCGGTCACCCGTTTTTTGACGTTGCATAGGTTCAAATGAGAGCTGCCACACTAGTGCGTCGCTGCCGCACTCGCCGGACGTCGCCGCAGCATGCTGCGTCAGATTTGACGCACCGCATCGCCGGAGACGTTTCAGAACACGGTTACTTAGTCTTGTGCCCGCTGTCACACTACGCAGTTTTGTCGCAGCGTTTTATTTAATTTATTGAAAGAGAAAATGTTTGATATCGATAAGTTTATTGAATGTGTCCACGAAAAGGTGGCACTTTGGGAGAAAAGTACGAAAGATTACAGTGACAAAATAATTCGTGACAAATCCTGGAACGAAATTGGCGAGACTTTTTACGATAATTGGTTGGAATTAGAGAAAAAATATAATAAAACATAAACCATTATAGGAATATATAAATAACGATAATGTGCATTATGAGATATATATTGTTGAAAAAACAAGTCTCAGAATTCTTATTTTATTTTTTCACTGCATTATTATAATAAATTAAATTTTTTTTTTACCTGAGCGTTACTGTCAATCTTTCTTCTGCACTTACAGGTCTTCTGAACTGTGTGTTCTGCTTTGAAATATATGGTTTCAAAATTTCTAATAATTCATCGAATGAATTTTTTGACATTCGATAATATTGAAAAAACTTGTCCTCAAAATTGCGGATGTTTGCAAAAAACCTTTGAAATCGATTACTAGATTCTCGCTCCGAAAAATATGAATGAACCCAATAATTACGCACTAGCGGATCACGTAACAACCCTTCTGCTTCCATTGCACAAATTATTTTCAAAAATTGCTTCGTGCTCATGTTGACGCATTGGTTGTTCAAGCAAGAGTGACTGAGTTGAAACCGCAGCAGTGTGTCGCGTAGTAGCCCTCCAGTTAAAGCGCGTCCGTTTTCGCCGCAGCGGCAAAAACGCATAGTGTGGCGCCGGCCTTAGTCGGTAGGAATCCGACACTACCTCTGCCTCCCACCCCGGGAGGCACAGGTGTCTATGAAGATTTCCCCACGTAAAAAAAAAGTTCTTTACTTAATCGGAAGAATTGTCTATACGTTGTTCGGTTATCCACTATGTGATTTTTTTATTAATATCCTGCAGTAGCCATCTCTATAGCGATATTGGTATTTTCATGTCATTTCTTTTACTTCTTTCCAAAAGTGCTAACAGAAGTTCCTCATTTTCCTTTTCTTCTTGTAATAGGTGTTTACACACATACATATGCATCTATTTGTCTCATTTCCTCTGATTAACCCTCGGACTACGGACGCTCGCAGTGACGCGGCGAACGGTTACCGGGTCATTTGGACCCACTGTAAAATTTTTTATACGCATACGTTTTTAAAGTTTTCGTACAAAATTTGTTATTATTTTTTGGAAATACTATGGTAAATATTACAGAATAAAGGAAGGGAAGATACGACTGAGTCGATACGTTATTGTTTACTCTCGGCGACCGGCGCAACAGTCGGGTCACGGTGACCCGGTAATCGTTGAGCGAGGGTTAATTCACATTTGTGAAATACACAGGCAAGTATCGACTGGTTTGCTGAAGCTAAGTTCCAATACACCTGAGTAGCTTGAACAGGCTTGTCATAAATGCCGTTAGTTTATTGCCTTTGGGTTAGGACTTCTTCCAACCATTGCCAGAACGGCATTCGTTACTCTGCGCCCGAATTGGAAACATCGCTCCAAAACAAGTGACTTAGTTAACAGTGTTAGATAGTTTCTGTCAAACGATAGTGATATCACAATTTCCCTGTGCTGTATAAAAGTGAAAAATTTTCAAAATGAACCGCAATTTTATTCCGTTGGTGGTACAACTGCTGCAAGAAGAGGCAGAAGATGAGGCACTTCTGTTAGCGCTGTTGGAAAGCAGGAAAAAGAGAAAGGCAGTGAAGAGGTTGTATGCAAATCGAAGTATAGAGGGCTACGGCAGCATACTAGTAGCGAATCATTTGGAGGATGACGAAACCACATACAGACAATTCTTTCGTTTAATTAAGGAGCAGGTTGCCTATGTGTTAAACCTCGTCGGAAATGACATAAAAACCGAACCATCCGCGAGAGTGAATGAACCGATTTCTCCACAACATAAGTTGCTGCTGACATTAAGGCAAGTTAATTTTTCAAAAACAGTGGTTAATTATCAACGGTTATCGCGATACTTTTATAAAATGTCGAAATGGAGTCGGTATCTTTTTCCATTGATCGGTTGATACTGCCCATTAATTTTTCTATTGCGGGAACTCTCCTTTCCAATATATCCAGTATAGTATTCGAATCATTTATGTGCCTTTTTCACACTGAACTGGACAGATATCTTATTTTCCTCCAAGGAGCAATATTTTTCTCTGACTGTGTTTCTATAACAGATTCACAGTTTGCAGGCGGTTCTATAACATCCATTGATGTTCCTGGAATGTCGGTATCCGTACTATTTCTAATCTGTTGAACCTCTTCAGTTTGTTGCATATTACTGTGATTATTATAATGAAATAAATAAAATGAATTTGTAAATTTCATTATGTTGAAAGATTTAAATATTGGCGCCCTTTCTCTGTGTTGCAGCATGTGACAAGTCAAAGCGACTACTCTAGTGAATTACATTTTAGTTTTACATTCTTCTTTTGATTAGAGTGGTCTCTCTCCTTGTGTGTGGACTTTACTTCTTCGCTCATTAATTGAAACCGGTGTCCATCTTATCGTATAAATTTTCATGTGTGCTATTGATACGAATGAATAAAGCAAAGTGCCATATATGTTATACAGTTATTTCTGTAAATAACGAAGTACACGATCTCGATAAAGATATCAGTTCATTCACGTCAGTTACAAAGTGCTCAGTTTCCTAACCTCACTTTTAACAGGTTATGGGCCCAGACCCACGTGTTACCACGTGTCGCTAATGAGCAATTTTATTTCACTATTTGGCGTATGGACAACCGTAGAAGCACTTCTACTGATCAAACCAATGATTCGGCCCTCGAATCGATCAAAGAAGAATACGAAATCGAGCGTCGAGTTTTAATTAGGATCGAAGACCAAGTGGCTGAGAATTTGTATAATAAACTAACTGACGTTCGCGAATCGAAAGAAAATATGGCAGAATCAAGAACGTATCAAATCCATAAGTTCAATGGACAGAACTATCAACTGTGGAGAATGCAGATGGAAATATATATGGCTGAAAATGAACTGGAACCGTACATACTAGGCACAATTCCACGACCAGCAGTTGACGCAGAAGCCTGGGACAAAAAGGACAAGGCAGCAAAGGCGTTTTTAATGCGTGGGCTGGAGATTGAGCAGTTAAAGTATATGATCAAATGTACGACCGCAGAACAAATGTGGTCGAGATTGAAATCAGTTCATGCTGAGAAAAGTGATCAATCAGCACAGGTTTTGCTTGATCGGTTTATAAATGCGAAGATGGAGAGTGATGAAAGTATCATGGACTTCACAACAAGATTAACTTCAATGACTCAGCGACTGAGTGAAATGGATCTTGAACAAAAGGAACCGGTAATCATTGCTAAAATCTTAGGAATCTTACCGCAAAAATATGATAACATAAGAGCCGCGTGGTTACTTATACGAAAAGAGGAACAGACAGTTGAAAGACTTACTGAACATCTCATCAATGAGGAGAGTTTATTAAATCAGAGGTCTGGAAATAGCAAGCAACAAACGTCAGAAGCTTTAAATGTTCGGTGGGATGGCAAGAAAAACCACAATAAAAAGAAAAGTTTTAGTCCACACGGTGAAGGACAAAATAGAGGACAAACACAGAGTCGAAAACCAGGTAAGTGCAATTACTGCAAAGCTCCTGGACATTGGGCACGCGACTGTTACAAGAAACAGAGGGAGCAAGAGAGTGCTCAGAAGAAGACTCTTGTGGCAGAAACAACTGAACAAATAAAGTCAAACAAAAGTGAATTACTCATTGCGGATAGAGTAGAGGCAGTGGAGGAATTCAGAAGAGGAAACGACTGGTATGCTGATTCAGGAGCAACACAGCATATGTCGTTCGTAAGACAATGGTTTAAGAATTTCACTCCATGCTCAGCTGACGTACACAGTGTTAAAGTGGGTGAAGGCACATGCATTGACGTCAGAGGGAAAGGTGATATTGACATTCTCGTGACGGATGCAGACGGTGAAAGTGTAACTCATACAATTAAAGATGTGCTGTATGTTCCAAAAATTCAAAAGAATCTAATTTCGATTAGACAGTCATCAGAAAAAGGGATCAGAGTGATTTTTGAGGAAGGCGGCAAGCGCGTGTTTTTTATGAAAGGTGACTATGTCATCCTGAATGGTATAAAGATGAATAATTTATACAGGCTCAACGTAAACACGATAACGACTGAGGAAGCCATGATAGCGACAGAAGTAAGCTTGAAGCTGTGGCATGAGCGGCTGGGGCATGTCAACTACCAAATGCTGAGACAGATGCGTGAGAGAAGAGTAGTAGACGACCTACAATTCAATCCTAGCACTGAAGACCCTTTTTGTGAAGGATGTATTTATGGCAAACAACACAGAAAAGCATTTAAAGGAATGGGTGAGCGGTCAAGCTCACCAGGTGAGATTTTTCATGCTGATCTATGTGGTAAAATGAGTGAGCCATCAATTGGAGGGGCAAACTATTTTTTACTAATCAAAGATGATTGTTCGAGGTATTGTTTCATCTATTTTTTAAAAGAAAAGACAGATGTGTTGGAGTCTCTTCAAGAATTATTTGCAGAAGTTCAGGCTGATGGGCATCATATTAAAAGGATCCGAACGGACTGTGGGTTAGAATTCTGCAACGCTGAGGTGAGAAAATTCCTGCTATCAAAAGGAATTAAGCATGAGAAATCAACCCCTAGGGCTCCAGAGCAAAATGGTTTTGTGGAACGCCAGAATCGAACTGTTTTGGAATCAGCAAAGGCGATGCTTCATGAACGAAACTTGTCACGTTATCTCTGGGCTGAAGCTGCAAATACAGCCGTATACCTCAAGAACAGAACAGCCTCAAACACTTTAGGTGGCAGTACAACACCTTTTGAGGTGTGGTATGGTGAAAAACCTTCTGTTAAACATCTAAGAGTTTTCGGTAGCGACTGCTATGTTCATATACCAAAGGAGCAACGTACAAAATGGGAGGAGCATTCGGTGAAGTGCATGCTGGTAGGCTATAGCGAGGGAAATAAGGCCTATCGAATTTTCAATCCTGAAAGCAGAAAAGTGTTTATTCGCCGAGATGTCATATTCCACGAGAGCAGCCAACCTCAAATAGTCACAGAAAAATTATGGGGTGAAGATCGTTCTATCAGATCAATACCTGGTTCCCCAGCTGAGGCAGATGAATCACAGTCTGAACAGTGTAAATATTTTCAAGATAAGGTACCAAAAACCAAATACAAAAATCCACGACTTCCGTCTCCAAGATCACCATATCAAATGAGAAAAAGGGAAAAGAAAATTGTAAACTCTGATGAAGAAGAAGCAAGTACAGTGATTGCTGAGGTCTACATGACCAATGCAGAGCCAGCAACCCTAGAGGAAGCATTGAGGGCGGATGATGCTGAAAAATGGCGCGAAGCAATCGATGCTGAAATGGACTCATTAGAACGGAACAAAACCTGGATGGTAGTTCCTCGACCAGAAGGGGCTAACGTAATAACAAATCGTTGGGTATTCAAGCGAAAGCTTAAAGCCGATGGCTCTATTGAGAAATATAATGCCCGTTTGGTTGCAAGAGGATGTTTGCAACGGGAAGGCATCGACTATGATCAGATATATGCACCTGTCGTCAAATTCAGCTCGGTAAGGACCATTCTATCGATCGCAGCAGCAAATGATTGGAAGATACTCCAGTTCGACGTGAAGACGGCGTTTCTACACGGTGACCTTCACGACGAGATCTACATGGAGCAGCCAACTGTATTCGCGAGAAGTGATGAAGTGTGTCTTTTGTTGAAAGGCCTGTATGGTCTAAAACAAGCTGCTAGGCAGTGGAACGAAAAATTGATTGGTTTCTTAGAGTGGTGTGATTTTGTGCAATCAAAGACAGACCCATGTGTATTTATGAAGAGAGATAGCAAAATTTATCTAGCAATATATGTAGATGATGGTCTGGTGTGTGGAGAGAGTGTGGATGAAATGAATGCTTTATTGTTAGAATTGCATCGAGAATTTCAAATAACCTTTTCAGAAGCTGAGTACTTCGTGGGCTTCCAGATCGAAAGAAATCGAGACGTGGGGAAGCTTAAAGTTCATCAAGGCGCATATACGGAACAAATATTACGCAGATTTAATCATGAAACCAGCAACCCAGTCTCCATTCCTGCAGATCCGGGAGCAAGGTTATCAAGAACAGCTGTTGATGATAACAGTGGCGAAAGCGTTTTTCCATACAGACAAGCGATCGGATCATTAATGTATTTGATGGTCGGCACACGACCAGACATTGCATACATTGTAGGAATACTAAGCAGGTTTATGGAAAAACCAAACATGCAGCATTGGAGAGGAGTACAGAGAGTATTAAAATATTTAAGAGGCACGACTAGTCATGGTATAAATTACAATATAGGTCCATGCGATTACAAAATGACAGCGTATTGCGACTCCGATTTTGCAGGAGATATTGACACACGAGCCAGTACATCGGGTTGGGTTTGTTTTGTTAATTCAGGTCCCGTATCTTGGAGCTCAAAGAGGCAGACGGTGACGGCGACATCGACTACGGAGGCTGAGTTCATTGCACTTTGTGCAGTCACAAAAGAAGTAGTGTGGCTCAGAAGACTACTATCAGATTTAGGCTGTGCATCAGTTGGTGCGACAACTGTTTATTGCGATAACCAAAGAGCAATAACGTTAGTCAAAACTCCAGAATCGATTAAGGCAACCAAGCATATAGAAGTAAAGTTCTTTTTCTCTTGCGAAAAACAAAGGAAAGGAGAAATAGACGTGAAATATATAAACACGAAAGATCAGTTAGCGGACACTTTAACAAAAACTTTACCTCGAGAAAAATTTGAATGGTGTCGAATGAAGTATGGGATATGTTAAATATTGTTAGTATGTATGTGAGTGAGCAACACGTCAAAAGGTCGAGAGGGAGTGTTGAGAGATTTAAATATTGGCGCCCTTTCTCTGTGTTGCAGCATGTGACAAGTCAGAGCGACTACTCTAGTGAATTACATTTTAGTTTTACATTCTTCTTTTGATTAGAGTGGTCTCTCTCCTTGTGTGTGGACTTTACTTCTTCGCTCATTAATTGAAACCGGTGTCCATCTTATCGTATAAATTTTCATGTGTGCTATTGATACGAATGAATAAAGCAAAGTGCCATATATGTTATACAGTTATTTCTGTAAATAACGAAGTACACGATCTCGATAAAGATATCAGTTCATTCACGTCAGTTACAAAGTGCTCAGTTTCCTAACCTCACTTTTAACACATTATATTTTAAAACTCATATTGTGTGTAAAAAATATTTGCTTCCTTTAAAACGATACATTGTCCAAAAAACTTTGCTTGCCCAACAACGGCCATTTAAATTTGTTTTTTTTGCCGACCCTGTGCAGTGTTTATTGGCCCGCTTCATTTTCATGAATGTGTCGCGTATGCTCCTCCGCCTTATTTCACAGTCAGCAGCTGAAGTAATCAGATAATTTATTTTTTGCAGGTTCATCGCTACTGGAGAAAGTTTCAGATCCCTAGCATTTGCATTTAGAATATCTTACGGCTATATAAGCGTGATTGTTAAAGAAGTGCTGAACCAATTGTGTAAGAAATTAGTTCCAATATTTTTACCAAAACCCACTGTTTTGAGTCTCGAGAAAATTGCACAGGATTTTCTAACAAAGTGGAATTTCCCAAATTGCGTTGGTGCAATGGATGGGAAGCACGTTCGTATCTTATGTCCCAAAAACAGTGGATCACTGTATTTTAATTATAAGAACTATTTTTTTATGGTACTATTAGCTGTAGTAGATGCTAACTATAAGTTCATTGTCATCGACGTTGGCTCATATGGAAAAGAAGGCGATAGTGGCATTTTTCACAAATCCATAATGGGGCAACAAATTCGATCGGGGAATTTTAATTTCTCCAGTGATAAAGCACTGCCAGGATCCGACGTGACGATCCCTCACGTGATTGTAGGCGATGAAGCTTTTCGACTAACAAAAAACTGCATGAAGCCGTATCCGAAAAATCAAGCTTCGGAAGACGTTGAAAAAACTATTTTCAACTACCGCTTGTGCAGAGCAAGGCGAGTATCGGAAAATGCTTTTGCACTCCTATCGCAAAGCTTCAGAATATTTTATTCAGCAATAGCGGTACTGCCAGAAACAACAGATGATACCATCACTGCAACGTGCTGCTTACATAACATGTTGCGTGATGAACACGACAACACTAAGCGACATAGCTAGACCCGGAGGTTACGGAGATGCAGAGGGTTTTGAGGTACGAAACAAGCTGAAAACCTATTTTAATTCAGCCGAAGGGGCTGTAGAATGGCAACATGACATCATTGAAAGGGGTGCAACAGTTTAGTCAACTGACGGAGGGATACAAAGGTAAACACGACAGTAAATAATAATTTAACAGCTTCCGTGGTAGTTTGGTAATTAGCTTGATATGTATATATGGTATATATGTTTATTTTTTTTCTACGTGCACAAAAAAGAGTGATGAGCCAATGGAGTGGTCAAGGAGTCACTATTCATGACAGAGAGGGATGGGGGGGGGGGGGGATAGCACCCGAAGACCGTGGACACGTCGAGGAGGATGGCCGCTGTGCAACGCCGCAATGTCGATAGAGATGGTCAATGATGAGAATGAGGTGTTCACATAAACATACGCCTGTGTGACTGCGTGTGAACATAGCAACTGAGACCATTTCTAAAAATCCAAAAATGGACATGGGATTATCCGACGTTGGTGTGATTGTCGATGAGCATGTCTTGCTCTAGATCAAGTCGACTTTGGTTTGTTCATAATACGCCGTATTATGCACAGACAGCGAGCGTGTGGTTAATTTTTAATGTTGTGGGGTGCCAGGTCAACATGATTAAGGTCATCAGGAATTTTATAGTATGTGCCTGCGCTGTGTTGCAATGAAGAGTATAAGATGACTATGGAATAATTATCGTCCCCACTTGTTTGTCCATTGGGGAAAGGATAAGTTGACCATTGTGACATTTGATATTTAAGCTGCTTATGTAAAATTTGGAGCTAATATTCTGTTTCTTCCAGATGACACACACAAAATGTGGCAGTTGGAGCACTTTACAGGTATGCGCGTGATGCCGACGTGCTTCGTCCTCAGGACAAATTCGAGACCGATCCCGTATTTCTCGAATATAAACACGCGTTGGAATATCAAAATAAAATAAAAGCTGACGTATTCAAATGCGAGAGAAGGTGGGCCATTGGGAGGATAGAATATTTTGAGCTATATATATAATACTTTATTTTCCCCT
This sequence comes from Andrena minutula, assembly GCA_929113495.1. NCBI lineage: Eukaryota > Metazoa > Arthropoda > Insecta > Hymenoptera > Andrenidae > Andrena > Andrena minutula. The sequence goes on from OV815996.1 coordinate 24,763,018, forward strand.
CAGGGTTACAATTCCCCACATCCTCTACCCTTACATTGCCTTAACAACTAATACCTTCAACTAAGACTAACTTAACCTAATCTTAACCTAAATCTTAACCTAATTCGCCCCGCACGTCCGCTCGCTCGCCCGCTCTCTCGCCCGCCTCTCTCCTCTCCCCCCTCCGTACCCCCGCTTCCGCTCGACTCACCATTCTCTCCAATCTCCTCACTCATCCTTCCAATTCTCCCCTCCTCCCACCATCTTCCCTCTCTCCTATCCTCTATTTTCCTCAACCACACCTCTCCCTCCCCTCCCTCACCTAACACCTCGCTTGCCATCTCCTGCCATCCCCTCTCTTCCCCCCAGCCCATACATTCCTCCCAAATGTGCTCCCACGTCTCATCTCCCCACCCACATCCCCTACACTTCCTTTTTTCCTCTTCTTCCCAGTATCTCCCCCCTCTCGTCCCATTACCCAGCCTGAAACTTGCCAACCTCTGCCATCTGCTTTCCCCCCACCCCTTCATTAAATATACCGGCAAACCCACCCCCTTAATCCTCCCATACCAACTGTTATACCTCGATTCCTTGATCTTCTTCCATCTCTCTTCTTCCTGCAACCTTTTTTCCTTGGCAACTAAAACCTCCCCCCTTAATTCCCCCCTTTCTCTCCATATTTCCACCTCATCTACCTCCCACCCTCTATCCTTAAAGAACTGCTCCCTTTCCCGTTCCCATCCCTCTAGCACCCTTTCCCTCTTACACCTCTCCTTCATCTCCTCCCAACACTCCCTAGCCAGCTCCCCTCCCTTTCCGTCCTCCAATTTCCTTTCGTACCCCCACGCTCTCAGGCCCGCCCTTCCCTTCAGCTTCTCCCTTTGTAGTTCCTCCCTCACCATATACCCTGGTGTACTCCTATCCACCCCTAACACCCACCTCAGGAACCTATCTTGCAACCCTTCAACTCTCTCCCTTTCCTTCCATCCCCAAATCTCCACCCCATATCCCACCACCGTCCACACCAGCTTATCAAAAAGCCACACTCTTCTACCCCAATCCTTTCCAAACATTCTTTTCCCAATCCCCCATACCTTCCCCATTACTGCAGCCCCCTTCCTCAACCTCTCCTCTACGTGCTTCTCCTGTCCCCCATTCCCCATCACAGTATACCCTAAGTACTTAAAACATTTCACCTCCTCCAGCTCCTTCCCCTTCCACCTCCAAGCCACTTTTTTCCATCTTCCCCCTCCCCTCCTACATCTCATCACTTTCGTTTTCCCTACATTCACCTGTAGTCCCTTCCCCTCCACGTACTTCTCCAACTATGCCATCATCCCGCTCATCCCCTCCTCATCCTCCGCTAGCGCAGCCACGTCATCTGCATACGCTAGCGTGTACACTTTTCTTCCCCCAAGCTTCACTCCCCCCCACCCTCCTTTCTCCACCTCCTCATCCATGTCCGCAATAAGCAGGGTAAAGAGACTCGAGCTTAAAGGGCATCCCTGTCTCACCCCCCTTGCAGTCCAAAACCTCTCCCCTTCCTCCTCACCCGCCCTTACCCTGCACATCGTCTCCCTCAATACTTCCCCGCACCTCTCCACTAGCCCTTCCCTCACCCCCCTCTTCCTCATCGCCTCCAGCAGTACCCCTCTGTCCACCGAGTCAAACGCAGCCTTCATGTCCATAAACAATATTACCATCCTCCTCCCCTTCCTCACCACCTGCCTATTCACTAGGCAATTTAGCACGTAAATATTGTCTATGCACCCTACTCCCCTTCTAAACCCCGTTTGACTCGGTGGTAGTAGTCCTTTCCCCTCCACCTCCTTCCTCAACCTTTCCGCCAAAACAGAGGCATATATCTTATACGCCGTCTGCGTCAACGTTACCCCCCTATAGTCCTCCGCCTTTTCTCCCGCTCCCTTTTTCAACACTGGCACCACTATCCCCTTCCTCCATTCCTCCGGCCACCCCTCTCCCCTCCAAACCCTGTTGCACAGTAACCATAACCATTCTTCCACCTCCGCTCCTCCATACTTCCACACCTCGTTTTGTATACCATCTTCACCCCCCCTGCTTTCCCATCCTTTAAATTCATCACTTTTCAATTCCTCCCTCCCTATCTCCTCCTCTTCACCCCCCCCTCCCTCTACCCCCTCCCATTCTTACTCTCCACTCCACACCTCCCAGCACCCCTCTAAAATGCCCATCCCACTCCCTTATTTCTATCCTCTCGTTTATCCTTCTTTTCTTTTTCCTCCCCCTATTCACTACCTTCCAAACCTGCCCCTCCGTTCTTACCCCTTCCACCTCCTTTTCCCACCTCTCCACCTCCTTTTTCCTTTTTTCCTCACAAAGCTTCCCATATTCAATTTTTTTTTTGAGCTAAAATTTTTTCTATAATTTTTAAAATCTTTATTTCTGGCTTCTTTTTGGGTCTTCTTTCTGGGTTTTTACCATCTTTAGGAGCTCGTATTATTAGCTTACAAGAAATATTCGGGTCAGGCATGAATAACAGCGACGCTGAGCCTCGCCCATTCTGTACTTTGCGTTTCTAACTCCACTGCGTTGTATCAAATATTATAAAAGAATAAACACGATTTATTATTATTATTATTATTATAAATATATAAAAATACATAATCCTCCCACAACTTTTGAATTCTGACTCGTTTCCTTCTTTCTTGGGATTCTGCCCCACTGTGGTAATGTGACTTGGTCGCAGGTAGGAGTGTTCAGATCGTCCCGAGGTTCTGGTTCCTGGCTCCGAGGGACGGTTGGAAAATTTCGGGCGGGATTCCGATACTTTCGTATTGCTCGAGATCCCGACTTCTCATTGCTACAAGCATGACCGCCATGAGCGGGCAATTTGATTTCAAGTCGGCACGGCAAAACTCGGACGCGATCGGCTCGAAAGCCAGCTATTACGAGAGGACCGAGACGGAAAGAATTATGTATATAATTTATATCAATACCAGAGTGATAAGTTTTTACCTTTCTGTCTCCTGTTGAATCATAATTTGTATCTTATTATTTATTTACGTATATATGTATTTTCATTGATACCAAATAGTCTGTGAATACTGAATATGTCCATGTACATAAATAAATACCATGTTCAGAACTTGGGAAGAAGACTATTTTTATATCGACAATATTTTAAAATCTTAATAAAATATACTTCATACTTAGTACTTTATGTAAAGGGGACATATAGGGTATTATTTTTTCGGGATAGGTTCAGATTTAAAATAGAAAACGTACGAACAACTATAAGCAAACAGAAAGGAATATTTCTTGGATGTTTCATAGTAACAACAATATACAGGAAGGCGAATATTTTATTATTTCCAATTAATGTGTAAGAAACATAATTTTTCCATGTTTCTCGGGTAATACTTTTGATTTATTACTGGTAACGATATCGTCCAATCGCGTCCGAGTTTTGCCGAGCCGACCTGAAATCAAATTGCCCGCTCATGGCGGCTATGCTTGTAGCCCGAATCGAGTCTCGGGACCCTGCCCGATCCCGCCCGAAAGTTTCCGGCTCGTCCCGAGCACATCCCTGGTCGCAGGCGAGGAGATTCAGCCTAGGGCCAGTAGCTGAGTCAAATCGCAGCGACCAATTGCGGGTAGGAGATCCCACCTTTAATAATAAAACCGTGGCGACACTCTTTTTAGATAAATGTAACACAAATTTTAGCAGTACCGCTCTAGTTCTGTAATAATAACGGTAACTATTACAGCGGCCCAAACAAAACATTTGCTAAGCTACATTTTCGAGTGTTTCTTGTTCGAATTAAAATTGTTTTTCAAAATGAGGTGATTTATTTGTACAATATTTTATTCAAACAAGATCGTTGTGTTAAATTTTTTCGAATAATGTGAATCTAAATAAAATTATCTAGTATTAATAATAACTAGCAATAAATGTAAACAAAAAGATAACTACGACGAACATAAGCTTCAAGTAGAAGAGTACAATAAGTTAACAAATTAAAATTATCCCCCGCACATGTGCTGCATTGTGACTTTCATTTGGCCAAAATCGTCCGCTACTGAAACTTCCTGTCAATGCGCAGTTTTTTCGTCGATTGATCTGGTTATATATATTTAATGTACACGTACATAAAAGTGATCGAAGCTACATGTTCCATTTTATGGAAGGTAGTTTAAAGAAAGGAGCTAATACTGTGTGTAATTTAGTATATTATGCCATTAAGAAAGAATTTGACTTGGACTGTTACAACAAAATTTTTTTGTACTCTGAATTTTGGATTGTATGGAAAGAAAAAAAAATGCGGGAAAGAATCGAAACAGAAGGAGAATACGTGGAACTAATTAGAACGGCGCGAAATCCCCCCTTCCAGATGGTAGATGCCACCAAAATAGTAAAAAATTATGAAAGTTTATTGACGCCGAACAAAGATTTACAGAAAATAAAAATCAGTCAAATCGTCCATATCGTTTATTATCCCAATTGGCAGGTAGATGTTTATTATAATTATAATGGGGAACCAACTACTATAAAAATTAAAACATCTATTGGAGTGGAAGATTTGCGAAAAGCCCCATTGGCAGGCGGAGTAGGTGTGACTGCTGACAAACGTAAAGATCTTGAAAATTTACTACAGTATTGTACCACCAGTGGACAAGATTTCGGCAAAAAATTTTTAAGCACGACATCTGTAAAAAATATAGCGTGTAAAGAAGAAAAGTTAAGCAAAAAGAAAATGGAAAAGGAAAGATAGAAAAAAGGAGAAAAAGAAAAAGTTATAAAAGAACAGAACCGAAACATGGTGCAGATACCTTACAACGTGTAAATATTGTAAATATTGCCAGTAAATATCATAATAGAAATGTTGATTAATATTTCGAAAATAATATCGCAATATTTTTTTGTAATATATAATTATACAATAATGAGAAAGTCATGTCTTTGCAGTGTAACGCGAGTGGTAAGTAGCGCAGTGTACGTAGCTGCTGACTGTTGGTGGCGCGCGAAATTTATATATATCGTCATATCTTTTACAATTATTTATTAATCAGTGTTAAAATTGGTGAAAATCTTCCTTGTATATTAAGGAAAAACTTTGTCGCTGCAAGTTATATGTACTTCAAAATTGCCTCCATACTTTTTAACGGCAGTAGTAATACTAGGAGAGTTCTAACCCGGGTGTGCTGAGGGGAGCGCGGGGGCGGGGGAAAGTGGGGGCGCGCGGGGAGCGCTGCGGAGGAAAACCTAGGCGCGGGGCCTGCGGGGTGAGGAAAACATGTTGCGCGCACACGCGCCGCGGAGTGGGGGAAGCCGCGACGATGGAGGGGATCAGTCCGGGTCGAACCGCCGCGGAGGCCTCTCCAGACCGGACCCATTTTTCAGAGGGAGGCATTGACCCCCGAAAGAAATCTCTCTCAGAACTTGGCCCACCCGAAAATTTTTTCAAACCTAACCCAGGGTGGAGACTGTCCTAGAAATTTTTTTTTCAAAACAGAGAAATAATTTATTTTTATCGGACGATGTCGGGAAAGATCGGCGTTTTTCGACACCGCGTCTTCGAGGGAAAGAGACGGAGCATTACTTTAAAGTTAAAATTCTAGGAAGGAAAGAGACACCACTACATAAGAGACGGAGCATGCATTTTAAAGCTAAAATTCTGGGGGAGGGAAAGAGACAGCAATACTTGGTGGTACAATCGCATTTTATTCTAAAGCCAACAGTATTAAGCGTTCCGATTTAACGTCGCAGCGTATCGCGCGATTACGCGAAATTTGACTCCTCTGGAGCGACCGTGCACGGTGATGTCATTTGGCAGCGCGAAGAACGAAATAGAATTATGCGGCGTCGGCAAATCTTAAAGTTAGGTGGTAAGTAGGATGATGGGTAAGTAAAATTGAGAAATAATATGTTTAAAATGATAATTTATTTAAAAATTAAAAGAATATGTATAAATATAAAAAAGAATATAAAAAAGAATATAAAAAGAATATGAATATGATAAAAAGAAAAATAGAATATAAAAAAGAATATAATAATAAATGAAGAAATAATAAAAAAAAATAGAAAATAGAAAAACATAGAAAAAAAGAATTTAAATATTATCTTCATCAGATGACATCGACAGGGGTGGCGTCGCGAAGTCCTCATTCATCCAGGCGGGGATCGGCGACGGCGGCGATGGTGTTGGTGGTGTTCCCAACGACGAGGACGCTGACGATGACTCCTCCATCGTCCGTTCGAATCGCCCTGGAGGCGATGGGGACCCCGGAGGCGTCATCACCCACCCTGGGTGTGACGGTGGCGGCAGCGGTCTGCTAACATCGATCCATGGGGGTGATGGGGGTCGCAGTCGCCGCAGGGGTCCCATTTGGTTGTACGGCGTCCAGGGCCGCCGCAATCTGACCGGCATCGTAGAGTCGATCACCAGGCCTGATCGCCGCATATGCACCGCTAGAGGTACAGCCTCGGCGTCTCCTGCCAGGACACTTGGTCCTATAACACAGACACAAACGTCGATATAATATTGATACATGAAACATATTAAACATGAAACACACAAAAGAATGCAAAGTATTACACACCTGTAGAGGTGACGGCGGCGGCGACGGTGGTGGCGACGGCGACGGCGACGGCTGCGGCGACCCCTCCCAATCACTGGACCATGTCGGTGATGGTGGTGGAGAATTAGAATTCTAGAACACCACGATTTAATATAGACATAATCTTAACAATTAAACGTGGTAAATGATAAAATATTTATATGTACATACCTCGGAGTCGCACTCCGGGGCGATTCTTGATACAACCATTTTTTCACCAAATGTCACAAAAACTGTTATAAAAACTGTCAAGTGACTATCTTCAAAAGCTTTGAAGACAACTGGTCTCGCTGCATCTCCTGGCTCTCGCATGTTAAAACCCCCTCCTATCATAGCATCGAGAAGTGTTTAGCTTTGCAAAAAGTAGGATGCTTTTGTTCTTCATCAAACATATCGCGCGATTACGCGAAATTCGACTCCTCTAGAGCGACCGTGCACGATGATGTCATTTGGCAGCGCGAAGAGCGAAATAGAATTATAAAAACGCTGAATCTTAAAATTAGACGGTGAGGAGGATGACGGGTGAATAAATGGAGAAATAAAATATGTTTTAAAATGATAATTTATTTAAAATTAAATGAATACAATTTAGCATTTTTTCCTACGAGCATCAGCTAAAATATCATTGATGGCACATGCTATCAGTTCACAATCTACATCAGCGCTGCACAAGGAGCTGTTTTCGGCGCCTAGCGGCGAGCAACCCGCCTTTCCTATTGCTAAGGTTAGAATCGGTGAGGAGAACTGCAGTAGTGTATGTGCGTGTTCGTAGGCTCGTAGCATAGGGATATATGACTGGGTTCCTTGTGGGGCCTGCATGAAAGTGTGTGTTTTTTTTACACATGCTGACCGGAGCAAAATGACTAATTTCAGACGTATTCGCGTAAAGTCTATCACCCAAGGGAAAAAGACTTTACGTGCATGCGTATTCGCAATTTCTTACTTTCCTCCCAAAGAAACTGGAGTTTGACGTTACCCTATGGTATGAAGATGCAGTTGTTCGACTAATCGTTATCGATTTGTTGGAAAATAAATACACGTATTTATTAATTTTGACAGAATAAAAAAGCAATCGAACATGCATATTTTTTGCGAATCGCTTACTTCTCTCCCTTGTCACGCAATATACTATAGAAAGTTAATACTATACAAATAAATAACTCTGACTCAAAGAAAACCAAATTTTAATTACGGATATGTATCATTTATAAGTCGGAAAGTTATATATAAATAAATATATACATATGTACACACATTTGGTGCTCGTCATTACATTTAGCGATATTTACAAGAAGAAAATTACATAACTAATAAATTTGTACACGTAACAATATACAAATAAATAACCCGAATTTTATTACGGGACCTGTTCTGCACTGGGGCCTCACAAGGTACCCAGTCATATATACCTATGCTACGAGCCTACGAACACGCACATACACTACTGCAGTTCTCCTCGCCGATTCTAACCTTAGCAACAGGAAAGGTGGGTTGCTCGCCGCTAGGCGCCGAAAACAGCTCCTTGTGCAGCGCTGATCTACATGATACTCCACATCGTAATATTTGCTATCACGTATTATTTTAGCAGCACGATGCGTATCTAACTTTTCGCAGGCAACATCGCTCTGCTGTAGCACGTTAACAAAAGTTTCAAATTTGACTTGTACATCTTCTACAATTTCCTGCAGCCGCGAATACACATAGTTCACACACGGCTCAAGATTACACAAAAATGTTACTGTATCCGGTTTGAAATACAGTGATTTATCACATTGCGTCATCTTTACAATCGGAGAATCATACATCCGACAAAATTCAACCATTAAATCATCAATCTGTAGCGATTCTGATCCAGGTAATTTTGCACGTTTTTTGATGGTTTCCCAGCTGCCGAATAGCACATTCCGTGTATGCCATGGTAATATGATATGATTCCCGCGATTGTCGCCGAGAAGAACTTCTACAGAGGCTATAGGTCCTACGTTGATTCCAATTTCCAAGTATTTATGCCCCATAGTTGTTAATGCGTATCTTCTGACCATGACACGCGATGCTTGGCGCAGCCTAAGAGAACAATCAAAGCTATGAAATTGCTTGCAGGTATCAGAAATAAAAATTTTGAGATGTGAAAAGAAGCCTTACCCGTCGTTATATATATTCTCCCCACATGGAGCTACACCATCATCCCGCACGATCGGAACGTAATAATTCATACGTTTAGCGTTCCCTTCGGCACTTGTACTATACATTTTATGTTTTTAGAGCTCTATTTGTTCCGTCGAAAATCACTGAGGTTAAATGAGCGATTGATGGAATAGCGTCCGAGAGCTCGGCTTAAATAGAGGTGCAATTGCCTCCCCCACCACATTTTATTCTAAAGCTACCAATTTTTCCATAATGTTTTTCAATCTTAACATCGCAGCATATCGCGCGATTATATGTAACTTGAACCCACCCTCAAGGATAAAAGACTCGACACGCGCCGAATGTAATATAATACCTGTGGAAGCGTCGATTCTTAGAATTATGCAGAATCAGCAGAAACTATGTCGGACAATTTTGCGCGCTAATTCGTCATACGTGTGAATCATAGAAAGAATTATGCTGTATCAGCAGAAACTGCATAGAACCATGTTGGAACGAATCGTCGTTTTTGCATGCAATCTTTTGGGGGGAGGAGGTACGCCAAAAGAGTTAGACAGAAAGAGCAAATCGTGGTGTGGGTATAAAAGCGAGCTCCAAACTGTACAAAGCCTCAAATCGTTGCAACGTGTTGCGTGGGAAAAAAAACATATTACATTTACGTTCCATTTTTTTTTTACGATCATGGAAGAATTCGCGCAACTAGAACACCAATTGTTGGATCAATCTGTACGATTGATTTCGCGGGAAGAGTACCTCGCGTGGGAAGAACGGTGCAACGATTGCATTGAATTGTTGGAAGAACACAGCCGAGTGAAACGTCCCCGATTATCGATCGGCGTTCGACAATCGTTGGTTGCTCGAATCGCGCGACTAGAAGGACTGAAACATTCGTTGCGCGGCCGCTTCGTGCGCGAAGGTGCAGGACATTCGAGCACAGGACTTTTATGGTACGAAATAGACACCGCGATCGATAACCGCGTATTAACTGGTGCCGTGCTCAATTCGAACTATATCGAGCCGCGCAACTTCCTCCAGGATGCGGGGACCATTGTGCTGGAGCATGTGCGGGACGCTTTGAGGAAACATCGAAACCTCAAAGTGAACACTGTGTTTAACGGTGAATTTGTGACAGGCGATAAACGTGCTTGTAAAAGCATCAATACTCGGAACTGTGAACTCTTCCACACATCCGATCTGCAGGAGTGGTACCAGCGATGCGTCGTCGAATCCACCCTGGCATCGTTGGAAGAGTTCTAGGAACGCGACAGCGGATGGGCATTGACGAGAATCCTCAACCTGACCGTCAATGTCAACAAGAATAATCCGCTGCGCGCCGGATGCCACTACAAGTTGCCGCGGGAATTGTTGTCGAAGAAGGCAACCATTAGTGTACAATCCTCAGACAATGCCTGTTTCGCGTGGGCTGTGGTTGCAGCTCTCCATCCTACTGAACGACATACCGATCGCCCAAGTTCGTACCCCGACTATGCATCTGTGCTAAATCTCCAGGGCATTGAGTTTCCAATGTCTCTGGCACAGATTGCGAAGTTTGAACGGTTGAATGAAATCTCCATCAACGTCTACACCTTTGAGATGGAGAAGAAGAAGGGATCGACGATCTTTCCGCTGCGTCTCACCAGTCAAAAGAGGCATTGTAACGTCAGAAACTAAGCAATGTAACAATCACACAATGAATTCGGTGATTATAAGAACAGTTATAGAAAACTCACAATATCATTTAATAAAATACTTCGCCGTATATACAATATTGTAATCATTAACTCAGTCGTTGCGCCAGCGATCTGGTCACTAGAATTAAGACGATTCGATTTCGGTAAGAGAAAACTTAACGCGCGATCGCGTAAACGTGTTCTTCCTTCTGTACTCTACGCGAGAAGAAGGCGGAAGTCTCGCTTCCCGGAATCCTTCGCAGGATTCCACGAAGTCACGTGGGACGAAATTACGTAATTAGGAGCTGAGTGAGGCACCGTAATTAGTAGAAACACCCAGAGATGGCTCACTCAGCTCCGTTGTAAACATCTTCGAGTTTTGGGCGGAGCCCGCGTCGAGCGCGAGAAATACGCGCTCCTCGCCAGGCAAGCCGATGGTCCCCCTTCCTTCATTCTGTCCTCAACATTTCCCGCCCGCCTTCGTCAAGACGGTTGACGAAATAGGGTCCAAACTAGAGAACTTCTCGATGCTCAATGTGTGTACATTTCATAGCGGCCATCGATTGCAACAGACGTGAGAGGGGGCCACCGGCGTCCCCGCGAGGACAATAGCTGTCCGTGTCGCAGCAAGTGTAAGCTTTCCCTACAAAACATAATACCGATATAATATACAGTGCATCTCGATACAAGGTTAGACAGTGCAGTGAAAACGCCGGATAAAAGAAAAAAAATACCCCACCACCGTGAACACGCAGGACGGACATTTATCTCACCATTAAAGGTGAGTGAGCGCTTGTTTACAAAAATTTGAGGTTATGGTTAATCGTAAGATCGGGCCGCGTCCAGACTACTCCCCGATGATGTGGGCAATGGAATGACCTTGTTAATAGGTCGTGTGAACTCCGCTTTGGCGGTTTTCACCGTAACAACTCGTGTGAGTCCGTCTGGACCGGGATGTACAGACGTGATTCGGGCTAAGGGCCACCGCGTCGGTGGAAGAAGTTCCTGTTTTAGAAGGCACAGTGTCCCCCTTTGAAGTGAGGGTTGCACCTGACACCATTTACCACGCGTCTGCAGCGTATTCAGGTACTCCTTCGACCACCGACGCCAAAAATGCTGTTGCACTTGTTGCACTAACTGCCATCGGGACAGTCTGGACGTCGGCAACTCTTCCAAGCTAGGTTCGGGAATGGCGATCAAGGGCCCTCCGATTAAAAAATGACCGGGAGTCAACGCTTGGAAATCCTCAGGGTCGTCCGATAATGGTTCCAGCGGTCTGGAATTTAGGCAAGCTTCGATACCGGCTAGGAGCGTGGACAACTCCTCGAAAGTGAGCTTCTGCTCGCCGATCTGTCGGCGGAGGTGGTGCTTGACCGATTTGACCGCTGCCTCCCACAAACCGCCGAAGTGAGGTGCAGCGGGTGGATTGAACTTCCACTCGATGCCCTCAGCGGCAATAGTTGTGAGGAGGTCACGGCCATCACGAAGGGCAGCGCGCAGGAGGGATCGCAGCTCGCGGTTGGCGCCCACGAAATTGGTGCCACAGTCACTGTATAACTCAGCACAAATTCCCCGTCGAGCTACGAATCTCCTGAGCGCGGCCAGGAATGTCTCTGAGCTCCCATCAGACACCAACTCCAGATGAACTGCCTTTGTTGACAGGCAGATGAATAAGGCAATGTAGCCCTTGACCGATTTCCGTCCACGCCCCCGCCCCGCAAGCACCTGAATCGGCCCGGCGTAATCGACGCCAGATCTAAAGAACGGTCGGCACGGCACGACGCGTGCACGGGGAAGATTCCCCATCAGCTGAACAGGAGGTTGATGCTTCCACCTAATACAAATAACGCATTTACGCAGACACGACTTTACCATTGGACGACCCCTCAGAATCCAGCATTCCTGGCGCAGTGTCGCCAGAGTAAGTTGGACGCCTCCGTGTAAGCATCGCCGATGGGCTGTCCTCACCCACAAGACCGTCAGGGGGGATTCGTCCGGCAGAATGAACGGATGAGTCCGATCGTAAGGCAGCGCAGCTCCTTGGAGTCGACCCCCTACTCTCAATAGTCCTTCTTTGTCCAGGAAGGGACTTAGCTTCTGTAGGCGACTCTTCATTGAAATAGCCTGCTTGTTTTGCAGACTGCTGACCTCCTTGGTGAATGCCTGCCGTTGCACCAGCAGGACGAGTCGTCCTCGGGCCGCATGGATCTCCTCCGATGTGAGGTGAACTGAACGAGTGCCCTTGTACTTGGGCAGCCAGCGGCAACACCAGGCAGTTACCCTGAAGAGTCGACGTAAGTTAGAGAACCGTATGATATAGCGGCTCACCTCGTCCTCCTCAGGAAGCTGAATATGGAGGCTCCTGGTTCGTAGTTCCAAGGTCGTGTCCTGGACTATTGCCTCCATCGTGGGCCAGCGGTCGGGAGAGTTGAGCCAGCTCGGTCCCGTCCACCAGAGAGAAAATTCAGCGAGATGTCCGGGTGATAGCCCTCGGGAAGCACAGTCCGCCGGGTTGTCGGCTCCTGGTACGTGGTGCCACACTGCAAGTGGCAACCTCTGCTGGATTGAGGACACTCGATTGGCCACATATGTTTGCCATTTAGTCGGGTGTCCTCGAATCCATCCCAAAGTCGTAATGGAGTCGCTCCATAGATGGACGTCCACCTCCTCCAGCTCCAAGACGGTGAGTACATGCGCCGCCAGGCGTGTCAGCAGCCAAGCGGCACAGAGTTCCAGCCGAGGTATGGAAACCTGTTTCAAGGGAGCAACCTTGCTTTTTGCAGTTATCAATGTGGCTCGCGGTGTGCCTGATGCGTCGACGACTCGAAGGTATACAACCGCGGCATAGGCGCGTTCAGATGCGTCCGCGAAACCATGCACCTCCACGATACTGCTAGAGGGGAGCCACCCCAGCCAACGTGGAATCTGGATGCCCGCTAGAGAAGGTAATTCTCTCAGAAACTGCGACCAGTGTTGTGCCTCCCGTGCTGGTAATCGAGTGTCCCATTCGCTTTTCAGTAGCCACAACTCCTGGATCAGGATCTTGGCTACGATCGTCACGGGGGCCAGCCAGCCCAAAGGGTCGAACAGCTGGGCGGTTTTACTCAGCACCGTCCTTTTGGTGGCAGTCACTGCGTCGGAAGTGACCGTGGTCGTAACCTGAAAACAGTCAGAGGCAGGTAACCATTCGATGCCCAGCACGCTATGTGAGTCTGAAGAGGTCCAGCTCCGGGCAACATCGGTGTCGCTCGAGGCTATGTCGCTCAGCAGCTCTCTGGAATTGGATGCCCATTTCCGGAGCGGGAACCCGCCCGCCATAAGGAGCTCGTACAGCTCGCGTTGGAGCTGCTGGGCTTCGGCAAGTGTGGAACCTCCGCAGAGAACGTCGTCCATGTAGACGTCGCGACGAATGACCTTCGCAGCTGCTGGGAATCTCTCAGCTTCCTCCGCAGCCAGCTGGTGGATGCACCGGATAGCCAGGTATGGAGCGCAGGCTAAACCGTATGTGACAGTACACAGGTGATACTCCTGAGGAGCCTCACCAGCACGACGGCGCCACAAGATTTTCTGCCAACGCCAGTCGTCCTTCTGTACTCGAATCTGACGGTACATTTTCTCGACATCGGCTGTGAAAACGACTGCGTGTTTTCGCCAGCGAAGGAGCACCTCCGCGAGAGGAGGGAGCAAATTCTGTCCCGTATGAAGGAACTCGTTGAGAGACCTACCGTTATCGGTCTTCAACGATCCATTGAAGACCACTCTCAATTTAGTGGTCGTGCTAGAGTTTTTCCAAACTCCATGGTGCGGCAAATAGAAGTCAGCGCCCCTGGTGAGGCTCTCACCTGAATTAGGAACGCGAACCATATGTCCCGCCGACTCGTACTCGTACATGAAGTCCTCATATGCTTCTTGGAGTTTAGGGGATTGTCGAAACTTCCTCTGCATGGCCTCCAGAGTTCCCAACGCGGCGCGCCGCGAATCGCCCAGGCTCGGAGGTGTCTTGAAAGGCAAGCTGACCACGAAGCGGCCCTCGTCATCGCGTAAGTACGTCTTCAGGAAATGACGCTCGCACTCTTCATTCTCCGGTGTTGGTGGTACAACTACGGAGATTTCTTCCTGTTCCCAAAATTTGGTTAAAACGCTTACCAACTCCTTATCCACAGCGCAGTGGTGAACAGAAGGTGAGCCAGATAATGGGTCAGCGTGACTAGGATCGTCCTTAATGCCCCCGTTAAGGATCCACCCCAAACAGGTCTCCTGGGCAACTGGCGCGTTGGGACCTCCAAGCCGCACTCCGCAACGAAGAATCTTGTTGTAGACGTCAGCACCCAGGAGCAACTCAACCGTATCGCTCCTCTGGAACCATGGATCGGCAAGTGATAGCCCTTGCAAGTGGTGCCACGTCCTTTCTTCTGGGAACTTCCGGGGTACGTATCCAGAAAGTTCCGGCAAGATCAAGGCTGACACTTCGTGACGGCAGCCTGAATTGCAGTGGGAGGCAATCGTGACGGTCGTGTATCCCCTTGTGAAGCGAGATCGAGCACCGCCCACCCCAAGAAGGGGTATTCGTGCACCCCGACGATGGAGCCCCAATCGTTGCACTAAGGCTTCTGCGATGACCGACACTTCACTCGCTGGATCGATGAGGGCACGTACCTGCTCAGCGGGTCTGCTGGGATCCAGCACTTTCACTCTCGCGGTACTGAGAATCACCCGATCGGAATGAAAACCCTGCAGAGCGGCGTGATGCACCGTTGGCCTTTCGGTAGCGCGTTGGACTTCATGAAGAGAGGTATGATGTTTCTCATCACAAATCCTGCACTTCTTAACTGATTGGCAAGCGTCGAATTGATGTTTACCTAAGCAATTCACGCAGAGATGCAGTGACTCTGTGACGACTTGCCTTTCTGCTGGGGTCTTGCTCTGATAAATAGGACAGAAAGCCACGTAATGTTTCGCCTTACACAGGCTACAGTCCTTTGCCAGGTTAGGCGAGGCGGACACTTGGTGAACTCGGACACCTTTCGCATTTGTCTTCTTCGACTCCGCCTGTCCACCACCTCGTTGGTCTTCAAGAGCCTCCACGGTATCAATCCGTTTGGCCAGAAACTCCTTCAGCTCATCGAACGTTGGCACCTCATCGGAGGTGCCCAGAGACGCTTCCCACTCTCGCCGGGACTGGCGATCCAGTCGTTCCACCGTAATGTGCACCAACCAATCCGTAGCATTGGTGATTGGACGTCCGAGCTTATTTAAAGCTCCGACCACGCTAACTGTATCGTACAGTAATCGTTTCAACTCGCTTGCCGACTCCTTAGTCATAGGAGCTAAACTCGTTAGCGTGGCAAGTTGAGATCGCACGAGCTTGCGCTTGTTTTGATAGCGATCCTGCAGAGCCTGCCATGCCAAGGTAAAGTTGTCCTCCGTCGTTGTATAATTCTTCAAATGTCCCGCGGCTTCACCCTTGAGGCATGTTTTTAGATAGTGGAGTCGATCCACATCACTGAGGGACGAATCTTTCACGATCAACGATACAAACAAGTCACGGAAGGACGGCCAATCACAATACCGGCCGTCGAATTCTGGCAAGGGGATTCGAGGCAAAACAGCGCGTGACCTTGATTCGGCACTAGCAACCGTTGCGTTTGAACTCGTGCCGGCGACAGGTAATGGTTGTCCAACTGGTTTTAAAATGTCCAGTAATAAACCCCTTTGTTCCATGTAAGAACCCTCTGCTTGATCAAACAGATCTTTCGAAAAATAATCGTCTGTCTTGAGTGCAGGGGTCTCCCTAGCGGCCTTGACTATAGCCCTGTGCATGGTTTTCAGGTCCGCCCACATGTCCTCGAGCATGTCCAGTCTCGCGCGCACGGCCCCTTCGGTAATTTTTGCCGCACCCGTCTTCTTCAAATTCTCCACCACTCTGCAAATTCTCCTGATGGTGTCCTTCTGCTCTTCGATCAGGGCAGCCATCTTGAACACCGCGCTATGGACGAACAATGACCGGACACGTGCGAACACTCCAACGATTCACGCACTTATCACCCGATATGTATTTCACGAAAGCTCCGGCTCGAAGGACCAAAAAATGTAACGTCAGAAACTAAGCAATGTAACAATCACACAATGAATTCGGTGATTATAAGAACAGTTATAGAAAACTCACAATATCATTTAATAAAATACTTCGCCGTATATACAATATTGTAATCATTAACTCAGTCGTTGCGCCAGCGATCTGGTCACTAGAATTAAGACGATTCGATTTCGGTAAGAGAAAACTTAACGCGCGATCGCGTAAACGTGTTCTTCCTTCTGTACTCTACGCGAGAAGAAGGCGGAAGTCTCGCTTCCCGGAATCCTTCGCAGGATTCCACGAAGTCACGTGGGACGAAATTACGTAATTAGGAGCTGAGTGAGGCACCGTAATTAGTAGAAACACCCAGAGATGGCTCACTCAGCTCCGTTGTAAACATCTTCGAGTTTTGGGCGGAGCCCGCGTCGAGCGCGAGAAATACGCGCTCCTCGCCAGGCAAGCCGATGGTCCCCCTTCCTTCATTCTGTCCTCAACAGGCATCGACACGTAAACTTGCTCTACACGTCGAATCAGGACCACGATGATGTAGGGCACTTTGTATGGATCAAAGACTTGTCCCAGCTGGTGAGCATGCAGCTGAGTAGGCGCCATGGAAAGAAATTCATCTGCGATCGGTATGTATAGAAACATATGATTGAAATGTCTCGCGAAAAAAAAATTAAATAAAAAATTTGGTATTTTTGTTTTATTACAGATGCATGCATTACTTCAGATCTACTGAGAAGTTGGAAGCGCATGCAGTGGACTGTGGCAAGATGAACGACTGTGCCATCCTGCTGCCCAGCGAAGGAAAAAATCTCCTCCATTTTGTGAACCACTGCATGAAGGAGCGGCTCCCCTTCGTGGTGTATGCAGATCTGGAGTGTATCATCGAGAAAACGGAGGACAATCATCGAATGGGTGAAATAGATAGTAAATTACACGCGTATCAACACCATAAAGTGCACAGCATAGCATATTATATGCATTGCTCGTACGATACGTCGCTATCGGTGTATCGATGTCGCCGCGACACGGATTGTGTTTCATAGTTCGTCAACGAACTTAGCAATTTTGCAAACTTCGCTAAACCCATCTTGACTAGTAATGTTCCCATGCTGGATTTAACCACCGAACAGTGGACCACATTTCGCGATGCATCACATTGTCATATTTGCGAAGAACCATTCGAGGCTAGCGATGTACGAGTTCGCGATCACTGCCATCTCTCCGGACGGTTTAGAGGCCCAGCACATTCGGAGTGCAATTTAAATTATAAAAATGCGTTTTACATCCCCATAGTATTCCATAATTTATCAGGCTATGATTCGCATTTCATTATCGAGGAAATAGCAACCGCTTTCGAAGGTCACGTTGACGTGTTGCCCATAACTAAAGAAAAGTATATTTCTTTCACAAAAAATGTTCAAGATACGGCTGATTCAGACTCGCAAAATTGTATTAAATTGCGATTTATCGATTCATACAAATTTCTCAACACCAGTCTCGACAAATTAGCATATTTTCTTAGCACAGATCAATTAAAAATTTTACGATCCCAATTTGAAACATTATCCGCCGAGGATTTTAATTTATTGACGCGAAAGGGTGTCTTTCCGTACGAATACCTTGATTGCGCGAACATGCTGCAGGACCCATGCTTGCCACCGCGCGAATCATTCTACAGCTCGTTAACGGGTGAGACTGTATCCGAGAGCGATTACGCGCACGCTGAGACAGTCTACCAGCGTTTCGAGATTAGAACCTTGGGCGAATACAGCGATTTGTATTTGAAGACAGATGTCTTGTTATTGGCAGATATTTTTGAAAATTTTCGCGAAAGTTGTATCAAGAGCTACGGATTAGATTCAGCGCATTATTACACTTTACCTGGTTTCACATGGGATGCTATGCTAAAACATACCAAAATTACGTTCGAATTGCTCACAGACGTCGATATAGTCATGTTTGTCGAACGCGGTATACGCGGGGGTTTAAGTCAATGTTCCGGAAGATACGCACATGCCAATAACAAGTACATGTCATCTGACGACGCATCGGAAGAGTCATCGTACTTGATGTACTTTGATGTGAATAATTTGTATGGATGGGCAATGTGTCAGCCTCTGCCATATGGTAAATTTCAATGGGTCGATGTCGCAAATTTTAACGTGTCTTCAATCGGGGTCGATTCGCCCACGGGGTACATTCTCGAGGTAGATCTGGAATATCCGCAACGTCTGCACAACATTCATGCCGATCTACCGTTCTGTCCGACGCGTGCCAAACCACCTGGCAGCAGACAGGACAAGTTACTCGCGACGGTATACGATAAACAGCGTTACGTTATTCATTATCGCAACCTGCAGCAGTGCATGCGCCACGGTCTTCGTATTACAAAGATACACCGCGTGCTTCAATTCGCTCAATCCCCATGGCTCCGCGATTACATCGAACTCAACACAGGGTTTAGAACAAGCGCGACAAACGACTTTGAAAAAAATTTGTACAAATTGATGAACAATGCAGTATTTGGTAAAACCATGGAAAATGTGCGAAATCATGTGGATGTAAAACTCTTAACGCATTGGGAAGGGCGATATGGCGCGGAGGCAATGATCGCGAAACCGAATTTCCACAGCAGAAGTGTTTTTTCGGAAAAATTAATAGCCGTTGAATTGCGAAAACTCGAGGTGAAATTCAACAAACCGATATACGTGGGTATGTGCATTCTGGACATATCAAAAATTTGTTTGTATAAATTTCACCATGAGTACATGTCGCCCAAGTACGGAACAAATTGTAAAATTCTATACACAGACACAGACAGCCTCATTTATCACATTCGATGCGGTGATATCTATGAATCTATGAAGCACAATATAGACAGATTCGACACCAGCGATTATCCCATCGACAATGTATATAATATGCCGCGCTTAAATAAGAAGGTTCCAGGGCTGATGAAGGACGAAAATAACGGTGCGATAATGACCGAATTCGTAGGTCTTAGAGCGAAAATGTATGCACTTCGCCTAGACGGTAAAAAAGATACGAAGAAAGCGAAAGGCGTCAAGACCAACGTCATAGCCAGAACGATAACTTTCGACGACTACGCGCAGTGCTTGGAAAGGGAGATCGAAATGGTTCGCAGACAATCGTGCATACGGTCTAAATTGCACAAAGTGTACACCATTTCGGAATCTAAAATCGCTCTAAGTCCGCACGACGACAAGCGGTATATCGTACCCGATTCGACCGACACTCTGCCCTGGGGACATTATAATATACCCTTGTGAAATAGAAACTATTGTATTTATTGTAGAATATTCTTCGCACATGCATGGAAATTATTATAAATAGTGGAATTATTGCATATGTGTCATTGTATATTAACTGGATTATAAATGGTGGAATTATTGTATAAAAAATTGTTCGAACATGTATATGTATTATTGTATTTATTGAATCATGTATTATTATTATTTTTTTACAATACATTATTTTTATTTATCCAAGAATTGTGTGATTTATCAAACCCCAACCACTTGACGTACACCTTATCCCCCTTCCTACGTAAGACTTTTTCCACTAGATACACATCAGGATCGGTGACGCGTTGCAGCTCGTGTTCATAGAATCCTCCGGCAACAGGTTTTCCTCTGGAATCGACGAGCAGATACGTCGCGGGATCAGTTGTTTGTACTTTGGCTATCTTAAACACCTCCGTTGTCCAATTCGGCGTATAGCCTCTATCGAAGATGGTTTTGAATTTGCTCACGCGCACAAACTCGCCCAACTTGAACCTCGCTGGAGCGGCGATCTTTACGTTGTTGTACACGGTGGTTAGCAGCTTATCGGCGATCGCAGGGGTAACATCGCATGGACGCATTTTGATGGTTCTATGTTTTCGCGCGTTATACTCTGCGAGAAGACTTGGTAGCGAATCGATCCATCTGTAGGTTCCATTGAGCGTAAACATTTTCCACATATTGTTCTTCAAAGTTCGATTGAAACGTTCCACGACGGAGGCCTTCATCACCGAATACGTCGAATAATGATTAATGTCATGCTTTGCCAATAGTTTCTGCACATCAGCGTTGTAAAATTCTTTTCCTTGATCGGTTTGCAAATTTTTCGGATATCGATCTCTAAATATCTTTGCAAACGCTTTAGTCACCTCAGCGCCACTTTTAGTCTTCAACGGCATCGCCCAGGCATACTTGCTCAGCACATCGATGACGGTGAGTATGTAGTGGTGACCTTGGTTGAATCGCGAGTAAGGACGCATTTCTACAACGTCAGCTTGCCACAGATCGTCGTATCCGTGCACTATGACGCGCCTCCGCGGGAAATGTCTTCGAGCTGGAGCGTGCAATTCCTCAACGAGTTGTCGCTTCTTGCGACCATGGATTTCTTTACTCTTGGATGTCGATAATGGTGGCATGTTTGATCACAGAGGTGTCTTCGACACGAATGATGCGATAATTATCATGTACGTGCATTATGTGCTCCCCATCGGTCCGAGGATATTCCGGACAAGATCAACCGTCTCACACGATTCTCCTTCGCAGCGCTGCTGCGGGATAGAATTCGACGCCTGCGATATCTTTTGAACGTTGTTTTGCAACGTCAGCATATCTCTCCGAAACACGACCAGCTTCCTCTCTAATTCTTCCTGTTGCTCTCTCAAAAGTTTAATACTCTTTTCCATATACAGTTTATTGACTGCATCGGTGTCAGCTGTGGGTTGCGCTACCCGTCGTATCTTGCGTGATTTTGCATCAAAGTCAATACCCGTCATGCAAAGAGCGTTATCTCGCATGTAATTTCGAAGCAAACCGTTCCATTTGTAGTAGTCCATTCCAGCTGTTCCACTCTTCTCGAGCGACACCCCAAATTTGTTGATCGGCATCTCGATGCATACAGTGCGCGTCATCGGCGTGCGGTTTAATTTATGCAATGTGGCCCGCCTCACGAAGTTCCTCCTGGATGGATGCGATTTCGTTATCGAGACCCGTGTGACCTGCCGCGCGCGATGCAATGAGCAATCTAAGTCTATCGAACAGCTCGTTGGGATCGTCCCAGTGCACGTAATCGATCTTGATATCGTTTACCGTCATGAGTCGTGGTGTCCTTAGACCTTTCCCTGTCCTTTTAGCCGATGAACTAGGGACTAGCGGTGCAATTACATATTTGTACTTGTATCCCCTGTTGCTCAATATGCGATTGCGATCACCATGTTTTTGTTTGTGAGCGTTCGTCGCAAGCAGTATACTTTTGTATTTTTGTTTATCGGCCTCGGTGTATATAGCATCATTTGGAATTTTCTTGAAAATCAGTTCGTAAAGGCCGGGCGTTCCCTTGTATCTTACACCATCGATGAGTATATCATCATCCTTGTCCATATCGAAAGCCTTATTCCCAAGCATCATCTTCTTATTATCAGTAAAGTATACACCGTATACATGGTCTATGGTCTTATCTTTATCCTCACTTAGGATTACATCCATGTATTTTTGCCCCAGCGGACCGCAATAACTGCGAAGCGCTTCTTGTCCCTCGAATGTTTGAAGTTGTTGTCTAATAGATGTCACAAATGACTCGTTGGGAGAAGTTTCGAAAACGTCATCATCATAATCACCATCACCATCATCAATGGCTGAGAGCAATTGTACAGAAGGAATTGTATTTATTGGCGTGATAGGGACCGGAGGCTCGTTTAACGTAGTATTCTGTCGTTTCCGGTTCGATTGAACTGGTGTGGAGGTTACGAGTGAATAATCCGCTGACGCGCGCGATTTCCTCTTTCTCTTCAACGTCGATGTGTTCCATTTCGGACGGATTTTTGTTTTAGGCGTTAATGTTTCATTCTCTTCAACGTCAATGCTGACTGGTGATAATGTGTCTGCCTCTGTGGTATTTTTCACTATATGTTTCAAGGGTTCGACGATAGGTTTAAAGTATCTCTCCAACGCGATATCTTCCTCCAACTTGCCAGTCTTCAAAGCCAAGTGTTTCTTGCGAATGGCTGCACTAGTTTTTGCAATTTCCTTCGCTATCCTCTCGCGATCCTTAACCTCCAGACTATCGATATCAATCATCATCGTTGTATCGCAGACGTTGCTTTCTCATCGAAGTGTTGACAGCGATTGACCATCTCATGGTATGGCAAACTCGTTAAATCCCTTTCTATAACGTCCATTGGACATCGCGCTATCCTTATCTATTACCGCGAAACCATACTCTCGTTGCCAACAATTACGACACAACGCGCAGAAATCCTCGTATGACATATCGGTGTTTACGTGATCGTTGTACACATGTTTCAAGTTGGTACCATCCTGCTTAAACAGAATCAACAGATTCGCATTGTCGCGTATAAGATGTTTAGGAATCTTTGCATACGTCTGACAGAGATAGAAGCAGTCAACGTTGGAGTGACGTCCCATTGCAAAGTACTCTCGTATCGTATTTTGCTTGTCACATGCCACGTCATCAAAGATAAAAATAGAATTCGGAAGCGATTCGCTCGGTGGGATGACGTCACTATTATTCGAAAACGTAAAGTAGCCAATTTCATCTATCGGAGTCAATAAATTCTCCAAATATTGATATTTCGGCTGTTGCAGCGACTTAGAATACACGTACACGTTCTCGAAGCGGACGCCGTGTGGGCTTTCCAACAAGCTCACCAGCACGTTGGTTTTTCCACAATTCGATGGGCCACAAATAACACAGCGGATAGTGTTTGGTAGCATGCTACCATGTCTACGCTTCGAATTCGGTGACATCATTTCCGATTTATCGTCAAAATTTGTCACGCGTATCCTTACAGGTTGTCGCACGAATCGCATCCTCGATGTGAACTGTGAAAACTGATTTTCGAAGCGATGACACGTCCTATTTATAGGTCCGCGCCGAAGCGAAAACACCTCAGTATTCAAAATGCTTCTGATCCTGTCGGATAATTGCGATATTCGAGACCTAACCTCTGAGCAGTTGAAATATATACCAAAGATTATTCTACTCCGAGAGTTTGGGAGATACATTGAACAGTTGTGGGACAGGCTCCCCGAGCATATAAAAGCCGATTCTGAGGTGCAGCAGTATCGTCGGTGCTTGGAACATTATAATCGCCCTTGGCAGCGAACGCATATCGACGGTCCAGCGCCATTGATTAAAAACTGTGGTGAATGTCGCCAACGAGAGTGAAGAAATGTCGTGGTTTGTTAAATCGGGCGATAAACGCGCTACCTTTCGAATTACATATTCCTGGATATCAGTTTTGTGGTCCAGGAACTCATCTGGCAAAACGATTGGCTAGAGGGGATCAAGGTATCAATCCGTTGGACACCGCGTGTCGCGAACACGATATTGCATATTCGCGTAGCAACGACCTCGACGAAAGGCACGCGGCAGATAACGTACTCGCTGACAAAGCGCGAAAACGCATCGTTGCGCGAGACTCGACTCTGGGTGAAAGAGGTGCTGCTACAGCTGTTTGGGCAGCTATGAAGGCCAAGACGAAAATTGGAATGGGGGTGAAAACAAAATCCTGCAAAAGTACTACGAAGAGAGCATCGAAAAAGCGGATTCTTCCGGTGGCAAAACGGGGTGGCATATTACCACTTCTCCCGCTGCTAGGTGTTCTCGGATCATTAGCTGGTGGAGCGGCGGGGATAGCCAAGGCGGTAAACGATAATAAGGCGGCGCAACATCAGCTGCAGGAAATGCAGCGTCATAATCGCTCCATGGAAGGTCGCGGACTTTATCTCGCACCGTACAAGCGCGGACAGGGAATATAATAACCAGGTCGGTGGCACGAATCAGACGATCCGATTAATATCATGAACGTGAACATTATTCGAGTTGAATGTAGCGCTACCGCTGGCGCGTACAACAATGGAACGCGCGTACATACGATACATGAATTTTCTTCGAGAGTCCCACCAGGATATAAGATATCGGAAACGCCCGCGCAGATCATTTACCTTCCAATCACCGCACGGGTCGTTACGGATCTAACGATACGGGTTGTGGATCAAGACGGACGGCTGCTCGATTTTCGAGGTGAAGAGATTACCATCAGATTGCACATACGACGGCGACGACGATAATACGTGTGGTGCGAACGAAAGAGATGCTTGTGTTGAACGACTCTAGAAACTCGTTTCTTCCAAACCAAATTGTTTACAACAGCAACAACAACAACAACAACAGCTCTGATCACGCTAAAAAGAAGAGACTCACTGCTGCAAACATTGCATTTTTGAAATCCTTGGGATTCACCGTGCGCAATTGAGTTGAAAAATGGCTGACATTCTAAGCATTGGAGGGAAGCCGACGTTTGATGATCGCATCGTCAAGCTCGAGACTCACACATACAACCCATACGTCAACACAACGTTTGGACACAGCGATGAGATAAGAATACCCATACAACAGCAGGATTTATACACATTACCGTGTGAAAGTTTCCTATACGTGGAGGGAAAATTGAAGATAAATAAACCAAACGATAAATTAACGGTGACATTGGGAAATAATTGCATGGCGTTCTTATTCGATGAGATTCGATACGAGCTGAATGGTGTGGAAATTGATCGCAACAGAAACGTTGGAATAACTAGCACGCTGAAAAACTATGTATCGCTGACATATGGCGAAGACAAAATAATGGAGAATGCCGGATGGGGCTTGAAACGACGCGATGGGCTAAAAGTGAAAAATCATTTCAATTTTTGTATCCCACTGAAATATTGGCTGGGATTTTGCGAGGACTACAAACGCATTATTATTAATGCGCGTCACGAATTGATTTTAATACGATCGCGCAACGATAACAATGTTCTGATTGGAACGCCGATGTTGGAACCAGAAATTCAATTAGTTAAAGTACAATGGCGGATGCCTCATGTGACGCTGAACGATGTTAATAAGCTATCGTTGCTACATACTTTAGACAGTGGACGAAACCTGAGCATTTGTTTTCAATCGTGGGATATGTATGAGTATCCTCTCTTACAGAGCACTACCAAGCACTCATGGGCCGTGAAGGCATCTGCGCAGTTCGAGAAGCCGCGCATCGTTATCCTTGCTGTACAGACTGATCGAAAGAATGATATGTCCAAAGATGCTACTATGTTCGACAAATGCAAATTAACCAATGTAAAAGCTTTTCTCAACTCGGATTTTCACCCATATGATGACATGCAGGTGGACTTTGACATGGATAAGCATGCCATCTTGTTTCACATGTACACGCAATTCCGTAAATCATATTACAACTGTAACGATGGATTATTCACCGTGGCCGAATTTTTAGAATTTGGTCCCTTCGTGGTGATTGATTGTTCGCGACAAAATGAGTCGTTTAAAAGCGGTACCGCGGATGTGCGCATAGAATTCGAATGTAAAGGGAACGTACCGGCAAATACTACGGCCTATTGTCTGATTCTGCACGATCGGGTGGTTGAATACAATCCGCTGACAAACGTGGTGCGCAAAATGAATTAAATTGCCTGCCCTCTCCTGTGTTAAATTCGTACAAAAAGAAAAGAAAGAGAATGCTTTACGAGAAAGACTGCATTCCCCCATCTGTCTTGGAAGCGAGCGGGCCTCTAAATTGTATCGATAATGTCCGCGCCAACATTTGTTGAGCTGCAAGGGTTCATCGTCGATGGAAGATTTGTCGTGAAGGAAGTGGCTGTCCTGCGAAAGGGAACAATTCTCTTGCATTATATTTTTCGGAGTTCGATGCCGCAATATCTTCTTACGAAATCTGACAAATCAAGCATCCGGTGGTTGACGACGAAACATCATGGGCTACGCTGGGACGATGGAGAAATTCCATACAGTATGGCTAAACAGCTAATTACGAAAGCTGTAGCTGATGCGATCGACGAAGAAGATGACATGTGTCATGTCGTATACGTTAAAGGGCTGCAGAAACGCGAATGGCTTGCGGATTTCCTCGATGAAAGTACGAGAGCGGACGTGGTCATCGAGACGCTGGACATTGACTACGAGGATATACAATCTCTAAATAAGCTAAATGTAGTTGATACTCTGCGATGTGGCAGACATGTAAAGCACTGTGCCTTGCAGAATGTATTTAAAATATTCAACTGGTGGACTAAACATCAGAGAGAAATTCATAAATAAATATAATCAATTTTTAATGTATAAATGTTTTTTCTTCATCCTCCCCAAACCAACTTCCTAAATATGATGTATGCTAGATTAAGACGGTAGTTGCAATTATATAGAAATGGCTCGATGCACGTTCGACACCTATTCGGTACCCGTTCGATACCCGTTCGATATAAAATCAAAGTGGTGCGACCTAGCCGAATGACGTGTCAAAGAAGAAGGGAAAGAAGATGTGTGTGTGTGTGTGTGAAGAAGGGGAGGATGGTCAGCAAAGAAGAAGATAAGTACATAGAGGATGGTCAGTGAAGAAGAAGATAAGTACATAGAGGATGGTCAGTGAAGAAGAAGATAAGTACATGGAGGATTGTCAGCGAAAATGCAGGTGGAGCACAGGTGGCCTGCGACGAAGATTATGAAGAACAAAAGCATCCTACTTTTGCAAAGCTAAACACTTCTCGATGCTATGATAGGAGGGGATTTTAACATGCGAGAGCCAGGAGATGCAGCGAGACCAGTTGTCTTCAAAGCTTTGACGATAGGGTAGCACTATATAAGTTTCTGAGACATTTTGGTGATAAAAAAAAAATAATAAAATGGTATTGTCAAGAATCGCTCCGGAGTGCGACCCCGAGGTATGTACATATCAATATTTTATCATTTATCGCGTTTAATTGTTAAGATTATGTATATATTAAATCGTGGTGTTCTAGATTTCTAATTCTCCACCGCTCTCACCTATATGGTCTAGCGATTGGGGGTCGCCGCAACCATCCCCATCGCTGCCACCCCCGTCGCCACCATCGCCACCGTCGCCGCCGTCACCACCGTCGCCGCCATCACCACAGTCGCCGCCGTCGTCACCCCTATCGTCGCCCCCATCATCACCGCTGGTATGTACTAGTTTGCATTGTTTTGTGCGTTTCATGTTTAATATGTTTCATGTATTAATATTATATCAATGCTTGTGTATATGTTCTAGAATTGCGAACTGCTGAGGGAGCATCTGGGGTTTTTGGCACAGCTCCTGGCGCAGGTTCCAAACGAACCTGAGGTGGTGCCTGCCCAGGAGCCGCAATTCTGGCGGCCTTGGACCATAGGTCAGGAGATAGGACCCCTGCGGCGACCGTCGCCGCCGTCATCACCGTTGCCGCCGTCGTCGCCTCCCTCATCACCGCTGGTATGTACTAGTTTGATTTGTTTTGTGTATGTATGTTTTCATATTTAACGTATCAATATTATATCAATGCTTGTGTATATGTTCTAGAATTGCGAACTGCGGAGGGAGCAATTCTGGCGGCCTTGGGTCGCATATCAGGAGATAGGACCCCTGCGGCGACCGTCGCCGCCATCACCACCGATGCAGCCGTCGTCATAATATTTTTTTATTTTATTTTTTTATTTTATTTTTTATTTTATATTTTATATTCTTTTTTTATATTTATATTTATTATTTTATATTCTTTTTTATATTTTTTATATTTATATATTCTTTTTTATATTCTTTTTTATGTTTATATTCTTTTATATTTATATTTTTTTTTTATTTATATATATTCATTTTTTATACATATTCTTTTAATTTTTAAATAAATTATCATTTTAAACATATTTTATTTCTCCATTTATTCACCCATCATCCTACTTACCACCTAACTTTAAGATTTGCTAACGCTGCATAATTATTTCTATGATTCGCGCTGCCAAATGACATCACCGTGCACGGTCGCTCTAGAGGAGTCGAATTTCGCGTAATCGCGCGATACGCTGCGACGTTAAATCGGAACGCTTAATACTGTTGGCTTTAGAATAAAATGCGATTGTACCACCAAGTATTGCTGTCTCTTTCCCTCCCCCAGAATTTTAGCTTTAAAATGTATGTCTCTTATGTAGTGGTGTCTCTTTCCCTCCTAGAATTTTAACTTTAAAGTAATGCTCCGTCCATATCTTGCGAGCATCTTGCACATCTTGCAACATATGTGCAAGATTTCAGCAATGAAACGGCAATATATCCGGACTTAGTTTTTTTCCCTCGACAATTCGGAACGTTCTAATTAGATATAATCAATTAAACGGTAATGGTACGGAGATTGGCAGTAATTGGCACGTGTAACACTTTTTATAAATTTTTTTGCTGAATATTATTTATCAGTTTGTTTAAACTCGATGGTGTTAATTAAATAATCGTATTAATACTTATATCACATATGTGAACAGACAGAATGCAGTGTTACATTTCACATGCAAACTCCGAGGGAATATTTGTAAACACGGACAATATGTGATATATGTAATTAATGCAATTAGTTAATTAACACTATAAGGTTTAAGCGAACTATTATTCTGTATACAGCAATAAATGATATTTGTAAAGAAGTCTGAGCTGTGAAATGCAAATCCACAAACACTAAAGACTAGAAAATAAAAAAATATATACAAAAAATTTATTTTAAATGATTGCATTAAAAGTGCGTTAAAATGTAGAAAACTTATTTTCTTGTACTACGCAGGATATTTCATAATAGAATATGAATATTCTTAATACATCATCAAGCGTTGAAATTAATTTGTTGTAAGTTATCCGGCTCCACGATTAGGGAGATGTAATGGGGATTGTCAAAACGAATCTTCTATTTTGAATAATTTGAGGTAAAACTGATGCACGGTAGGAGTATAAGATAGAATACATAAGCAATATTCTCAATCACAGGTTGTAGCTGCAGCGGGAAAGTGTTCGTCTACGGTGCTCGAGGTCATGGGTTCGAATCTCGTTTGGGGTAAAAAAATTTCTAATTAAAAAAAATACTCTGACGTTATAGGTACTACTACGATTCTGCACGCATTCATGTCGTCGCGTCCATCAAAGCCACGGTATACAATTTTTACCACTTTCCTACCGATATTTTTATTTTTGGCCCTACTGCCCGAAACGTTGCCTGACCATTGCTGTAAAATCTTAGAAATGTTGCGCTACCATTGCTGTAAAATCTCAGAAATGTTGCGCTACCATTGCTGTAAAATCTCAGAAATGTTGCGCTACCATTGCAGTAAAATCTCAGAAATGTTGCACTACCATTGCTGTAAAATCTCAGAAATGTTGCACTACCATTGCTGTAAAATCTCAGAAATGTTGCACTACCATTGCTGTAAAATCTCAGAAATGTTGCGCTACCATTGCTGTAATATCTCGAAGCAATGTTGCAGAAATATATCCTGCAATGTTGCACAGGTGCGGACATAGCAATTTACTTGTAACTTTTCGGCAATATTGCGTGCAATATTTCAAATATGAAACCGCAACGTAACTGAAACATTTCGGCAACAAATGTGCTGTAGGGGCGATGTTAAATTTAGTGATCAGAAAGCTATTTCTTCAGTCAATGATTTAGTTACTGTGCGTAAAAAATGTCGCAGCATCGTAACTTTTTTCAAACAGAGTTGTTTAGCCAAGGATAAACTATTCGAAATGCAAAATTTCCCGAAAGTGCCAAATCATAAATTAATTTTAGAAGTTGACACTAGATGGAATTCGACGTATGAAATGATATCCAGGTTATTAGAACAAAGGCAACCAGTACCGTCAGCATTGCCATATTTTCCTGAATCCGAAGAAAGTTTAACTGCTGGCGAGTGGCAACTGCTATCAGACTCTACTCCGATAATGAAACCGTTTTACCTCCTGACCACTGAAATGAGTGCAGAATCTTATGTAACAATTTCTAAGGTCATTATCTCTGTAAAACATTTAAAGATTTTTCTAAATACAATCGTCGACAATACACTAGCTAGAAAACTACAAGAAACTTTACATAAATATTTTAATAAAATTGAAACGGACCCTAATTATTCAATAGCGTCTATACTAGATCCTCGTTTCAAAATGATGGGGTTAGAAATGTATGAGAATGCTTAAAGAGCAAAAACTTTATTATTGGAGAAGGTAACAGATATATTTAATGCCCAGCCTCAATTAATCGTAACTGTAAATAATGGTAATAATAATAATAATAATAATACGGTTAATTTTGCACAAGATAGAGAATCTTTTTGGAAATCGTTCGACAATGATGTCCACGAACAAAATAGTGTGAATGCTAGAATTTCTGGACCAGTAAATGAGATTGATAGATACATTGCAGATTCGTATTTGAATAGAAACAAAAATCCTTTGCAATATTGGAAAGAAAATCAAACTAAATATCCATATCTTGCGCAGTTCGTAATAAGTTTTTTATGCTGCCCTGCAACGTCGGTGTCGTGCGAAAGAGTTTTTTCGAAGGCAGGAAATATAATCAGTAAAAAAATAAATAGATTAAGTGGCAAGAGTTTAGATCGAATTTTGTTTTTAAATAAACAATAAAAAAATATACTGTTTCTGTCATAAAATTTTGTGTTATTATTTTAAAACCACCCTCCATTTTCCACAGAGACACACAAAATAATTTATTTTAAACGCACATGCAAGTTTTACAACATACAAAGGAAGACTAAATGTCTAAGACGTCCCACAACATCATATTTCAAGTAACATTCGAAGCGATCCGAAACTTTCATCCGGAATTTGGAGATAATCTCGCGACTCGACTCGAGAGTATCGAGATATCACCCGACCCCCCCCCCCCCCCCCCCCCGAATATTTCCGATTCGTTCCGAAGCTCGGAGTCGGACTTCGTCGCGAAGACGGCATCGAAGGAGTAGTCGGACTTCGTCGCGAAGACGGAGTCCGTCGCGAAGACGGCATCGAACGAGGAGCCGGACTCCTTCCTTGCAACGGAGTTCGAGCTACACCGAGATGGTGTGGATGCGCTTGACACTGCAGTATAAGAAGCAGGTATGTAGAAACGTAGGCGATCTCACGCAAACATTTCTTACATTTTCACGAAAGTGTGAAAACATTATTGCAGTAATCATAAGACTTATATTTATTTTTTATATTACAGTGCAGCGACTTAAAAAAGCAGGTGGGGAGGCTGCAGTACGGAAGAGGAAGAGGAGAAAATTTTTTCAGAATCGTGAATAAAAACTGTGGGAAACATAAAAGTTTTTGATAAGCGATACTTTTGCGGTTTTGGCAAATTTTGAGCACCGATCGCATGAAAACAGTAGCAAATAATAAGAAACTGAATTTACTACAATAAAATATAGTAATGTTAATAAAATGTGTATTGTAATTGGCCTGTAGCCCCACTTTTCGCAAACATGGGTCTAAATTCACGGGCCCAGCACGGGCCTCCGAGGGTTAATATCAATTCTATTAATACAGCTTAAAGGCCGTAAATTTGCGGTTAAAATGCGCCTAGTTACATTAAAACAGCGCCGTCCAGCGTAGGGGCCCCTCACGCGCCTGCTTCCCCTTCCAACCTTTCCTTCGAGCAGCGTGACTTGTTGTCAAGGAAACCTCGCGACGTTAAAAAGGAGACCGTAACAGTTCCGCAGACAAGGAAACTCAGACGCCACGCGCGATGCCGATCAACGGTCGATGTTCATGTACCAAACATAACCGTAAAGGCCAGTCCAGACTGACAGACATTGTTTGTAGACGTTCTACATACATTGTAAACCGACACCTAGACGATATCGCCAGAGAATGCATCTAGTATTCAAACGCATGTACGTAATGTGTACGGATTGTTTGCGGAGACATGTCTACAGACAATTTTTTGTTAGTCTGGACTGGCTCATAGTGATGCGCGCGACAACAGAAGCGCTCGGATTAGTTATTTTGACTCGGCGACGACTTCGCGCCATGGTGACGGCGGACGGTGGTGGGGGACAGGTTTTGTCTCTCAAGAGCCAAGTTGGACGGCGCTGCATTAAAATATCTTGACTAAAACCAAAGTTATAGATTTTTGATCGCCGGCGGGTTGTTTTGTCCCACTGTGCGACGTGCGTTACGAAAAGTAGCACGTTTCAATCTCACTGTGCGGCGTTCGGAGAGCTGCTAACGTCCGCTAGACAGCGGTCATGCCCGAGCTGTGAGAATTTTTGGCTGGTCTCTTTCAAATTAACGTTGCAAAGAACTATTCAGAATTTCCCGACCCAAGTTGCAAAATTTGGGGCCTTCTTCGTATAACTTTTGAACTATAAGAGGTATCGGAATGCAATTTGCGCCGAAAAATGAGGAAAAATTATTCCCTCTTAATGATGGATAATTTAACATATTTTACGCTTATCAATTTTTTAACCATAATTGTTTAAAAATCTTTTGCAAACTGTTTATTTGATATTGTATTTAACGCTGTTCTTAAAATTCGTGGTGTTGATAAACAATAGGCTAGTTGTTTCTGTATCATTACTTTCATAAATTGAGAAATTAAATATTAATTCAATTATGTGTTAGTTCTGCAGACCTCAGAATTTATTGTTCTGGTTTTCTTTTTATGATTTTATCCTTAATGCGGTGCATACCTAGATCAGACCTAAGGGATAACTAAATAGGACGTGTCTTTGATTGTAGCGGTGTTTAAATTTTTTTCTAGAATTTTTGAGTGTGAATGTTTTATCCTTTTAGCTACTCAATGCCACGCCTATACCGGCTTCCGTTAATGTCATTTTTTGGAACGATGCGTCATTATTGTGGCATTAGAAGCAGGTGGCGAAAAATCTCTCCGTACAAGGGTAGGTATAGCGTCGCGGTCAACCCCGTCGTAGCTAAAATTTTTTAAATTGAGACGAGTACGAGATAAGTTGACATTATTTTCAAACCTCATTATAGTAATCTGGGGTGCGAGTGGTAAACCGATCATAAAAGCGGAGCGCGCGGCTCGATTACCTGGGCCGGGAAGTTCCCAATACCTAGCTCTTTGCGACGCTAAAATTTTCGAAGCTCGGACATCACTCTTGTTCAACGGTCGCTGGCAGCTTTCCGCTGGGCCGGTGCATGGTTGTAGTGGAATGCGTCTGTGAGGCGGTGTTGCCATTTTACAGGTTCGCGCGCGCACGGGTTGCAGGATTAAACGATGACCCTGTATAGGCGCCGTGCAGAAACATAGTTCTTTCCGTTTGAAGTATACGCTAGGTGGCGCAGCGGTACGCCCTCCCACGCCCCTCCAACCGCTGGCGCTAGGTTGCGTCTGTCTTCGTTGGTCTTCCGGTCTTCCTAGGTCTTCCTTGGTCTTCCTCACGCTACTGACGCCTGACGCAGCCTGACGCCACCTGACGCCATTGATTACGATTGTATCTGAGTGATATTTTTGTTGATAAATTGTATTAATTGTATTTTGTTTAAGTCTGATTTCAGGTAATTCTACAGAGGCAATGGATACGAAGCGGATTTCAAAGGATAAGCAGAAGTGTACTGTCCAGGATTGTGTATCAAGTCGTCAAGAAAAATCCCATTGTTTTCCCAAATGTGGAATAATCGCTTCACAATGGATAAAAGCAACGCGTAATCCGCGATTCCTAGGATTAACTCCTAACCAGGTTCATGATGATCGGTATGTAATTTGTCATTTACATTTTCTTCCACAGGATTATCAGTGCGGTGTACGGAGGAAGCAGAAGGAAGGAACAGTGCCTTCCTTGTTGCTGCCTGACGAAAGGGAAAGCAGTGGGTCATCGAAGGAAGTTAATGAGGAAATCGATGTGGACATGAAGGAAGATTCGTCATCTGGGATCAATATTACTCCATCAACTGCAGAGTTTTCATCAATCACATTTCGGAATTGCATTACAAAATCAGCGGCAAGTAATTTTTATGGTCAGAGCTCTTCCCTTGTAGCCACTGAACCTACTAACTCCATGTTTCCAGTAACGCCGAAATCTACTGTATGTAACTTTTCCAGAATAGAAAGCAATATAGTATTTCCTGGACCCAGTTCCAGCACATATTCACACAACGAAAATGTACATGAGGTTACCAAATCTGGACCTCGTAAACGCTTATTGTGGAAAAGGAACGCTTTAGATGAGAGCACAGGAAAAATGTATGAGGCCGTATTACAGGCAAGAAAGGAAAGAGGTAATTATAGGATCAAAAGCTTACGGTATTGTTCTGAACATTTGTTACAACATTTTCAATTTGAAACTATCTACACAAAAGCGTTTAAAAAATAAATAAATTAATATATTTTAGATGTGCAGATCGTTTGAATAAGGTTTTAAACAATGAGAAGGCCATGGAATTCGACAAACACCTAGAAGATCTTAGTACACTGCAGAGGGACTTTGTCAGCATGATACTGAGAAATGCAGGTAAGCAAAAACATGGACGCCGATACACACCAGACGAAAGGCTCCTATGTCTTTCGATCTATAAAAGATCGGCGTCCGCATATAGATATTTGTGTAGTTTTCTGCCAATTTCAGCTCCAGCAAGAGTTCGCCAACTACTAGGTCACATTCGTTTGGATTGCGGTGTGACAACAACCATGAAGGACTGCTTAAAGGAAACAGCCAGCCGTATGATGAATCCACTAGACAAGGTATGTATTCTCATGTGGGATGAAGTGTCATTGATGCTAAATATCCAATATTGTGCGGAAAAAGACAAGCTTGTTGGTCTGGAGGATTGGGGCACAACTCGTACCCCAAAGTACGCAGACCACGCACTGGTTTTCATGCTGCGAGGCATAAAAACCGGTTGGAAGATCCAAGTCTCATATAATTTTTGTGCTGCTCAAACAACCCACGGACAATTAATTTCCTGTATCAAAGAGGTTGTTCGTGCGGTTACTGAAGCAGGATATATAGTAGCAGCAACGGTATGTGACCAAGGCTCCTCCAATACGAAGGCCATCAAGACACTGCAAGAAGATACTGACAGAATTCGAGAGCAGAAAGAAATTAAAAAGTGTAAGTATCTTTTTTGATTACGTACTTTATCTTCTTTCAAATATGTGTATGTATTTGAATAATGATAATACTTTCGTCTTTCACAGATTGGACAATCCTCATCGACGACGTCGAATTTATTCCGTTGTACGATGCTCCGCACTTGCTGAAGTGCATGCGAAACAACTTCATCACCAAGGATCTGGAAATCGATTTTGACCGACCACATTTGAAGGATGAGAATAGAAAATTTGCAGCGTGGAACCATCTTATTATAGCATATGAAATCGATGTTTATTCCGATTTAATTGAGCGTCATGTGCCAGATTTGACGGAACAACATGTTTATCCGGAAAAAATAAACAAGATGAAGGTCAAGCATATGATGCAAATTTTTAGTAAGAAGATGTTTTCTTTCGTCGACCTCCTTGCAAGGACAAGTGGTAAGATTTGTTATTTTTTTCATTAGGTATTACGATTTATCTCCCCCATAAATGTTTGCGTACCGTGTACTAATGCCCTCAATAAATGTGACATTTATTAATTTCCTCTTTCCATCTTAGCATCGATACAGACTAGTATTGGGGACAGGAAAATGCCAGCTGAGGGAATCCATACAGCTTACTTCCTCCATTTAATGAATGGGATAGGCGACGGGATAAATGGTGTCAATTGCGGAGACAATCACCCCAAGAGGATACCATGGTCTGCGAATAGTTACCACACCGAATTTTTCATGAACGCAAGGAGACAGCTGAGAAGCATAAGATTTATTAATTCTACAACTAAGAAATCAGTTAAAACAGATATTCCGTGCCTACAAAATTTGATAAACACTTTGCAGGGTTTCCAATTGTTATGGGAGAAATTGGAAGGAATGGGCTTCGAAAATTTCGCTACAAGGAATGTTAATCAAGATCCATTGGATAATTTTTTTGGCAATGTCAAGAGCCACGATTTCAGAGCGAACAAGCCTAAGTGTTATCAATTTGA
The DNA here is from genome assembly GCA_929113495.1 of Andrena minutula. Classification (NCBI taxonomy): domain Eukaryota; kingdom Metazoa; phylum Arthropoda; class Insecta; order Hymenoptera; family Andrenidae; genus Andrena; species Andrena minutula. The sequence goes on from OV815996.1 coordinate 24,799,405, forward strand.
GGCTATATTTAAATCCCTAGTGATAACCAATTTGACGTCGAAGCACTCCCCGGGATACAATTGCGAGGACGATAGCGGAGCCTATCTTCTGCCGCAATACAAAACGCTACTCAGTGGTACTGAATATTTACTACACGAGATGGACGATGAAGAAATTGATGAGGATCAGGATCAGGATGAGGAAGAAGTACCCCTTAACAGTATCAAAGAAACTAATAAAATTTACAATTCTGGTGATATTATTAAATGTATTACAAAAAGCCTACCTGCATGTACAGAATGTTTGAACTCTTTTCAGAAACAGTCGTGTAAGAGACGAGTAAGGACATGCTTTACGGACCAGCATTTACTTACAAAACGACTTTTAGGAAAAATACTCAGCAAAAATATCTCCCACCAAAGAATGAGTAATAAGTTGCAACGCAGGATCCAGCGTACGCTAAACATTAATTTTTGGGTATGTATGCTCCTATACTCCTCGTGGAGAGACACAGGAAGAAAAGGGGTAGCCCGCTGTCGACGCGTGGTCCTCTCGAGTATAAACAATCAATATCAAAACAATAGCATGCGTTAACGTATTCCGTGCGAGAGAAGATGGGCATTGTTGTGAGGTGGGCCTCTTCAAGAGAGCAGCCGTTTGTGACGGATGCAAATCCGATTGGTTCTAATACAATCTGCTCCCTATGGTTGAAATTTAGTCTGGCAACTTTCACACCTCCTAACCTAACCAATCGAGCTTGCATCCCTCCAAAAAGAACCGGCCATCCGAGCGTAGAAGCAAGTGCGAAATAAAAGTAACGGTGCGCTTCTCGATACCGCAGATGTACCTACCTAAGTAGCATTTCTGGCGGAAAAGAATTGTCCAGCCTTTGGGCTTGCCATTTCTGGCGTAGACCTTTAGCAGGTAGGTATCGGTTTCAACAGGCAAGGCAACCTGTGGCGTCAGCAAGACCGTCCACGGTCCTTGCTATTCCAGTGGGTTTTCTTCTAGCGAAAATCAGTAAATTTGCAAGCGCAATATCTCAAAAACAAGTGGAAATCAAGTGTATACATTAATGCTCATTGAATTTGTCTTGGAACGCACTATCGACTCAGATCTTCAGAAAAAATAGTTCCATTTAAAAAACCGAACTTGACCATCGTATTTTTTAAAATAATAATCGAAAAAAAAATTCGTCCGCGCTAATAAATCGGCCCCCTCGAACCAAGCAATTCCATATTTTTTTTTATTTTTTTATCCCCAATACTTTAGGAGATATCCCGCTGTCCACTCTTCCGTGGGACACCCTGTATAAGCTATCCGTTTTTTGAAGTCGGTTAAAAAACATGTTTTTCATCTTTGTTAACTCACCAATACTATACGTATAATAAATTATCGAGGAACGAAAAATACGCACGAGTAATGATTCAGCCACACTGGGTGAGCGTAACCCACAGACTACCGTGGTAATGATTTTACTCGGCTGCTTCAGGCATACTAGCGTTCCTATGGGGGGGGGATTTGTAGTGGGGGTATCAACTGTTCTTCCAACACCGCCCCACTCCCCGCCACTGAGAAATGCTAGGTTTGTTTTGGACGGACCGGGTTACCGTAATCCAGGCCTTCCCAAGTAGGGGAAATCTGCTTATGAAACAGATGTTTCGGTTCTCCCTCCAACGCTGCACCTTAGCTACTACGGCCGCTAAGGTGGGACGAGTTCTGCTACCCTCTCTCCGAGGGCACAGTAACGTCGCTGGGAAGCATGTTGGGCGCTTTAGGGCGAAAGTACCAAATGTGTCAAATTTTTATAGGAAATTTCATAATGATTTAAAAATAGTAGGAAAAATTAAAATTTAAACTAGCATTTCAAAATGACGTAAAAAGAATTTAAAAAAATGTATTACATACAACGATACAGTAATACAATAATCGTAGTGATGTCTTTTCATTAGAAAAATATATTCATTTTTATGAAAATACAAGTAGTAGTTATTTTATAAATTTTCGTACAATATATACATATTATATACATGTTATAGAAATATGCATTTTATACACATTTTGTGTATAATATAATTTTATTCCATCTATTCGAATATTAAAAAGACCTTGAATTATTCAGTGATCCATTATTCAGTGATCCAAATGATTATTCTGAAGATGTATAATTAGTATTAAACGCTTTGCGCGAACACCACCATCTACAATATTTAACCGATCAAGGCGAATCCTTATTTAGAAAATTAAATTCCGGAGAATTTCCACACATCAAAAAAATAGCTATGAAAATTGTATCTATTTTCGGATCCACATACAAATGCGAAAGTGCACTTTCTGTGATGAAGTATATTAAATCGTCCGAATGCGCGTCATTAAATCATTCAACATTACAAAACCTAATGCGAGTTGCTTTAATTGACATGGACGTCAATATTTATAATCTGACAGAGGAAAAATGGCAGAAACGTTTCTCGCGGAAACGTAAAGCGTAAAAATATTATTGTATGTATATATATATATGTAAAAAGTAAAACGATATAATATGTGAATTTTATATGAATTTTGTTAAATTTCATATTGTAAGCGTACAAAAATTTATAAAATAAATACTGATTGTATTTTCATAAAACTGAATAAAATGTATAACACATTTGCATTGTACGAAAGTTGCTTGAAATATAAAATGTATTTACAGTTACTCACAAAATTAAGCGTACACCTAGGTCAGTAACGAAAATTGGCGGAAAAATGAATACAAACACACATATTCAAAAATGAAAATACAATATATATTTTATTCGTATATTTTGCCAAATAATACGTAAAAGAAATTCTATATAAAATGGACTATTGGTGTATATTTAATAGAAATTGTAAAAGTACAGGTATTTTAGTGACACAAAATTCAGCGTACACCTTTTTAAAATACTATTTACAAACTTATACTATATCGTTTGATTTATTAATACTTCGTCGCATATCCCCTGGCATCAATTTACAGCTTGTAAGCGACGTGACATAGAATAAATTAAATGTTTTATTAAAGAAAGAGGAGTGTTTTCACATTCTTCTCTCAACTTTCGTTTGAAATCTTCTATATTCGTATAATTGTTATTTGCTATCCTGGATTTTATTTCTTCCCAGAAATTCTCGATGGGATTGAGATCAGGTGACTGGGGAGGTGTTTTTAGCATCTTTGGGATATTATATAGCAACCATAATTGAACTATCTATGATGAATGCTTTGGGTCATTATCTTGTTGAAAGTAATACACCCGCGGCATTTTTAATTTTTCTGCTGAATCTTTTAGATTCTTTTTTAAGATATTTAAGTATTTAATTTTGTCCATTATGCCATCTATGTATTCGATACTTCCGGTACCATTTGCACCTATACATCCCCATATCATAACGGATCGTCCTCCGTGTTTAACCGTTGGACATGTATTTCTATGGTGGTGCCCAGTATTTCGCTGTCGCCATACGATTTGCTTCCTTCCATCCAGTCCAAAAAAATTGATTTTAGTATCGTCAGAGAATATAACATTTTCCCAAAAACTTTCGTCAAAATTTACAAACGTTTTTGCAAATTCTATGCGTTTCTGTCTATTTGCTCCGGAGATATACGGTTTCATTCGTGCGACTCGGCCATTATATCCCTCTTTTCTTAATGTTCTCCGAACTGTTTCAACCAAGATGTCTTTATATTTCTTTATTTATATGTGAGGAAACATCTAACGTTAATTTCTGCACACTTGTACTCGGATTTATATTAATTTGTCGACAAATGAATCGTTCATCTGTGTTCGACAATATTTTTTTTCTTCCTCGGCCAGTTATATTTCGGACTGTTCCATCGTACCGAAATTTGTTTATAATTTTTTGTACGGCAGAATGTGTTCTGCCGACTATTTGCCCTACTTGACGAAAGGATTTACCTTGCGAATATAATTTTACAATAAGACTTCGTATTGAAATGTCAGTCTGCTTCCTTTTATTAGCGATGTTGCTATTATAATCGTTAATCTACGGATAACAGATAGTTTTTTGTTTCTGCTTCCTGAGCAACCGAACTTTGAAAGACATTTCGCGGGACATCCTCTTCAATAGTACCAACATTTAACTAATACAGACCTGCGTAATGTGAAAATTCCTACGTGTACGCCCAATTTTGTGTCACTAAAATACCTGTACTTTTACAATTTCTGTTAAATATAGACCAATAGTCCATTTTATTTCAAAATGTTTTTACGAATTATTTAGTAAAATATACGAATAAAATATATATTGTGTTTTCATTTTTGCATATGTGTTTGTATTCATTTTTTCTTTCAATTTTCATTACCAACCTAGGTGTACGCTCAATTTTGTGAATAACTGTATGTATTGTACGAAAATTTAGAAAATAACTAGGGGAAGTCGGGGTATTGTGAGCCACTTTTTTTCATTGCCAAAGAACTGCTATTAAATTAAATTTTTCATCAAATTTCAACGCTAAATGTTGTAGTATGAAGATTTACCTTTCTTTTAGACACAATAGTTTAATCGAATATCTGCAAATTAGATGATTTTAAGACTATTACAAAAAATTTGCATTTTCTTGAATTTTGAAAATCTCGGGGAATCGTGAGCCACTTTCAAAAATCAAATAAAAATTACAATTTCTGTTATGAAATGTTTATTCATGTATCTGAATGACAAAATATTTGTTTAATCTTTCCGTAGCAACGTCGATGTTAGCAAATTTGGCGATATATCGTCCCAAAGTGCCCCTCGAAATTTTATGTGCGGTGGCAGCTTGCCTGACCGATGCATTATGAATTTTCACATGCCTTATTGCCCCAAAAATATTGTCAAAATCGAGCGAATGGTCATTTTTGGCATAATAACGTGACATCGTAACTAAAAGAATTGAATCAGATAAAATATCTATTAGATATTGCCAAAAAATTTATATCGTCCTCGAATATTGCATAAACAATCATTGAGAAGCATCAAACATGTGAGGTTAGCTCGTTAAATGTCAAAAATCGAGTGGCTCACAATTCCCCGAGAAAAGTGGCTCATAATTCCCCGAACCCTTATTTTTACGATATGGTCCCAAAGAAATAGCACAAACCTCACCAAATTCAAATTTCTTTATTTATTTCGAAAGCTTGAAGTCACACGAGTATTATAAACACAGTTACCTGCTTAGATCCACAGAAAAATGTAACAATAATAGACCAAACACGAAATGAAAATAATACTTCGAGCGCAGCAAATTTTTGTCTGCTAACAGAGCAAAGTAATGATGCGTGTGTGTACTTCAACTGATCGTGGAAATATTACCTCATATATGAGACAACTCAAAAATAGTTGTTTGCAGCTGTCATTATTTACCAGTAAAACACAGATGACACTGGCTCACGATTCCCCATGGCTCACAATACCCCGACTTCCCCTACTACTTGTATTTTCATAAAAATGAATATATTTTTCTAATGAAAAGACATCACTACGATTATTGTATTACTGTATCGTTGTATGTAATACATTTTTTTAAATTCTTTTTACGTCATTTTGAAATGCTAGTTTAAATTTTAATTTTTCCTACTATTTTTAAGTCATTATAAAATTTCCTATAAAAATTTGACACATTTGGTACTTTCGCCCTAAAGCGCCCAACATGCTTCCCAGCGACGTTACTGTGCCCTCGGAGAGAGGGTAGCAGAACTCGTCCCACCTTAGCGGCCGTAGCAGCTAAGGTGCAGCGTTGGAGGGAGAACCGAAACATCTGTTTCATAAGCAGATTTCCCCTACTTGGGAAGGCCTGCCGTAATCCAATATGGTCCTTGCCAAATGTAAAGGGCAATGCAATGTGCACAAAAAATATACAATAAAAAATAACATGTCGCTGTTTTAATGTAATTTCACTTTGTACCACTTTCCTCTGAAATGTACTATATTTTTTTACAATACTCCTACTATATTTTTATCACATTTGGCGGTAATATACTATAATTTCCCGAAAAAAGGTGGGAACCCTAGTAGTGCATAACGCAGTGATTCCCAACTGGTGGGTCGCTAAGTGTTTTCTGAGGGGTCGCCACGGTCTTTTGTTTATTTTTTAATATTATTAAGGTAGAATTATATTCAGAAATACCTATTTTTAATCTGTTTTCTTTACCTTATCTTAGGTACATAGGGAGGGGGGAGGATCGCAGGTTATTTGAATATTATAAAAGGGGGTCGCGATTCAAAAAAGGTTGGGAAACACTGGCATAACGTATACGTTAATTGCGGTAATTGTTACAATTATTTCTATTTATTTGTTTGCTTCTATATTTCCTAATGGATTTTGCCCGTACATATGTTAACAGGGACTTAATACCGGTATAACGCTCATACCGGTATTTCGCCATTACAGCAATACCGGTACCGATATCATACCGAAACAGATAAATACCGGTACTGATATCGTACCGAAAAATAAAAATACCGAAAACAATCGGTTACCGGTAACCGAAATAAATACCGGTATTTTTTCGGTATTCTTTTCGGTAACATTTCTATAGACATATATAGACGGAGCGTGTCTGAGGGGTCGATGTGAGGTTCGCGGTAAGGGGAGCGATACAGGCAAATCGGGTATCGCAGTGGCTATGCATGCCGAACAGAATACCGAAAAAATACCGGTATTTATTTCGGTTACCGGTAACCGATTGTTTTCGGTATTTTTATTTTTCGGTACAATATCGATTTCGGTATTTATCTGTTTCGGTACGATATCGATACCGGTATAGCTGTAATGGCGGAATACCGGTATGAGCGTTATACCGGTATTATGTCTCAGACGAAGATACTACCGAAAAATACCGGTATTTTACATACCGGTAGGAGTCCCTGCATATGTAGAGTAAGTGCCCCCATGTCGCCTATGCAAATTCCAATTGTTCTGTACTTGATATTTCTGTTTCGAATTCCTCTTCGATATATGTGCGACGCGTTTCAGTTGTTCAAGTCTACAGATTTTGAATCGCGAGTGGAAAAGAGCAAGCAAAAATCATGATCTTTGGAAAGTGTATATAATACATATCTATATGGCTTACCTGAGCAATATTGATTAATTCATTGTATTTATGAGCTTAAAGTTATCTCTACGAAGTCTCCGAAATCCTTGAAATAGACACGTGCATTACTACACGGTGCAACATTCGAAACCATTTAAACTTTTCTAACGTTATTTCTTTTTACCTTCTATCGTATTAAGGGGCTAGTGGACTATTTCAGTTTCAAAAAATCGATTTTTATTTACTGATTCCGAAAGTCTTATCCTTTATGATCTTTTTAAACAAAATTTCATGAACAAATTCAAATAATTATAGAAATTATAGCAGCGAACGTAATTAAGTGCACCGTCGAGTAATAGCCTCGCAAAGCGGGACTTAACCCTCAAACACCACACTACATATATTTTCCTAACGCTTCCACCACACTGGGTCCACGCGACCCAGAATTTTCTATCCTCTATATCAGGCCTGGGATTTAAGTGAACGCAGCGGCCGATTTTCAGAGGCAACGCCTCCTTTCTCTCGCCGCACGTCTGGCCCTCGCGACGGCCTAGGAGCTTGGAGCGCCTCAGGCCCGTACCATATGAACCGCACGTGGCGCATTGACAAAAAAAGGCATCGACAATCGTGCTCTCTGGGACGATGTGGAAACCTATTGATACAATGTCACCTTAGTACGCTACGCGCGGTTCACGTGGCACGGGCCTGAGACGCTCTTAGCTGCTGGGCCGCCGCGGGGGCCAAGACGTGCGGCGGGAGAAAGGAGGCGTTGCCTCTGAAAATCGGCCGCTGTGTTCACTTAAATCCCAGGCCTGCTCTATATATCAGAATTTGCTGCAACGATTTAAACAATTTTTTTTAATCAATTCGTCAGACAATAAGGAAACGGATTATATCGATACTTTGGTAAAAAATCGTTTGATGCTCAAGATATTTTTAAGAAAAGACATCCATGTTCTTAAATTTCCGTTTTTTTTTTTCTTTTAATCGCAGTTTTTTCTAAAGAAGGGTCGGGGATTTTATTATATATCAATCGAAAGATATACTTCAAGGAAATATATATGTGATTGCGATTGGTTCCAAAAAAGATAATTATTTTGTGAGGTGAAGTCGAGTGATGTTTTACTTCTCCCGAACGAATGTTCTCTGTGAAATTGTGCAATGAAATGGTTGGAATAATAATTTATTTTATAAAAACTATATAAATCACTATGAAATCATTCATTTACACCAGCGTTGCACCGATGGACGGTCTGAGGGTACGAGCATTCATCGCGTTTTCCAAAGCTCGCGTGGAAGGGGGCGCTCGAAACCAATGAACTTGCGGGCTCTAGTAGTGTGCGTGTAGGCTCGTACCCTGAAATCAGTACGTAACCGTTACATGCTGATTTCATTGCGATTAAATTGATTTGATTTGTGGTTATAGGCTAACTTCAAGTCGGCTTTTCGCCGGGCTTTTGAAAACACGATGGATGTTTGTACCCTCGGACCGCCCATCAGCGCAACGCTGATTTACACTAAGAGCAGTCGCAATATATTTTCACCACATATTCCCTACACATCGGTCGATTACATTTGAAACACTTTCTATCAATTGAAAAATATGTATTCTACTCAACACAGCGTAAAAATGCTGTCGGAACAACAAATCACTGCATAAACAATAATGTTCTGCAGCAACTGTTAACTCCACTTTTCGGAAAATACTGACGTGGGCACCACACTAAGGTCGGTATCAAATATATTGGCCGGTGAATTCGTTTTCGCGAACAGCGATCGAGGAGAAATCTGCCACTACCATCTGACGATCGTGGATTTGTCAATTGCAGTGGCTTGGCCCTCGCAGGATATGGTGAGGTAACGGGAACGCTGCTCGACTCCGCCTGAACCTAGCCGTTTGGCTGTTATTTATCCTTAACGCAATAGTGGTGTACGTTACGAAGCTATGCGTAGACCAATACGAGATGAAGCTATCGAGAAAGAATGAACGTTCTGACCAATAAAGCTCCTGAATTTTTTCGTTGCTAACGCACACCTATTCTGATGTGTGTATTTCTACGCTGACAACTCGGTTTGGCCTACACGCCAGAATCTTGGCACTATCCCCACCACTTCTGGTGGGTTCTGGTTGTTCTGCGAAGGTGAGAGCGAGTCAGAAAACGTTGAGAAAAGGAGCACCGAGGCAAACAAACGGTGTGGTGGGAGAATACCCCTCACAAAACTAAGCGGCCAATATATATGATACCGACCTTAGTGTTGCCATAAACAGGAAAATAACTTGCATGTGTAATGCATTTAGAATTTTGGAAATTCGATTTGTTCCATTTAAGACTTGTCCCCTTTATAGCACCTATCCCCTATTATACGAAACGCGTACATATGTATACAACGACCAACAAATTTTTTTTATTTTTTTTTCACTCCTTTACAGTGTTGCTTTTTTTTTATTAATTATCATGGTGTTAGGTACTGTAATTCTTTTGTGCTTATTTGTTATGGTTTCTTTGGAAGGCCTGAGAGTTTGAAGGGAGGATAGGGTGTAAACTGGTAGGGGTGAATTTGGAAGGATTTGTGGTGGGGAAAGTGGACTTGAGGAGCTAAACTCTTTGCCTTGACTGCATCTTGAGGATAAAAAATGCAATTACTACTGGTATTCCTATGCTTAGTCAGGTAACCCTGTCCGACATTGTTAACATGTTAAGGGCCATATGTACGAAACCTCCACGCACCGGATAAAATAAAGTACCATAAATTATAATCAAGGTGTCACGTTTCCATAAAATATTCACGAAAAAATATCAAGCACTACTTAGTGGACAAAAATTCATAAATAGTCGAAAAAAAAATATTTACTTCCCGCCGACCTTTTTAGATTTTTCATTCTCACTGACAGAACACGCAAGTTTTTGTCACGGCGACACATTAAATGGCAAGCTGGGCATTCATATGCTTCAATATTGCGAATCGCAGCATAATTTATTCCATAATATAACAATTAAATGGAATTAGTCGACTAACCTCGTGAGCCAACTAGCTCCGGTCTCCCCTACTCACGTAAAACTTTAAACGCATTTTTCTCGAAAGAGTGGGACCTGTATCTCCAAAAGTTCTTATCCGATTCGACTGAAACTTTTTTTATTTTGAAGAATATACTTCTGGCTAGGGGGGGGGGGGGGGTTACCCAGAAATAATGACAATTATTGAAAATTTAAAATTTTCAACGGCGTTGAAAGGACGAAAAATATAGGGAAAAAGTGATTTCAAACTTCAAGTGTCGTTATTTTCTCAAAATTGTCATTTTTATAATTTTTTCTGCCCCCTCCCCTAACCAGAAGTATATTCTTCAAAATAAAAAAAGGTTCAGTCGAATCGGATAATAACTTTTGAAGATACAGGTCCCACCAATTTGGATGAATTTTTTGACGCCTTCAGTTTAATTACTCCCCAGTGTACATCTGGAATTATCAATTATAAAACAAAAAATACATTTTTATAATTTAATACATCCGTAATACAATGCGAAATGTCCTATTAAAATATATATTAGGGGCGTCCGCAAATTTTTCTCCCGGGGGGGGGGGGGCAACTTTGGGATGATGGTAAAGAAAAATATACCCCTCTTGCTTTTTTAATCCATTTTATAGTGCCAAATTAATTGAAAATTTAAAACCAAAATTTAAAAATATTCCCTATTTCAGTATAAACTTAATAAAGATCAGTTTTGAAAAATAAGCGATTTTTCTCAAAAGCCAGGGGGGAAACTGCCCTCCTCCCCCTTCGGACGGCCATGTTATATATAGTAATTTTCCTTTAATTAATTCCTAAGAATCACCTATTGTTTTGGGCTCTAGACCGAAACCTCCCCTTAATACTATGTAGTCCCTATATGGTATTGTTTCTTATCCAGCAGCATCGTCAACGTGGGCTTCGATGATATAATGAGAAGGTCAGTTGGGACCAAGAGTCGAATTGTGTTCTGTTTAATTAACGCATGATGGAAGACGAAGGGTGATATGGCGACGTTACAGCCAGCTGCTTTACCGTCCATTTAACAATATCGGAATGCTGTATTTGACCAGGATAATGTAAGAGCACATATTGCACAAATTACAGGAGACTACCACAAAAACAATCAGATACTCTCTCTTCCGTAGCCATCTTGATCGCAGGATCTGTCTCATATCGAACATGATTTTAACTCTATCTAATTCGAAACATAGCCAAACTCGTGAGAGAGTGTGTAAGATCTGAAACTCATAAACAACTGAACTCATCAGGGCGAACTTTCAGAAATATCTCTGGATATCTAATTATTCTGCTATACGTATAAGTCACATTGACAAACTTCTACACGAGATGTAGGTAACCAGAATACAAAAACATGTTTTGGATGCTGCGATTTTTTCAGAGAGCAGCATACAGTTTTATGATTTTGTTTATCAACCGTATGAAATATAGGGCCACAAATTATACTCTTTGTTATAAATGCAAGTATTAACACTTATAAAAATGCATATTGATATACAAAAAAGGCATATATTGACCAATACAAATTCGTTACTAATTTGAGAGCCATTCATTTATAACGTTAACCTTTTTAATGATATCATGTAAAATACCCTTCTTTGCTACTATGAATAATGGTGCAAGGGATTTAATGTACTACTTGACGCAGTAAAACAACTACCGCGCCAAATAAAAAAAAGCTGAGGAGTTGATTGATCGTATTATGTATTGAATACGTACCAATCAGAGAAAACTAATACACTAGTTTTCTAAGAAAAAATTTGGAGTAAAGGGTATGAAGTATGTACCAGTTTCTTGGAAACGTATTTCTTGCACGCTTTTCTTTTATTGATAATTTTGACTTATCTTATGTTTTTAAATTATTAAACTGTTACTTTACTCGTTTCCTTGCTTAACATTCTTAACCTCAATAATCCAAAAGTTCTCGAAATTTTACATCTGTTTTCTATTTATTTGATAAAATGTGCAAGTTAAGGGGACGATGTAAAAAATTATATAATATGATAAATTATATCTTTAGATTTAAAAAAGTAAAATGCGACAGTAAATTCGTATTGTACATAACTTCCAGAGAACCATCAATAACTGTTTATATATGCATTTAATGTTGCAAAAGTATAATAATTGAAACAACATAAAATTAATTTTACAAGTACGATGTACATACCATGATATAAATTGTGTTGATGGTGCTCGGTGGCGTCTTCAATGAATTCTTCACAAGGCGCAGAGTCGTGCCTTTTACGGCGATGGTGTTGATGATGGTGGTGATGGTGTTGGTAATGATGATGATAATGATGTTGGCTCTTCCTTCGATGCTGATGATGACAATGGTGGTGATTCAGCGAGGAGGAAGCAGTCGATGTGGAAGTTAATCTAAGCTGCCGTGGACTAGCTGGAGCGCTACCGGAACGTTTGCTTAACGTCGACGAGGCTTTAATCGCCTCCACCTTTGTTTCCACCAAAGCAGCGAGGACGGCTTCGATACGTGCCACCTCCATTCCACTGCCAACATCGTCCGTTGAAACTGCCTTGTCTGCGACATCGGAAGTAGACGGAGTCACCGTCATCTCTTCACCACTAATTGTCACATTACGTTCACCACCGTCGAGGGTGACCACTTTGCAATAAGCTTTGCGGGACTTCTCCAGAGCCCGCTGACCAAACGGTCACAAAACCGTCTCGCTAGTATTCGACTCCCCTTTCCTCTTTCCTCTTTCTTCTACGATATTATCCACTGAAAGCTCACGGATAAATCGGGACAACATGAAGCTGATTATTTGAATCTATCTTGCAGCTTCACTTTCATCGTTTACTGTCATCTTCATTACGACATAAAGACGCGTTCTCATTTATAGTTCGTTCCAAAGTGTTTATACATATTGTATTCTTTAGATCGTAAATTAATATCGAACAGCTATTAGATAAAGGAACAAAAATTGCACGTTCATTTACAGTCAATGGGGTTTAAAGAAGAAATTATTAGAGTATTTCTCATGAAATAATCTTTACACGTAGTTTTTCCTTCGTTTCTTCTACATCGTTCACTCATATACCTTTTTTACAGTGAATAAAGTCTAAGTAGGTTTTCTGTAATGGTAAAAGTGACTTTTTTCCTTTCCTTAGATAGAAAGATGTTATTCCATAGACTTGGTTTCATAAATGTTCCTTTTCTTTCCTTAAGCGTTTCTCTCGTCGCATTACGGCAACTCGAAGTGGAGAGTGATGATTGCAAAGAATTGCCTTCACGTTTTTATAATCCTTAGGCTTAAACATTAGTATCGTGCACCATGGAAATGGTGCGAACAGTGTATTCCGTTTAAAAAGATGGGATATTCTATCGTGTCACTACATCAATATTATTTTTATTTTTTCACTGTAGTATTCTTGTCTGAATTTATAAAATTGCCACTGTTGTTTACTCCAAAATCAAAATGCTTTAATCTTCAGAAAATTGTAACTTCTGTTTGATATTTCGATACACGAATCTCGAGTAACTCCATTCACTATATCGATAAACTAATCTCAGTTTAAAGATCACTTTACGTTCGGGTAAAGAACGTGCTCGATAAACCTTTAATGAGACTTTCTCTTGAAGGTATTTCAACAATGTTATACTTTTAGTATTATCAATCAGCGATCTATCGCGCACATTATCTAATAACAGTTATCAAAATGATCGTACTATTTGGTGCATCGGTCGATCTCAAGACAATTTGACAAGTGCGTTTCAGCAGATTCTGTTCGATTTCCATATTCATCTTCAATAATTTCAGTATCCTGCCACTTTTCGTAAGAGATTAACCGATCGATCGGCAAAGTATGTTTAACGGCCATTAAATTTAGCCAATAAAGTATCGTACATGATTTGATCTTTTCACGTAAGCTAGGATATCAAGAGATCTGCAATTATTCTGCCATTTTCATATCATTCAAGCGAATGGCCACTGAAAGTTCACTCACTCGTTCACTGTTTCCTCTTGATCGATTCAACAGAAATTAGTACCGTTCCAATCGCTTCACAGACGCTCAGAAGTAATCGACGATAAAGTAGTGTTCATGGGAATCACCGAGAATTGCAGCCGAATAACCACAAGGTTAAAGGCCTCGAGCTTTTCTACCACTTCACGGTCGTTCAATGATATAAAACTTTAAGCTGGTCATTAATATGAGAAGAAGTACTTTTGAAGTTTTCAATAAATCTATAAGTAACGAAAATGGATGTCGCAATTGGCATAATTACATAATCAAAGCCACGATTTAAACGAATATCGAGCTACAAGGGATTGATCGCTGTGGGGTCCTTTCGAAATAAAAGAAAGGTTTCAACGAAAGTATTGCGGCAATTTATTTTCGCGTGGCCAGCTTCCCTCGACCCTTCCGGATTTCTCGCGTACCTAATGACCTCGTTCTTTTGTGAAGTGTGAAACAAAGGTTGGGCGAAACGCGTAGCCATGTCAGGCAGCATTCACTTTGAAACACCAGCGGTTGTTTATGTCAAGTATATTTTCGAAACTTGAAAGAAGTTGAGAGGTAAAGATCGAGGGAAGCTACCGCCCTAAATTATCGCTGGGAATGCAATAAAGATTCGCTCGACGAATAAATGCCGTTCGTTCACTCGTTAAACGTAATTTATACAATAGTCCACTGTCCGAACGAGTGTTTTGTTAATCAATTTCATCAATTCGACTCGATGAAATTGACAGAATGTAAGTCAACACGCGAAAAAACAAGTCTATCAGCTTTATCGTTTCGACCGGTTAAGTGCCTGAGAGTAATTGTCTAGCTCAGGTTCATCTAACAATGCTGTTCGTTAATGCAGTCAACGCCTGCGTTTCCTTTTGTCTCGGAATTATTTTTCTTAATCACTCAAATGATCAGATTAGAATTTGGGTCGACATTTTCGTCGACTCGTGTATCCACTTAAAAGTCAACGTTGTCCTATTTAAAAGAATGGCCTTGTTTCCATAATTGCAGCTAAACTGCAGAAATTTATTCATCCTTACTCATCCTTATTTCGTTGATTGATTGTATCTGTTGGAAACATGTGATCCTAACAAACTGTATTGAGTTTGATAACCTTCAACTGCACAAGAATTTCGTATTGCCCGATCAGCAATACGACAAAAGTTACTAATATCCCCGCCGTTTGTAGTTTCTGTTGCGAACCACCTGGCACAATGAGGAAGAGAAGAGATATGCTAATGGAGAGTCGAAACGAGTATCTCGCTGCTTATGAGATCCGGGGGTCAAGAACATATGATTCTTCCTTTGACCTGTCAAAGTCAATAAACGGTATTACGCTGTTTCGATCCACCATAAGTATTCTGCAAGCTACGCAGAGCAGTGGCAGTTGTTCATTATCATCAAACAATTCTCCACGTATATCAGGTCACCCTAGACAGTGGTTATTAAAGAGACACTGCATCTTCGTATCTTCGAGATTCCAGAAAAATAATTCACGGTGCGAAAATAAAACGTTGAAATTTTCAGTCGCAACCTCTCTTCCTTCGTTGATTCAAAGACATTTTTAAATTTTCAAAAATACCATTCGCTGTCCGTTTTCAGACATGGTAATACAATGAAAAAATTAACTCTTGCAGAATATTCAACAGAACAAGATCGAATTCGAGGCTGTCATTCCAACCTATAAAAGTAACTCGAAATATCGAAAGCATCGTGAGCCTACAACTTCAGGAACGCTCGTAAGATTTTCGCAGAAGCTACGTCCTTTCAGAGATACTCGTGGGATACCGACACGTCGACTCCCGGCGGATCCATAGTTCAGGCAATGGTGGCGTTACGAACGGACAGACAACAGCAAGAGCGCTTCTATACGTTCATGGTGGCAAGTGAAATCCTGAGGGCAGTGTGCACGCGTGCACCACAGAGGCAGAACACAGCTTTGACACGACACAACACGATAAGAGCAGGTCACGTCACGTCACGTAAAACACGCTGCTATTACATCGCTTCGTACGTTCCGTAGCAGAATTAGAGTGGATGCGAGGGCGCGATTAACGCACATACCCGGCCAAAGAAATCGCGTGCGCGAGTGCTAGCGATCGCTCGAATACTGGGAAGCGTCGTGGAGCAGACAGGGTTGGTAGGCAGGTGGCCGGTCTGGCAGGGATGCGTTCTGTCCTACCCCTTCCCATGACGACCCCGCTACCTCCGCAGCTGCGTTACCTCTTACTCCTCCACCTTCCTCGGTATCGTTGCTTCCAGCGACCTCCCTTCCTGCCTTTGGCGCGACCACATTTGGCTGCGTATGTACAAAAATATGTAAATGCGCGCGCGAGTGTGTAATCGAAGATATTGCGCTATTTGGCAATCCTTTGATGAACCTTTCTTACAATTATTACGTACCAAAATTTTACACTTTTTCTTTTACGCTTGCCTTCGCATTCGCGATACGATGCCCACGACATTCATTTCATGACGTAGGTACAATCTTGCGACGCTGGGCAGCATTCTTAGAACACCAGATATGGGGTTGCGACAAATTTCAAAATCTCACGCGCCGATGTGATGGTGCGGTGCGTCTGTACAAGTGTATGTAGAGTCAGCAATTAGGAGCTGTTTGTTTGGGGCCCTAGGTGCTTAGACCTACCCTGAATTCGTTCAACACAGTCGGCTATCAAGTCGCAAAGTGCGCGATCGTTCTGTCCGAGGGACATTTGGGCTGATAGTCAGAAGGAGATGTTTTTAATTGCCTCCCTCCCACTACTTCGGTTTATGGATATGTTTTAGAGGTCCGAAAAATAACCAATACGTGTTGTTTTTATTTTGGCCCGTTTGCATATATAGGGAGTGAAACCACGCCACAAAATTTATAAGAAGAGATACGAAAGTTCCTATTCTTGTGTTGAATGAAATTATATAACTACATGTAAATTTCACTTGCGTCATAACTTGCTGTGTGGATGGTGTCCTTGTCATCAGTTACTTTTGTACCGCTTCTTATGAACTTCGAGGGGTGAGTTCACCCCTCGGTTGGTATATTTATGCAATCAGGCCAAAATAAAAAACACGTACGGGAGAGTACCTAGTAGCATTTCTGATTGGCCAACGGTAGCCAACAGTTGGGAATTAGTTGGGATATAGTTAGTGTTTTTGCCTACAAATTCCCAACATAGATCCTACGGCAAAAATGTTACGACGGTGTACCAACGAATATTCAATGTTGGGCCTACAATTATTATGGTTGGTTAATTAACAAAAAGTTACGATAGTTTTCCAACAAATATTAAATTTTGGGCCTACAATTATTATAGTTGGTAAATTAATAAAAAGTTACGACAGTTTGCCTACAAATATTCAATGTTGGGTCTACAATTACTATGGTTAGTTAATTAACAAAAAATTTACAACGATGACTAAATGTCGTCTTATAAACGTCTGAAAATTGGCTACATCCAAGAACCTGTTATTGTATTTCAAGTTATGATTTTTCTTTTCTTATTTATACATAGGTAATGAGGACGTCTGTCTTGAGACGAATGTGAAATTTTAAGGAATAAGTCTAAAGGTCGAATGATGATATTTTGTAGAATACTTCGCGGCACTGCACAATTTTTATAAACAACTAGCGTCCCCCGTCTCGGCTTCGCCCGAGATATTAGCGTGACTGATTGATACATAATCTGTAAACTCGAGAGCCCTGTATGATCGAACCTTCGGCCAGTTATTCCCGCCGCGGTGCTATTTCGCAAGTGAGATGCGCTCGCCCCGTCGCCGCCTGGCGGTCGCGTTCCAAGCTACTATTATTTAAAAATCATTATTTACAAAAAATAAAAACGTTAGAACCTTGCTCTCGTCAAGACGAACAAAGTGATGTAACACACTTATGGCTACAGTGCATATTTACTGAGAAACCGCATTTCAAAGTATGCAACTTCAATTTTATATAATAGTATAGATTAATACTAGGTATGTAACTAGAAATTAGAAGTGTTTATAAGAAAATGTGTTGGATAAGTGCGAACACCGGTTGCTTCGTAAACGGAAAGTTTGGGTTCGATTCTCCTCACCGCGATTTTTTTTCCTAAACCAGACCTGAAAAAGACGTGTTTACGACGTCTTTTGAAGTTCTTTAAGACGCCTTCTGGTCTTTAAGACGTCTTTTGGAAAGAAACCTTGAGTTGGGTATAAATAATTGGGCAACAGTAGGAAAACCGACCTTCACCATCTGTTGTTGGCAGAGACAGAAATAACAGTTATTTTTTCAATTTTTTCGAACAAAATCATTGAGAAAAATTTCATTTTTATTTAAATGGAAGTCAGTCTTCATTAAATACTGCATAAATTTTTCGAAAAATCAAATGATTAAAAAATATTCAGATTTATTTCTTTTGGTCGCGAATAACCATTATCGATGACCAGAATTTTTTTGGTTATGAATAACCATTATCGATGACCAGAATTTTTTTTGGTTACGAACAACCATTATCGTTGACGAGAAATTATTTTGGTTACGGAGTAACCAATATATATTGCGGAAATTTTTTTTGTTTACGGTATAACCAATAAACCTAACTCATGTATGAAAGAAGGTAATTCCCTTTAATTCACGAAAAAAATTCACATGCAAAGATTGTGAAATCATCTTTGCGAATTCTAATTGTACCTTTAATTCACGAAAAATATTAAAACAGATCTCACGCAAAGATTGTGAAATAAACTTTGCTAATTCCAATTGAATTCTCGTTCTCCGCTCGAACACTAATTCCTCTGTCACTTTTTATACTTGACATTCCTTTATTGGCCACAAATCAATTCAGTGCTCAGATTTTCAGCTTCGGTTTTAAGGAATTAGCGGGCGTTGTATAAGAAAAAAAATATGAAGTTGACTTAAAACAAAATGTTTCATATTCTCCGCATCTCCCTTACAGCGTATTCAGACGGTCGCAATGGTGCGCACTGATGAGTGCGAATTTTCGCCAATTGGAAGCGAAAAAGTTCGCATTCAGTGCGCAATAGTGCAGGTTGCCGAATGTGCTAGTAATCTATTACCGATTTTGATTCGTTTAAATTAGTCACTACCAAATTTTTATTATCTTCCATCGTAAAATGATCTTCACACGACATTTTTAGCAGAAGATGCCTCTTATAAAAGTTTTTGTATCAACTACAGGCCTCTCGCCCGCTAATTCCTTAAAACCGAAGCTGAAAATCTGAGCACTGAATTGATTTGTGGCCAATAAAGGAATGTCAAGTATAAAAAGTGACAGAGGAATTAGTGTTTGAGCAGGGAACGAGAATTCAATTGAAATTAGCAAAGTTTATTTCACAATCTTTGCGTGAGATCTGTTTTAATGTTTTTCGTGAATTAAAGGTACAATTGGAATTAGCAAAGATGATCTTACAATCTGTGCATGTGAACTTTTTTCGTGAATTAAAGGGAATTAGCTTCTTTCATACATGACTCATGTTTACAGGGGGGGATTTCATCACTTTTTCATTATTTGTTATAAATTACTAAGTGCTCTTCTTTACTATCATCTTTTGATTACGCCGTCAGCCTTATTTATTCGGATCTTACATAGGGCTAAATCTAACGTAGAAATACAAATAATACTTTTTTGTCCTGGACTTTTCCATGTATGTACTTGAGGGGTGTAGGGCAGAGGAGTGACATTATAAGATTTCTGGTAAAAGGTTTTCGGAAAGGACGGTTTTCAGGAGAAAGGGAATTACAGTATTGTCTCCGTATGAGCTCGGTTTGATGCACACGTTGTGGGCTTTTCGCTATTCCCACCACTTCTGTCTCACTCTTGTCCGGCGAAGGCGAGAACGAAATTGAACGAGAGCGAGCGAGAACGGTATGAGATAGACGACGCGTTGATGCTTTATCTCGTTCCGTCTTTCGGACACCTGACACTCCGTCCTGTACATTGCGCCGGTCGGGCACGCCCGCCGCGCACGCAAAGCGTTTCATCTCGCTCTCCCCTTCGGCCAGAAAGAAGCGAGAAACTACCACTCGGAATTAGGGCTATGTTCACGAAACGAGCTCAATGCCGGTTCCCACCAGCGAACCCTCCGGGAGACAATACGGTAATTATGCAGAACAGGTGTTTCAGCACCGATTTCAATGATTTTTTAATATGTTCTCGAGGACATGATTCTAAGCAACTTTTTCCTATACATGTTACCGCCGCTCGACCTTCGTTGCCGAGATATTTGCCAAAAACTATCGGTATTATTGTTTTGCATTCTGCCTATACCTACATACAGTGGACGCTGGATAATATGCCGCTGTTTAAAGTGCCGTTAGGAACGCCCCAGCTCACACGCATTTCTCGCACGCGTGTGTGCACCTCCCTTTCTCTCACGCTCAGCGAGCCAATGAATGCTAACCCTTAATGGTGCCTCCACACTGGAGTTCGCAAGCAATTCGCAAGCAATACATATACGTGAATGTGTTTTTTCTTTTTCTCACTAATAATAAAACTCTTGTGAACATATTTTTGTCTTATACACATAGACACTTTCTCGCGAACTGTTTGCCGATGAAGACACATCTTAACTCATACATTTTTTAATGACAGAAGTATAAGTACGTATAATATCGTTTTATTCAAATGTTTTTTTAAATATTTTGAATTATGATCAGTTTCATTTTGTATTAGGCACATTTATTTCATATTGGGCATAAATAGTTATGTAAATGGGTAAGGGAAAGATAAACTGTAAAGATATACGATAGGTAGAAGGTGTACCGAAGTTACAGATTTATGTATTACAATGTTAAAAAATATATTTAACGTTAATTCTAAAAACTGAAACACTGAAAGATGCTAAAATATTACGATTATAAATAAAAGTTACATTGCTATATAAGCTTTCTTTATTCATCGTACATGTATAACGTGCTTATAGTAAAAATGTGTGTCTTCATCGGTAAACACTTCGTGAATAGGGATCTGTATAAAATTTAAATATGTTCGCAAAAGCTTTAGTGAAAGAAGTACGATTTGTACCTATACTGCTTGTGAATTGCGCGAACATCAGTGTGACGCACCTTAAGAGTATTCTGGTAGGGGGCAGCTATCACGGAAAAGAAAACAGGAGAGTTATGGGGAGAGAGCGCGTTACATTGGCTCTCGTTAATATACCGCTTCTGAGAAAACACCGCCTCTAGAGCCCCGACTGCGGCACATTATCGAGCGTCCACTGTACATTGTTGTATGCACTAGCCGCAGCCGAGCCCTTGATTCGTCGTTCGACTGTTTATTCAGTATTGTTGTACACACGTCATGACGTGAAAGACGTATCACTTTAATTTTCTGTATCGAGAGTGTCGTATTTCAATGAGTTTTGGATATGGACACAGCGATCAACTTGAGGTGGTTGGTCATCTGGGGGATGTGTTTATTTCCGTCCTTGGACGGAAATAAACACATCCCCCGCGAAGCGCCCGAGGTGGACAGCACGTGGGAATGTGATTAAAAAAATTACCTTCTTTTTTTTAATCACATTTCCACGTGCTGTCCACCTCGGGGCGCTTCGCGCCCCGAGGTGTGCAGGGACAGGTGTACACACATCCCCCAGATGACCAACCACCTCAAGTTGATCGCTGTGTCCGTTGTATCGGAATAAATCAATAGAAGTTTTTCGCAAATATCTGGGAAACAAAGGTTCGTCATTACTTTTGTCCCATGTTGGCGCATACGCTGCCACGAACGTGTACTGTAGGTTGGTTTACGGCAGAATACATTGTAGCAGTAGCGGCGGTTTTTCGCAAATATCTCGGAAACGAAGGTCGAGCGGCGGTAACATGTATAGGAAAAAGTTGCTTAGAATCATGTCCCCGAGAACATATTAAAAAATCATTGAAATCGGTGCTGAAACACCTGTTCTGCATAATTACCGAAATACATGTATTTAAAAGTAGATATGGTGTACCTATATACCAATTTATTTGTTTTCTTCTCTAATTTATATATTTTTCCATATTTATAATAAAATTTCGATTTTGTACATACATATTTCTTAAACTCTAAAATAATATTATACATGAAAATGTGCTTCTTGCATGTGGTCGTGCAGCAGGGTTATTTTTTCTCATTCTCTTCTGCTTTCATTGTCTGTAAATATATAAAAGCCACATTTTAGTTACAACTTAACGTAGAACTTCTAGAAAAAGCTTTATGCTTAGTGTAGAGACTATACACAAAATACTATACATATAATACATATAGACTGGCAATACGGTGCATACGGTTTCTTTTCGTAGTTGTCCACACAGCACGTCTGGCAAAGTCTTAAAGACGTCCAGAAGGCGTATCAAAGACGTCTTAAAGACGTCTTGTTACAAATCAGGACATTCAGACCGTCTGAACGTCTTGATTTGTAACAAGACGTCTTTAAGACGTCTTTGAGACACCTTTTGGACGTCTTTAAGACTTTGCCAGACGTTGTGCTGTGTGGGTGTTAAACTTACGTAGAATTTATAGAATTTTTACTTAATTCTGTACCGTGATAATTTTTAAGTTATAAAAAATAATATTAAAATTTATCTGATGTCAATTCCTATGCAAATTATCTTTGTAAAAAGAAGTGAGATCCCCACAAAAAACTTCGAAGAAGTAGAAAAGTTACGCCAAGTACATGAAATCACAAAAAAATAAGATAATAATAATTACAAAATTAAAAACAGATGTGAAATCAAAATGAGCTGCCAGTACATAAAGATGCTTTCCAACTGCGCTTTAGATGACACAACTACTGTGTCCCGATGGAAAGATGGTACTCGAAATGTCAGGGGGGCGAGAGGGGTTCTTCGCTCGCATTGGCTCCCGCTGCCTGTGCCCCGTTTGCTTACTTTGTATTCGTCGACGTTGTCGCGCCAACCAATAGGAATATACTATTCGGACCCTAGAGTTTCTCAAGTATTTTCTTTCCATCGGGGCACAGTACATATGCACAGCTAAAATTCCATTACTCATAATGGCTATTTGTACAAAGAAAAAATGTATTAAATAATAATATGCAGATATATTTTTATACAAATAAATATTTTAATACGAATAAATATTTTAATACGAATAAATATTTGATTCAAAATACTTGGCGCTGCGCCCCGAATTGGTGTTGCTAAACTCAATAAATTTGTATAAAATTTATACAATTTATTTATTTATTTATTTATAAAATTTATACAATATATGTATAAAATTTATACATATTTATTGAGTTTAGCAACACCAATTCGGGGCGCAGCGCCAAGTATTTTGAATCAAATATTTATTCGTATTAAAATATTTATTTGTATAAAAATATATCTGCATATTATTATTTAATACATTTTTTCTTTGTATAAATAGCCATTATGAGTAATGGAATTTTAGCTGTGCATATGTAGTTGTGTCATCTAAAGCGCAGTTGGAAAGCATCTTTATGTACTGGCAGCTCATTTTGATTTCACATCTTTTTTTAATTTTGTAATTATTATTATCTTCTATTTTTTGTGATTTCATGTACTTGGCGTAACTTTTTTACTTTTTTGAAGTTTTTTGTGGGAATCTCACTTCTTTTTTCAAAGATAATTTGCATAGGGATTAATATCAGATAAATTTTAATATTATTTTTTATAACTTAAAAATTATCACGGTACAGAATTAAGTATATATTCTATAAATCCTACATAAGTTTAACACCTACGAAAAGAAACCGTGTGCACCGTATTGCCAGTCTATATGTATTATATGTATAGTATTTTGTGTACAATACATGGTGCGCATAGCAGCTTATGGCGCTGTACGTTTTTAACATTTTTAGTTTATACTATAAATATCATTTGCTCGTGCAGCAGGGTTACATTCTCTTTCAGCTCTTGAAATAATTCTCTTCGCCTACATCGTTAACTGAAAAATAGGGCACATTTACTAATTATTTATAAATTATCACACGTGCTCATATATCAACATCATTGAATGAATAATTGCGTATGCAAAACTCTACCTGCAAATTTGTGCGTACATAGTCTGACGTAGATCACACTGCATCATCTTCTGCTTTGATTATCTGTAAATATATTATAATATAAAAGCCAAATTTAGTTATATACAACTTAACGTAGAACTTACTTATATAGACATTATATAGAAATAGTGCCTTTTGCTATAGTAAGTGTAGAGAGTACATAATGTGTCCAAAGGAGGCGAGAGTAAATGATAGAAAGTTTTGTGGCAGAAATTTAAAAAAATGTTAATGGTAATTTAGCGAAAATGAACGAAGAGATTCAATATTTTTACTGGTGTTGGTTTAGTATAGTATAAAAATATTTATTGGTGAATTGAAATATTGTTAATGGAAAACTAGTCAAATTAATGAATAGCGTAGCAACTATATAGAAATAGAGTGGCATTTTGCTATAATAAGTGTAGATTATAAATGTGTCCGAAGGAAATGAGAGCGTATGACAGAAAGTCTTGTTGCCGGAAATTTAAATGCTGTGGTAATAATTCAGCGAAGATGAACGAAGAGATCCAATATTTTCAACACACAATTTATTGGTTTTGGAATAAAATTAGTTTAGTATTGTTACGTATGTGCAATTTTCCCATACGTCGCTCTCAACCGTCTTTCGAGCTCGCGTCTGCGAAGGGAAAACGCCCTAAAAGCCTTCCGCTTATCAACCCCACTAATGGAGGTCAAGATCTCTACCAGCTGCATCGCGACCGTGAGAACGAGAGTGACACGACGACGACCCCGAAGGATTTTCCTTATATGGAAATTCATAACGCATCCCCACTCATTTTTGGGACTATATAAACCCTTCGGTTTCTACCCTCGTTGGTTAAAAACTATAGAGTCACGCGTAACGTCACGTCGTGTCACGCTCGTACAGAGTTGGTTAGATTCAGTTCGATCAGGCTAAAGTCTCCGTCAGAATCAAAGTAGCCACTCGTACGCCCCGCATCGCCAGTGCGTCAACACCGTGCATCTAGTGGTAATACACACATTCTATTTAATTAACTACTCGCGACACTTACATTTGTATTAATTGTCTATTCAATATACTTATGGTGTTCACTTGTAAATCGAGTCGATTTCGTTAAACCCATCTTTTACCCAGCGATCCTTATAATATTAGTAGCACTCACCCACCGATACAACTTTACCGCTCGAGTTGTATCAAATATTAATTAAGAGTTACGAGGCATTACTAACATTTCCCGCGACTCCCCGATTTAGCATCGGGTTCGTTCGCACCTCTTTACCAAAGCAAGTCATCTTCTCCAACCCAGTGGCTCCCCGATTTCGCATCGGGTTCGTCCACGAAACCTCACCTCTCCTACGGCTCCCTGATTTCGCATCAGGTTCGTCCGTATCCTACAGCTCCCTGATTTCGCATCAGGTTCGTCTGTAAATCTACCTACTTCCGAACAGCTCCCTGATTTAGCATCAGGTTCGTCTGTGAATAATCCAACCTCCTAGCAGCTCCCTGGTTTCGCACCAGGTTCGTCTGTGAACTTTATCCTAGTGACTCCCCGATTTCGCATCGGGTTCGTTCACGACGTTTCACCCTCCTACGGCTCCCTGATTACGCATCAGGTTCGTCCGTGTCTGACTCCATTCCTAGAGGCTCCCTGATTTCGCATCAGGTTCGTCCTCGCCGTCAATAATCCTAGCGGCTCCCTGATTTCGCATCAGGTTCGTCCGCGCACCTAACTAACAAATTCATATCCGTATTCCTGGGGAAATACCCCTCTCGCCGGCCTCTCGCGTTGCCGCAGCCCCGGCTCGTAACTGTATGTTTATAATTTTGTCGATTTACCTTATTTGACTTTCCAGAAACTTGTGCGAAGCAAGATGCTCTGTCTATCTATCTATTCTTCTCCGGACAACCTCCACGCCTGTGCATTCCCTTCATTTCTGTCCATTTAAGCCTGTGCGTCCCCTCCAATTCTACTATCCAAGCCTGTGCGTCCCCTTCATTTTTGTATAATATAATAAGCTTTACATAAAAACTCTAAATTGCTGGTATACAAATACAAATATCTGGCAATTTAAATGCAGTGCAATTCCTTACTACAATATATATATTATTTTGTACATACATGGTACAAATTTCCAGAAACTTGTGTGAAAGGAGATCCTTCTCAGTCGAACCATCTCCGGACAACTTCCAAGTCTGCGACTCTACATACGAAATCTAGTAAAAAAATTTCGGCGACTTACCTTATTAATTGAGACAATAATTCAGTCTCCTATGTAGTGTAAAAACTCATGACATTCCAAATTCGGACAACTTACTTTATTTGACACTTAGCACTTGGTAGGTTATAAAATTCAAAATAGACGATCCCTGCCGAATAATCCCGGGAGCCGACGAAAGAAGAACGAACATGTGTTGGCTGAAGGTGTGTGTGTGTAACACGTATATACGTATATATTATGGTTGACGACGAAAAATATATATATGTACTATGGTTGACGAAAAATTTCTTGGAGAATCAGAAGAAGAATTTTACCGTTTCTGACAGATTCATGAGACGATATTACGATATCTCTGTCATGCGTGAACCGATTTTATTGAAATTGGTCTTATTCGAAAGCTGATATGCGGTTTACATAAGAAAAATGCCTTTAAATTTAGAAAATATTGCAGGCGTGATGAGATATAATGTAATAAATTTCAGAATTAGGTTGGAATGCCACCGCGACGAGTAAAGGTACACGGTAGCGGTAGGGAGAGTCGACATATACAGGGTGTTTCTCATGTACTTGGCGTTGAGACGCTACCGTGTCCCTAGATAATGTGTCCAAAAGAGATGACACCGTATGGCAGAAGGTCCTGTTGCATGAAATTTAAATGCTCATGGTAATTTAGCAAAAATGAACGAAAAGATCCAATATACTGTTAACGCACAATGGCTATACTACCCTCTTGAGTTAAAATGTCCTATCTAGCATTTTGAAACAACCGAGAAAACTGAAGTTTTATTATTTACTTTGTACCATCCTTATTTTCCTTCATTCAAATTAAAACATGTTGTTGTTACGTATGTGGAATTTTCCCATACGTCGCTCTAAACCGTCTTTCGAGCTCGCGTCTGCGAAGGGAAAACGCCCTAAAAGCCTTCCGCTTATCAACCACCACTAAAGGGGGTCAAGATCTCTACCATCTGCATCGCGACCGTGGAAACGGGAGTGACACGACGACGACCCCGAAGGATTTCCTTATATGGAAATTCCTAACGTATCCCCACTCATTTTTGGGACTATATAAACCAGGCTAGTTCAGGTGGGCGGTCCGAGGACGCTAGCTTCCATAGCGTCTTCTACGTGCTGCGTGGAAGAGGGTGCTCGAAACCAATGAAGCGGCGGGCATGCCACGGACAGGGAAAACTCTAGTAGTGTGCTATTGGGTCCTAAAGGTGAAGTTCCACGGCTGGTGGCTCGGTTCGTCGCTTGGCTCGTCCAGGTTCGGTGAGTCGGGTTGGCGAGCGCGAGTCGACGAGCCACGCGCCGTGGAACTTCACCTTAAGGGTACGAGCCTACACGCACACTACTAGAGGTTTCCATATCCGTGGCATGCCCGCCGCTTCATTGGCTTCGAGCACCCTCTTCCACGCAGCACGTAGAAGACGCTATGGAAGCTAGCGTCCTCGGACCGCCCACCTGAACTAGCCTGATATAAACCCTTCGGTTTCTACCCTCGTTGGTTCAAAGCTATAGAGTCACGCGGAACGTCACGTCGTGTCACGCTCGTACAGAGTCAGTTACCAAGTAAGATCGGGCTAAAGTCTCCGTCAGAATCAAAGTAGCCACTCGTACGCCCCGCATCGCCAGTGCGTCAACACCGTGCATCTAGTGGTAAAACACACTTTCTATTTAACTAATTAATCGCGACACTTACATTTGTATTAATTGTCTATTCAATATACTTATGGTGTTCACGTCTAAATCGAGTAGATTCGTTAAACCCATCTTTTACCCAGTGATCCTTATAATATTAGTAGCACTCACCCACTGATACAACTTTACCGCTCGCACCTCTTTACCAAAGCAAGTCATCTTCTCCAACCCAGTGGCTCCCCGATTTCGCATCGGGTTCGTCCACGAAACCTCACCCCTCCTACGGCTCCCTGATTTCGCATCAGGTTCGTCCGTATCCTACAGCTCCCTGATTTCGCATCAGGTTCGTCTGTAAGTCTACCTACTTCCGAACAGCTCCCTGATTTCGCATCAGGTTCGTCTGTGAATAATCCAACCTCCTAGCAGCTCCCTGGTTTCGCACCAGGTTCGTCTGTGAACTTTATCCTAGTGACTCCCCGATTTCGCATCGGGTTCATTCACGACGTTTCACCCTCCTACGGCTCCCTGATTACGCATCAGGTTCGTCCGTGTCTGACTCCATTCCTAGAGGCTCCCTGATTTCGCATCAGGTTGCGAAAGATAATTGCGTTGCCGCAGCCCCGGCTCGTAACATTGTCACTATTTCGTAATAGCCTATTTTATTTTTTTGTAATGGGTGTACCGGTAGGCAATGTATTATTAACGTACCAAGTAATTAATTGTTTTATATAAGATATTTTAACCATTTTCAAAGAAGTTAGGTTAAATACATTAGACTGTTTATAAATATTTACGAAGCACGTAGATTTTTCTAACTTTACCTACTTAAAAGGTAAAAGACGTGTGGAACTTCAAATATTTCAACATATCTCAAGTTGAAAAAATGCTAGATAGGACAGTTTAATTAAGGAGGGCAGTATAATAAAATTACGCCTACAACACATTTTGTTGCAGAAATGTTGCACAAAAATTGCAGTACATTGCAATGTTGCCGTTTGGTTGCGAGTTGCATTGCAATATTACTACAAAATTATGGAAACATTGCCGTGCAATATTTCAACGGCCAGATTTGTGCAATGTTTCAGAAATATTGCGCACACATTGCCGTGTAATATCGGTATGTCCACGTTTGTGCAATGTTTCAGGAACATTACCCACATGTTGAAGTGCAATATTACAATGGCCAAGTTTGTGCAATATTTCGGGAATATTGCGCACACATTGCCGTGAAATATTGCGCATATATTTCTTTCGCGAAGTGATCCCAAATTGTCGACACGCAGAATACAGTCTAAGATTCCACAGGCTACCACCGAGGAAATGTATGCGAACGTGGAAATTATCCGACCAAAAAAATTAATACGATTATTTAATTAACACTATCGAGTTTAAACAAACTCATAAATAATATTTAGCAAAAAATTTGTAAAAAGTGTTACACGTGCCAATTACTGCCAGTCTCCCCACCATTGCCGTTTAATTGATTATATCTAATTAGAACGTTCCGAATTGTCGAGGGAAATTAGCTAAGTCCGGATTCGTTGCGGATATATTTCTGGTAGCTTGCTCATATGTTGCGAGCTCCGTACATCTTGCAACATTTCGAGAAAGAATCAATGTTCTAACCAATAAAGTTCCTGAATTTTTTCGTTACTAACGCACACCTATTCTGATGTCTGTATTTCTACGCTGACAGCTCGGTTTGGCCTACACGTCAGAATCTTGGCACTATCCCCACTACTTCTGGCTCACTCTTGTTCTGCGAAGCCGAGAGCGAGATGGAACGAGAGCGAGTCAGAAAACGTTGAGAAAAGGAGCACCGAGGCAAACAAACAGTGTGGTGGAAGAATACCCCTCACGAAACTCACCGGTCAATATATATGATACCGACCTTAAGTGAAAATTATGGTTATCGTCAGTATTATGTACTTCGGTTCCCTTGACGATTGAAACAAAATCGGTTAAATCGCCTTTATGATCTGCTCGATTCTTAGAGTATATAAGCATGGAGGAAGCATGCAATAGGCGCAAATGTAGACGGGGATGAAAGAAATACGAGAGGGACAACACCCCCTCTTTCTAGCGCCGGCGTTTTTATGTTAGAAAGAGAGAGGGTGTCCTTTTCGTATATCTTTCTCTTCCCATCGCCGTCTAAATTTTCGCTTATTGCATGCTTCATCCATGATTATATACTCTAAGGCTCGATTAGCCCAAGGACTTGGAGTTACCTTCATTACTATTAAACAAAAAAGCCTCCAGCTTCGAGGATTGAGCCTCGAAGCTTGAATCGAGCTTCGAAAGCTCGAGCTTCATATGATATTAGCTTTAAAGACTGAGCCTTTAAGGTTAAGGTTTTAAGCTATGAAGAATCGAGCTTTATACAACACTACCACAAATCAAAACTTAGACACTAAAAAGTAAATAATAAAAAAATATACAAAATTTTTTTTATGTTAAACAATTTTATTTAAAATGCACTAAAAACTAAAAAATTCTGCATGCACATATTGATATTGATTATTCATGTAAAAATACATGTGTATTTCATAATTATCAGTATTTTTTATGTTATCGGGTAAAATATTTATTCTTATGTGTATTTTGTCTGTAATAGTAATACCTAAAACATATATTTATAGTTTTTTTTACATAAATAAATACTTTTTAAATCATAAACATAAAGATTTTGTACGTTTACATGGTCTTCAAGTTGGTGTTCCGCTTTATCCTACAAGTTCAGTGAGGGGATGATTTCAATACCTCGGGTAAATATCATTTTCCTTTGTTGCCAAATATTTTTCGTAACCAACTCTTTGAATTCCTTATAATCTAAGGTCCACTTAAGACTCCTGTTGAAGTCCCGTAACTTTTTTTCCTTCCGATTTGAAGTTACCACCCTCCATAGTTAAGGGGGTAGCCTGGTGTAACTAGCTGAAAATCGAGGCATTATTCGGGAATTTTTTTTAAAGAAAGTCTTTAATCGATCTTTTTGAAACATTCAGGACATTGTATTATCAGGTTAAGGTAGCTAAAAAAAATTTTATTAAAAAAGAGCGGAAAAAAACAAAGTTATAAGAGCTCATGCCCAGTCTGTTGGCGACGGAATTGTTCCACTATGGGCAACGTAGCGTCTTTTGTTTTCATTTGACACCAAAAATCGAACAATTTTCGTTTAGTTTATGAGTGTACGCACAAATCGTATAAATTCATAACTTAAAAAATGCAAAATTGAACAAATGGCGGGCTCTTGAAAAAAAGTTCTCCTTTTCTAACGAAATTTTGCCTTATAGGGTAGATGTCCCAATTACTGCCACCTTAAGATTATAACTGAACTTTATTTAATCATTTCACGTGTTGTTTAACCTAAAAATCGTCTCAGTTTGAAACATAATATTATTTAACATCTCTTTCATTAACAAAAAATAGTTTTATGAATTAAATATGAAGAATTTATTAATAATTAATTAAAATTCGCGAGCGATCCTACTGTACCTATAACTGTCACCTAAAAAATTGTCTTGTCCGTATGAGTGTCACCCAATAACTGTCGGTCCTAATAACTGTGACCACATAACTGTCGGTCCCTATTATTGACAATGAGACCCGATTACAGTCAGTCCTTTTTACTAAGACTCGATTAGGTACTGCCAGTCCTTTTTACCGATTAATAGCCAGAATTATCGAACGCATAGTTTTGGAATTATTAATTTATTTGTCGTATACTGTAATTGTTCATAAAATATTTTGTTATATATTTGTTATATATATATTTGTTATATAAATTATTTGTTATATATATTGTTTTATAAAATGACATTACATGAATCACACGCTACACGTGATTTTCGGGTTAAGAATTGGAACTTTGATATATGACAGTTATACGTACTCCACGTTCTTTTGTCCCGAATACTGCCAGCAGTAACAGGGACAAGCCCAAAAATTTTGTCCCTAATGATGTCACCGTTAATTAATATAATTTAACAATAAATATTATGTATTTTATTCGTTACATCATTAAAGTAATTCTTCTAGACCGGAATAATTCATTTTATGCGAAAGATAGAGGTTGAATAGTAAAATTGTGGCTCTTTCTTTAGTATGATTTCGCCATCACTTCCTACTAACGTCTTCGCGTTTTTGACGCTCAAATTTGACGCAAAAATTTCATTTTTCAATATTATTTTTTAAACACTAGATACATATAAATACATATATTTGTTTTATTTTTATGTAAATCAGAACCTCCGTTTAATAATACCTTTTTTTGTACATTTTTTTTATACGTTACGTTTTAATACATAAAATAAATAAAGTGGCAGTAATTGGGACACTGGCAGTAATTGGGAAATCTACCCTATGTGTAAAAAAAGTTATTTATTTAAACAATTTCATTATACCAATAGCTACAATCTGTGAAGAAAATATTCGTTTTGAGAAAAACACATTTCAAGTTTTCTGGTAACCTGGCGCTCCGTAGCAAAACAGGCTATAAGGTGGTTGACCCAGTTGTCGATCGGTTTAGACGTAGTCGTCGATCACTTAAATATTGAGATTTTATAAGGTTTTTGAATAATATTGTGATGATATATGTAGGTAAAGACTCTTAAATATTAATTTGCAACTTTGTCCTATACACAATATTGTTCAAAAACCTTATAAAATCTCAATATTAATTCAAATGATCGACGACTGGGTAGCAATCGACGACTGGGTCAACTACCTTATCCGCTTTAATTTTTCGAATTTCGTTTTGCGGCTTTGGGAGCATATTATCATGATGTTCAACTATTGATTTATGCAAAAAAAAGAAATCGATTTTTTCGACCCGCTACACCAGGCTCCCCCCTTAAGCGTTCCACTTTAACCTATGCTCCCCTATTTGTAATTTCGCGGTCCTGTAAAATATATCCGAAAACCAAAGCAATCGGAGGCGGACACCTAAAAACCTCTTCTTGTCAGTTTCCTCGATGAGTAAGACGTTCTAATTACAAAATACTAGCTTTATTACCCGGCTTCGCCCGGAATTTAGATTCTAATTTTACCGTCTCAAATGATATTTCCCTGAAAAAAGTTGATGCTTGCAAGAAAGAAACTTCAAAATAAATAAATTTTACTAATTCAGTAATCTACAAATTATTTAATAAGAATTTTCATAAGCGACGCCGGGTAGTAAAGCTAATTTGCATTAAACTCTCGCCCTGGGATCACCCCAACATTCTCAACAATGTATGCGTTAAGCCAGGGGTGCACACTTACAAGGAGAGGTTCCCAGGTGTCCGCCTCCGATTGCTTTGGTTTTTGTATATGTTTTAGAGGATCGAAAAATAAGAAATACGTGTCTTCTTATTTTGGCCTGCTTGAATATTTAGGGGCTGAAACAACCCCTCAAATTTTATGAGAATAGGTGGTGCCATTCTTCGATTGCTTTGGTTTTTGGCCAAAAGAATCGGAGACGAACAGCTAAAAATCTTATAACTTTGAGGGGTGGTTTCACCCCCTAAATATGAAAACGGGCCGCTATAAAAAACACGTTATAACAGTTCTATGCTGAAAAACATGGGTGGGGACAAAAGTAACACGTCACTACGGGGACGAAAGTTTCTATAAGTTGAAATATACCTCCCTATATCCCAAAAGAGTTGAATCCAATATTAACAAGAGTTTTTAAAAAAAAATCATAAATATTAGTTACTTTTAGGGCCTTTACACGAGATTCCATATTAAATCAAATACACAGTATCAAATAAATGTTCGAAGCTGCTTTTTTATCGTTACCTACTTAAAATATGTTTATTTAAATGTTTGTTTGTATTGTTTCTAATAATAAGAAATCATAGGTTGCTTTGGAAGAAGTGTTTTTACTTGATTCTCCTCAAAATAATTAGTGTTACTTTCGTCCCCATGGTATGTTACTTTCGTCCTACCCCTGCAGGACAAAAGTAACAATGACAGTCACTGCGGAAAATTGACATAACTCTTTGACTACTTATCATGGAAGACTGCATTTGTGGTCAAATTATAGACCAAGAAACACACTATCTTAAGGTATAATTTTCGTTTTTATATCTGTAAGAGGAAATTGGCAGCTAGGCCAAATGTAAAAAGTGTTACGTTTGTCCCCGCTCTCCCCTACACTTATTCTAGTTGCTAAAAACGTAAGATTTTTATTTAACTTTTTACACTTTTTTTGTTAATCAATGGTAAACGAAATAATGCCTAATTCTGACGTCGCAAAAATATTCGGACACTCTGCAAAGTATAATACATTTATGTAAAATATACATATACTTTAACAAAATTACATCAATTTTAATATTTTGTTGGATTGCCCTTTTGTTTAAGTACATGGTTTAAACGTTTGGGCATACTAGAAATAATTTTATTTAAGTATTCTAACGGAATACGTGACCATTCTTCGCTTAATCGTAATTTTAATTCGTCTTTCGACTTTATGGGTGTTATTCTGATTCGACGATCTAAGTAATCCCATAAATTTTCGATCGGATTCAAGTCCGGTGACTGTGGAGGTGGGTGCAATACCTTTGGGCAATTATATAGTAAATATTCTTGAACTATACGTGATTTGTGTTTGGGGTCATTATCCTGATAAAATTTAAAACTGTTACGAATGTTCATATTAATAGCACTTTTATGTAAGTTTTGTTTTAGAATATTTAAATATCTATTTTTATCTACAATTCTATCAATGAAAACTAATTCGCCCATTCCAGCAGCCGAAATACAACCCCAAACCATGACACTTCCTCCACCGTGTTTCACTGTTGGTCTGAGATTTTTAGTGTGAAGCTCTTCATTAGCTTTACGCCATATCAGTTTTCCCAACGAAACCCAAAAATATTGAATTTACTCTCATCTGCAAAAATTACAGTTTTCCACCACGTTTCTTCTTTAGAAATGTATTCTTTGGCGAAAAGTAATCTTTTCTTTCGATTCACATCGTTAAGGGGGCCGTCTCACCGGGCCGCGAATGTGTGCGGACGCTCACACAAGCTAAGTTAAGCGTGTACGTATACGCGTGTAGTAAACAAACCGGTTCAACCGATTTTCGTCCTGGAATCGGCCAGAAGGAAGTTTTTGCGGGTACAGTTGCCTTCAGTAAACATCTGTGGGGGGTGGGACGGTGCGTTTGAACGCTAATAAGCACTGTATATTGAAGTAATAATGAATTTATACGTCACGCTGGTGCTACGTAGCTACAGTGCACCATTAGCGCCACCAACGGAGAAGCCTTGAAGCTTCATTCTGTCAGTTTTCGATTCATAAATTCATAAATATTTCAATGTACAATGCTTATTAGCGTTCAAACGCACCGTCCCACCCCCCACAGATGTTTACTGAAGGCAACTGTACCCGCAAAAACTTCCTTCTGGCCGATTCCAGGACGAAAATCGGTTGAACCGATTTGTTTACTACACGCGTATACGTACACGCTTAACTTAGCTTGTGTGAGCGTCCGCACACATTCGCGGCCCGGTGAGACGGCCCCCTTAATGTATGGCTTCTTTCG
Source organism: Andrena minutula (assembly GCA_929113495.1). Taxonomy (NCBI): domain Eukaryota; kingdom Metazoa; phylum Arthropoda; class Insecta; order Hymenoptera; family Andrenidae; genus Andrena; species Andrena minutula. The sequence goes on from OV815996.1 coordinate 24,834,803, forward strand.
AGGAACTCTACCGTTGTATCCACTTTCATTGAGCATTCGCCGAACTGTGTCGGAATGAACTTTCTTTCCAGTCTCTTCGAATAATTCTGCCGCCAACTTTGGTGCACTTAATTTAGGATCTTTATTCACTTTTCTAATAATTTTACGTTTGTCACGAATATCGAGTAACTTTGGACGACCTGTTTGAGCAACAGATTCAATCCTATCCTCACGACTATATCTCCGTATAATGTCTGCTACAGTACTCTTACTCAAATTTAGTAATGTACCGATTTCCCGATACGATTTTCCTTTTTCGCGATTATAAATAACGAGTTGACGTGTATCGAACGATGTATTTTTACCTTTATGTACCATTTTCACAAAAAATACGTGCGGTATGAATGAATGTTGAAGTGAAACTAAGTCCACAAGGTAGTGCTTACATCTTGTGTTTACAAACATTGCCACCGAGCAACCTAACTGGCTTAGCAGGACGACCAAACTGCAAAGCATACGTGATGTCCGAATATTTTTGCGACGTCAAAATTAGGCATTACAGTGGACGCTCGATAATGTGCCGCAGTCGGGGCTCTAGAGGCGGTGTTTTCTCAGAAGCGGTATATTAACGAGAGCCAATGTAACGCGCTCTCTCCCCATAACTCTCCTGTTTTCTTTTCCGTGATGGCTGCCCCCTACCAGAATACTCTTAAGGTGCGTCACACTGATGTTCGCGCAATTCACAAGCAGTATAGGTACAAATCGTACTTCTTTCACTAAAGCTTTTGCGAACATATTTAAATTTTATACAGATCCCTATTCACGAAGTGTTTACCGATGAAGACACACATTTTTACTATAAGCACGTTATACATGTACAATGAATAAAGAAAGCTTATATAGCAATGTAACTTTTATTTATAATCGTAATATTTTAGCATCTTTCAGTGTTTCAGTTTTTAGAATTAACGTTAAATATATTTTTTAACATTGTAATACATAAATCTGTAACTTCGGTACACCTTCTACCTATCGTATATCTTTACAGTTTATCTTTCCCTTACCCATTTACATAACTATTTATGCCCAATATGAAATAAATGTGCCTAATACAAAATGTAACTGATCATAATTCAAAATATTTAAAAAAACATTTGAATAAAACGATATTATACGTACTTATACTTCTGTCATTAAAAAATGTATGAGTTAAGATGTGTCTTCATCGGCAAACAGTTCGCGAGAAAGTGTCTATGTGTATAAGACAAAAATATGTTCACAAGAGTTTTATTATTAGTGAGAAAAAGAAAAAACACATTCACGTATATGTATTGCTTGCGAATTGCTTGCGAACTCCAGTGTGGAGGCACCATTAAGGGTTAGCATTCATTGGCTCGCTGAGCGTGAGAGAAAGGGAGGTGCACACACGCGTGCGAGAAATGCGTGTGAGCTGGGGCGTTCCTAACGGCACTTTAAACAGCGGCATATTATCCAGCGTCCACTGTATTTCGTTTACTATCTATTAACAAGAAAAGTGTATAAATTAAATTAAAAAATCTTACGTTTTTAGCAACTAGAATAAGTCTACTAAATCATAAAAAAACAACGAATCCCTTCTTTCCAAAATTACTACAGATACATAGCAATATATTTCCAAGTACCACTGTGTCCGAATATTAATGCGGCTCACTGTAGGTACATCTGCGGTATCGAAATGCTCGGATGGCCGGTTCTTTTTGGAGGGATGCAAGCTCGATTGGTTAGGTTAGGAGGTGTGAAAGTTGCCAGACTAAATTTCAACCATAGGGAGCAGATTGTATTAGAACCAATCGGATTTGCATCCGTCACAAACGGCTGCTCTCTTGAAGAGGTCCACCTCACAGCAATGCCCATCTTCTCTCGCACGGAATACGTTAACGCATGCTATTGTTTTGATATTGAAGCTCGTGTTCATACTCAAGAGGACCACGCGTCGACAGCGGGCTACCCCTTTTCTTCCTGTGTCTCTCCACGAGGAGTATCGACGGTGGATTGTAGGAGCGTAGATGTCGGGATGCCAGTTATTGAATTCACGAGACGATAGAAACACTTTATTACAAAGCACACATGTGCTATAATAAATGATCGAACTTGCGCCCCACTTCGCGCAGACCGAGTACAGGGTGATTGGCTTGGTACGCCTAATCCGCCTCGCAACCGTGACGAGGTCAAGCCAAAAGGTATGAATCCTGGGTCCTTTTTCCGAAGAAAGCCATAAAATTCGATGGGCACTGCGGGGTGTTGTCGTCCCAGCTACGGGATGAAATGCAGAATTACCCTGTTTCTGTTTCAGAATTAAAATAATTCTTTATTCTTTATCGTATGGATATATGGAAGTGTCGCCGATGGATTCCTTGTGGTTTTCCGATGAAAATTATACCAAATATCATGCAAATCGGACTCCCTCGAGCCATGCAATTCCATATTTTTTTTATTTTTTTATCCCCAATACTTTAGGAGATATCCCGCTGTCCACTCTTCCGCGGGACACCCTGTACGTGTTTTTTATAGCGGCCCGTTTTCATATTTAGGGGGTGAAACCACCACTCTAAAGTTCATAAGAATAGTTGATGCCCGCCTCCGATTGCTTTGGTTTTTGGATCTAGAGACGCGGTAGCGTCTCGACGCCAAGTACATGAAAAACACCCTATATATATATGTCGAACTGTCGCTGCCGTGTACCTTTACTCGTCGCGGAGGCATTCCAACCTAATTCTGACATTTATTACATTATATCTCATCACGCCTGCAATATTTTCTAAATTTAAAGGCATTTTTCTCATGTAAACCGCATATCGGCTTTCGAATAAGACCAATTTCAATAAAATCGGTCCACGCATGACAGAGATATCGTAATATCGTCTCAGGGATCTGTCGAAAACGGTAGATTTTTCTTCTGATTCTGATTCTTCTTCAATCTCAAATTTTTGTCGACATAATACGTATACGCGTTATTATACGCACACCTTCAGCCAAAACGAACTAATACATCTTTCCCTAACCCTAACCCTAACTCTAACTTCTAATTAATACATCTTTCGGTTCATCAATTTCTATCTGCACTATGCAATTTCGTTCATCAATTCCTATCTTCACTATGTGCAATCTACTCCAAACTTTGACAGCTTACAGTCAGGTTATATACAAAATTTGAATTGCCACGTGTTTTTACAAATATATATTATCGTTGTACCATTGAATTGGAATCAAAATGCAGTCTCACATACAATTCCATGAATCTGGAAACACGTACAAATCCATGAATCTGAAAACACGAAAATTCGTCCTAAATCTAGCGATAACCCCTTTAAGCACAGAAATCTGTAAACATGAAAATGAAAATTGATACTAAAATCAATTAGAGTCTAATAAAACGCATGAATTTGGTAAACATAAACAAATTAATTTAAAAAATACTATTCCATGAAATATACTCAGAAAATGACATTATGAATGGAAATTTTAATTTTCTAACCACGAAAAACATTTCTCGATTTGATAAAACAATTCATGAAATTGTGCGTGCTTTCAGTTTCATGGAATTGTACGTGCTTTCAGATTCAAGGAATTGTACGTGCTTTCAGATTCATGGAATTGTAAATTTCAACAGCTGATAATTATTATGCTGTAATTGTATCAAAAAAGTAAAAAAATTACGCCAAGTACATGATACAAATAAATCACAAAATATAGAAAGTAATAATAATCACAAAAAATAGAAGATAATAATATCTTTGTAAAAAGAAGTGAGATCCCCATAAAAAAACTTCAAAAAAGTAAAAAATACGCCAAGTACATGAAAACATGAAAATCACAAAAAATAGAAGATAATAATAATTACAAAATTAAAAAAAGATGTGAAATCAAAATGAGCTGCTAGTACATAAAGATGCTTTCCAACTGCGCTTTAGATGACACAACTATATATGCACAGCTAAAATTCCATTACTCATAATGGCTATTTATACAAAGAAAAAATGTATTAAATAATAATATGCAGATATATTTTTATACAAATAAATATTTTAATACGAATAAATATTTGATTCAAAATACTTGGCGCTGCGCAACCGAAAAAATGTTAATTGCCTTAGTATTAATAATTTACAACTCCATTACAATATAAAAAACATATACATACACATACTAGAAACACAGTCAGATTTATTCTACATATATTTAATTCTAATGCCATACGTAGCTAGTGATGGGCTCAAGACCGATCGAATCGCTTCGAATCTATGGCACAATGTTTCTAATCGCTTCGAATCTCATTTGTCATGGCCGATTTGGCAAATCGAATCGCTTCGAATTCTGGACAGAAGTTTCGAATCACTTCGACTGTTATTCGAAACAAACATTTCTTGAAAGTCTTGATAGGTCTTGAAAGTCTTGACAGTTCGAGGTTCGGGAACCCGAGCTTCGGAACGAATCGGAAATATTCGGGGGGGGGATCCGGTGATATCTCGATACTCTCGAGTCGAGTCGCGAGATTATCTCCAAATTCCGGATGAAAGTTTCGGATCGCTTGACTGTTAGGGTGAATTGACCAGTGAATGAACAGGGAGCAGTGAATGAACAAATTGACTTTTTTCGTGTGTAACAAGAATACTATTTCATTGAAAATAATGATCTTATATTTAGAATGAAGCAAAATTTATTGAGATAACGGCGATACTAATATTTTTTTAATCTATGAACGTCTTGGTCGCTTATTAATTTTTTTGATTTGTGGTTTCGGGTGTTGCCATTCACGGCGAGAAACCTACTAAGAAAACACGTACGATGACAGTTTACCATTATATTGTGTAACCTGTGCTCTGATATAAATAAATTTGTCACGTTCCAATGATTATAATATATAGATTATATTTTTATATTCTTATGTTAGGTCCCTAACTTAACTTCCCTTCTACTTTTGTAGCGTTTTCAGCGATTTCTCGTCAGAAAATGAAGTATTATTCTTTGTGTTCATTCACTGGATACAAGATGTTCATTTAGTAGGTATTTTGTTCATTCACTAGTATATTGGGCATTGATTACATTTTTATGATTTATTTCAAACACCGTTCAAGTAAAAAAGCACAAACAATTTTTTTAGACATTTTTAAAGCCTATTCCGTTACAAATTATTGTTCCATTAATAAATTAGGACATTATTTAATTTTTATCGTTATTTGAAACTGAAAAAACGCTTAGCTGTTCATTCACTGGTCATTTCACCCTATTTGAAATATGATGTTGTGGGACGTCTTAGACATTTAGTCTTCCTTTGTATGTTGTAAAACTTGCATGTGCGTTTAAAATAAATTATTTTGTGTGTCTCTGTGGAAAATGGAGGGTGGTTTTAAAATAATAACACAAAATTTTATGACAGAAACAGTATATTTTTTTATTGTTTATTTAAAAACAAAATTCGATCTAAACTCTTGCCACTTAATCTATTTCTTTTTTTACTGATTATATTTCCTGCCTTCGAAAAAACTCTTTCGCACGGCACCGACGTTGCAGGGCAGCATAAAAAACATATTGCGAACTGCGCAAGATATGGATATTTAGTTTGATTTTCTTTCCAATATTGCAAAGGATTTTTGTTTCTATTCAAATACGAATCTGCAATGTATCTATCAATCTCATTTACTGGTCCAGAATTTCTAGCATTCACACTATTTTGTTCGTGGACATCATTGTCGAACGATTTCCAAAAAGATTCTCTATCTTGTGCAAAATTAACCGTATTATTATTATTATTATTATTATTATTATTATTACCATTATTTACAGTTACGATTAATTGAGGCTGGGCATTAAATATATCTGTCACCTTCTCCAATAATAATGCTCCTTCAGCATTCTCATACATTTCGAACCCCAACATTTTGAAGCGAGGATCGAGTAAAGTCGCTATTGAATAATTAGGGTCCGTTTCAATTTTATTAAAATATTTATGTAAAGTTTCTTCTAGTTTTCTAGCTAGTGTATTGTCGACGATTGTATTTAGAAAAATCTTTAATTGTTTTACAGAGATAATGACCTTAGAAATTGTTACATACGATTCTCCACTCATTTCAGTGGTCAGGAGGTAAAACGGTTTCATTACCGGAGTAGAGTCTGATAGCAGTTGCCACTCGCCAGCAGTTAAACTTTCTTCGGATTCAGGAAAATATGACAATGCTGACGTTACTGCTTGCCTTTGTTCTAATAACCTGGATATCATTTCATACGTCGAATTCCATCTAGTCTCAACTTCTAAAATTAATTTATGATTTGGTACTTTCAGGAAGTTTTGCATTTCGAATAGTTTATCCTTGGCTAAACAACTTTTTTTGAAAAAAGTTACGATGCTGCGACATTTTTTACGCACAGTAACTAAATCATGGACTGAAGAAATAGCTTTCTTGATCACTAAATTTAACGTATGTGCAAAGCAAGATACACTAGATATAGAATTGCCCAAAATTCGTACTGCTGCAAGCATATTTGCTGCGTTATCAGTAACAACAGCTCTTACTTTTCCCTCTACATTCCATTCCGAAAAGGTATTTTTTAAAGCATCACTTAATACATCGCTGGTATGACTTCCATTCAGTTGGTCTGTCTGCAGTATATATGTTTTCAATTCAAAGTTTTTATTAGTGAAATGGCACGTCGTACTTAAAAAGTGATCCTTATTCATACTGCTCCACGTATCAGTTGTGATGGAGACATCGGAGGCTTCAGCAAGTTCTTCTTGGATTCTGCATTTCTTCTCATTATACGCATTTTCAATTAGTTTTTTTACTGTTTTCCTACTGGGGATATTGTACTTTGGATCCAGATAATTTATTAATGCTTGAAAACCTGTATCTTCCACAATGCTCAGTGGTTGGAGGTCCAATACGATTAAATCGACAAGCAACTTGTCAATTGTAATTTTTTTAATGTCAGTATCTAAATAATTAATGTCATTACTAATTAAGTATCTCAATATATTCGAATACATGGTAGCAATTACGGTGTTGGGTATAATTTTATCGGGATAACGATAAGCGATGAAGCAGAGGCGGCCGCCTCCACGCGTACGTACCAGAATATGGAACCTGGGACGAATTTGGCGAAGATTGTTCTTCATTACCAATTCCGTGAGCATTCAATAAATGTTTTATTAAAACGGTTGTAGATTTGCTGGCTTTAAATTTTTTATCGCAGATTTGGCAATTTATGAAACCGTCATCGGTCTCGTTACAATGTCTCCATACAAATGAACGTTTTGGCATCTAGTACATTACAAGACGATAATATAATCCAATAATTGTATTTTGTTACCGGAAAGAAGTGTGTACTTACTGTTAGATATTGAAGGTTAACTTGGTGAATTCTAAATCCTTCGATTCCACACAAGATGTAGCAAATACAAATCTTATCTATATACACTTAATAATAATGATAATATGTTTTTACACTTGATAAATAACTAATTTACACTTGAAGACTAATAATTATTCAAACATGACAGTCCAAAAGCTGCAAAGCGTAAACGCAAGCGTCAAAAAATTAGAAGTCCGAAAGCTGGAATATGGAAGTATTGGAAGTGATGCGGATGGATTTCTTATGTTTTTCCGATGAAAATGATACAAAATTTCATGCAACTCGGAGTATTATTAACGAAATTAGCTTGAGGTTATGGAAATTAATTATTCAATTAATTTTTCATGGAATTTCCATCATTATTTTCCGAATTACGTCGTTCTGGGTATCAGTTTCAACGGCGAAACATAAGGAATCAATTGGCGACGTTTTCGCAAAGATCTAATGAGAAATGCAGAAATCGAATCGTTATTGCTACCATGTATTCGAATATATTGAGATACTTAATTAATAATGACTTTAATTATTTAGATACTGACAGACAGACCAACTGAATGGAAGTCATACCAGCGATGTTAAATTTAGTGATCAGAAAGCTATTTCTTCAGTCAATGATTTAGTTACTGTGCGTAAAAAATGTCGCAGCATCGTAACTTTTTTCAAACAGAGTTGTTTAGCCAAGGATAAACTATTCGAAATGCAAAATTTCCCGAAAGTGCCAAATCATAAATTAATTTTAGAAGTTGACACTAGATGGAATTCGACGTATGAAATGATATCCAGGTTATTAGAACAAAGGCAAGCAGTACCGTCAGCATTGTCATATTTTCCTGAATCCGAAGAAAGTTTAACTGCTGGGGAGTGGCAACTGCTATCAGACTCTACTCCGATAATGAAACCGTTTTACCTCCTGACCACTGAAATGAGTGCAGAATCTTATGTAACAATTTCTAAGGTCATTATCTCTGTAAAACAATTAAAGATTTTTCTAAATACAATCGTCGACAATACACTAGCTAGAAAACTACAAGAAACTTTACATAAATATTTTAATAAAATTGAAACGGACCCTAATTATTCAATAGCGACTATACTAGATCCTCGTTTCAAAATGATGGGGTTTGAAATGTATGAGAATGCTTAAAGAGCAAAAACTTTATTATTGGAGAAGGTGACAGATATATTTAATGCCCAGCCTCAATTAATCGTAACTGTAAAAGTAGTTAAGCTATGCGGATTCTGGACCAAATTGGGGCGAGGGGTGAGGCGGGACGGGGGGTACCGCGCGATGGGCGAGGGGGAGGTGGGGAGGGGGGTACCGCCGCGCTCTTCCGTGAGATGGGCGAGGGGTGAGGCGGGGAGGGGGGTACGCAGTTCGTTGACGAGGGGGATGACGTCACAAGGGGGGGGGGGGATTTCAAATTTTCAAAATGGCGTCGCGCGCGTAGTTCGAGTTCGTGGACGAGGGGGATGACGTCACAAGGGGGGGGGGGGGGGATTTCAAAATTTTCAAAATGGCGTCGCGCGCGCAGATCGAGTTTGTAGGCGAGGGGGATGACGTCACAGGAGAGGGGATGAATTTTCAAAATTTCAAAATGGCGTCGCACGCATTTCGTATTGGCGCCATCTACTGGATGTTTAAGGTACTTTGGGTTCGCGTCGGTATTTGGGCCCGCCTTGGTAAATTTTCCAAGTTTTCCAGACATTTCGTATCGACGCCACCTGTTGGATGTTTAAGGTACTTTGGGCGCGCGTCGCCGCCGCGCAATCTCCGTACGCGTGCGGGGATCGGTGCGCAGGCGCGACCGCGACCGATTCGTGGAAATTCAAATCGCGTCTTCGATGATGATTTCTGAGAAAGAGGGTGTACCAATGATTTCTGAAAAAAGATAAGGGACCGACAGGATTGAACGCGTTTTGTGCATCTACGTGCACGCGTTTCCTGCAGTGTGTATATATTTGAATCGTGGGACCGTTACAGCCCACGTACAATGATGTATACATACAGCGATAATTATTATTATAAATCAATCATCGCGATAGCCCATGGAATAAACATTGCACCGCGCCATGCCGTGTATTTATATCTGAGCAGGATTGAACGCGTTTTGTGCGCCTACGTGCATGCTCTTCGTGCCGTGTGTTTACATTTGAATCGTGGGACCGATACCGCGCACGTACAATGATGTATACATATAGCGATAATTATTGTAAATCAATCGTCGCGATAATCCATGGAATAAATACGTCGTTGCATTCGATGGGGATTTCTGAGAAAGGGGTGGTACATGATTTCTGAAAAATCATAGAGCGAACCGCGCCGTGCCGTATGTTTATATCTGAGCAGGATTGAACGCGTTTTGTGCGCCTACGTGCACGCTCTTCGTGTCGCGTGTAATGTTCACATTACCGTGTACGTGTGCGTGAATCAGTATAAAATAACGTGGGTCAGTCCTACGGACATCATTACACCACGTACGCTCGAGTCCTAACAAGTATCGTTCGCGTCATTCTTTAGCCGTCGATGAAAATCATTCGTAGTGTATATCAAAATGTACAAACGCAGCTTAAACGATTCATCATGCGCATCCGACAACGATGGGGGCTTTCCAAATAAACACCAACAACATTACCAACAATCCAACATGAGGTATGTATACGTTACTATACACTTTACACATACTTCATTCACTTACTAAAACGCAAACGAACGAAGCATTAATTCCGTGTACATATTTCTTACAGTTCTGTATCCACAACGCCAAAAATGGTGAAAACACCAAAACCATCAGTCGTACGGATCCTGGGACGCGATTATCCACTGACCACAACAGCTTATAAACGTCTAACTATTGGAATTCGTATTGGCATTGATTCGTGTCACGTCGAGATCAGCATAGTCGACAACAAAGGCAACGAGTTGAGCTTTTCAATGTCTACGTGGAAGCTCATGCTACAAAACGAGGTGGACATCCTTCAACGATTACGCAGCAACGCAACAGCACCCCAAACTCAAATCGTAATTGATAATTTACGACTAGACTTCACGCGTATACATGATAATCAACTTATTAAACACGAATACGATCAGCAGCAATCATCCAAGAGACTTCGACCCGTTACTCCGTTGACAATCAAGGAACATCCGAATAATCTTCCAGATTCTAGCGACTATGACGACGATGACAACGACAACGACAACGACACCGACAACATCAATGACAACGACCGCAACACCGATAACGATGTTAACGATGAAGATAATAATGTTGATGATGTTGTTGACGATGTTGTTGATGATGTCAATGACGAAGACAATGAAAAAATTCAGGATGAAGAGTCGTCAACAAAGGTTCATGATTTGGGTTCGCTGCACAACCACGTCAACGATATCGAAGTGTATGTACGGAACGCGAAAGGTCCCTTGTCGCGAGAATACCTGAGACTGTTATTCACCGATACCAAGAGACTAATCGACGACGTGTACGGCGTATACTTGGGACCCCACGAGGATCTAATGATCGGCGATTCCGTGCTAACCATCGACGCGGACGGTGACGACATTCGTGTGAACGGAACGCGATACCCGGGGACTCGGGGTTTGTACGAATTGATGTTTATGCGAGAGCCCGACGAGCAGGCGTGCACGGAGGCTGATTTTCGCTCGTACCGACGTATCTTGTTGTCGACGAGTGCGCATAAGCAAAACCATTCGCCAAGCAAGCGCACGCTGGGTAACAGGGGATACAAGTATAAGAAAATCATATCGTCGATGATCGGTGGGGTGCGGACATCGGGCGTCAGACGTGTCAGGGGGAGCGCGGGCGGCGCGGGCACGCGACGAGGTCGAGGATTACCCATCGACGAATCGATGACGGTAAGCGATAACGCGATCGATTACGTGTACTGGGACGATCCGAACGAATTGATCGATAGACTTAGATTACTCATTGCATCGCGCGCGGCAGGTCATACGGGCCACGATAACGAAATCGCATCCCTCGAGGAGGAACTTCGCGAGGCTAGATATATATCTTAAATTGAACGAACCGGTGATCGTCGCGTCAGTAGTGTTTGCGCATACGCATCGTTATGTCGGTGAACAAGTTTGGTACCTCGTTACACAATAACAACAACAACAACAACAATAGCAACAATAGCGACGAAGCGAGAATGACAATGACTAGATTATTATCCTCGGTGGATGAACGCTTTACCCAAAAAATTGAAACGGCTATCGCGAGCGCGCGACTGGACTGCGCGCATCAAAGATCTGAACTCGAGACGCGAGTACAACGAACGATGTCGGATATCGTTAACGCGCAATTGTCCCAGCTAGAGGATGATTTAAATACCGCGATGGAACGACGCTTCGATCACTTGAAAAACATAATCGAAGCATTCACGACGACGTCACCGACTGCGATAACAACCACGGATCTATACAAACGAAAGGAACCGCGAAAAGCTAACGAGGGTCTACGACGTCTTTGGAACATCGCGACCATCCCCGACCCACCCGCGAAACATGAGCAAGGAGCGAATACAACTAGTGAATGAATTACACGCTCCCGCGAGACGAAATTTCCCACGGCGGGGCGTCGTGATTCGCGGCTACGATGATTTATGGCAGGCTGATTTGGTGGAGATGCGTCCGTACGCGAAGCAAAATCGGGGATATCACTACATACTAACGATCATCGACGCGTTCAGCAAGTATGCATGGGCCGTACCCGTGAAAACGAAAAGTGGACGCGACGTGACCGCAGCGTTCACGAATGTATTGCGACAAAGCGATAGATGTCCGCGAAATTTACAAACCGACATGGGAAAGGAATTCTACAACGCGGAGTTTCAACGATGCGTGAAGATGCGCAGGATCAACCACTATTCCACGTACAGCGTGATGAAAGCATCGATCGTTGAACGGTTCAATCGCACGCTGAAAAACCTTATGTGGAAACAATTCTCCTTGAACGCGTCATATCGTTGGGTCAATCTGCTATCCGCGCTAGTACACACGTACAATCATCGCAAGCACCGAACGATCAACGCCCGAACCGTTGACGTAACCCCCGCGACGCAATTGTCGTTCGCCGCGAACGAACCACTCCCACCAGCCGCATCGGAAGGTATTCGGCGACGCGCAAAATTCAAAGTCGGAGACAAGGTACGCGTGAGCAAGTTCAAGACACTCTTCGAGAAGGGGTATACTCCGAACTGGTCGACCGAAGTGTTCGAAATCGTAACGGTACAACGAACGTTCCCGGTGACGTATATTCTGCGTGATTCCGCGGGAGAGTCGATCTCCGGCGGTTTCTACGAGTAGGAACTGCATTCGGTCGCGAATCCAGACGTCTATCTGGTCGAGAAGATTATTCGACGCAAGGGAAACCAGGTGTACGTCAAGTGGCTCGGATTCGATTCGTCGCGGAACTCGTGGATACGCGACAAGGATATTCTATGATTCGCGATCGTATACGTACTCTATGTTACTGAAATAAATAAAAAAATAAATACATATAAATATATACATTGTACATTTATTCTTCTTCTTCATCATATATACGTACAATTTATTTTTTAATATATGAGTAAAAAATATAACTTTTGATTATTCAATGATATACATATATTACATATATTACATATATTACATATATTACATATATTACATATATTACATATTCGTAAATTTATATGAACAAAAGAAAGGCTTACAACGTAAGATATATACATATGTATATGCAAACATACAAACATGCAAACATACAATCATGCAAACACTCTATACAACGGGGTTTACAAGGGACTCGTCGGGTGCATGTCCGAGTAATTCGTGAGTCTGGAGCTCGGGGATTCGACAATGCCCCCACGGAAGGGTGTCGACTCCACCGGCTAAAATGCACCGCTTATCGTCAAACGGGCTGAGTGCATTCTTTTCCTCGCTCACGGAATACACGTCATGCTTCTTCGAGCGTATATTGTTCTGACGAACCGACTTCTCAGTGAGATCGCGAAGACAACGAATGTAATCGTTAAATTGAATTTCATTCGCGACTACGTGTCTCCGCACACCCTTCACTTTTTTCGTCTCACTCGTAGACCCCACTGTCGCGTTAAATGTTCTAGTCGCGTACATCTTCGATCGCAGTCCGACGAACTCAGTCATCAAGGCACCATTGTTCTCATCCTTCATGAGACCCGGCACCTTTTTTTATTTACGCGGGGCATGCCATACGAATTGTCCACCGCGTAATCACTGGTGTCGAACCGCGCGATGTCGCACTTCATCGTTTCGTATACATCATCGCATTCAACACTATACATTAAACTATCGGTGTCGGTGTACAGAACCTTGCACCGATCACCGAACCTCGCACGCATATACGAATAATGAAATTCGCACAAACATTCTTTCGATACGTCCAGCACACTCATTCCCACGTATATCGGTTTGTCGAACTTCACTTTAAGTTTTCGCATTTCGATCGCAACGAGTTGTTCGGAGAAGATCGTACGACTGTGAAAGTTCGGTTTCGCGATCAGCGCTTCCGCACCGTAACGACCGTCCCACCGCGTCAACAGTCGCACGTCTACGCGATTCCGCACATTTTCCATTGTTTTCCCGTACACCGCGTTATTCATTAACTTGAATAAAGTCTTCTGAAATTCACTTGCGGCGCGCGTCCTTAAATTAGTGTTCAATTGTATGTAGTTGCGCAGCCAATGCGACTGGTCGAATCGCAACACCCGATGAACTCGCGTCACGCGTAAACCGTGTCGAATGCACTGTTTCAGGTAGCGATAGTGGATGACGTATCGCTCCTTATCGTCGAGCGTGGCAAGTAGCTTGGTTTGTTTACCGTGCGGCGCGTGCTCACGCACCGGGCAAAATGGTAGGTCAGCGTGGGCATCGTGGATCTCCTTCGAATATTCGATGTCCACCTCCAGCAGGTATCCCTCAGATTCCTCGGAGTCCTCGCCGTCGGGCAGGGATGACACGTCGAGCGCTGCCACTGCCGCATCGTCCAACCATCGAAAACCTCCATGCGGCATAGCCTGTGACATCGCCCATCCGTACAAGTTGTTGACGTCGAAGTACATCAGATACGTCGACGCCTTCGACTCGTCGTACATCTCTGCAGGCAGGTGCTTGTTGTTGGCACGCGCGTACCTGTGCGAGCACTGACTCAAACCGCCGCGTATGCCACGCTCCACGAACAGTAGCATGTCCACGTCCGTTAAAAGCTCTAATCGTACGCCGGTGTACTTAAGCATTGCGTCCCACGTGAAACTCGGTAATGTGAAGTAATGCGCGGGATCCAGGTCGTAACTCGCGATACAGTCCGTGCGGAAACTCTCGAATACGTCGGCGAGTAACAGCACATCTGTTTTCAAGTACAAATCACTGTACTCGCCCAATGTCTGTACGCGAAAAATATTCCACACGTTCACGGCGTGCGCGTAATCGGACTCCGACGCGGTGCTATCGTTCAACCGGTTGTAGAACGCTTCGCGGGACGGTAAACACGCATCGTCCAGCTTGGCGTACGACGTCACGTAGTCGTACGGGAAGACGCCCTTCCTGGTTAGAAGATCGAATTGGTGGTCGGGCAGGTTTTGAAATTCGCGTTGTAGAATCGTGAGTCGTTCTCTGCCAAGGTCCGAAGCGAGTTTCTCCAGACTGGCTGCTAAGAACTTCAACGAATCGATGAAACGGAACTTCAAACCCCGCTTCCAATCCTTGTTCTCGGCGTCGATTCCCTTGACGTGTTTTGTGAACGATATGTACCGTTCCTTCGTCAACGGCAGCAGGTCGATCTGTCCCTCGAACGCTGTGGCCAACTCCTTGATAACGAAATGCGCGTCGTAGCCTGATAAATTGTGGAATACTACCGGTATAGTGTACGACCGCTGAAATTGTAAGTTGCACGACACGTGGGCCGCGCCTCGGTACTCGCCCGTCGAGTGACAATGATCGCGCACTTTTTTGTCCGTGACGACGAAGGGTTGTCCGCACACGTGACACGCGATCGCTTCGTTAAAACTTTGCCACTGTTCACTCGTCAACGAGTTCATTGGTTTCGCGTTCCGCAACCACGAATACGCAATGTCTGCAAAGTCACGAAGTTCTTTCACGAACCACTTCACGCACTCGGTTTCGTGACGATACGCGCGATAACGGCACAGAGATGCGTCGGTGGAGCAATGGATGTAGTATCCCACGCTGTACACTCTATGCTGCTGGTACGTGTACGTCCGTAGTCGCTCCGCAGGCTCAATGTTTTCCAGCATGCATTCCAAGTCCGCGTAAATGGTGAATGGTGCTCGTTCCTTGTTCTTAAAGTTCTTGAACTGCAACCATTTATCATCCACGGACGGCAATTCGACTGCACACTCGTTCATACGCTGGCAGTCCACGGTGTGTTTAGTCAATCCCTCGGACGAATAGAAGTAATTCAGACATCTACAACGATAATAGGATTAATAATAATAAAACATAATAATCAAGAATACATCGATCGAAGTATTTCATATTTGACTCACCTTTCGCAAACGAATACTCGACTCTTGTGGTTGCCGAGCTGCTTCGAAATCAGTCTCGACATGCTTCGAATGCACGCGAAATGGTATCGTTGGGGCTCCTTACGATCCTGCACCAGCAGTAGGTTCGCGTGTCTCTCTCGCTTGTCCTCGGTCAAACGCAGAGGAGAGCAGCTTCCGTCGGACCACGCGTACACGTTGACCGACACGTCGTTCATCCTCTCGAACTTCGTCAGCTGGTCCAACGTCACGGGAAGAGTTATATCGTCCGTGCGAAGCAACTCCGAGTAGTGTTGGTACGACGCGATCCTATCTGCATGCGTAGCAACAGGGTACAAACTGGCGACGACTGCCCACAAGAAGCACGCATTGTCTCTGTTCTTTATGTTCACCACCGCTTTCTTTAGAACAACGGCGCGCGGCAGCGGTACGTCGCAACCGGCTCGAAGTGGATTATGCTTATTAATATTCACTAGAATATTTAGCACAGCCCTTAGGGTCCATCCACTGTCGCGATCTTGAAACTCCTCGATCGCCACTAACGTGGGAGCGACTACGTGTTTCGAGTACCACTCGCGCACGTTCGAAGTCATCAACAGTACACGATTTCGCGTACCGAAACTTTTTATGTCTGTATTCTCACCCAACATAAACTCCGCGTTTAAATTTGTATTAACGGCCACGCTCTTATGCGTCGTGATAGCGTCCGTGACACGCGAGATCACAATGCATCGAGCATCCTCTAAAAATCGACGCGGATCACCGTGCCCCACGTTGATGACCGCACCGGTTGAAATACGGCTTATAAACGCGGATTCCACGTCTTCCCATAGGACTTTGGCAGCCGTCGATTGGCCCGAAACCCCGGAACCGACTCGCGAAAACTTTTCCCGCACGATCGCGCGCAATGTCTTTATTCGCGTGATCAGCGACACTAGACGTTGTTTCGCGGCCACTGTCACCCTTCCGCTGCTCTGGTACTCGCGGATGAGTTGCAGGTTCGTGTCGCATTGATCCACCCAGTCTCGGAATTCCGTAATACTGCGTAAAAGCTTAGACATCCGAGACAAAACTTTGTACATGTCCATGAACCTCTCCATATTCGCTTAATCACAATGGATTTTGTCTACCAGACACGCACGAATAGCGCCGAATGGGTGATACGACTTTTCCAGGTGATGCGGTCCGTGTTCGGAAATCGGTAACCTAACGGCAAAATGATGCGCTTCGAGTGTAGTCGTAGAATCGGTGTCGGGTGCTCATCCAAAAATCTCACTAATTCACGACACAAAAACGAGTCCACGGTAATAGTAAATGTTCGAGGGTATAACACTTTGTACACTTCGACCGTGCCGTTCTCAATGTCATGCAGAAGCGTTAACGGCGTACACACGATCGCGGTAAAGTACTTCACTTGCTTGCGATGCACGTCCTTATCACCAACGATGCAATACAATGTGCATTTACTCGCAGTACTATATCGCGCAATATGGCGTAGCAATTGACGATGGTGATGTGACAATTGCATAAATCCGTTTTGAATGATACTACTCCACGAAGTCTCGAATAATGACTGTGGGCTTAACACGTCGCGGATCTTATGCTGCTCGATCGTAAGCGTTTGGAGGTCCAACTGTGACATCGCAGGGTACTGACATTGATATACTGTAAATCAGATACCCATGGGTCTACATCGAACTCTTTTAACTCTTACACGGTCGCCACTACCCCCACGACTCGAATATAAACATACGGTATCGCGCGGTGCAACGTCATGTTTACTCTATGGGCTACCGCGACGATTGACTTACAGCCTCCTCGATCGTGAAAATGCTCGGAACTCTACCCCGAATAATTATCGCTGTATGTTTACGATGGTTGCTTGCGCGGCCCTATCGGTCCCACGATTCAAATATATACACGCGACACGAAGAGCGTGCACGTAGACGCACAAAACGCGTTCAATCCTGCTCAGATATAAACATACGGCACGGCGCGGTTCGCTCTATGATTTTTCAGAAATCATGTACCACCCCTTTCTCAGAAATCCCCATCGAATGCAACGACGTATTTATTCCATGGATTATCGCGACGATTGATTTACAATAATTATCGCTATATGTATACATCATTGTACGTGCGCGGTATCGGTCCCACGATTCAAATGTAAACACACGACACAAAGAGCATGCACGTAGGCGCACAAAACGCGTTCAATCCTGCTCAGATATAAATACACGGCATGGCGCGGTGCAATGTTTATTCCATGGGCTATCGCGATGATTGATTTATAATAATAATTATCGCTATATGTATACATCATTGTACGTGGGCTGTAACGGTCCCACGATTCAAATATATACACACTGCAGGAAACGCGTGCACGTAGATGCACAAAACGCGTTCAATCCTGTCGGTCCCTTATCTTTTTTCAGAAATCATTGGTACACCCTCTTTCTCAGAAATCATCATCGAAGACGCGATTTGAATTTCCACGAATCGGTCGCGGTCGCGCCTGCGCACCGATCCCCGCACGCGTACGGAAATTGCGCGGCGGCGACGCGTGCCCAAAGTACCTTAAACATCCAACAGGTGGCGTCGATACGAAATGTCTGGAAAACTTGGAAAATTTACCAAGGCGGGCCAAATACCGACGCGAACCCAAAGTACCTTAAACATCCAGTAGATGACGCCAAAACGAAATGCGTGCGACGCCATTTTGAAATTTTGAAAATTCATCCCCTCTCCTGTGACGTCAGCCCCCTCGCCCACGAACTCGACATGCGCGCGCGACGCCATTTTGAAATTTTTGAAAATCCCCCCTCCCCTGTGACGTCACTCCCTCGCCCACGAACTCGAACTACGCGCGCGACGCCATTTTGAAAATTTGAAATCCCCCCCCCCCCCTTGTGACGTCATCCCCCTCGTCAACGAACTGCGTACCCCCCTCCCCGCCTCACCCCTCGCCCATCTCACGGAAGAGCGCGGCGGTACCCCCTCCCCACCTCCCCCTCGCCCATCGCGCGATACCCCCCCGCCCCGCCTCACCCCTCGCCCCCATTTGGTCCAGAATCCGCATAGCTTAACTACTTGTAAATAATGGTAATAATAATAATAATAATAATAATAATAATACGGTTAATTTTGCACAAGATAGAGAATCTTTTTGGAAATCGTTCGACAATGATGTCCACGAACAAAATAGTGTGAATGCTAGAATTTCTGGACCAGTAAATGAGATTGATAGATACATTGCAGATTCGTATTTGAATAGAAACAAAAATCCTTTGCAATATTGGAAAGAAAATCAAACTAAATATCCATATCTTGCGCAGTTCGTAATAAGTTTTTTATGCTGCCCTGCAACGTCGGTGTCGTGCGAAAGAGTTTTTTCGAAGGCAGGAAATATAATCAGTAAAAAAAGAAATAGATTAAGTGGCAAGAGTTTAGATCGAATTTTGTTTTTAAATAAACAATAAAAAAATATACTGTTTCTGTCATAAAATTTTGTGTTATTATTTTAAAACCACCCTCCATTTTCCACAGAGACACACAAAATAATTTATTTTAAACGCACATGCAAGTTTTACAACATACAAAGGAAGACTAAATGTCTAAGACGTCCCACAACATCCTATTTCAAGTAACATTCGAAGCGATCCGAAACTTTCATCCGGAATTTGGAGATAATCTCGCGACTCGACTCGAGAGTATCGAGATATCACCCGATCCCCCCCGAATATTTCCGATTCGTTCCGAAGCTCGGTTTCCCGAACCTCGAACTGTCAAGACTTTCAAGACCTATCAAGACCTATCAAGACCTATCAAGACTTTCAAGAAATGTTTGTTTCGAATAACAGTCGAAGCGATTCGAAACTTCTGTCCAAAATTCGAAGTGATTCGATTTGCTTGGCGACCATGACAAATGAAATTCGAAACAATTCGAATCTTTACAGGATTGATTAACTTCGAATTGATTTCGAAGCTGCTGTGTTGATCCCATCACTATACGTAGCATATGCACACGCACGCACGCACGCATGCACGTACAAGAAAGAAAGAAAAGGATTAATGCAATTTATACATATTTATTGAGGTTAGCAACACCAATTCGGGGCGCAGCGCCAAGTATTTTGAATCAAGTATTTATTCGTATTAAAATATTTATTTGTATAAAAATATATCTGCATATTATTATTTAATACATTTTTTCTTTATATAAATAGCCATTATGAGTAATGGAATTTTAGCTGTGTATATATAGTTGTGTCATCTAAAGCGCAGTTGGAAAGCATCTTTATGTACTAGCAGCTCATTTTGATTTTACATCTTTTTTTAATTTTGTAATTATTATTATCTTCTATTTTTTGTGATTTTCATGTTTTCATGTACTTGGCGTATTTTTTTACTTTTTTGAAGTTTTTTATGGGGATATGTTTTAGCGGACCGAAAAATAAGATATACGTGTTTTTTATAGCGGCCCGTTTGGCTATTTAGGGGATGAAACCACCCCTCAAAGTTATAAGATTTTTAGCTGTTCGTCTCCGATTCTTTTGGCCAAAAACCAAAGCAATCGAAGAATGGCACCACCTATTCTCATAAAATTTGAGGGTTTGTTTTACCCTCTGAGCATGTAAGCGAGCCAAAATAAAAGGACACTTCTTTTTTATTTTTCAGTCCTCTAAAACATATCCAAAAACTAAAGCAATCGGAGACGAAAACCTGACAATCATATAACTTTGAGGGGTGTTTTCACCCCCTAAACATTCAAGCAGGCCAAAATAAGAAGACACTTCTTTCTTATTTTTCGGTCCTCTAAAACATATCCAAAATTCAAAGCAATCGGTGGCGGACACCTGGAAACCTGTAAGTGTGCCCTAGGGCAGTCGCAGCGCCCTGGAGCTCGACCGTAGTATGCTCACTCCCCACTCTTCTGTATAAGGTCTCGTGGTGAAGAACTCTAATGACTGCAGAGGCCGTATGCCCATTTTGTTTTCTCCAAGGAAAATATGGTATTGCCTTGAGCTTCCCATTCCCATACAGCACACTCTCGTTGCAGCGTAGGTGCAGTAGAGTTGCAGTGCAAGATTGCAACAATTCACGCAACGTTGCCGCAACTATGTAGCAATAATTCTATGTCCGCCTGCTGCAAAGTTACAGAGCAACTTTGAGGCAACGAAAAACTGTTAAAAATTAATAAAAAAAAAAGATAACGACGGTTACGACAGACTTGAACTCCGGACCGCCTGCATGACAATCTGAGGCCCGGTGCAGACGAGCGGTTTGCGGCAGTTTGCCGCCGCGGCAAATTACCGCCGCGTTTTAGCAGAACATAGATTTATATGAAGCAGTTCACACGGGACGCAAATTTCAGCGGCTACCAGGCGGCACGTTTGCGTTCGTTTTGACGAACGCACGTACCGCTTCGCCGCGAAAGAACGCTGCCGCAAAGCGACGAAGCAGTACATTGTTTTATATAAAGAGACACGGTAGTGTCTCGCGCCAAGTATATATTATTATATGCGCAGCGCGAGACACAGAGTGTATCTATTACGCCACGACTCGCTATTCTGAACCCTGAGATTTCCGAATCTCAATAACGGCTGATCCGATTCGATTTTGAATGGTCTTAATGGATAGCCTGGGTTTGATTTACATAAGAAAAGTGTCTTCGTTTTGTTCCTACGTGCCTTATGAGCTGAGATATTTCGTTGTAAAGTGGCAATTTGCCGAATTTCATGTTCGTAAAATTAAGATCTTCATCGTCATCGTCCTACACTTTAGGCAAGAGGGGGTGAGGAAAAGTGTCTCTCGTCGTTCATTGGATGCGGGTTCGGTCGACCGTGTAACAAATTTTGTTGTGACGTGACAGCTACATGACAGCTAGACAGAGATATATTATAACCTACCAAGTGCTAAGTGTCAAATGAAGTAAGTTGTCAGAAAATTTGAATTGTCACGAGTTTTTACACCAAATAGGAGACTGAATTATTGTCTTAATTAACAAGGTAAGTCGCCAAAATTTTTTAAATCAATTTAGTATGTAGAGTATCTTCTTTCGCACAAAATAATATATATATTGTAACAAATTGCATTGCATTTAAATTGCTAGATATTTTTATACCAGCAATTTAGAGATTTTATGTAAAGCTTATATATATTATATTTAGAAATGAAGAAGACGCAGAGGACTTGGATAAAAATGTAAGGGACGCACAGGCTTGGACAGAAATGAAGGGGGTGCACAGGCTTGGACAGAAATGAAGGGGATACACAGGCTTGGAGGTTGTTTCGCACAAGTTTCTTGAAATTTGTCAAATAAGGTAAATCGACAAAATTTTTCAAATTAGCGTAGGATTGATATTTAACCCTTAACTGGTATCCTGGGGTCCCTCATTACCCCCGGCAGGCAGAGTTCACTGTGAAACTTTTGGTTGTCTAAGTTTGTAAACTGAATTTATAATTAACTTTGTAGTAATACTTTAAATTTCTACGTTTCTATTATTTTATATATTACCTAAGAACAAAATATTCATAGAGGTTCTTCTAGTGTCGACTTTACAAGTTTCTGTGCCCTTTTTTATTTGAGGTCTGCCACGACCCCAGTATACCAGTTACGTTTGAAAAAAACAGTATACCAGTTAAGGGTTAAGAAAATTATGGCGTACTGCTTGCAATGTCGAGTAAGTCACATTAGTGAAGAAAGTACGCTGAATATGCATCTCCCTCAATACTTTCCAAACTTTTGTGAAACATATTTTCACGTAAGATTTGAAATCTCTGAAGTATTATGAATATAATATTTTATTAAAATCCACAGTAGTTCCTACGCTATTCATTAATTTGATTAGTTTCCCATGAACAATATTTCAATTCACCAATCAACATACTAATTTAATTTTATTCCAGCACCAATAAATTGTGTGTTAAAAATATTGAATCTCTTTGTTCATTTTCGATAAATTACCATTAGTATTTAAATTTCCTCCAACAAGACATTCTGCGCTCTCACTTCCTTCGGGCACATTTTGTAGTCTCTACATTTACTATAACAAAGGGCCACTCTATTTCTATATGTTCTATGTTAAGTTATAACTAAAATGTGGATTTTATATATTTACAGATAATCTACGTTAGAGAAAAAAATTTATTGTGACATAGCATTATATTAATTAAACGATTTTATTCAGCTTCAATCCTCTGTTTGTTTCCTGTATGTTTGCTTCATGTCTGAAAACTCAAATTTAAACCAATTCCACCAATCCAATTGTCTGGTAGCTTTGCAGGCGTGCATAGTTTGGATGGCAATATAATATTTCACTTAATATTAATAATTCACCCGAGGGGGTGAAAAAATTATACAGCCATAATAAACACTATAAAATGTGTGAAATCTCCACAAAATTACCTTTTTTAAAAAAAAGGTACAAAAAAGAGCGCCAAGTATATAATCCCGTAAAAAAGAATCCCATTTAAAAACATTGTCGTAAATTAATATAAATTTATTAATGTTCTATATTCAACTTTACAAAAGTAATGATATACAACAGTTGCGCCAATTATCACACTGGCTATTTACACAAAGAACAAAATGTATTCAATAATATTAAGCAGATATATTTTTATACAAATAAATATTTTAATACGAATAAATATTTGATTCAAAATACTTGGCGCTGCGCAACCGAAAAAATGTTAATTGCCTTAGTATTAATTAATAATTTACAACAACTCCATTACAATATAAAATACATATACATACACATATTAGAAACGCAGTCAGATTTATTCTACATATATTTAATTCTAATACCATACGTAGCATATGCACACGCACGTACGCACACACACACGCATGCACGCACGTACAAGAAAGAAAGAAAAGGATTAATGCAATTTATACATATTTATTGAGTTTAGCAACACCAATTCGGGGCGCAGCGCCAAGTATTTTGAATCAAATATTTATTCGTATTAAAATATTTATTTGTATAAAAATATATCTGCTTAATATTATTGAATACATTTTGTTCTTTGTGTAATCAAGCAATTCACACGAGCGTTTTGCATTTATCTAACGCAAGAAAATGTCTCTCTCAAACCCATGAACATAGAAGAAGGAGAAACCGCAGAACGCGAATCGTGGCGTTGCAAAACCGCTCGTGTGAACTGCTAGAAAAATTTCACGCGCGTCTCGCGGCGGCAAATTGCCGCGGCGGCATACTGCCGCAAACCGCTCGTCTGCACCGGGCCTGACGCGCTACCGTTGTGGCCACGGAACCTGCTTGGATGTAGATTACTGTAGATGGTATATATATTGATTACTCCGTACGTTAAAAACACATACCACCAGTAAAGTAGATTCTGACTTCTGCTTGGAACTGATTAAATGGTTGCCTTCTCCGACATATATTTTATATTTTAGTTCATTATACAGGATGTCCGCGAGAACAGTAAACACCTGGATATTTCCTAACGTATTGGAGATATAAAAGAAATTGTTTACATGAAATTGCATGGTTGGAGAGGGCAAATTTACTGGGACAGACGATTTTTTTCTTGTATTGTTATTTTACGAGATACGATGATCAATTTTTTTTTTGAACGGAATTCTTTTTTTTAATAGATCACTTGATAGTGCGTTTCAAGACGAAGTCAATAAAGTATAATGTATACACTTTATTTCATCCGATTTTGGAGATATTATGTTTTAAAATTTGCTAACGCCGCAAAGTTGTGGCAAAGTTGCGACAAAGTTGCGGCAAAGCTGCGGCAAAGTTGCTGCATAGTTGCGGCATAATTGCGGCAAAGTTGTTGCATAGTGGCGGCATAGTTGCGACATAGTTGCGGCATAGTTACGGCAAAGTTGCAGTGCATTATTGCAACGCAACTATGCAGCAACAATTCTATGTCCGCCCCGTGCAATGTTGCACGGCAGCGTTGCAGCAACCATACATCGACATTGCGCTGCAACCATGCAACATCACAAGGTTACTGCAACCATCCTGCAACTTTGCCGCAACGAAGTGTGCTGTATGGGTTGTTGTCGCACACGGTCACCGGAAAGGCTCAGTTTATGCTTTTATGACACCCCCCACAGTTAAATGATCGCTTGGTCGCGATTGACATACACAGCTCCGTCACTGTGTGCGTTAGCAATCTCAAGTGGTGGTTAAAATTAACTCAGGCACAGGATTTGAAAAATGTTGAAATTTTTGTATGCAATAATAATAATTTTGTTCAAAATTATAATGATAGCAGTAAGAAGGGTTTAAAGAAGTTTGTTGCTGGTGAAGATGATGCTGGCTGTGTAGTCATCGGAGACCAAAAGCGCAAAATTTTTCTTAATCTATATGAGTGTGGTTATTGTGTGGACTACAATGAAGTAATTATTTGCAAAAATCGAATTTTGCAACACAGAAAACTAACAAATGTTTTTGTAAAAAATTTGTTTTCATTTGAAATATAATCATTTTTGTGCTTTTCAATATTATTCATTCAAAATGAATTAAAGTTCATACGATAACTACACTCATAGATTAAGAAAAATTGTACGTTTTTTGTTTCAGATGATTACGATAGCCAAAATCATGCTCGCCAGCAACGAACTTTTTTTCAAACCCCTCTTACTAGGGTAAGCAGGCCAGTGGATTGACAGTTTAGCTGATTCCGAAGTTTACATCAAGGTGTTTCTTAGTAATATCTGTTGTATTAAAAAAAATCTAAAGCTTTGTACGTAAACATGTACAAATTTAAAGAAAAAAATTAATGTATATAAGGGTAAAATGATGAAAATTCTATTCATAGCCCGTATCACCAGTAGACGGACAATAGGGCTAGCAGATGGACAGTTCAGAACCAATAGATGGACGAGTGTCTGGCTAGACAAGTAAAAGACTTATTAGCTATAGTAGATACCTAAATTAAGTTATTTTTGTTAAAATATAGTTTATTTCATGAAAACTAAAAACGTATGGAGTCTTCATTGCCAGTGGAGAGTCTTCGGTGCAACAGGTTATGGGCCCAGGCCGGAAAAATGAAGTCAGCTTACATCTAGCCTAAAGTTTGGGACTGTCGCGGATTTGAATTGTTTGTCCCGCATTGAAAACTGTCTGAAAAAGTGTCCCGGATTGGATATGTATCCTTTTTAACATTTTCTTAGTCACACAAAGTACAAATATAATACAAGTGCAGATATAATATAAATATAATAAAATGGTGGGGATAGTCACCGGGCGTACTACGCATGGTAAAAACGGGACAGTAACGACGAATTACTGTATACGACTATCCCTACGGTCAGACATGACCGGAGCTCTAACTGCCGTTAAAGTCTATTCAACAGTCTGCAGCCTCGACGTCTTCGGCATATTTTTGAAATATATAAAAGCACTCGCACTTGTAGACGTAGTAAATTTAATACATCATCAATAATAATAATATTGTGACGCCCCACGATTTTTCGCACGCAGTTAAACTAACATTCACTCATAAACCACTATACAACTCCACTCAAATCTCCCCAAACCTCAATTCTTACCCCTTTTCCATGACCTCGACCGCCTTGGCGATGTACCTTAGCGGTCCCCATCTCAAGACGGTCAACTATTAAATCTTCCCCACCTATTCGCCCAACGCGGCACAAACTCTTCCCTCCTATCGAATCTAAACAAGTCCCTCGCCCCTTATATCTCTTAAATCGAGACCACGTCTCAAGCCCACTAAATGACCAAAGAAGTCAAATCTATTATCACCCCTTTCCTATCAAAAACACCCAAAATCCATTCGAGGAGTTGAGCATTTCCAAATCACATGTATAAAAACCCCAGAAGGATAATCGCGAGGATTATTTGGCGTACGTGCCGAAAATGCGAGATATATACGCAGATATTGGCTTGACGACACGTATTCTTATCGCTCCTCAACTAAGTTGTATTTTCAAATGGTTATTTTGTGAAGTTTGGTGCAAATCTTGGCTCTAATTGTGCAGTGTTTGCAGTGCAGTGCTAGGCCGCAAGGACTAGTCTTCCTTCATATGATATATGCAGATATCAGGTTTTATTCCTGCCTTCAATTGTGATTTCACTGGCTATCGATTGCCGTCCGTTTCACGTAGCCGCTTTTTCTGAAAGTTTTTGTGTGTGTTTCTTCGAACGCAAGGTCTTCCAGGAATACAATCACACGCACTGACCCAGTACAAGAGTGACACCTGCTGTCATAATCTACATACAACGTCTCCTCTGCTTTACCAACATGCCTTCCTGCTCTTCATGCTCTAAATTTTTGCCGAAAACTAAGATTTGCTCTGGTTGTGGTCTGGATAATAACCAGGTAACCTGCGCTTCACCGCTGTCGACATGTAGTCAAGTTTCCAACATTACTTCGGATATTGGGAATATAACGTCTATACTTAATTACGTGAAATCAGAGATGGACTCAATAGGTGAAATTAAACAGAAGCTCACCAGTCTCGATAAAATCACCTCCACTCTCGATCAATGTCTACTCTGCATCGAAAATCTCCGTTCTTCAGTGCTTGATCTTACCGTTCGGGTCGACGGTATTTCCTCGGCGCAACAACAATTGGCTACCCGTTGCGATAAGATAGAGACTTGCTTAGCTGATGCAATGAACACCACCTCATCACCATCTACCATAAATCTACCTGAGACAACAGTCTCTTCTATCTCAAAACGCATCGACCGGTTCGAAAAGCACAATAGAGACTATGAACTTGCGATCACCAGCCTACCAGACTTTCCCAATGAATCCTTGTTGGAAGTCATCTTTAATATCGCTACCGCTCTTAACGCTTCCTTCTCTAATTCGGACATCGCTTCGGCCTTCCGTATCAGGAGTCTAAATGCTCAGTCTAAACCGCTTATACTCCGGTTCACATCGGTACTCACGCGTGATGCATGGATTGCCAAAAAAAAGATTAAGAGAAATCTTCTTGCTTCCGAGATAAATTCCTCTTGGCCCAACAACTCCATCTACGTCAATGAGAGGTCCACAGCTGATGAACGTCGAATCTTAACGGATGCAAAACGATTTGCAACCACCCACAACTTTAAATTTGTGTGGATGAAAAGGGGAATCACGTACCTACGGAAGGATGATAACTCTCAAGCCATCCGTTATCTAGCGATGGAAAACCACAACAACAATAACCGTCTTACTTCTCAGGCTTCTGCGGACCACCGGGCCAGAGATGCTACTTCGCTCCCCTCTCTGGGCAGTAGAACTGACTGACAATCTCAGACTCATTCTGTTGTACATAACCCGTTCAATATTTCTGTGACTCGGACCAACATGAACAATTCTGGATCATACACACTTTCGAACCGTGCCTCACCTGCGGCACCACATCTCTCCACTCCTACCTCCGTCTCCGCAAGATCTGCTACGTTTTTCTCGCCATCTTCGTCGTCTTCGTATTATACCGCCAATGCATCCACCTCCGGCTCTAGTTTAGTAAATAACACGTTAGTAATTAATAACAAGAATTTTTCTATTGCTCATATAAATATCAGGTCACTTGTTGCACACTTTTCTGATATAATCAATTTGCTATCTAGCCTTGATTTCGATGTTCTATCTATCAGTGAAACATGGCTCTCCGATGTCACACCTTCCTCTTCTTTTACTATTCCAAACTACACCTTCTTTCGGTCCGACCGGAAATCTCGTCTTAAGCAACGTGGTGGAGGTGTTGCGGTCTACGTAAAACATGACATTTGGTGTACATCCATCTCCAATAATAATGTAGTATACGATGTATCTCAATTAGATTCGTTGCTTGATTTCGTCGGCCTGCATATTACAATTAACACCAAGCGCCTGGCACTATTTACTGTTTACCGGCCACCTACTTGTTCATTATCTGCTATTGATTCCCTGCTCGATTACTTATTTCATGTATATAACTTCTGCGATCATATCATTTGCATGGGCGATTTTAATATTAATGTCAGCGCACCCGACACTCCTGGATTCGACTCAATTAGTCTATTTATGTCACTACTTTCGCTAAATCAGGTTATTAATCTACCTACACGGGTAACTAGCACCTCTTCCTCGTTAATTGATCTAATAATGATTAGCAATGATCTTCCAGTCAACTCCAGCGGTGTCCATGATATGAGCCACGCAAGCGATCACTCACTGGTCTATGCCATTTTAGATATAGTTAAACCTCGTACCACCGCTCGCTTTGTTTTGCGCCGAAATCTACGTGACATGCCGTTGGATGCTTTTAACTCTGCCGCTGCTAAGATTGATTGGTCGCCTATATACGAAACCAGCTCTATTGACGACAAAGTAAATTTATTCTACTCCTATATATTAACTTTATTTGATCACTTTGCTCCCATTGAACGTGTGCGTATTACACGACCGCCTGCTCCATGGTTAACTGTTAATTTACGTAAACTTATGCGTATGCGTAATCAGGCGAATCTTAAATTTCGTAGGTCTGCCAATCCTTCACATTGGCATCGTTATAGGCAACTCCGCAATCTCTGCACTGCAACTATTAGAACTGAAAAACGCGCTCTCTTTAATCATCTTTCATCCTCTTCTAAATTCTCTAAACAATTTTGGAACCTCATTTCACGTGCTGGCTATTATCGTCCGCGGCGAAATCCTAATTTTCTTCATTCTTTCCCTGATCCTGAGTCTATCAACAATCATTTCATCGATTCCGTTCCGACTACAAATATTTCGTCTGAAATAATTACTACCTTTCTGAGCAAAACTCATACACACCCTTCTCCCAACTTCCCATTCTCCCCTTTCACACTCGCTTATCTTTATGCTATCCTTAAATATATTAAGCTTACCTCCTCGAATCCGTTTGATCTATCTGGTCATCTCCTGATGTACTACATTCCATTTTGCCTCGATCCTTTAATCCACATATATAATCATTCCATATCCTCTGGCACCTATCCGTTAATGTAGAAGAATAATATTGTTGTACCTATCCCTAAAACTCCTGATGCGGCAACCCTTAACTCCCTTCGTCCTATTTCACAGCCCCCCTTCCTCGCTAAACTATTAGAGAAACTATGTCATACTCAACTCTCACATTTCATCTCTTCTGTACATGCTATACCAGACTTTCAATCTGGTTTTAGACGCGGCTACAGCACGACCACCGCTCTTCTTTTTATCACTGACTTCATTCTACGTGCCTTGGACTCCCATAACCTCGCTCTTATCACATCACTCGATTTCTCCAAAGCGTTCGACACCGTTGATCATAACTTGCTGATTGCTAAACTGAAATTTTTCGGGCTATCTCATCTTTCCCTTTCATGGTTTCGCTCTTACTTGGTTGGACGCACTCAGCAGGTTATGCTCAACCGTGATGGGCCTCAGTTCTCCTCTTTGCGTGCAGTGAATTGTGGAGTTCCGCAAGGATCTGTGTTGGGTCCACTGCTATTTAATATTTTTGTCGCCGATCTACTGCGCCTCACTAAGACGAGTATCTCGTGCATGTACGCCGATGACATGCAAATTATTTCCACCTTTGCGCCGAACAATATTAATGAGACCATTGCCAGTTTGGAAGACGATCTGGCTCTAATATTTGATTGGACTGTTCAACACGGACTTCGACTTAATCCTTCCAAATCCTCACTCCTTGCTCTTGGCTCTACTTTCCTCCTTCGTTCCCTTCCTCCCATTACTGTTAAACTCGATTCTTCCCAGCTGCATCCTGTTACCTCTATCCGGAATTTGGGACTTACTATAGATTCTGCTCTTACATTCGAAAACCATGTGTCTACTATATGTCGTCAAGCCTTTAATCGTCTGCGTCTTTTATATCCTTCTCGGCATATTCTTTCCACTACTCAGAAACTCCTCCTATCACAATCCTTGGTTGTATCGCTGTTTAACTATTGTGATGTTGTATATAGTCCTTTTCTTACCTCTCGTCTCTCTTCTTTAGTTCAACGTATCCAATTTTCGATAGGAGGGAAGAGTTTGTGCCGCGTTGGGCGAATAGGTGGGGGAGATTCACTGATTGACCGTCTTGAGATGGGAACCGCTAAGGTACATCGCCAAGGCGGTCGAGGTCATGGAAAAGGGGTAAGAATTGAGGTTTGGGGAGATTTAAGTGCAGTTGTAGAATAGTTTATGAGTGAATCTAGAGACGCGGTAGCGTCTCGACGCCAAGTACATGAAAAAAAAAAAAACACCCTGTATATGTCGATCGAACTGTCCCTGCCGCTACCGTGTATCTTTACTCGTCGCGGAGGCATTCTGACACTTATTTTCATTATATCTTATTACGCCTGCAATATTTTCTAAATTTAAAGGCATTTTTCTTATGTAAACCGCATATCAGCTTTCGAATAAGACCAATTTCAATAAAATCGGCCCACGCATGCTAGAGATATCGTAATATCGTCTCATGGAAATGTCAGAAATGGTAAGAAAAATTTTTCTTCTCCAGTCGAAAATTTCGTCAACCAAATAAGTTTCGTCAACCAAATACGTATACTACGCGTTACACACACACACCTATCAGTTTCGCACACATGTTTCGTTCGTCGACTCTCGAGATCATTCCGCAGAGTATATACCCTTATACCCTTTACACTTACACCCTTTACCCTTACACCCTTTACCCTCACACCCTTTACCCTCACACCCTTTACCCTTACACCCTTTACCCTTACACCCTTTACCCTTACACCCTTTACCCTTACACCCTTTACCCTTACACCCTTTACCCTTACACCCTTTACCCTTACACCCTTTACCCTTACACCCTTTACCCTTACACCCTTTACCCTTACACCCTTTACCCTTACACCCTTTACCCTTACACCCTTTACCCTTACACCCTTTACCCTTACACCCTTTACCCTTACACCCTTTACCCTTACACCCTTTACCCTTACACCCTTTACCCTTACACCCTTTACCCTTACACCCTTTACCCTTACACCCTTTACCCTTACACCCTTTACCCTTACACCCTTTACCCTTACACCCTTTACCCTTACACCCTTTACCCTTACACCCTTTACCCTTACACCCTTTACCCTTACACCCTTTACCCTTACACCCTTTACCCTTACACCCTTTACCCTTACACCCTTTACCCTTACACCCTTTACCCTTACACCCTTTACCCTTACACCCTTTACCCTTACACCCTTTACCCTTACACCCTTTACCCTTACACCCTTTACCCTTACACCCTTTACCCTTACACCCTTTACCCTTACACCCTTTACCCTTACACCCTTTACCCTTACACCCTTTACCCTTACACCCTTTACCCTTACACCCTTTACCCTTATAACTTTTACCCTTTACCCTTATACCCTTATATATTTTTATATTTCACTGTTGAGCAGGGCTTGAAACCGTTATTATAAAGATTTAGGTTCTTGAAAGAGTTATGAAGAACCATTATTCTGAATAACCGTTATAAAGAACCTAAATATCAGACTATGTAAGTATTAGTTACGGTTCCTATATAGCTCTATAACTTTTATTTTTTAGGTTCTATATAAGTTCCAACCGGTTACAGAACCGATTCAATAATTTTTATTTTTTAGGTTCAATATAAGTTCCAAAGCGGTTACAGAACCGATTCTTGTAACGATTGTACAGAATTTTATAGAAAATGTAATGACATCATATTACAACTATATACTACCGTGTATAACCAAATTGTTTAAAAATTATTATAAATAAGTAAGTAAATATTAATGCGTAAACATTTGACCCAAATGTTTCGATCTAATCGTCTGGAAGATTTTCCATGCATTCAGGATAAATAAACAATTAATACTTGTGTATTAATATGAATTTACAAATAATAGTACAATTAATCTTTGAAAAAAGAAGTGAGATCCCCTCAAAAACTTCAATGAATTAAAAAAATTACGCCATGTACATGAAATCACAAAAATAGAAGATAATAATAATTACAAAATTAAAAAAAGATGTGAAATCCAATTTAAGCTGCCAGTACATAAAGATAATAATAAAATGAAGTGAAGTGAAGTGAAGTGAAGTGAAGTGAAGTGAAGTAAAATAAAGTAAAATAAAGTAAAATAAAGTAAAATAAAATAAAATCGAAGAAGCTACACAGTACACACGTTTCGTTCGTCGACTCTCGAGATCATTCGACAGGGATCGTTGTCCGTCATTGTACATATATACCTATATACTATTGATACTATTGAATTATAACTTGCCAAATGTTAATCGCTCATATCATAACGTGCGAAGTTGTCCAAATTTGAAATGTCACGATTTTTTATCCCACTTAGGACACAGAAGTATTGTCTCAATCAATTAACAAGGTAAGTCACAAAAATTTTGTAATATTTATATATAGAGTCGCAGAATTGTCCAGAGAAGGTTCGACAGAGAATCATTTTCTTTGGCATAAGTTCCTGGAAATACCGTGTATTTACAAAATAATGTATTGTAACAAATTGCATTTAAATTGACAGATATTTTTTTATACTAGCAAACTATTTTTAATTTAGAGTTTCTATATACCTATGAACCTCGCCCTTTGTTTTGATTTTGCGCGCTCGCGCGGTCCGCGTGCCGTGACTTCGTCACAATCTTGACATGTGTGATAATTTATAAATAATTAGTAATTGTGTCATATTTCAGTTAACGATGCAGACGATGAGAATTATTTCAACAGCTGAAAGAGAAAATAACCCTGCTGCACGAGCAAATGAAACAAGCACAATTTCATGTATATGTATAATATAAA
This sequence comes from Andrena minutula, assembly GCA_929113495.1. Taxonomy (NCBI): domain Eukaryota; kingdom Metazoa; phylum Arthropoda; class Insecta; order Hymenoptera; family Andrenidae; genus Andrena; species Andrena minutula. The sequence goes on from OV815996.1 coordinate 24,868,476, forward strand.
ATAAATAAAACATTTATTTCTTTATAAATATTACCAAGATGTTCAAAAAAAAGTCATTGAATATCAAGGATATAATAAACCACAATTTCACAGGATGGAAAAATCTGAAAGATCCTTGCAACAATTGTGATAATTCAAATTCAAACATAATGAAAAATTCAATATAACTGGTTCCAAACAAATTCTTGTTGCAAAATTACATTTGTTCGATCACGATAGTAGTGAAACAACGAAGGTGGAAAGATATTTCCCTAGATGTTCGCGGCCTGGGAGTCAAATATTTGGCGTGGCCAGGATAGGTCAAAGTGTCGATGAATAAGAATTATTTACAAACGTAAAATAATGAAAGCGTACTCATATTGTCAGAGTTTTAAATTGACAAACAAATTATTTGATGAATGATGTTGGAATTATTTTAAAATGCTTAGCTGTACCTCTGTCAAAGGCAAGGTATAATGCAAAGGCATGGTGTCGATGAATGATCTTAGAATTATTTTAAAACGCAATATAATAAAAATGTATTAAAATATGTTCTCGGCGCACAGTTTCGGTCAGTGAAAATTGAATAAAAGCTAATTTGCAATTACGAAAGTAACATCTTCCAACGTTTCGGTCAATGTTCAGACCATTATCAAGGAAATTAGAAACTATGTACTGTTTTTGCTATTATGCGGCATGCTATAACAAAGCGTGCGGCAAACGTGTCGGTTGAACGGTGACTGAGAAAAACACGCGATACATTAGGCAAGATCATCTCGAGGGCGAAGCCCATCGACAGTTATAACACAAGTAGCGGTTGAAACCGTTAAAATTACAAAGCAAAACAATCGCGGGGAATACGAAACTCATAACCAAACGCCTGCATAACCAAAAGATAAATTGTTGTTGAATTAAATAATCAATCACTCAAAAGAAATTACATAATGAATAATTATATGTATAATTGTTTGAAAACATAGAGACTGTGGAAACTAAAGTTCTAATAGAAAATTGCTTCATTACCTTATTCCTTCAATAAGGTTGCGTAATATTCTTGTACTTTAGGTGTTTCGTACCTAAGATTTACGCTAGGTTTTTTAATCATGTGCAATGTTTCTAATAAAATTCTTTGGTTTAAATTAGTTTCCCTATCAATTACTTTTATGTTGTCATAATCAAATCTATGATCAAACTCCATTGAGTGTTTGGTTAATGCAGTGTGCTGGATAGGAGATGAAAAAATATTCCTTCTGTGTTCAGAAATTCGTTTTCCTAATGGTCTGGATGTCTGCCCAATGTACACTTGATTACATCCTATGCACGGAATTAAGTAAACTATGTTTGAATTTTTAAGCAATGATATTTTATCTTTAATTGGGGGAAAGAAACTTTTTGCATATAAAGGTATTTTAAAAATGGTGTGAATTCCCACTTTCCAAAAAATTCTTTTGATGTCGTTTGAGATATTATTGACAAAAGGTAAAACCACCGTGTTTCTCCAACTAATGGGTCCAGTTATTTTTTCTTTTTCTTCTTTACGCTTTTTGACCGTTAACGGGTGATAGATTTCAAAAATACGTTCCCTGATAATAGCGGAAATCATCTCTCCAGGGTAACCGTTACGTTTCAAAGTGTCCTTAACAAGAAGTAAATTAGCTGGGCGAAATTCGGGGTCAGCGAGTAAAACAGCGCGATCTGTCATTAGATCTAACAATAAATTATATACCAACTGGTATCACAAACCAAGTTGGTCCGGTAGATACATAAATTTCTTTTCGGCTCATCCTATGCAGCATAAGGTTGGTTTGATAAAGGGTTTAATAGATCGCGCTGTTTTACTCGCTGACCCCGAATTTCGCCCAGCTAATTTACTTCTTGTTAAGGACACTTTGAAACGTAACGGTTACCCTGGAGAGATGATTTCCGCTATTATCAGGGAACGTATTTTTGAAATCTATCACCCGTTAACGGTCAAAAAGCGTAAAGAAGAAAAAGAAAAAATAACTGGACCCATTAGTTGGAGAAACACGGTGGTTTTACCTTTTGTCAATAATATCTCAAACGACATCAAAAGAATTTTTTGGAAAGTGGGAATTCACACCATTTTTAAAATACCTTTATATGCAAAAAGTTTCTTTCCCCCAATTAAAGATAAAATATCATTGCTTAAAAATTCAAACATAGTTTACTTAATTCCGTGCATAGGATGTAATCAAGTGTACATTGGGCAGACATCCAGACCATTAGGAAAACGAATTTCTGAACACAGAAGGAATATTTTTTCATCTCCTATCCAGCACACTGCATTAACCAAACACTCAATGGAGTTTGATCATAGATTTGATTATGACAACATAAAAGTAATTGATAGGGAAACTAATTTAAACCAAAGAATTTTATTAGAAACATTGCACATGATTAAAAAACCTAGCGTAAATCTTAGGTACGAAACACCTAAAGTACAAGAATATTACGCAACCTTATTGAAGGAATAAGGTAATGAAGCAATTTTCTATTAGAACTTTAGTTTCCACAGTCTCTATGTTTTCAAACAATTATACATATAATTATTCATTATGTAATTTCTTTTGAGTGATTGATTATTTAATTCAACAACAATTTATCTTTTGGTTATGCAGGCGTTTGGTTATGAGTTTCGTATTCCCCGCGATTGTTTTGCTTTGTAATTTTAACGGTTTCAACCGCTACTTGTGTTATAACTGTCGATGGGCTTCGCCCTCGAGATGATCTTGCCTAATGTATCGCGTGTTTTTCTCAGTCACCGTTCAACCGACACGTTTGCCGCACGCTTTGTTATAGCATGCCGCATAATAGCAAAAACAGTACATAGTTTCTAATTTCCTTGATAATGGTCTGAACATTGACCGAAACGTTGGAAGATGTTACTTTCGTAATTGCAAATTAGCTTTTATTCAATTTTCACTGACCGAAACTGTGCGCCGAGAACATATTTTAATACTTTTAAAAATCTTACGGTCGAAATTATAATTCTTTATTTATAATAAAAATGTACTCATATCGTCAGAGTTTTAAATTGACAAATTATCTGGTAGCCTGCGAGAGGGAAGGTATGATTTTTTATTCAAAGTATTAAAATAATTATGTTAGAAATTATTTGTTTATTTTATTTAATTAATTAATTTATTATAAATAAAATAATTTAAAAACAACAACGAAAGTGGAAAATTTCTACGTCAAAGCAATGCCTACTACTAAAATACAATTGGTAGATCACTGTTATAAACTTAAGACAGCGATTTTCCACCATGGTAAAAGTAATGTCGATGGTCACTACACGAGTATGGTAAGGGGTAAGGGCACAACGTGGGTATCCGTTGATGATTTACGAGCAGAAAAACAAGCTTGGCCACGAAATGCTAAAAATGCATACATATTTTTCTTCGAAGGTGTTAATTGCGTTTGTTAATACACTTCAATGTTAAATACGTCCAGCGCCAAAGGCTTCTTTCAGCGCCATATGCTGCTTCGCGCACTATGTATTGTACACAAAGTACTATACATATAATATAATACATATATTGGCAATCCGGTGCACATGGTTTCTGTTCGTAGTTGTTAAACTTACGTAGAATATAGAATTTATCCTTAATTCTGTCGCGTGATAATTTGTAAATTATAATATTAAAAATTATATAAAGTCAGTCCCTATGCAAATTGTCTTTGTAAAAAGAAGTGAGATCCGCATAAAAAAACTTCAAAAAAGTAAAAAACTACGCCAAGTACATGAAAAATCAAAAAAATCACAAAAAAATAGAAGATAATAATAAAAATCACAAAAATATAGAAGATAATAATAATTACAATATTAAAAAAAGATGTGAAATCAAATTGAGCTGCCAGTACATAAAGATGCTTTCCAACTGCGCTTTAGATGACACAGCTACATATGCACAGCTAAAATTCCATTACTCATAATGGCTATTTATACAAAGAAAAAATGTATTAAATAATAATATGCAGATATATTTTTATACAAATAAATATTTTAATACGAATAAATATTTGATTCAAAATACTTGGCGCTGCGCAACCGAAAAAATGTTAATTGCCTTAGTATTAATAATTTACAACTCCATTACAATATAAAAAACATATACATACACATACTAGAAACACAGTCAGATTTATTCTACATATATTTATTTCTAATGCCATACGTACCATATGCACACGCATGCACGCACGCATGCACGTACAAGAAAGAAAGAAAAGGATTAATGCAATTTATACATATTTATTGAGGTTAGCAACACCAATTCGGGGCGCAGCGCCAAGTATTTTGAATCAAATATTTATTCGTATTAAAATATTTATTTGTATAAAAATATATCTGCATATTATTATTTAATACATTTTTTCTTTGTATAAATAGCCATTATGAGTAATGGAATTTTAGCTGTGCATATGTAGCTGTGTCATCTAAAGCGCAGTTGGAAAGCATCTTTATGTACTGGCAGCTCAATTTGATTTCACATCTTTTTTTAATATTGTAATTATTATTATCTTCTATATTTTTGTGATTTTTATTATTATCTTCTATTTTTTTGTGATTTTTTTGATTTTTCATGTACTTGGCGTAGTTTTTTACTTTTTTGAAGTTTTTTTATGCGGATTTCCTTTTACCACCGGATGCATATCATCCTCCGTTAGTTGTAACTCTAAAAGATCTAGTCCCCTCTACTAACCAACAGATTGTTAACGGTACCTATTATGACTTTAAGCGTCGTGATTATCCTGGTGTGATAAATTATTTGAACTCGGTTGATTCGGACTCCATTACTCAGGGGATTGACCCTGATATTGCTGTAGACCACTTCTACTCCCACCTCAAGGTGGTGATTGATGCCTTTATCCCACAAAGAATTATAAATCGCTCGTCATTCCCACGATGAATCTCACCGCGTTTAAAGTACCTCATTGGGCTAAAGAAGAAAGCTCATAGAGAGTACAAACTATCTAACTCTCTCTGTGATTACTGGAACTTTTCTTGCCTTCGGTCCCAATGTAAGTTCCTAATGAAATCTGATTATCGTGCGTATATTGTAACTGTAGAAAACTCTGTCCAGTGTAATGTTAAGTCTTTTTGGAACTTTGTTAAAGCAAAGCGTGGTAATCAAGGTCTACCCTGTAATATGCATCATGTTACCTCCTCAGCGTCCTCCCATCCTGCTGTTGCAAATCTCTTTGCGGCGTATTTTGGGTCCGTATATAGCTCCCCGTCAGATTGGTCTCCTGTCTGTGATGTAAACTGTAAGTTCAATAATAGACCTAACTTTGACTCCCTTTCGATCTCTATTAGCGACATTTTTATTCAACTGAATTCGCTTGATATAAACAGTGGTGCGGGTGCAGATGGCATTCCCCCTCTTTTTCTCAAGAATTGCAGTTTTATTCTCTCGAGACCCCTATGGAACATCTTTAATACGTCTCTAGCTCGTGGTTCGTTTCCGAAGGTGTGGAAAACTAGTTTAGTTACGCCTGTTTTTAAGGCTGGAGATCGGTCGGATGTGGAGAATTATCGGCCTATTACTAAGCTCTCGGTAATGCCAAAATTATTTGAGAAGATTATTACAGAATCTCTATCGTCTACTATCGCGGGCTCTCTTTGCTTGGAACAGCATGGGTTTGTGCCGAGACGCTCTACAACGACTAATCTGGCAGTTTACTATAGTGTCGTGTCTAAGGCCCTTGACAAAGGTTTGCAGGTGGATACAGTGTACTGTCACGTCCCGGGTGAAGGTCTTAGGGGACAATGACATAGGGGAATTATTGGGGCCCAGGCGCGAATCTTAAATCCAGCACACTGAGGGAAAAAGGGGTTCAGGCGTGAATGTTAAATCCAACACACTAATCGTATAAGGAGGTTTAGGCGTGAATGTTAAATCCAACACACTGATCGTATAAGGAGGTTTAGGCGTGAATGTTAAATCCAACACACTGATCGTATAAGGAGGTTTAGGCGTGAATGTTAAATCCAACACACTGATGGTAAAAGGAAGTTTAGGCGTGAATGTTAAATCCAACACACTGATCGTATAAGGAGGTTTAGGCGTGAATGTTAAATCCAACACACTGATCGTATAAGGAGGTTTAGGCGTGAATGTTAAATCCAACACACTGATGGTAAAAGGAAGTTTAGGCGTGAATGTTAAATCCAACACACTGATCGTATAAGGAGGTTAGGCGTGAATGTTAAATCCAACACACTGATCGACCAGGGGAGGTTTAATAAGCGAATACACGCCGTGGAGACACCCGTTAGAGCACTTGTTTTGGTTTGTCGCGGTAATAGGATTTACCGTTGCTTTACGATAAAAGACACACGTAATAACTCTGTGAAATTCGACTAGTCATACGGTCATGCGAAACCTATACGATCGAAAGTTTGTAAATACCGCGATGCTTTCCGCGGTCGTTGCCCGTAATCAGCTGTTCCGGCAGCCTGTTTGGATTTCGGGATCTTCGTATCCGAAGGATTGACACAATAATATGAAACGTGATTGAAAGTAAAACTGTTTATTCAGTTAAAGTACTGGTAATATGTGACACGTTGGTCAATAGCACATCATGGTTATATCAATGGTTATTACAATGAAATAAGAGTATGAATATGAGGTACAAGTATAAAAAAGTAAAAAAATACGCCAAGTACATGAAAACATGAAAATCACAAAAAATAGAAGATAATAATAATTACAAAATTAAAAAAAGATGTGAAATCAAAATGAGCTGCTAGTACATAAAGATGCTTTCCAACTGCGCTTTAGATGACACAACTATATATGCACAGCTAAAATTCCATTACTCATAATGGCTATTTATACAAAGAAAAAATGTATTAAATAATAATATGCAGATATATTTTTATACAAATAAATATTTTAATACGAATAAATATTTGATTCAAAATACTTGGCGCTGCGCCCCGAATTGGTGTTGCTAACCTCAATAAATATGTATAAATTGCATTAATCCTTTTCTTTCTTTCTTGTACGTGCATGCGTGCGTGTGCATATGCTACGTATGGCATTAGAATTAAATATATGTAGAATAAATCTGACTGTGTTTCTAGTATGTGTATGTATATGTTTTTTATATTGTAATGGAGTTGTAAATTATTAATACTAAGGCAATTAACATTTTTTCGGTTGCGCAGCGCCAAGTATTTTGAATCAAATATTTATTCGTATTAAAATATTTATTTGTATAAAAATATATATGCATATTATTATTTAATACATTTTTTCTTTGTATAAATAGCCATTATGAGTAATGGAATTTTAGCTGTGCATATATAGTTGTGTCATCTAAAGCGCAGTTGGAAAGCATCTTTATGTACTAGCAGCTCATTTTGATTTCACATCTTTTTTTTAATTTTGTAATTATTATTATCTTCTATTTTTTGTGATTTTCATGTTTTCATGTACTTGGCGTATTTTTTACTTTTTTGAAGTTTTTTATGGGGTGTTATTTTAACTGCGCGCGAAATTTTGTGGGACGTCACATAATATATATTATTAACATCATTATTGGAATAAAATAAAAATTGTTTGACGCAGCTATTACAACGCAAAATAATTTTAGGTGCAACCATTGTGTTTAAACGTATGCCTTGTGAAGACGTGTGGATTGCCGCTGGTGTTGGCCAGGGAAGGGATGCCCTCCAGAGGTGGTGACGAACAGAGACTTTATTCACCTCGTGGGCGTCGTTCACAAAGATTACGTGCACACCACAGAAAATGACACGAACAAACACAACTTATGACACGGAACTATCACGACACAACAATATGTACAATGCGCGGGGCGAGAGGGCTTGTGAAGCCGTTTTTTAAAAAAAACCATTGATGCTCGAATCGTGAGTCGCGGGGCGACAAAGGATTAGATAATCCGTGCGTGCGAGAGCGTGTTGACTGTTAGTCGGTGTTCGAAGAACTAACGGCCTGATTCCAGGAAGCGCGCACTGCTCGAAATCTATAAAAACGTGGGACCCGCGTAACCGTCCTAACGGCCGGTGTCATCCTGTTTACACACTCTCGCACGCACATTTGAACACGCGCGACGCGGCGCGGTGATTTTCGGCCGCATCACATTGCATTACTACGGAAAGAAAATGAAAAAGAAAAAAAAACAAGCGCGCATTAAGACCAGGAATCGAACCGAATACCTGCAGCACCGTAACCAAACATCTTATTATCGCAGCTATGACCGTTGCTTGCTAACAATGTTTACGCAACTGAAATACTAGTATCGCGCAAAACTTCGAACTCAAATTTCTCGTAACCGAAGCCCCACTGTACAAAAACTCTTTACGGTTTTGTAACAATAGGTGTGTACTACAATGTCCACCCAGTATCATTCCAGAACCGATTACAAAACCTGTGCAGTCCCCTTGTAAGACCTACCGGGATCAACTACTAAGCTAAGAACAAACAACAGTCACACGGCTACATTCAGACGGAGCCGAGCAAAGTTCCCGTTACCCCACCATACCTGTTGCAAAACCAAGGATTTAATGATATACGGCGAACAATAAGAAAGGCTATCTGCGAACGACGGCTCGAGACTAACTCGTATTTACAGGTCATGCGAGGCAGACCCGTTACCGGGGATTTGAAAAACCATCAACCGACAGGTCACGTGCTTCGCTATTCATAACAATACCCTTCGGTGGCCGCGCAACTCCAACTGACAAATCCACGACCGTCAGATGATGGTGGCTGATTTCTCCTCGATTGCTGTTAGCGAAAACGAATTCACGGACCAATATATTTGGCCCCGAACTTAAATAGGTGGGCCTTATTACCTGCACTACACGAAACAAAGCTCGGCGTCCGCAGGCTGTTTTCCAGGGGGGGGGGGGGGGAACTTTGGGATGATGGTAAAGAAAAATATACCCCTCATGCTTTTTTAACACATTTTATAGTGCCAAATTAATTGAAAATTTAAAACCGAAATTTAAAAATACAGTAAAGTTTAGTTAGCCGCTCTCTGGTCGGGACTGGCGTTGACAGAGCCCTAATGTCGGGTCTGAGTTTCTCGCTTATTTCTGGCCGAGCGAGATGGAAGACTGCGTGCGCGGCCGGCGTGCGCGACTGACGCGAGCGCTCCATGTATTCGTAACTACTCGACACATGCGCGCGGCGGTCAGATAGCCACGCACGGCTCCAGTCTTTTTTGCGCCATAGGCGAACTTGTCCAATTGAGCCCTTTATTATAATACATTTATTTGAGTTTATTGATGTCCTTACTCTTAATTTTTACTCGTAGTTTAAAACCGTTGTAGGACAATGTGTAGTATTCCATTTAAAAATCTTTTTTAAGCAATGCCAACAATGAAAAGACCATTTTGCACCTCTTGTCAACCTTACGCCCTAGCAGTTGCCTAATTTTGCAGAGTAAAGTCATAAATAATCCCAAATAAATGTATTATAATAAATGGCGCAATTTGAGAAGTTCGCATACGGTGCAAAAAAGACTTGAGCCGGGCCTGCGTCAAGATTTTGCGAAACGGTTCTCGTTGTCACCGTAACCGCTTGCGACCGTCGCGCACGCAAAGGACGGAGTGTTATGGCGTCCGAAAGACGGAGCGAGACAAAACATCAACGCGTCGCCTGTCTCGTACATTCCACGCTCGCTTTCAGTGCCTTCGCTCGCTCTCGTTCCATCTCGCTCTCGCCTTCACTGAACAAGAGTGAGAGAGAAGTGGTGGGGATAGCGAAAAGTCAGTATTGTATACGGCAAATCGAGCGGCTAACGAGACTTTACTGTATTCCATTTTTCGGTATAAACGTAATAAAGAACAGTTTTGAAAAATAAACGATTTTTCTCAAAAGCCAGGGGGGGAACTGCCCTCTTTTGCCCCCCTCCCTTCGGACGGCTAGGTTTACAAGGTTTGTAAAAACCTATTAATTTTCGCACTTGTTGTGTTCATATATTGTTACAAATATTACAGTTTATAGTTTAATGTCCACAAATGTCTATAAAAAAAAGTTTTCAATAATATGTATAAGTGTTATTTAAAAAAAATTATAGATCCTTAAGTGGGACTTATTAGCCGCACTTACCTTATATAGCTTATGTTATATGACAGGGTTGACTAACTGGCGACTCACGAGCCATCAGAGGTCCCTCCGCCTTGCTGCCACGCTCAACGGCCCTTTTTTTTTTGTTTAGCCTGGAGGAAATCCCCACGGATACCCCCGGCCCATCGGCGGGCCAAGGGTTATGTGGGACTCGAACCCACTAAATCCTCCAGGGTGGTCAGCCTCAGGGGCGGAGTTGCGCGCCTGAGGGGGAGGACTTATGCAACAGCAAACTAGCGATTCGTTTGCTTGCCCCCCCCCCCCCCCCGCTCCTGCGCTTTGAGTGCAACTCCGCCCACCACAACCCCGACGTGACTCGTCAGGGTCTTCCCTGGGGACGCTGAACGGCCCTCTCCATACCTACCAGACACTGATGATTCCAGTCGAAAAGAGAAGGAAAGAAGCAGGAATCGACTGTGATCGTCAGAATCTGGTCAGTATGGAGGGGGGCCGTTCAGTGTGGCAGCAAAGCAGAAGGGCCCCCGGCGACTCAAATCCCGGGAGTTTTGGAATAAAAAAAACAGCGTAGGTTGCGGGATCCCAACTTGCAACGCTCTCTCAGACCATACAGGGTGTCCCAGCTAAGACTGGACAGCGGGATATCTCCTAACGCATTGGTTTTTCAAATGGAACTATTTTTTTTGAACACCTGAGTTGATAGTGCGTTCCAAGGCAAATTCAATAAGCTTTAATGTATACACTTTATTTCCACTGGTTTTTGAGATATTGCGTTTGCAAATTTACTGATTTTCCCTGGAAAAAAGCCTGCTGGAAAGCAAGTACCGGGGACGGTCTTACTGGCGTCACGGGTGGAACTGCTGGTTGAAACAGATACCTACCTGCCAAAGGTCGACGCCTAGACTGGCAGGCCCAAAGGCTGGACAATTCTTTTCCGTCAGAAATGCTACTTAGGTAGGTACATCTGCGGTATCGAGAAGCGCACCGTTAGTTTTATTTCGCACTTGTTTCTACGCTCGGATCGCCGGTTCTTTTGGGAGGGATGCAAGTTGGATTGGTTAGGTTCGGAGGTGTGAAAGTTGCTATACTAAATTTCAACCATATGGAGCAGATTGTATTAGAACCAATCGGATTTGCATCTGTCACAAACGGCTGGTCTCTTGAAGAGGCCCACCTCACAGCAATGCCCACCTTCTCTCGCACGGAATACGTTAATGCATGCTATTGTTTTGATATTGGAGCTCGTGTTTACACCCGAGAGGACCACGCGTCGACAGCGGGCTACCCCTTTTCTTCCTGTGTCTCTCCACGAGGCGTATTGACGGTGGATTGTAGGAGCGTAGATATCTGGACGCCAGTTATTGAATTCAGGAGACGATAGAAACACTTTATTACAAAACACACATGTTCTATAATTAAATTAAATCGTATTCCCCGCGGAAAGGAGTAGTGATAATAATCGAGCCTGCACCCCACTTCGCGCAGACCGATTCCACGGAGGGTGGTCGGGTCACACACTGCACAAATGAGACAGGGTAGTTCTGAAGCTACGCCCGTCCAAGGTTGGGGCCTGGTACCCCGTAGTGCCTCACCGAATTTTATGGCTTTTTTCGGAAAAAGGTATGAATTCGCGGCCGACCGCGGCAAATCGAGGTCGGCGTCTCGTAGTCAAGGGGTGACATCTGTTTCAGAAATAAAATAATTCTTTATCGTATGGATATGAAAGTGTCGCCGATGGATTCCTTGTGGTTTTCCGATGAAAATCATGTCAAATGTCGTGTAAATCGGACTACTTTTACATAAGGAATACAAATAGCTTGCGTCAAAGTAGTCCGATTTGCATGCTATTTGGTATGATTTTCATCAGAAAAACATAGGGAATCCATTGGCGTCACTTCCCTCTTGATACGATCAAGAAAAGAATATCTTAATATGCTGTAATGGACATTGCACCATCGACTGCGGGGGCTCGACCTCAATGCGCTACGCTCGGCCCAGGATTCATACCTTTTTCCAGCAAAAGCCATAAAATTCGGTGAGGCACTACGGGGTACCAGGCCCCAACCTTGGACGGGCGTAGCTTCAGAACTACCCTGTCTCATTTGTGCAGTGTGTGACCCGACCACCCTCCGTGGAATCGGTCTGCGCGAAGTGGGGTGCAGGCTCGATTATTATCACTACTCCTTTCCGCGGGGAATACGATTTAATTTAATTATAGAACATGTGTGTTGTGTAATAAAGTGTTTCTATCGTCTCCTGAATTCAATAACTGGCGTCCAGATATCTATGCTCCTACAATCCACCGTCAATACGCCTCGTGGAGAGACACGGGAAGAAAAGGGGTAGCCCGCTGTCGACGCGTGGTCCTCTCGGGTGTAAACACGAGCTCCAATATCAAAACAATAGCATGCATTAACGTATTCCGTGCGAGAGAAGGTGGGCATTGCTGTGAGGTGGGCCTCTTCAAGAGACCAGCCGTTTGTGACAGATGCAAATCCGATTGGTTCTAATACAATCTGCTCCATATGGTTGAAATTTAGTTTAGCAACTTTCACACCTCCGAACCTAACCAATCCAACTTGCATCCCTCCCAAAAGAACCGGCGATCCGAGCGTAGAAACAAGTGCGAAATAAAACTAACGGTGCGCTTCTCGATACCGCAGATGTACCTACCTAAGTAGCATTTCTGACGGAAAAGAATTGTCCAGCCTTTGGGCCTGACATTTCTGGCGTAGACCTTTAGCAGGTAGGTATCGGTTTCAACAGGCAAGGCAACCCGTGGCGTCAGGAAGACCGTCCACGGTCCTTGCTATTTCAGCGGGTTTTCTTCTAGTGAAAATCAGTAAATTTGCAAGCGCAATATTTCAAAAACCAGTGGAAATCAAGTGTATAGATTAATGCTCATTGAATTTGTCTTGGAACGCACTATCAATTCAGGTCTTCGGAAAAAATAGTTCCACTTAAAAAACCGAACTTGACCATCGTATCTTTAAAAATAATAATCGAAAAAAAAATTCGTTCGCGCTAATAAATTGACCCCCTCGAACCATGCCATGCCATATTTTTTTTATTTTTTTATCTCTAATACGTTAGGAGATATCCCGCTATCCAGTCTTAGCTGGGACACCTTGTATAGCCATCAATCGCCTGGGTAAACACGTTGCGAAAGAAATACCGCCTTGTTAGTCATTACACTGCTTTCTAGCTGTTATTTGGAATTATGAAAAATTTAAGTTCTTTTACCGAAGGCTAACATCCATTTGATTTATGACTCTATTGCTTGCACTCTTAAGATGGAACGAAGGCTAGGAGATTAACATCTGTTTGCCAGTTTTCTTCGGTTTAGACTGAACTCCACTTGATTATAACTCAATGTGGTATATTCGTGTAAATGCAGGTAATATGGATCATTTGATTTGAAAAGCGTGTCAGAAGTAGGGGAATTTGTTTTTTTAGTAAAACTGGCATGAGGGGACGAAGGAACTAATGCATAAAGTTTTGCAATGATAGTGAAAAAAACTGAAATAAGTTAAAATCGGCTGTTCGAAAAAAAGGGTCCTAATATGGAACACTTAGGAAATATGTAAAGACAACTCAAAAGTCTTTACTTTTTTTTACCAAAAATGCAGATTTATTAAGTAGAAGATACAAATAAGTAATTGTACATGATTTTTTTAATTTACTCCTGCTGTCTGCATCTCCTCTGAGGTTTACAAAATTGTTGGCATCCGATTGTTGAGCTGGGCAAGGGGGCTACCTCGCTCGCGCCGCCCCACTCTCTGCCGCGGAACTCCCCAATTCCCCCGCTCGCTCTCTTGGTAACGTGGTGCTGCTGATCGATTCGTTGACGTGACGCGTCGGCCAATGACGACAATACGTGTGCTTTACATTTACCGCAGTGTTAGAGAAAGTGGGCCTATGAGGATACACTCGATCGGACTACCGAGTTTCTGACGGCAACATTTTTGCAAACGACAGTACACGTTAGGCACTTGAATAATGCGTCGGAAGCCCCACATTCTTTATGTGCCCACTGAAAGCAGCGAATACATTGGGTCCACTTTTCATTATCATTATTTTTATAATTTCCATCGCAAAATAAGCATTCTGCATTATCATCGTGATCGTCATTATCAACTTCATCTATGTTACTCGGTATGTTCCATATTACGTACACACATGTTCCGACAAGAAATTAAGAATTATATTAATTGTAAGAGGAAAGTAACTTTATTGGTAAACTATTGTTGAATCAAGAACACACATATATAATGATAAATTATATCAAAATAATACTTTGTAACATACCTTCACTATTAACTGTTTAATGCACTTTTCTAAAATTGTTATACCCCACGAAAAATATAAACGTTTCTCTTTCAATTATGGATGCACGACTGAAGCTCAATTGTCAGTATTATCGTCTATTGTATCTAGGTATCTAGTATATACGATTGCCTGAAGAGTTCGTTATTTCTTTATCGAAATTTTACGAAGTTCCATATTACATGCCCTTCCATATTACCTGGCTTTACCCTAATAACTTATAGTTGCTTGCAAAAAGAAATATACGACAAGTACATCGTGACTATGTTCATATGACAGTACGGCATGTAAAACCTTACAGCATATGCACTCTCAGTATAAAACGAAGTTTCAAGTAACATGTTATCAGACAATCGAAATACGTGAAAATGTGATATACTGCCAATGCATTGACGTATGATTGAATTGTGAAAAGGGGAGCACATGCAAACTTTGTCCTCTCTCCGTCAATGTGGTCGTTCATTCCATTTCCTCGGTTGAAATAGGCACCGTCTGTTTCGCATACTTGTTGCATTGTCTTGGAAACAATGAGCATATTCTGTATGTATAAACAACCAGTCATGTATATGGTGATGGCACACATAGCAGATATATACATGTGTAGCGATATCTTTCTGCATACATATATACCTGTGTTTAAACTGGGGTGGGTTCATGTAGGTATTGGCATCTGTAATCGAGAGGAAATTCAGAACGAACATATACCTGACTAAAAACCAAAATAATTTTTCTTCTATTTCTAGCTTATTTAATTATAGTCCAGTGAAATTAGACGGAAATCTATCCAATCTACGAAATAATTCCCACCAAGCCAAATTTTGATATGGGCCTTTATTTGCTCGTTTAAACAATATGTTAAAAGTCCCCATCGAAGGCCATATCAAAATTTAGCTTGGTGGGAATTATTCTGAAGACAGATCCTAATTTCACTGGACTATTATTCAATATTCATAGTTTAACTCTATCTAGAGACGCGGTAGCGTCTCGACGCCAAGTACAAGAAAGACACCCTGTATACATGAAAGACACCCTGTATAAAACAGACTGTATAAATGTCGATCGACTGCCCCTGCCGTTTATCAATGTTCCGAGACCCTGCATATATATGTTGACTGTCGCTACCGCTATCCTTTACTCGTCGCCAGGCTATTCTGAAACTTATTTCAATAATATCTCATGACCCCTGCAATATTTTTTAAATTTAAAGGCATTTTTCTTATGTAAACCGCATATAAGCTTTCGAATAAGACCAATTCCGAAAAAATCGGTCCACGCATGCTAGAGATATTGTAATATCGTCTCATGAAATTGTCAGAAATGGTAAGAGAAAATTTTTCTTCTTCAGTCGAAAATTTCGTCAACCAAATACGTATACTACGCGTTACACACACACACCTATCAGTTTCGAACACATGTTTCGTTCGTCGACTCTCAGGATCATTCCGCAGAGTATATACCCTTATATACCCTTATACTCTTATATACTTACCCTTATACCCTTACACCCTTATATACCGTTATACCCTTATACCCTTATATTCATATATATTCCCTTACACCCTTATACTCTTATATATACACCCTTCTATACCTTTATAACTTTACACCCTTATATACCCTTATATCCTTACATCCTTATGCCCTTACACCCTTATATACCCGTATACCCTTATACCCTTATACCCTTATACCTTTATATACCCTTAGATACCGTTACACCTTTTACCATTTACCCTTATACCCATTTCCCTTGCACCCTTTACCCTTACACCCTTTACCCTTGCACCCTTTAGCCTTGCACCCTTTACCCTTGCACCCTTTGCCCTTGCACCCTTGCACCCTTCACCCTTGCATCCTTTACCTTGCACCCTTTGCCCTTGCACCCTTTGCCCTTGCACCCTTTACCCTTGCACCCTTTACCCTTACACCCTTTACCCTTACATCCTTTACCCTTACACCCTTTACCCTTGCACCCGTTATACCTTTTACCCTTTACCCTTATATTCCTTATATACCGTTATAACTTTTATACCTTTTTATACCTTTTACCCTTTACCCTTATACCCTTATATATTTTTATATTTCACTGTTGAGCAGGGCTTGAAACCGTTATTATAAAGATTTAGGTTCTTGAAAGAGTTATGAAGGACCTTTATTCTGAATAACCGTTATAAAGAACCTAAATATCAGACTATGTAAGTATAAGTTACGGTTCCTATATAGCTCTATAACTTTTATTTTTAAGGTTCTATATAAGTTCCAACCGGTTATAGAACCGATTCAATAATTTTTATTTTTTAGGTTCAATATAAGTTCCAAAGCGGTTACAGAACCGATTCTTGTAACGATTGTACAGAATTTTATAGAAAATGAAATGACAACATATTACAGCTATGGACTTCCGTGTATAACCAAATTGTTTAAAAATTATTATAAATAAGTAAGTAAATATATGTATATTATGTACACATTTGTACATACGTATTCCATGCATTCAGGATAAATAAACAATTAATACGTGTGTATGAATATGAATTTGCAAATAATAGTACAATTAATCTTTGAAAAAAGAAGTGAGATTCCCTCAAAAACTTCAAAAAAGTAAAACAATTACGCCAAGTACATCAAAAATCAAGTAAATCACAAAACATAGAAGATACTAATAAATACAAAATTAAAAAAAGAAGTGAAGTCAAAATGAGCTGCCAGTACATAAAGATGCTTTCCAACTGCACTTTAGATGAGAAAACTACATGTGCACAGCCAAAATTCCATCACTCATAATGGCTATATATACAAAGAAAAAATGTATTAAATAATATTAAGCAGATATATTTTTACGCAAATAAATATTTTTATACGAATAAATATTTTATTCAAAATGCTTGGCGCTGCGCAACCGAAAAAAATGTTAATTGTCTTACAATTAGTATTAATAATTTACAATTACTCCCTTACAATCTCAAATACATAAACATATTCATACACATATTAGAAACGCAGTCAGATTTATTCTACATATATTTAATTCTAATATAACACGTAGCATATGCACACGCACACACACAGTTACGAACGCACCCACAAGAAAGAAAAAGATTGATGCAATTTATACATGTTTATTCAGTTTAGCAATACCAATTCGGGGCGCAGCGCCAAGCATTTTGAATAAAATATTTATTCGTATAAAAATATTTATTTGCGTAAAATATATCTGCTTAATATTATTTAATACATTTTTCTTTTTTCCCTATTTTTCAGATTGACGCCCACTGCGTTGGGGCAAAAGCGAAATCGGAGCCAAGCGGGAATTCATTCGTTGTTTTCGACCAATAATCCCAAGAACGTTTCGACAACATCTGTTTGCCAGCATTTCTAAAGGGCAGTCAAGAACGTTATGCCGTCTGTAATAATTTTAAGCATTCTTCAGTCTCACAATGGGTTAATCCGTATATTGGTCTCTCGGTGGGTAGTACGTACGATGGCTTCGTACCTGGACGTAGGTACTGCTATTAACCGCCGCGCGGGACAATATGGTTATAAACAACAACTGTGGCGAGGCACTCTGGCCGAACAGCCACAATAATTTTTGGCAACCAGATACGAGGTTTTCACCCTCGATTTCTTCAAGAGGGAGAAGGTTCCTCCTCTGTCACCGAATTCACAGGGGGTAAGTCCCCTCTCTTTAAGGGGAGGTTCTGGTCTAGAGCCCCAAAAAATAGGTGATATTTAGGAATTAATTAAAGGAAAACTACTATATATAATTTAATGGGACTTTCTGCATTGTATTAAGGATGTCTTAAATTATAGAAATATATTTTTGTTTTATAATTAATCATTGCAGACAGCCCTGGGGAGTCGTTAAAGTCAAGGCGTCAAAAAATTTATCCAAATCGGTGGGACCTGTATCTCCAAAAGTTATTATCCGATTCGACTGAAACGTTTTTTATTTTGAAGATTATTCATTTGGCTAGGGGGGGGGGGGGACTAAAAAAATACAAAAATGACATTTTTTTTAGAAAATAACGACCCCAGATAGCACAAAGACATCTTATGTACGTCCCAATAACGTCCGTTCCGGACGTACTGTACGTTCGAAGGGTGTCCCGCGAAGGTCCATATGTCCCTTGTACGTCCTCGTTAAGTTCTTTAAATGTTCTAGGAAGGTCCTATTTACAAAGTGGGACGTCCTGAGGACGTGCTGTGCCGACATTCCTAGAACGTTTCCTGAATGTCCGAAAGTACAAATTAAATACGTCCAAAAGGCGTCTTAAAAACATTTTGCAGATGTCGTAAAAGCGTCTTAAAGACGTCTTCATCAAGTCTGGGTTAGGACACTAAGCAAAAAAAACTTGGCGGTGACGAGAATCGAACCAACCCAGGTCTCCCAACTTACGAAGCAACCGCTTTTCGTAACTACCCAAGACACTTACTTGAAAATAGTTCTCATTTCTAGGTATATAACTATATTTAAGTGTTTATAAAAAATACGCATTAACGTGAAATATTCTACAGAATATCATCATCCGACTTCTTGACTCATTGCTTAAAATTTCACGTTCGTTTCAAGACAGATGTTTTAACGACGTCTTAAGACTGACGTCTTTAAGACGTCGTGTGTGTAAGAATTAAAAATGTCTGTCTTAAGACGTCGTGTTAGAGCACTAAAGAGGTGAGTATTCCTATCCGCCATTTTGGGTCCTCTGGAGAGAGAAGATTATTGAGTACCCGCCTTTTTGAGTATTGTCAAATTCGCTTTATAAACCGAATATGAACTTAAATGTAATAAAATACTCTAATAATGTGCCGTGCTAACATGTATGAATATCAGTAATGCGTATTTTGTTTATAAAGTGAATCTGACAATACATAAAAAGGCGGGTACTCGATAATTTTCTCTCTCCAGAGGACCCAAAATGGCGGATAGGAATACTCACCTCTTTAGTGCTCTAGTCGTGTGCTACCTGGGAACGAACATTTCAGCGACTTCATTGCACAAAAAATAACGCAAATGCGAGATTCAATCATAAGACTGTTTTGCAATCTAACCTTAGTCATCTGTAAAATCTACAAGACGGTTGTTCCTCGAAGATCGGAAATTCAGTTCTTCTAAACATTCACAAGATTTACGAGACGAAGATTTTCGGAACATTCGAAATGTAGTAGTTAAAAACAATCACGTGACTTAAAAGATTGTTTGATGTTCCAAGAACATACGAAATTTAAGTCCTAAGAACATGCGTAGGGCTTAAGAAACGAACGTTCCTGGAACATCCAAAATTTATGTCCTAAGAACATCCGTAGGACTTAAGAAACGGACGTACCTAAAACATCCGAAATTTAAGTCCTAAAAACGTTCGTAGGAGTTAAGAAATGGACGTACCTAGAACATCCGAAATTTAAATCTTAAGAACGTCCGTAGGACATAAGAAACGGACGTACCTAGAACATCCGAAATTTAAATCTTAAGAACGTCCGTAGGACATAAGAAACGGACGTACCTAGAACATCCGAAATTTAAGTCTTAAGAACGTCCGTAGGACATAAGAAACGGATGTACCCAGAACATCCGAAATTTAAGTCTTAAGAACGTCCGTAGGACTTAAGAAACGGACGTACCTAGAACATCCGAATTTTAAGTCCTAAGAACATCCTAGGTATGTTCAAAATGGACGTAGGACGTTCGGATATAAACTGGACATGAAACGGACGTCCTTGGGATGTATGGTGCTATCTGGGACACTTCAAGTGTGAAATCACATTTTCCTTATATTTTTCGTCCTTCCATCGCCTTTGAAAATTATAAATTTTCAACTTTTTGCAATTTTTTTTAGTCCTCTCCCCCCCCCCCCCGATAGCCAGAAGTGTATTCTTCAAAATAAAAAAAGTTTCAGTCGATTCGGATATAAAGTTTTGAAGATACAGGTCCCACCGTTTTGAGAACACTGTTTCGAGAAAAACGCATTTAAAGTTTTACGTGAGTACCGAGTAGCCGGGTGATAGCAATGCATTTTCCGCTACTCAAATGCCTATAATTTCGGGAATTTTACGAATTTCAACAAATCCTATTAAACACGTCTTCCTAAAAGGTTGAACATTCGAAAAATGAAATAAAAAAAATCGACATTTAGACCAGAACCTCCCCTTAAGGAAGGGTGTTTCCAATGTGTGTATCATAATTAAATGACAACAACAAATATT
This sequence comes from Andrena minutula, assembly GCA_929113495.1. Classification (NCBI taxonomy): domain Eukaryota; kingdom Metazoa; phylum Arthropoda; class Insecta; order Hymenoptera; family Andrenidae; genus Andrena; species Andrena minutula. The sequence continues at coordinate 24,889,067 of OV815996.1, forward strand.
TTCATATTACTTTCTCTTCTTTAAATATTAAAATAGAAAATATAGAATAGTTTAAAGAAGGAACATTGTACTGTATGAACTCCGGGTGGTATCGGTACCTATAGGTACATTAGACCCCCCCCCCCCCCTCGGATTGTGAGATTGGGGGAAAATCATTAAATTTGCAAGCGCAATATCTCGAAAACCAGTTGAAATAAGGTGTATACATTATAGGTTATTGAATTTGTCTTGGAACGCATTATCAAGTGATCTCTAAAAAAATAGTTTCATTTAAAAACCCGAAGTTGTTAATCGTTTCTGTTAAAATAATGATTGACGAAAAATTGGTCTGCACTTTTAAATTTGCCCCCTCGAACCATGCAATTGCATGTAAACTATTTTTTTTATCTCCAATACGTTAGGAAATATCCAGCTGTTTACTGTTCCCGCGGACACCAGCGGATTAATGAAAACTCGCGCTTTTGTTCACAGCGAATAATCTCTAAATTCTTAAAGACGGCGAAGGTATGTTCTTGATTGCCCTATGGAAATCTGGCAACCAGATGTTGTCGGAGCCGTCCTCGAAAATACGGAATTGCCAACCATAAACGATAGGTAAATGAATTTTCGCACCGCTCTCAACTGTTACCTCCCAAAGGACCCTTCGTTTAGGATAATTAAGGACACAATATAAAGGCAAACTACAGAACACAATATAAAGGCCCAAACATAATTAAATATGAAAATATAATAAAAAGCGGCCGTTTCGTTGACCGTGCACGGTGACTCGCACCCGTACGCAGTGTTGGCCGCTGTCGAAGTGCGGGACAATAGATCGTAAACCGCAACTTCGATGAGAGGGTCGGGCCGATCGACCTGGCTAGTTTTTCGGAAACAACTGGTTCCATTAAGCCCGAAATATACTAAAAGTTTATACCTGAGGTTCCTGTTCCCTACGAGTAACGAGTTCAATATAGCGCATGTAGTTTTCACTAAAAAGTCGAAATTGAAGAATTCCACGTACCCGTATTTCACAGTTTGGTCTGTAGTTTACGTTGACAAATTTACGCCATAATGGATCAACAATTTATAAGAAGAAGGAGTAAAACATTACTACTTTTAAATAAATTGTTTAAACAATTTGACGTATTACGAATCTGATTGTGTTGCTGAATTCGTTTTAAAAAAATACATCAGTTTTGCATAACAGATTATTTTCTATGGGGCATACTTTCCGAGATATTGGGGCAAATGTGTTTTTCACCACCAGATATGGATGATTGCCAATAAAAGAAAATACGTGTCAAATCTCATAAAAATCGGCAATAATTATCATGGTATTGCTTTTTTTCACATTACCTTTCACTTCTTGCAATCATAAAGGACACAATATTTAATTGGATATATCCTCTATCAATGTTTTGTCCTCCGCAGACGAAAGCTGGATCTTCGTCGACAATTCAGACGCGCGTCACTAAAGGGTGATTCTCCAGATTCAATTTATATCATTTCAAGTTGTCTTCGTTCATAATAGTCCGATTTTAATGAAATTTTATATTATTTACATCGGAAAAACACAAGGAATCCATTGGTGTCACTTACATATCGAAACAATAAAGAATAAAAAATTATTTTATTCCTGAAGCAGGTATGAATCCCTGGCCGTAGACCCTTTCAACTGCGCTTGAACAAAAGTGGGACTCCGAACGCCACGCGGCCGGAGGCTGGATGCCGTCATGGGCCGCTGGGCCGCGGTCGTCGGGCCGCGCCATAGAGACTCCACCAGTGATGCCAGAATCGTGGGACACGGGACGGGACGCTTACCCCCAGTATGACCTACCGTCCTCTCCCACTATGGCCTACCGTCGTCTCCCACTTTCTTCCCATCGCACTGCACACAAGCATATCCCTACCCCTGTCCGTGTGCTCGGCAGTTCGACAGGCAGCTCACACGGACAGGAGTAAAAATATGTTTGTGTGCAGTGCGGTGGGAAGAAAGTGGGGGACGCCGGTAGGGCATAGTGGGAGAGGACGGTAGGTCATAGTGGGGGTAAGCGTCCCGTCCCGTGTCCCACGATTCTGGCATCACTGGACTCCACCTTAAGGACGCTTTAAACGGACCTCGATTAGGAATGACAGGCGTCTTAATTTTATAGCAATAGTCCCGCCGCAAACATTGCTTACGTATTCGAACTAATATTCCTACTTAGCAAAACTTTAAACTCAAATTATTCAAAAACAAAGGTTCATTTGACAAACCACATTAGGGATTTGTAACACTATAGGTGCGGATTACAATTTTCACCCGGTGTCATTTTAGGTTAGGTTGGAAAAAAGTCTTTAGACTGAACTTTTGCCTTTGTCTTTTCTTCTTTCTTTTCTCTTACTTGATTGTATAGACGTGTTTGTGCAATAAAGACGTTTAATAATAATAATAATACTTTCTCACATTAAAATATATAGTACCTACTCTATCTAAAAACATTAAATTAATTTTCAAATCTCTTCTATAATTTAAATTCATGTACAAACAACTCTCACAATAACACTTTTTTCATATCTTCAACGGCCAACGAGAAATTTTAGCATATCCAGTTAAGTGAAACATGCTGTAGAATCTACTTGACGTCATATTTCAAATTTGGTTAAAGTCATAGTTGCTTCAGAATATTGCTGTACTGTCTCTACAATATTTCCACTACAGTATTGCACGGCAATATGTAGACAATTTTGCTGTGTCGTTGCCACTGAAACATTGCACAACGATTTTCGCGCAATATTGCCGAAATATTGTAGTATCATTGCCACTGGAACATTGCACGTCGATGTGCGCGCAATATTGCCGAAATATTGTAGGATCGTTGGCACTGCAACATTGCACGTCGATGTGCGCGCGATATTACCGAAATATTGTAGGATCGTTGCTACTGGAACATTGCAGTGGCAACGTGTACGCAATATTGCATGAACGTTGCCACTCACAGATTGCACGGCAATATTGTAGCATCGTTTCTGCAATATTGCAGTGTTACGTGCCGCGGCCTTTAGTGTTCGAGCGGCGCGTTTTAGACGGCCAAATTCTGATCAGGGGTATCCCACAATCTTTGATTATCAGAATTTGTCGTATTTATGTAGGTAATGGCAAGGAGGCTCGCCGCACTCGCAACAGTCAATTATTTTATTTACTTATCTAAATACCTTATCAGAAGGATAAGGGGTAGATTTTGGGATCGTTGGTGCTCTAGTCCCATACGGGTCTTTTCAAAGGAATCGGACAGGTAATTAATGAGTATAATTTAATGAATATTAAAGCTTTAATGCCGAAATATTGGATGGTTGTAAAACATATAGTACTGAATATGTAAAGAAAAATTAATCAACAACAAACATAGACATTCGCGCTATCGGGCACATTTCCTGATTAGGGGAATCCCACAATCATTTGATTATCAGAAATTGTGTTAAGTACGATTCAATCATAATACAGTGTACAAAAGAGATAATAGGTGCAACTCACCAGACAGTCGATATTGTATTGACAAATATATTTTTGTTGTTTTCGGTTGGAATATTTTCCTGTGGTCTGATGATATATCTAAATCAGAAAAAGAGATAAAACGCGTACACACACACACACTTGGTTATATTAACGAATAAATCTTAATTGAATTCTAAACGAGACTGAATAATAGTGATTTTAACAGAGCAAAATGAATGATACTTTTAGTTTATAATTTATAATTTAATCAAAGTTTAGTAAATAGGATTGTTTCGCAAAGTCGAGTCTTTCACGCGGTTTCACTATAAACCGGAGAACTCTAGCTCTAAGACACTTGCGGACCCAGCGACACGCACCTCACGATTTATCGTCACAGAGTGTCGCAGCTTCACGCTCTCGGCAGCGACCAGAGTGGGTCCGTACCGAAAATGCTTACGCTGCATTTTATCCCTCGGCCGCGCTACCATGGGCCCGTCTATTTAACGAGGCGGTGTGTGTGTGTGTTCTCACGCCCATCCATCAGACTCCCGATTCAAATACATGATCAATCCTTACAGGACATTCGTACGTACAGGAAAACATGACATCGCACATTACAATTTCACACCTGCTGAGGCCTTCCCTGAATGTTCATAAATTTATATGCACAATTTCTAACTAGGGGAATCCCACAGTCCTTGGACTATCAGAAATTGTGTTATGTATCTAATTTTAACCAAACAACTTTGAATTAATTAATTAATTTATTTACACGTGCCCCGAAACGTGCGACAAAACCGTGAGAAGGCGCGACTCCCTGCACCGGATGTAGAGTATACAATTCCGTCAATCTTCTAAGAAGTGATCCAGTCTGCGCATTCCTGCTGTAGCCGTTACTGATTATGTTACAATGTTTAACGCGGCGGTCAGAGGTGCTCTCAACGAGGGTTCTCCCACAATGCTGCAAGGCATTGTTGAAATACATCCCTGCCGCTTACACAGAACGGATTCGGCACAACAGGAGAACCACTGGTCCTTTCGAACGCGACTATCTGGTGACAACGCCGCTGCGTCAGCACTGCCTTATCGGTATCGCGGGACGGTAATGCGTCGAGGCGACGACGCTCCAAGAAAGGGGTTTTTGTTCTATCAAAAATATTATTGATTAATGGGCAGGAGTATGATCAACGAGGGATTTCCCATAACGCTAGGCGTTGTTGATGCATACCCTGACCAGAAAGAAAAATCTTACGTTCCGGACGTAACAGCAGCAACGTTTCTGCAATACTCCTGCAACGAAGTGTGATGTATGGGTTAAGACGGATATCGGTACTGATTAATTAAAACATAAATTTAATGAATCAAAGGGTTATCAAAATTTATTTAAAATTTGTGTACAGATGCTTTTATTAAGGGGGAACAACACCTTGAAGCCCGGAAAAAAATTCAACTTTTTTTAATTTTGTGTTAGATATCCATACTTCCTAGGAAAGTCATTGATATGGGGTTTAAATGTGCATGTAGTGGACAGTATTTTAGAATTTTTGTGTGACAAAATAAACGAACTTATAACTTTAAACTCATTTTTCTCGAAACTATGTTTTTCACAATGGTTGAACGATTTTCTCCGCCAATTTTGCATGAATCAATCTTTTTTGCGTATTTATTCTACAGAAAAATGCCTTCAGTTCTGCGTACGGAAATTTAATTACAATAATTTTTGCAGAAATGGCGGAGATTAAAGGGCAAAGTTCTAAAATGTCGAATCAGTTTAAGGAAAAATTCAATATATTTTGGGGTGGAAAAAATAGTAAAAATAATTTATTTTTAGTTTCCGTACGCTTAACTGAAGGCATTTTTCTGTAGAATAAATACGCAAAACCGGAGATTGATTCATGCAAAATTGGCGGAGAAAATCGTTCAACCAGTGCGAAAAACATAGTTTCGAGATAAACGAGTTTAAAGTTATAAGATCGTTGATTTTGTCACACAAAAATTCTAAGATACTGTCCAATACATACACATTTAAAGTTAAACCCCATATCAATGACTTTCCTACGAAGTATGGATATCTAACACGAAATTAAAAAAAGTTGAATTTTTTTCCGGGCTTCAATGTCTTGTTCCCCCTTAACAGATTTCGACAAACAAGGAGGTTCTCAGTTCGACACATATATTTGTGTCTCACGCCCAGCTGGCTGACGGCAGGGGGTGGACAGTCATATAAGCGCCGTGCAGAAACATTATTATTATTATTATAATATATCTAGAGACGCGGTAGCGTCTCGACGCCAAGTACATGAAAAACACCCGGTATATGTCGATGTCGCTGCCGTGTACCTTTTACTCGTCGCGGAGACACTCTAACCTAATTCTGACATTTATACATTAATATCTCATCACGCCTGCAATATTTTGTAAATTTAAAGGCATTTTTCTTATGTAAACCGCATATCGGCTTTCGAATAAGACCAATTTCAATAAAATCGGTCCACGCATGACAGAGATATCGTAATATCGACTCATGGATCTGTCGAAAATGGTACGATTTTTCTTCTTATTCTCCTAGAAATTTTTCGTCATCAAACATTACGTATATATATTTTCGTCAATACGTATATACGCGTTACACACACACCTTCAGCCAACACATGTTCGTTCTTCTTTCGTCGACTCTCGGGATTATTCGGCAGGGATCGTCGTCCGTCATTGTATACTATTTTGAATTATTTTATAACCTACCAAATGTGTCAAATCAAATATGTGTCAAATGTGTCAAATCAAATAAAGTTGTCCGAATTTGAAATGTGAGGAGTTTTTACACTAAATAGGAGACTGAATTATTATCTCAATTAATAAGGTAAGTCGCCAAAATTTTTTAATAGGTTTCTTATGTAGAGTCGCAGACTTGGAAGTTGTCCGGAGATGGTTCGACTGAGAAGCATCTCCTTTCACATAAGTGTCTGAAAATTGTACAACGCATGTACAAAATAATAATGTATTGTAACAAATTGCATTTAAATTCTTATGTGGAATTGCAGGCTTGCAAGTTATCCGGAGAAGGTTCGATTCGACAGTTTCATTCGACATTCGATATTTATTTTCATAGCATTTTAATTTACAGTTTTTATGTAAAGCCTATAGAAATGAAGGGGACGGAGAGGCTTGGATAAAAATGAAAGGGACGCAAAGGCTTGGATAAAAGTGAAGGGGACGCAGAGGCTTGGATAGAAATGAAGGGGATGCACAGGCATGAATAGACATGAAGCATCTTCTTTCTCACAATTTTGAAAATTTCCCAAATAAGGTAAATCGACAAACTTTGTATAAAGACATAGCATTAAGAATTATTATCTCCCTTGATGCTTTTCAATCTTTTGTGATAGACATTCGTAATACTTTAATAATAAAATCCACAGTAGTTGCCACGCTATTCATTAATTCATTAATTTTTTAGATTGCCATTAGTTTTGTAACAAATTGCATTTATTTAAATTGTCAGATATTTATTTTTATAGCAAAACTATTTTTTTTAATTTACAGTTTTTATGTAAAGCCTATAGAAATGAAGGGGACGGAGAGGCTTGGATAAAAATGAAAGGGACGCAAAGGCTTGGATAAAAGTGAAGGGGACGCAGAGGCTTGGATAGAAATGAAGGAGATGCACAGGCATGAATAGACATGAAGCATCTTCTTCCTCATAATTTTGAAAATTTCCCAAATAAGGTAAATCGACAAACTTTGTATAAAGACATAGCATTAAGAATTATTATCTCCCTTGATGCTTTTCAATCTTTTGTGATAGACATTCGTAACACTTTAATAATAAAATCCACAGTAGTTGCCACGCTATTCATTAATTCATTAATTTTTTAGATTGCCATTAGTTTTGTAACAAATTGCATTTATTTAAATTGTCAGATATTTATTTTTATAGCAAAACTATTTTTTTTAATTTACAGTTTTTATGTAAAGCCTATAGAAATGAAGGGGACGGAGAGGCTTGGATAAAAATGAAAGGGACGCAAAGGCTTGGATAAAAGTGAAGGGGACGCAGAGGCTTGGATAGAAATGAAGGAGATGCACAGGCATGAATAGACATGAAGCATCTTCTTCCTCATAATTTTGAAAATTTCCCAAATAAGGTAAATCGACAAACTTTGTATAAAGACATAGCATTAAGAATTATTATCTCCCTTGATGCTTTTCAATCTTTTGTGATAGACATTCGTAATACTTTAATAATAAAATCCACAGTAGTTGCCACGCTATTCATTAATTCATTAATTTTTTAGATTGCCATTAGTTTTGTAACAAATTGCATTTATTTAAATTGTCAGATATTTATTTTTATAGCAAAACTATTTTTTTTAATTTACAGTTTTTATGTAAAGCCTATAGAAATGAAGGGGACGGAGAGGCTTGGATAAAAATGAAAGGGACGCAAAGGCTTGGATAAAAGTGAAGGGGACGCAGAGGCTTGGATAGAAATGAAGGAGATGCACAGGCATGAATAGACATGAAGCATCTTCTTCCTCATAATTTTGAAAATTTCCCAAATAAGGTAAATCGACAAACTTTGTATAAAGACATAGCATTAAGAATTATTATCTCCCTTGATGCTTTTCAATCTTTTGTGATAGACATTCGTAATACTTTAATAATAAAATCCACAGTAGTTGCCACGCTATTCATTAATTCATTAATTTTTTAGATTGCCATTAGTTTTGTAACAAATTGCATTTATTTAAATTGTCAGATATTTATTTTTATAGCAAAACTATTTTTTTTAATTTACAGTTTTTATGTAAAGCCTATAGAAATGAAGGGGACGGAGAGGCTTGGATAAAAATGAAAGGGACGCAAAGGCTTGGATAAAAGTGAAGGGGACGCAGAGGCTTGGATAGAAATGAAGGAGATGCACAGGCATGAATAGACATGAAGCATCTTCTTTCTCACAATTTTGAAAATTTCCCAAATAAGGTAAATCGACAAACTTTGTATAAAGACGTAGCATTAAGAATTATTATCTCCCTTGATGCTTTTCAATCTTTTGTGATAGACATTCGTAATACTTTAATAATAAAATCCACAGTAGTTGCCACGCTATTCATTAATTCATTAATTTTTTAGATTGCCATTAGTTTTGTAACAAATTGCATTTATTTAAATTGTCAGATATTTATTTTTATAGCAAAACTATTTTTTTTAATTTACAGTTTTTATGTAAAGCCTATAGAAATGAAGGGGACGGAGAGGCTTGGATAAAAATGAAAGGGACGCAAAGGCTTGGATAAAAGTGAAGGGGACGCAGAGGCTTGGATAGAAATGAAGGGGATGCACAGGCATGAATAGACATGAAGCATCTTCTTTCTCACAATTTTGAAAATTTCCCAAATAAGGTAAATCGACAAACTTTGTATAAAGACATAGCATTAAGAATTATTATCTCCCTTGATGCTTTTCAATCTTTTGTGATAGACATTCGTAATACTTTAATAATAAAATCCACAGTAGTTGCCACGCTATTCATTAATTCATCAATTTTTTAGATTGCCATTAGTTTTGTAACAAATTGCATTTATTTAAATTGTCAGATATTTATTTTTATAGCAAAACTATTTTTTTTAATTTACAGTTTTTATGTAAAGCCTATAGAAATGAAGGGGACGGAGAGGCTTGGATAAAAATGAAAGGGACGCAAAGGCTTGGATAAAAGTGAAGGGGACGCAGAGGCTTGGATAGAAATGAAGGAGATGCACAGGCATGAATAGACATGAAGCATCTTCTTTCTCACAATTTTGAAAATTTCCCAAATAAGGTAAATCGACAAACTTTGTATAAAGACATAGCATTAAGAATTATTATCTCCCTTGATGCTTTTCAATCTTTTGTGATAGACATTCGTAATACTTTAATTAATAAAATCCACAGTAGTTGCCACGCTATTCATTAATTCATTAATTTTTTAGATTGCCATTATTTCAATTCACCAATAAACATACTAAATTAATTTAATTCCAACACCAATAAATTGTGCATTAAAAATATTGAATCTCGTTTATTTTCGCTGAATTATTACCATTAGCATTTAAATTTGCTGCAACATTTCATGATAAATTATGTAGTCTCTACACTCACTATAGCAAAAGGCCACTCTATTTCTATAAATAATAAGTTCTACGTTAAGTTGTATATAACTAAAATGTGGCTTTTATCTAGAGACGCGGTAGCGTCTCGACGCCAAGTACATGAAAAACACCCGGTATATGTCGATGTCGCTGCCGTGTACCTTTTACTCGTCGCGGAGACACTCTAACCTAATTCTGACATTTATACATTAATATCTCATCACGCCTGCAATATTTTGTAAATTTAAAGGCATTTTTCTTATGTAAACCGCATATCGGCTTTCGAATAAGACCAATTTCAATAAAATCGGTCCACGCATGACAGAGATATCGTAATATCGACTCATGGATCTGTCGAAAATGGTACGATTTTTCTTCTTATTCTCCTAGAAATTTTTCGTCATCAAACATTACGTATATATATTTTCGTCAATACGTATATACGCGTTACACACACACCTTCAGCCAACACATGTTCGTTCTTCTTTCGTCGACTCTCGGGATTATTCGGCAGGGATCGTCGTCCGTCATTGTATACTATTTTGAATTATTTTATAACCTACCAAATGTGTCAAATCAAATATGTGTCAAATGTGTCAAATCAAATAAAGTTGTCCGAATTTGAAATGTGAGGAGTTTTTACACTAAATAGGAGACTGAATTATTATCTCAATTAATAAGGTAAGTCGCCAAAATTTTTTAATAGGTTTCTTATGTAGAGTCGCAGACTTGGAAGTTGTCCGGAGATGGTTCGACTGAGAAGCATCTCCTTTCACATAAGTGTCTGAAAATTGTACAACGCATGTACAAAATAATAATGTATTGTAACAAATTGCATTTAAATTCTTATGTGGAATTGCAGGCTTGCAAGTTATCCGGAGAAGGTTCGATTCGACAGTTTCATTCGACATTCGATATTTATTTTCATAGCATTTTAATTTACAGTTTTTATGTAAAGCCTATAGAAATGAAGGGGACGGAGAGGCTTGGATAAAAATGAAAGGGACGCAAAGGCTTGGATAAAAGTGAAGGGGACGCAGAGGCTTGGATAGAAATGAAGGGGATGCACAGGCATGAATAGACATGAAGCATCTTCTTTCTCACAATTTTGAAAATTTCCCAAATAAGGTAAATCGACAAACTTTGTATAAAGACATAGCATTAAGAATTATTATCTCCCTTGATGCTTTTCAATCTTTTGTGATAGACATTCGTAATACTTTAATAATAAAATCCACAGTAGTTGCCACGCTATTCATTAATTCATTAATTTTTTAGATTGCCATTAGTTTTGTAACAAATTGCATTTATTTAAATTGTCAGATATTTATTTTTATAGCAAAACTATTTTTTTTAATTTACAGTTTTTATGTAAAGCCTATAGAAATGAAGGGGACGGAGAGGCTTGGATAAAAATGAAAGGGACGCAAAGGCTTGGATAAAAGTGAAGGGGACGCAGAGGCTTGGATAGAAATGAAGGAGATGCACAGGCATGAATAGACATGAAGCATCTTCTTCCTCATAATTTTGAAAATTTCCCAAATAAGGTAAATCGACAAACATTGTATAAAGACATAGCATTAAGAATTATTATCTCCCTTGATGCTTTTCAATCTTTTGTGATAGACATTCGTAATACTTTAATAATAAAATCCACAGTAGTTGCCACGCTATTCATTAATTCATTAATTTTTTAGATTGCCATTAGTTTTGTAACAAATTGCATTTATTTAAATTGTCAGATATTTATTTTTATAGCAAAACTATTTTTTTTAATTTACAGTTTTTATGTAAAGCCTATAGAAATGAAGGGGACGGAGAGGCTTGGATAAAAATGAAAGGGACGCAAAGGCTTGGATAAAAGTGAAGGGGACGCAGAGGCTTGGATAGAAATGAAGGAGATGCACAGGCATGAATAGACATGAAGCATCTTCTTCCTCATAATTTTGAAAATTTCCCAAATAAGGTAAATCGACAAACTTTGTATAAAGACATAGCATTAAGAATTATTATCTCCCTTGATGCTTTTCAATCTTTTGTGATAGACATTCGTAATACTTTAATAATAAAATCCACAGTAGTTGCCACGCTATTCATTAATTCATTAATTTTTTAGATTGCCATTAGTTTTGTAACAAATTGCATTTATTTAAATTGTCAGATATTTATTTTTATAGCAAAACTATTTTTTTTAATTTACAGTTTTTATGTAAAGCCTATAGAAATGAAGGGGACGGAGAGGCTTGGATAAAAATGAAAGGGACGCAAAGGCTTGGATAAAAGTGAAGGGGACGCAGAGGCTTGGATAGAAATGAAGGAGATGCACAGGCATGAATAGACATGAAGCATCTTCTTTCTCACAATTTTGAAAATTTCCCAAATAAGGTAAATCGACAAACTTTGTATAAAGACATAGCATTAAGAATTATTATCTCCCTTGATGCTTTTCAATCTTTTGTGATAGACATTCGTAATACTTTAATTAATAAAATCCACAGTAGTTGCCACGCTATTCATTAATTCATTAATTTTTTAGATTGCCATTATTTCAATTCACCAATAAACATACTAAATTAATTTAATTCCAACACCAATAAATTGTGCATTAAAAATATTGAATCTCGTTTATTTTCGCTGAATTATTACCATTAGCATTTAAATTTGCTGCAACATTTCATGATAAATTATGTAGTCTCTACACTCACTATAGCAAAAGGCCACTCTATTTCTATAAATAATAAGTTCTACGTTAAGTTGTATATAACTAAAATGTGGCTTTTATATTTATTTACAGATAATCGAAGCAGAAGATGATGCAGTGCGATCTACGTCAGAGAAAAAAATTTATTGAAACATAGCATTCTTATTATTATATTAATTAAATGAGTTTAGTCACATGCATGCTTTTTATCTGAAAATTCAAATTTTTAAATAAACCAATTCCAACAAACCCAATTATTTGATTTCATTTTATATATATTTTATGTAAGGTACAACATAATAATAACCCAAAAGAAAATATTATTGCGGGCCACCGCCGCCGCGGCTATATTCACCACGACCACGACCACGGCCACCACGACCACGACCACGGCCACCGTACCGCGACGAAACTAGGTCACGCAGCGTTTGGGCCTGGGCCTGCAGGCTATTAGATTGTGCGCGGACAGCCTTCAAAATGGTCCAGTTTTCTCGGTTTTCGCGTACGCTTTGACCGCTGCGTTGGTGGCGGCGGGTTACATGCTCTCCTGTAATTAGTAATAAACAAAAAAAATTATTAGTAAAATGTTTTTTAATTGAAACACCTTTCGAACGTTTAGATATAGGCTAAAATGAAGAATTTTTATAGTGTTTAAAGATAAAAACATATGTAATTGAAAATCAGATTTAATATCTTTTCTCGAGAAAATGTCCGGAAATTTTGTTAAAACACTATATATAATATATACTATCTAATGTTGTGAATAATAAAAAAATTGTTCATTTAGACCTATTTCCAAGCATTATAAATGTATGTAAAACCTCAAAATGTGTATGTATATGTATGTATTTACCGTTTGCCGTGGTCGGCCTGCCTTGCAGATGTTGTTGTTGTGGTGGTGGTGGTGGTGGTGGTGGTGGTGGTGGTGGTGGTGGTGGTGGTGGTGGCGGCGGTAGTGGTGGGGATGGTTGTGGCCGTGATGGTGGCGGCGGCGGTGGCTGCTGATATGGGGCAATCAGGGGGACCAAGCCGTCATTCATTGGCCGAAGTTCCCGTTTAGTTAGCGCCTTATCGGTAGGAGGCGCTAGGTATATCACACACACATACCTAGGTGTATCAGTAAGCACGCACATAACCTTTCGACGTTGGTGAAATGTTACTTTGGCCACATTTGGCGCAACGCGAGGAAGCATCAAGCATAACCTTCAAATGGCGTCCTCACTTTCCCTGGTTTACCTTTTCTAAGGCCGTCTGACCATGGATCGTCGCGTCAGTGACGCGTATGCAGCAGATAGAAGGATATACAAAGAAATTGAATATATTTTATTTTCCTATGAAAAGAAGAAATATTCAATTTCAATGTTTATCCTTCTATCTGCTGCATACGTGTCGCTGGCGTGACGATCCGTGGACAGGTTTTAGGCCGGTATTCATAGTCGCTATTTATTCTTAAGCAAATGCTTAAGCATTCGGCATCTTTTACTAGCTACTAGGTTAATAGAGGATGACGCATGCTTAAGCATGTTTATATATACATAATACTTTAAAGTAAGCGGTGCATTACACGTATACACATACACATACGTCCCGATTCACACCAATTCACACATTCACAGTTTAGTTAGCGCCTTATCGGTAGGAGGCGCTACAAACTCTGCTTCACCTTTCGTAAGAGGGAAGCTTGGCCCCCCTGGGGGCAATGCGCTCCATTGGAACGTCATCATCTGAATCTGGCAAAATAAAAAAATTTGAATAAGAGTGTACATAAATTTCTATTATTTTTAATTTTTTAACTTTTCTATAAGTTAATAAAACTTACCACATAGGAGTAGTTCCTCTGCGTTTCTCTACAATTAATATGAACAATTAATTAGCAAAAAAATCAAGAGTTCATAAAAGCGGCGTATGATAGAAGAAAGATATACATGTAGCGCAAGGATGCGTATTGTTCAGTTGCAAATTTGAAATTAGGAAATATAAAAATTTGAAAATTGAAATAGTGTATAATGTGAAAGTATAAAAATTACATTACATTACATTACAATTACACAATTACACAATTACATTATATTACGGAATATTGTTCTTCCCATTAGTTCACGAGCCTTTCCAGTATTTAATCATACAAAAACTGTAACGTATTATTATATAACTTTATTTTGTGAACGATTCGCACTTATAACTAGTAGTAAAACAAGAAGATATTAGACACGTTGAAGCATATTCTAATTATAACATCAACGATTATAAATATCAAACATATCTGAGTTGAATGTAAATGAACATGTAAACTAGAATATTATGAAAATTTTTGATAGCCACTTTGCCTACGTAAAGTATCAGTGGGCGTAGATACATAGAAGCATATTTTAACTCAAATCTGTTTCATATTTTTCTAATTGCTAGCGTTACAAGTTAAAATATGCTTCAACGTGTCTTATATTTTCTTGTCGCATTACTTGCTATACAGTTACGGTTTACTTCCATTAATTGTTAACATAGGCAAAGTGCCTACCAAAGACTTTCAAAATGTTGTACTTTACATGTTCGTTTACATTCAACTCAGATATGTTTGATATTTATAATCGTTGGCGTTATAAGTTATTAAAATATGCTTCAACGTATCTAATATCTTCTTGTGTTACTACTATTTACAACTGCGAATAGTTCACAAAATAATGTTATGTTATAATACGTTACAGTTTTTTGTATTGAATAATAATGGAAAGACTCGTGAAGTAATGAGAAGAAATATATTTTGTAATGTAATATATATAATGTAATGTAATGTAATTTTTACTTTTATAATCCGAATTTCCAATTCAATTTGCAATTGAACAATATGTATCCTTGCACTAGATCTATGACTTTCTTCTATCATACGCCGCTTGTAATCAGAATTTATGTGAGGAAAAAATCTCACGAATCATGAATATATATTATAATTTATTACTTACATTTTCAGCCATGGTTTCGTCTATCGTGGTACGATCGACAATCGAGAATGATCTTTCTTTCTCACTACGTGCAAGATGAGGCGAGCTCCTCCGCTGCTCATTTGTTTTTTAAGGAGCCCGCTTTTGGCATAGATACGGACACATTCTGCCGCGGGCTTTTTGAATTTTCATTGATTTTTAGCCGGGAAGCTAACAAGGGGACGCCACGGATGTGGAAATCGCTTTTGGAACAACAGTATATGGGGGTCGTAGTTAGGGTTGCCATCTTTTTTACAGAAAAATAACGTACATTTGTTTTCGTGGGGTATAAAAAAAATGTTCGTTCAACAAATAAAAAGTAAATTTTAATCTTATTAGTTTTTATTTATTTCAAACAGATTTTCTATTGCTTTTAGCATTACAGAGTAATTGTTATTATTTTGAAATATGTCAATAACGTAAGATACTTTATTTTAAAGTACGGGTGGCAACGCTAGTCATAGTACTCATGTAGTAAAATAGAAAAAATACTATTTCGGCTTTTTGTCGATGGACCTTTTTTTTTCGAAATACCTATTGTAATTTAAATTTAAAGTTTTTAACGTACGTAGTAATCAAGATATACCATCTATAGTAACCTACGTTCAAGAGGGTTCCGTGGACACGATAGTACCGCGTCAGATTGTCACGAGGGCGGCCGGGGTTCCAGACCCCTCGCTAGCAACTCCTTCTCATACTCTTTTTTTTTTTAATTTTTCCCGTGAAAATATATTTTGTGGATATTACGTATCATATATGTTACATATTACTATACGTAAATTTTAAGGTTAATTAAAAAAAAAATGCGTTTATAACAACATAACATATTGTTACGTTTTCCGTTCAACATAGTATAAATTTAATGTACAAGCATAAAAGAACATTAACAAGAACTAGAACAGGAACAACAGTAACGGATATAATTTCTAATAGGCTGTGGTATTGGTTTCGATGCGTCTGCACACAATGGCTTCCGGATCTCAAGTGACAGCTTGACAGGCGATCGATCAGATCGCCTTCTTCTCGCTGTCACCTTTTGTCTTCTGTTGCGAGCACCAGCGGGCCATGGATTCCATCCATCGGGTGCTCGCAACACTGCTCCCCCCTCTCGAACAGCGGGCGTCCCGACCGCGTCGAGCCATCTTTGTAATCTTCGTACCCTTGTCTGCAGAAGTTGTCGTGCAAGCTCCGTGGCTTCTACAGACATCCGCCTCGGCATTTGCCTTCTCGCTCAGGGGAAAACCACGGAAAAACCCTGAGCAAGGCGTGGGTACAACGGGACAGCTGGTGCATTCTCCTCTTCACCACGTCCTGGGACCCCAACGACGCTGTCGTCCTCTGCCCTTGGTCCCGCGACGAAATCCTCGGAGCACTCCGGGTGCGTTCCTCGATGAGACGTTCCCGCTTCTTGTTCCACGATGTCCCTGGAGCTCCGTCATCCAACGACGATTCCGTTGTTCCGAGGCTGCGTCTCCCTTTCGGACTCGACACCGACGCTGCATCCTCCCGGACTCGGCTCCCGGCACTCGGCTACGGACAGCCCCTGGGGTCCTCGAAAATGGTTGCCAAGTTTTGTCTGCTGCTGTTGTCGTTCCGCTTTCCCTTGCAGAAATACCAAGTATTTTAAGATACGGTCGTGTCTGCAAAGAAACCGTTGGGGTCGTACGAGCCGGAAAGCCAAAGAGGAAGGCCGAGCGCGCGAGCAGGGAATTGCAACTAGCCACAAGTATGCAAGCGGCTCAGCCTCCATGGCCACCACCGGGCTCGTACACCCTGCGTTGTTTTCTTCTCGTCTCCAGTCATCCAGTCCTTGGCTTCCTGATGGCCCCATTCCTCTTCGTGGCTTCTGGTGTTGTTCCAGGGGACCGTCTCGGTGCAACCTGTCAACAGCCCCGCTCCGCGATGTCCCCTCCAGCCGATCCCAGCTCCGCTCGTCCGCCTGGTGGTTGGGGACACCATTTCCCGTCTGCTGTCCACCTGTATGGGGCAGCCCTCCCGAAACCCAGCGTGGAAGGGCCACACGACCACACAGGCTGGAGGGGCGCTTTCACGTATGTCCGCGCGCCCCCCTCGGACTGCTACTCTGTCGTAGCACATTCGGGGAACCCGGGGCTGCATCCAAGTCGCGGTAGCAGTCCCCCGACACCTTGTCCCTCGTCGTGGGGTATCGAGTACCTATAACAGAGGGTAACAGCGGGGGCTGGACTGTGTAGGCAGTCCAGTCCACCGGATTAGTTTACGACTAATCTTCTTTCTTGTAGATGTCCTCATTCTTCTACAAATTGTCCCTCGTATTTTGCAAGTCGGCGTACGTGGACCACTTTACACTTCTTCCTAGGCGAACGTCGAATCCTGTAGACGACGTCGTTGATCCGGTCCACCACGGTATACGGGCCTTCCCAATCCGTTTGTAACTTTGGGCACTTTCCTTTTACTCTTCGTGGTTGGTACAACCACACTTGTCCTCCGGGCTGAAATTCCACCGCGTGGACGCGATTGTCATACCATGACTTCATTTTGGAGCTGTAAATATTCAGCCGGTGTCGAACGAATTCGTGGATCTTCTTCATTTTTCCTCTGATCCATTCTGAGTATCCTCGTTCAACGTCCTCGTCTTCTTCCACCTCTGGGGGCAGTCCTCTCCATAATTGCAATGGTAGACGCAATTCCTGGCCATACAGGATCATTGATGGTGTTAGTTGCGTAGCCTCATGTCGTGCCGACCTGTATGCGAGGAGGAACATGGGGATCCACTCATCCCAATCTCGTTGATGCTCTGAAACAAACATTGCAAGGTATTGGAGCAATGTTCTATTCAAGCGTTCTACTAGACCGTCGGATTGAGGATGCAGAGGAGTTGTTCTTGTTTTTCTGACTCCTAGCAGTTTCAACAATTCCTTGAACACTGAAGATTCGAAGTTTCTTCCTTGGTCCGTGTGTATCTCCAACGGTACACCATGACGACACACTACGTTGTTCAGCAGAGCTCTTGCCACCGTGACTGCTCGCTGGTCTGGCATCGCGATTACTTCCGGCCACCGGGTAAAGTAGTCCGCCACGACCAGCATAAACCTGTTTCCGGCCTGGGACCTCGGGAGCGGACCCACAACGTCCAGGGCAAGCCTCTCGAACGGAGCTCCCACGTTGTATACCTTCAGGTTTCCGGCTCCCTTCTGACGTGGTCCCTTCTTCGCCGCACAGACGTCACATCGCCGGCACCACTCTTGAACGTCCTGTCGACAAGTAGACCAGAAGAATTGTTGGCGGATCTTTGCCAAGGTCTTATTCACTCCGAAGTGTCCAGCTGCTGGTGCATTGTGGAATTCCTCCAGTACCTCTGCAACCTTTTCGCGTGGTACTACCAAAAGCCACGAGGTCGTCGTGCCATCGTGAGACTCCCATTTCCTGAAAAGCAATCCTTCGTTAATTTCCAGCGAGTCCCAGATTGACCAGTAATATTTCAACTGTGGTGAGTAACTGGCAACGTCTTGCCATTCGGGTTTCTCTCTATCCCCTTTCTTTTTAAGGATGAAACCGATCGATTCATCCTTCTCTTGACTCCGTTTCCACTCGTCCTTTTCCTCGTCGCAGAAGATCCTGTGGATTGTGGTCTGCACTTCTGCTTCTGTTTCTTTCTTCTCCAGTCGATCGCAGTTCTTGCAATTTTCTTCGATACAAGGTCTTCTGGAGAGTCCATCGGCATTTCCGTGGGCTTTTCCTTCTCGGTGCCGAATCTCGAAGTCGTATTCCTGGAGTTGCTCGATCCAGCGGGCGACTTGTCCTTCTGGATGTTTGAAAGTTAGTAACCAGCGAAGTGCTGCATGATCCGTCCTTATTAAGAATCTTCGTCCGTACAGGTAGTGACGAAAGTTGTCGATGGTTTTCACTACTGCCAGTAGTTCCCTCCGAGTGACGCAGTAATTCCTTTCTGCTTTTCCCAGGGTCTTGGAGAAGTAAGCCACGACTTTTTCTTTTCCTTCATGTTCCTGAGAGAGAACGCCGCCCATGGCGAAATTAGAGGCGTCGGTGTCCACGATGAAGCCCTTGTCGATCGCTGGATAGGCAAGTACTGGGGCTCCGGTTAACTTCTTCTTCAGTTCCTGGAAAGCGTCTTGACATTCTTCTGTCCATTTATAATTTTGTTTGGCCTCAGTGAGGCGATGCAGGGGTTTGGCGATCCTGGAGAAATCTTTTACAAATTTCCGGTAATACGTGCATAATCCTAGAAAGCTCCTTGTTTCCGTGACATTCTTCGGCTGTGGCCATTCCTCAATGGCCTTAATTTTCTCCGGGTCTGTCTTGACTCCACTCTCCGTTACGATGTGGCCCAGATATTTAACTTCTCTGCAGAAGAAGGAGCATTTCTTGGGGCTCATCAATAATCCAGCTTCCCGTAGGCGCGAAAACACTGTTCGAAGCCGTTCGAGCTCCTGTTCGAAGTCATTCCCGTAGATAATGATGTCATCCAAGTAAACCAAACAGATTTTCCAGTTGATGTCTCGAAGTACGTCCTCCATTAGTCGTTCGAAGGTCGCTGGGGCGTTACAGAGTCCAAAGGGCATCACTTTGAACTGCCACAGTCCAGTCCCCACTGAAAATGCAGTTTTCTCACGATCTTCTTCGTCCATCGAGATCTGCCAGTATCCACTCTGTAAATCTACAGTTGAAAACCATGAAGACCCAGCGAGGGCGTCCAAGGTATCCTCAATTCGGGGCAGAGGATACGAGTCCTTCTTCGTGATCTCGTTCAGCCGTCGGAAATCGACACAGAATCTTATGGTTCCATCCTTCTTTTTCACCAGGACGATCGGTGAGGACCACGGGCTTCGCGATTCCTCAATTACGCCCTGCGCCAACATTTTCCTAAGTAGTTCCTCTACTTCTGCTCGTCGGTGTAGAGGCAGCCTCCGCGGTGCCTGTTTGATGGGGCGACAATCCCCAGTGTCGATGGTGTGTTTCACTCGGTCGCAGTTCCCAATCTGCGTTGAATCCGTGGCAAAGGTGTCCTGAAATTCGCATAGTAATTCAGCAAATAGCTTTTTCTGTCTTTTTGACAAACCTGTCGAGCATCTTGTAAACAGCTCTTCCAGATACTCTGGTACAACCGTTTCCTTTTCTTCTTCCGGCTTTTCCTTTTTGGCGGTCGGATCACCGAAAGGTACCTCTGCTTTGCCGGGGAGGCACAGCACATTCCGGGCAAGATCGATGCTGCAACGGTGCTTCTTCAGGAACGCCGCTCCTAGGATGCACCTCTCGACCATTTCCACGACGTAGAAATCTTCTACGCTCGACAGTTCTCCAACGCTGACTTCTATGCTCGTCTTACCGAACACGTTCATTTTCTCTCCGGTAGTGGAGCGAATGTCAGTTTGTGTCCTTTGGACGTCCTTCCTCGGGCACCATTGTTTTTCCAGAAGATTGATTGGAGAACCTGTATCTAGGACAATTTTACACGATTTTCCGTTAATTTTACCACCTACGTAAATCTCGTCGGCCGGCTTCCATTTCCACCCAGTCGCCTCCTGCATCGCCACACTCTTGACGACCGGGGGACTGTTCTTTCCGGTCCGGCGTCTCCCCCTTACGCCGTCCTCTTCCCGTTTCCCTGCTGTGATGTACGGGGGTTGTTTCCTCCTTTCGATTCGCCGTTCTTGTTTTTGAAACAATCCTTCTTCAGGTGGCCTGCTTTGCCGTACAGCCAACATCTTGTTATTCTCGGCGTGTCCTCCGAATCGTCCTCGGGTTTCTCATTTCGCCTCTGTTTCGCCGGGAACCTTTCGAAATTGTTAGAGGTTTTAGCTTTTCGTTTTTCGGCGTTTCTTTCTCGCGATTCGGTCGTGGAATCACGAGACATTCGCTCGATAGCCTCAATTTCGAGGGCTCTGGTTACGGCTGCTCTTAGGGAGGAAAAACCGCCCAGTCGTAGTTCCCGCTGCATTACCGGGTTAATCAATGCTGTGACGAATTGTGACGCGGCTAACTTATCCCGTGTTTCCGCCGGGCAATCATTAAAAGCGGATTGCGCCAGTCTTTCTATTTTCGTTGCCAGTGAGGCGATGCTTTCATCCTTTCGTTGTCTATGGGTTTGGAAGAGCACATAATTCAGGTTGGACAGATTTTTCGCCCCGTAACGGAATTCGAGTGCGGAAACCAACTCTGTGAAACTTTCATATTGGGCCGCGGAGAGCGTCGTAAGGACGCTCCTCGCAGCACCTCCCAGGGAAGCGATCAAGGCGGTAGCCTTCTTCTGATCATTCCACCCATTTGCGCGCGCGACCGTCTCAAATTGTATTTTGTACTCTTCCCACGAATTTTTCCCGTCAAAAATTGTGGGTTTCACTGCGTACCCCAAGCTGAGTACACACGGTTCCGGAAGATGGGCAGCGGCGGGCGCGCTAACGGGTGCAGGGACCTGCGTCCGTATACCACTATTTTCAACACCATTCACTGGAGCATTTTCCCCACCCCGAGAGCCCGCGCCGCTACCCTCCGAACTTATCCCGGTTTGTATTGAATCGGTTACGACCTGAATCCTTTCTTCTAATTGTGACATGCGCGCCTCAAAAGCCGCCTGAGTCCGCCGTTCCTCGATCTCCTTCTCCTCCCTCCGAC
Source organism: Andrena minutula (assembly GCA_929113495.1). Lineage (NCBI taxonomy): Eukaryota > Metazoa > Arthropoda > Insecta > Hymenoptera > Andrenidae > Andrena > Andrena minutula. The sequence goes on from OV815996.1 coordinate 24,910,943, forward strand.
GCTCCTCCCTCTGTCTTCGGGCCTCATCGTCTCTCTGCTGCTCCCGCATCTGTCCAACGATGCTTAGTTGCAGAGAGGTGAACAGCTCCTGCATAGAGGTGTCGCCCGTCGCTGCAGGAGAAGGATTGCGGGTGGCCGCGGATGCGCGCGTGGGCATCCCACTTCTGACACCAGTGTTACGTTTTCCGTTCAACATAGTATAAATTTAATGTACAAGCATAAAAGAACATTAACAAGAACTAGAACAGGAACAACAGTAACGGATATAATTTCTAATAGGCTGTGGTATTGGTTTCGATGCGTCTGCACACAATGGCTTCCGGATCTCAAGTGACAGCTTGACAGGCGATCGATCAGATCGCCTTCTTCTCGCTGTCACCTTTTGTCTTCTGTTGCGAGCACCAGCGGGCCATGGATTCCATCCATCGGGTACTCGCAACAATATTATTCTAATCATCTCTTTCACCGGTGTTTTCATATCATATTCTTGTACTGCGAAAATATATTTCATTCCGAAACTTTCGACGCCTGCGATTGTCGAGCAGGTGAAGTGGGATAGCCGTTAAAAAAGCTGTATTTTCACCATATAATACGTAATATCCACAAAATATATTTCCACGGAAAAAATTGTTAAAAAAAGAAAAATACAGTGGTACAGAGTCGCGGGGGAACTTGAACCCCAAAAGCTGCTCTGATGACAATCTGACGCGCTACCGTTGTGTCCACGAAACTTTCTTAGGTGTAGGTTACTATATATATAATTGGTTTACTACGTACGTTAGAAACTTTAAATTATAATATTTCGAAAACGAAGGCCCATTCGACAAAAAGCCAAAATGGTATTTTCATACTACATGAGTATTTAACTGTATGTAAGATCCGGACCGAATAAATAATAGGGTAAAGAAGACCCCATAAAAAACTTCAAAAAAGTAAAAAATACGCCAAGTACATGAAAAATCAAATAAATCACAAAAAATAGAAGACAATAATAAATACAAAAAATAGAATCTAGAATTTATCCTTAATTCTGTCGCGTGATAATTCGTAATTTATAATATTAAAAATTATCTAAAGTCAGTCCCTACGCAAATTATCTTTGTAAAAAGAAGTGAGATCCCCATAAAAAACTTCAAAAAAGTAAAAAAATACGCCAAGTACATGAAAAATCAAATAAATCACAAAACATAGAAGACAATAATAATCACAAAAAAAAATAGAAAAGTATACAATACAAAAAAAGATGTGAAATCAAAATGAGCTGCCAGTACATAAAGGTGCTTTCCAACTGCGCTTAAGATGACACAACTACATACACACAGCTCAAATGCTGTGTTCATACATTCCATTACAATGTATTACATAATATTAAGCAGATATATTTTTATACAAATAAATATTTTAATACGAATAAATATTTTATTCAAAATACTTGGCGCTGCGCCCCGAATTGGTGTTGCTAAATTCAATAAATATGTATAAATTGCATTAATCCTTTTCTTTCTTTCTTGTACGTGCGTGCGTGCGTGCGTGTGTGTGCGTGCGTGCGTGTGCATATGCTACGTATGATATTAGAATTAAATATATGTAGAATAAATCTGAGTGCGTTTCTAATATGTGTATGTATATGTATTTTATATTGTAATGGAGTTGTTGTAAATTATTAATTAATACTAAGGCAATTAATATTTTTTCGGTTGCGCAGCGCCAAGTATTTTGAATAAAATATTTATTCGTATTAAAATATTTATTTGTATAAAAATATATCTGCTTAATATTATGTAATACATTGTAATGGAATGTATGAACACAGCATTTGAGCTGTGTGTATGTAGTTGTGTCATCTTAAGCGCAGTTGGAAAGCACCTTTATGTACTGGCAGCTCATTTTGATTTCACATCTTTTTTTGTATTGTATACTTTTCTATTTTTTTTTGTGATTATTATTGTCTTCTATGTTTTGTGATT